>JARWLC010000006.1:43572500-44172500 GCA_033318265.1 Phyllotis vaccarum
ATTTAAGGTCCTCAGTTGGCCTTCACCATTTAATTAATTAATAAATTAACTTATTTATTTGAGGCAGAGTTGCTCACCCAACCTAGAGTTTAATACTTGGTTGACCGATTGGCCAATGAGCTTCAGGGAACTGCTTGTCACATCTCATATGCCATAATTTCAGTAACAGAGGCAAGACATTATCCACAGTCTCTTATGGGGTGCTGGAGGTCCAAATTGAAGCCCTCACATATTTGCATGCAAGTGCTCTGTCAGCTGAGCTGCCAGCTTACCGTATGATCTGCTTTTCATGTAGATACTAAGACAACCTCAGCAGGGTTTCATTGGTTCCCCCCATCTTGTGGGGTGGACCTCAAGAGCATGTACAGCTATGAAGCAGAGGATCATCCTGACAGTTCCACTTTTTCAAGTGGAAAGGTTGATCCCCTCATTCATCCACCACTTTACCCACAAGGAGCTGAGCTGCCAGGAACACCAGCTTTCTAGGTCTGTCTGAGGAAAAAGAAGGCAACCAAGCTCTTCACAGCCACCTCTTCACTCCAGCTACAGACCTGTGGAGAATTGTCTTAAAAATACTTTTCTGACTACTGCGACACCAATCATCCTGTGTGAGCATAGTAAACCAAAACTTTGAAGCACCCAGGGGGCCAAAGACAAGCATGTGAAGATGAGAGAATGGCAGGAAAAGTCAGGATGTATTTCAAGATCCACACAGTTCATTAGAAGTCAGTCTGAAACCTGTTTGCTTTTCCCTCTGACATAGATATGACATACACACATATATATTTAGACATGCACACACAGACACATGTATACACATGCATATGTTCACAAAAAATACAAGCACACACCTACATGCATATGGAGAGACATGCAAACACAGACAGTTGTACATAGGTAAACATGTATACACATATAAACACAGAAACACATGTACACAGTCATACAACCATATATATATATGTACAGACACACATATATAGATGTATAATTATGCATACATAGACATACATGTATATATGCACACAGAGACACAAATGGACAAATGGATACATACAGAAATACAGGCACACACAAAGACACATATAGACACATAAATTCACACATATATAGCCAGACACAGAGATATATGCATACATATCAACATATAGCCAGACTACACATAGACACATATTGGTGCACACACAAACACACAGATAAATACATGTACAATACATAAGACATACACACACAGAAACATACCCATTTACGTGTATGTAAACATATAGACACAGAGACACAAACACGGATGTATGTGCATGCATACATAATACATAGACACACACAGATACATGCACATACATAGACTCACATAGATACATACAAGCACAGATAAATATATCCACACAGAGAGACACAAAAACATACTCCCTGAGCAGCACAAGGTTCTATGATCTTGGAGAATTCAAGGTGAGGTGACATTTTCTAACCAAAGGGACATCCCCTAGCTTCTGTCACAAAGGGAGCAAGGATCTTAAATAACACCAGTGGTTTTCTACTGTCTTTATTCAAATTACACAATCAAACCCATGCTTGGCTCTTGGTGTCTGGAAGACAGCAGACGAGTCTAAAGAGCTGTGGTGTTCCTCACAGAGGCTGTGGAGACAGGCCATGAATGGGGTGCATCACATGGAGTTCAGTGCTTTCTTCTCTCCTCCTCTGTGAGGCAAGAATGACCCTGGCCACCTGGTGTTTTCAAGTTTGAGTCTTGACTCTTTGACCCCTCTGCAGAGTGCCCAGGACTGTGCTTCTGAGCCTCCTGTATCCACTTTCCCTGAGATGTGGTGAGAAGTAAGAGCAGACACATTGAGAAATTGCTTGGGATATGGATGTCCACTAGGACTGTGAGCTACCGCAGTGGCCCACTTCTCATTACCTTGGAGGATGGTAGCACCCGGGTATATGCCCTGGTTAAAGTACACACTATTCCATCAAAATGTAAGTATATGGCAGCAACCTCATTAAAAATGTCACCTGACCAAAACTGCTTCATTGTTGCCTCTTCCTGGAAGGCTTCCCAGACTCACAGTGGGAAGAAGTATGCCCTACATTGTTGACCTCTATGCCTTGGTGGAACCTCTCAAACCACCTATCATCAAGGATCCTGGCCACTACTGCCAGAGAGGGTGTCCCTGCCCATGGGTCCTGTCAGGCTGTCTGAACACACACCCACAGTTCTGGTTCAGTGGCAGGCACAGAGGCTCCCTGTTCATATATCTGTCAACTGCTCAGGAATGAGGAGTTAAGGCTGACCCTGGGGTGATGGACAGGGTCAAGATTTGCCATCTGGTGAGTCTTCTTCTTGTTTATGCAACTGATATTCTGAGAGACAAGGTCCTAGGAGTGCAGGCCCTGGTTGAAGCCTGCAAGACGTTCTTATGTTTGACCCAGAGCATTCTGTGGATCTTTCTATGAGATGGACCACTTATGCTATCCGTAACCAAGTAGAACTGCACCCCTTGTCTCTGAAAGAAAAGAAAAAGGGAAAAAAAATTATCACCTGCCATGAATATCATCTGAAATAAACATTGGTAGGCGTGGGGTGGTAGAGGGGGCGAGGGAATCTGCACACAACAAACCCAAAAAGAAATTCCAGTTTCTAGTATAGACATGATTTAAATTTTCATGAACAGATCATCTGGTTCACACAAAGGTAGCAGTGATATCAGGGAAGGGGCTGGAAGAAAATACAAAATACACCATAAACCACGGGGGGCCATGTGACCTGACAGGGTCCCCCTAGGACCCTTGTGACCAGGCTGCAGTGTGCACTCCTTGTCACAGAATACACCTTCTGCTCTGGCTAATTACTTTTTAAAATTCATATCTAGAGCCATGGGCTGCCTCGTGGGATTAAGCGCAGTATGCTGTGCAAATTGAAAATAGGATAGCTGTTAGGAATATATGCTTGCCTCTATGATTACCGCAGCAAACAAAGGCAAAACATTAATTTACATCTATTATAATAGAGAAACAAAGCCAGAGACACTCCTGGCATCTCGGGCAAGAGATGGATTTACAAAGGTGATGTTCTCCAGAGATGGTCTAGGTATGGGCTGTAGGGATAAGGGCTGCTGGGATGGGGTTGAGAGCATGAGGACTCCTTTTGGGTTTGCCACACTCCTCACCTATTTGGTGGACCAGAAGAGGAACAGAGGGGGCAGAGAGACAAGACCATGTCCACCCAGCAAGCCAAGAACAAAAGGGACTTGGTTTCTCTCAAATTCACACCTGAGATTCTGACAGGACATGTTTCAGACACAGGGTTTCATTTTTAATCAAAAGACTGTGAGAATCACAGAGACATTCATGACAACATGTACTTTACCCTTCTCTTTATATATTTCCGGTGGTCAATGTATGTGCTATGCCATTTCTACCATGAGGGACACTCGGGTTTTCTTTTCTTTTTTTTTTTTTTCTGGTCATGGATGCAGACCGCGGCCTTGGTGAGGTCCAGAAACGAGACCAAAGTCAAAATGGTGTCACACAGATTGCCCCTGGGACACCAGAGTGGACCAGAAGGTTTGTGGTCCCTAGTCAGCCATTCCCTACCATTCTCTACTTCTTTTCACATCCTGGATGCTTTTTACTCAAGTCAGGCTGCCTGGTCTCAGAGTCTTTCTGAGCTATCAGGAAAGGCAAAACATTGTCTTCTTGGGGTCTGCCATTTTGTATTTCTCCAAGCCTCCAATGTGGGGAGGTGGGGTATTGTATGAATCCTAATTGATCTTATAATAAAACCCAGAGCCAGATATTGAGGAAAAGAAAGAGAGAGAGTTGCTGAGAGACAAATGAACAAGTCACAGCCGCTTCTCAGACTGATGCCTCTGCATCCTCATTCTGAAAGGGAAAGGGTGCACAGATAAAGGGCTAAACTTCTGCCTCCTCCTGCCTTATGTTTCTTTGTTTCAACTTTCTTCCTGCTAGGATTAAAGACACGTGTTTCCCAAGGACTGAGAGGAGAGACATGGGATCCCAAGTGCTAGGGTTAAAGGTGTGTGTCACCTCTGCCTGGTTTTGTTTGGCCTTGAACTCACAGAGATCCAGACAGATCTCTGCCTCTCTGAGTGCTGGGATTAAAGGTGTGTTACCACTCTCTGACATTTATGGCTAAATCCTTGACTGACTCTGTCCTCTGATCTTCAGGCAAATTTTATTAGATACACAATATGTCACCACAGTACAAGGTGTTAGGTGTTGGCACGTCCCACTAATGGCACAGTGGAGACCAGGAGGTAACTTATCTGTTCATATAAGAGGTACCAGGTCTGCCTTTGTCAGCACATGTGGCCTATCTTATAGCCCGGAGCTCTCTATTGTCCTTCCAGAGAATTGTCTGTCTTGGACCAGCTGGGACCCAGGCCTTTCTGCATCTTGCCTGTATCATAAATTGTTCCTGTCCTTCTATGTCAAAGCTCCAATACTTGATGACACACAGTAATAAACCTGTTCTTTCAGGGACAGCGACAGCCTCTGTAGAGCTTTAGTGGGCCTGGGGTATTTGTGAGGTTTTGGAGTTCATTTGAAGCAAAGTCTTGCAAATTCCCTGGCAGGGGATTTAAGGGGACTTAGAAGTTATAAAGATATTTGCAATGTTTACATCTTCCCAAAGAAAAGTCAAGCCATGTTCACATTCCCTTCAAATATTGGAAGCAGACAGTTTTGTGTATCAACCATGAACTTGGGCCCACCCCTTAATAAGTCCTATGAGAGCAAATGTTCCGCTACCCTTCTTCACTCAAAGATATAAGGTTTAGGAGGAACCCAGCTGAATTCCAGTTCACAGTGTCACCTACTCACTGCAATGTCTTCTACTCATTGCAAGACCTGGATGAATCAATGAATCACCAGCTCTCTCTCTCTCTCTCTCTCTCTCTCTCTCTCTCTCTCTCTCTCTCTCTCTGACTCATGGGCAAGAGGCAAAATCTCCATCATATTCTACCCCACTATGGCCAAGGTTAAGGCTTTGAGCAATGACTATAATTTGTAGCAGAAAATAGGAAGGAGGAAGGCCTTCTAAGATAGGAGGGGTAAAGAGGCAGAGGGTGGGCAAGGTCTCTTTCCTTGTATCCTGGGTTTTCAAGTGTTTTATCTGGTAGAAATGCAGAGCACTTACACACTAGAAATAACTCTCTAAACACAGATAAGATTGTGCCTGCAATACTGTAGCCAGAAACAGCTCACCACAGCTTCCTTTCAATTAACCATTTAAATTGCAACTCATAGAAACCCGACCCCTGCTGCTTTGTGATACAAGACACACACACACACACACACACACACACACAGAGCGAGAGAGAGAGAGAGAGAGAGAGAGAGAGAGAGAGAGAGAGAGAGAGAGAGAGAGAGAGAGAGAGAGAGAGAGAGAGAGAGGAGTTCTGCAAGAGTCAACGAGTTTTAATGCACACTGCTGAGTATAGAGTATAGAAGGTGTACAATCTTCCTTTGGAGCCTGAGGTCCAAGGCTCTCTCTCTGAAAGAACTTTCAGCTGTTGTGAGAGATATGCTTGCCCCCTGCCCTGTGGTGATTCATTATAGATAACCCCTACTGATTAATTTTGATTTGACTTTAACTTTGACATTAAAGAAATAAAAAGATAGCACTGAAGAGGTAAAGTCTCCCCTCTTACACTCCGTGCTCAGCTATTTTTAGCTAGCTCTTGGGTTTGATGCAGAAAAGGGGGGGTGTAAATCTAAATTTAGAAAGAAATGACATTGTTGATTGTCATTAAAAGTCTTGGCTGTCAGATTCGAAAGTCATCCTGGTAGACCTTCTGTGATAAATAACAAATCAGTGATTTCCTTGAAACTTGTTTTAAAGTCTGTCAATTGGAGTTGTCAGAGGATGGTTGGGCTTGGCAGGTAGGAATTGGCTAGTCTGCAGCAGGAGACTTTCCAATGCTAGTTATCCGTAGATAGGGTTGAGGGAACCACACTCTAGCAGAATGGTCACACTAAGTGCTGAGATTGGAATTTGCATCCAGCCAGGATGAGGAAACCAGGTCTCTGTCTCTTTATGATCCTTGGTGTTCAGATCTGTAAAACAATTTGAATACTTCTTACAACACAGAGATGTCACAGAGATGCTGTGTGGGGATTGGAAGCACAGGAAGCAACTCTCAGAGGGGTCTTAACATGGTGACAAGGTGTCATGAGCATAGAGTTAGCAGACAGTAACTTCTTAGTGCAGAATCCAACAGGGGAATCCAGCAAGGGACTTTTCAGAGAGTTTTGCCCATTGCTACTCAAGGTTAACGCGTACATTGCTCCAACCCTCTATTCTACCCCTGTTTACAAAGCTGTACTGCATGAATGTGATCCACAGGCAGGGTCTTACACCATCAGTGGGTGACAGGAGGCCTAGCTCTACTCCACATAATTTTCAAACACTGGCACAACGGCTTTGACCCTTTAGGGAAGGGTCATGAAATCTAGCCCCGTGAGGGCTGACTGAGAACAAAGCTAGTGTGAACTTATCAGGAATATCCTGTCACACCTCTTATCCTGCCTTGTCTTTAGGCAAAAGTGAACTTTGGAAGTGCCTGGATGAAGGTATGTTGGAAGAAATAAAGACTGAATGGGGGAGGGGCATTAATGAGGGAGGGAAGAGAGGAAAAGGAATAAGTGGAAAGAAATGAGGATGGAATACATTCGTGCGACACAGTCACCTTATAGACACATCTCTTCATTTCAACATTTAAAACATTACATATTCATGTATAAACAACAGGAGAGTATATGGGGGTTCCTTTACACCACAGTGCTTGAGTTGGCCAAAGAACATCCTGGGGGGGGGGGGGGGTCTGTTCCCTTTCCTTTTACTGTGGGAGTCCAGGACATGGAATTTGAGTCTTCAAACTTGGTAGCAAGAGTCCTTACCCACTGAGCTGTCTTGTCAGCCTTATTTAAACAAACAAACAAACAAACAAACAAATAAACAAAAAACCCAAACCATTTTTAAGTCATGGAGTAGTGAGCTCACCATTCTTTCTATGATAAGTCATCTAATAAATATTTGCATGGTGAAAAGGGAATCTTTTTCAACTGGGTTGTCAGTGGTGATTTTTATCATGTAAAAACAAACTTTATTCTGCATGATATGAGATGCATCATATTCTCTAACAATTTTACTCAGGCACATTTCACAGATATCTGGATTAGCTTAATAAATAACAAGCAGAAGCAGTACACACTGGCTTTAAAAAATGTAATATTTAAAGTATAGGGCTTGATTTGATATGTTCATACATATACATATATTGTACGTCACACAGATAAGCCAATTAACTTAATATTTACCTAGTATAGTTACCAGTGTGTATGTGTGTGTGTATTTATGTGATACACTTGTATTTGTTGTATGTGTATGCATGATGGCTATGGATTTGAATATACATTAATGTGAATGAATATGCATAAATGTGAGTGGATGTGTGGATGTGTATGAAAGAGAGAAAGAACAACATAGATGGATCCAGAGAACATTATGTTGAAAAGAATAAGCGTATATAGACTACATGACTCTCTCACACTAGTGTAAAATGTACACAGAACTTCCAGTGTGAGCTGCCCTGCCCTGCCTTCCATTTCTACATCTTTCACTGTGTTCAGTTACAAGTCTGGTAGGAGCCCACACACATCCTCCTCACCTCTGAAGTGCATCCCAGCTCAGGTAGGAACCTTACATTCTTAGGGAACTACTTGAAAAGCCTGGCCTTGGACTTGGTCTGGGTCTAAGGTCTCAGATCCAAGACGGGCTTCCTCAGGTGAGAACCCTGTGAAATATAGCATCATGACTTCCCTCCAGAGATAGCAACATTCTGACCTGAGAAGAAAAAGATGCACCACGATCTCCCAGAAAATTAGAGCCAAGACTTGGTTCAGTGGGAGAACTTTCCAGAAGCTCAGTGTAGTTAGTGATCTTTTATCTGGCCTTCCCTGCTGGCTATAAAAGTAGTTGTTGGCAGCAAGATATTTGAGAGAAGTTTTGATGAAGGTCCAGTATTGATAATGCACCAGAAGCCAGATGTTTAGATCCCAACAAGCAGCTCATTACAATGCACATTTGCAAGTGAAGCTGAGTGGACCTTCCATGCTCCCAATGCCCAGAAGGTTAATGAAGAGGTGTTGGAGAAGCAGGAAAGATGAAGGAGAAAAGCAGGTTTTTTTTTTGTTTTTCTTTTTTTTTTTTGTTTGGTTGGTTGGTTTTGTTTTAAATACATTTTTAAGACTTTCTCTTAGGAGCATGCCATGGGGATGAGGGGATGGATATGTAAGGATTGGGAAATAAGTGACATTGGGCTGCTTGATACGAAATTGCCAAGGAATCAATAAAAAGTTATGTTAAAAGAAAAGGGGAAAAAATGTAGCTGTTGACACTGTCTGTTCAGAATTAGACTTTTAGTCTGTCTGCATGTGGGTGTTAGGCTTCTAGATGCCCTGAAGATACGTGATCCCTGAAGCTAGGGGTAGGAGCTCCAGACTTCAGGATCATGACCTTTCCTAAGAGGATGGTACCCTGCCAAGAATATCCATAATGAAGGTTAGCACAAAAGTTGAATTTCCAAATACAAGGGATGCAAGCAGTCAGCACAGCATTTTTATGTGTTTGTGTCTAGCATGTCCATCACTCTGATCATTGCTTCTTTCCCTGTGGGACACATGCACAAAGCAGGCTTTCTTGATTTGCTTTGTGGTACTATCACAAAGCACTGGGATCTAGTTGTATTATGAAATAAAGAGGTTTATTAGTTTTGGAGAAGCGAGAGCATACTTGTAGTGGGATTGTGTTCTGTTCCATTGTAAATAACAATCCCGCCTACTGGTTTAATAAAAATGCTGTTTGGCTGAAGGCAGACAGGATGTGTGGGTGGAGGTACCAGACGAAGAAAACTCTGGGAACAGGAAGAGGAGAGCAGAGATTCCTGAGAAACCAGCTGATGCAGAGGAAAACGATGCTGCTCTGAGAAAAGGTACCAAGCCACATGACTGAACAGGGTAAGAATCATGGGTTAGTTTAAGAGCAAGAGCTAGCAAGTTATATGCCAGAGCCATAGGCTAATCAACACAAAATTAATACAAGCATCTGTGTGTTTTCTGTGGAACTGCGAATCTGTGGGTCTGTGGATCTGCAGGTCTGTGAGTCTGTCTGGACCACAGGCCAGACAGGCCAGAAACTTAATACAACACATGCTGCCAACATCTACTCTGCCCTCTGAAGGCTCTCTCTCTCTGTGTGTGTGTGTGTCTGTGTGTGTGTGTGTGTGTGTGTGTGTGTGTGTGTGCTAGTATCAGAGGGACAGAAGGCCTTGCCAAGAGGGAAGAACAGGAAGCAAGAGAACTTAGTGAAAAATCCTGCAGCTATCTCTCTTGTGGGAGCTAACATACTTTGGGTGATCAGAGTACACCCCTTTTAAGGCTCCGCCTCTTAAAGATCCACCACCTATTAATACCATCTCCTTAATACCTAGGAACCAAGCCTCCGCATGAGAACCTTTGAGGAGACACACACAAGGCCCATTTGGATATCAACAGAGTTCTCACTAAGGAATGCAGGCAGAAACAAAGCTTTGTACCAGGGAAGCCATAGGGCCATGGATTACATCTTCCTGTCATAGTCAATGCTGTGTCACTTATGTAGAATAAAACTCACCTACTTTCAGTGTTAATGCAAGCTGTTTGTTTGTGAGTAGGGTAAGCCCAGACTTGTTCCCATCATCCTGGCTTACTTAGGTCCCCTTCATTAACCAGGCCCTCTGCACCTGACTGATGTCCGAGAGTGAGGTCCCTTATACATATTTAGACAGATTTGTATCAACATTGCACTGTTATACTTGACTTCCCCCCTTTTTTTAATTATGTAAAAAAAAAAATCACATTAAGCCGAATCTAATTACTGCAATGTATATTAGAAGCAGGGCACCATCAAAATTTTATTTAAATTAATCAGGTTTTGATTTAAGATATTAAATTCAAATTAATCATGTAAAAATGGAAATGATCCTTGACGTGCTTCCAGCTGTGACTTCAGTCTGTTTTCTCGTGAGTCACTTTCGGGATGTCTTGGGGGGAACATTACAAAAATTCACGCCGGAGCTATTTCAATTACAGTTATTTAGCAGGACAGATGTAAAGAATATGGTATAATTAAGAAGGAGCTGATGACAAGGCCACAGATTTTCAGGATTAAACGTGAAAAAAAAAAAAACCCTACGTGGATAAGAATGGAAATTGACTACTGGCCATGGTGTCCTGGTTCATGTGTTTCGGGGCTAAACATTCGTTAAGGACAGGATGACTGTACAAGCGCGGGACTTCTCTGAAACTATCTCCACCCTCTGACTTAGGTTTCAACTTTGAAGATTCATTAGCAGGTTGCTTCTAACTGATATTGCAATTCTTATCACTATTCAAATTATCTTTCCCCATGGCTATTATAGGGCTATCAAGAACCTCTGAGAGATAAAATAACTTCTAGACCCATCTGAAATCAAATTGCATATATTGACATATATAATATTGCATACAGAGATAATTTATTATTTATACTCACATGCAATTATATCAGTATCTTTTTAAAATTAGTGCTAATTTATCCTATTACTAACATGTTTGATGGGGTCATGGAATGCTTGTTGCTACCTTGGCCCTATTTTAGATGGAATGGGCCATGATCCTTTTTTTTAAAGATGATATGGTTGGTATGAAGAGTTTGTAATGGTCGTGAGCTTTGCCCTAAGCCTTGCAGCTAACTGGAGGCTAAGGAGAGAAATTGCCCATTCTCTTTTCTCCAGGTATGTCTCTACCTCTGTAGTGACTCTGGAGAAGGCTGGCTTTCAAGGCCTATAGCAAGCTCTAACCGTGAGAAAACTTTTAGGGCCTAGAAGCACGCTTGGTCCTCTTCTGGTGGAAGCTCCATCTCCACCTCTGGAACCCTTCCATCATATACTTAAAGAGTCTGGAATGTTCTGGTAGAAACCCTACCTCTCACTGCCCAGATTCTGCCACTCAGAAAATCCCTCCATACACAGCTCTTCCCCGAGACATATTAAAGACCCTCCCATAGAATATTTAAACTGTACCCCAGAAAACAAACACATCTCTCTTCCCTGTCTTCTCCCTGGGAGACTGGATAACCAACCAGGAACTCTTTACCCATCAAACCAGGGCTTTTCTAATTTGGTCTGATTTGGATTGTTGTGTCAGCAAGGAGGCTTATCAGGGTGCAGAAACTTTTCAGGTCCGAACAGAAATCTTTTCTGGGTGGCTGTGAGACTGGGCCCCCAGTCTGTTTCCAGTGTTTTGGCTGAACCCTTGAGAAGGACTGGGGTGGGGGCTTTCCAACGCTGGGACATGACTCACTCTGGGTTTCAGTATCTTCAGTAATCAGTATTTCCATGCAGTGAGCAATGTGTGTGTCCTTTCTTAAATCCCCTCGGACAGACAAACAGCTCTGCTCTGTTGCCTGTGTCCTTTGTCCTCACATGAGCCCAATGATTGTGACTTCATCATCTTCCAAGCCAGCATCATTCCCAAGCTTGGGACAAGCAAAGCATTTTCTCCCTGCCCTCAGCACCAGTCTAAGCTGCTTTCACGGAGCCTCTGTACTTCTTATTGTCCTTCTTATGTCTTTTCCTCTGAAAGACATCTTCACGGTCCCAGCACAGACTTCAGTGTGTCACCGGTGGCCTTAGCTTAGAGCTGCAGGGACTAAGTTTGTTAGTTATCAGGCACAGAGCAGAGACTCAGGACTCTATAGGGACTCAGTGAAGAGGAAAAAGAGACCAAAGGGGTCGACTGATGAATGAATTTTCTACCTCAAAGTTCATCCCGATGCTCAGTATGAAAGCTCTCCACTCCACTTTCTCCAGAACTCATGGGGCTGTCTACTGGGGGAGACTGAGCTCTCTGTAAATGGTCCTGTATTAGGCGTGTGTGTGTGTGTGTGTGTGTGTGTGTGTGTGTGTGAGTGTGTGTGTGTGTGTGTATACATGTATGTGAGTGTATATGTATATGTCTGTGTATGTATATGTGTGTGAGTGAGTGTGTGTGAGTGTGTACCTATGAATGTGTGTGTATGCATGTGTGAGTGTGTATGTGTGTGTGAGTATATGTGTGTATATATGTGTGCGTGTGAATTTGTGTGTAAGTGTGTATGTATGTATGTGCATGTGTGTGAGTGTGTGTATGTGCAAGTGTGTATGTGCATGTATGTGTGAGAGTGAGTGTGTGTGTGTGTGTGTATGCATTCATGCATACTCATATTGGTGGGGAAGTTGTAAAGAGTACATGAGTCGTTGATGAGATCAGAATTCCCATGTTACAAAAACTCTGTGTGTGTCTTTCAAATCCATTTCACAATTACAAACATTAAATCAGGTTCAAGGGTAAAATATGTCTTGCCCTTCATGGAAAACAAACTTGTCTACTGGTGTTTTGTGCTGCCTGGTCATACGTTCTGTCGCCTTATTTAAAAGGTGTCAAATACCAGGTCAAAAGAACAATTTTCTCCAGTCCCTTAATTTTCCCAACAGTACCTACATCTCACCCCAGCCCCTTGTACCATGGCAGACAGGAAGATGCTTTAAATTCATTGCTTCCATGCTATAGCTACTGAAAAAGAGACTTCTTCCCTCTTATCCCACGTCTGTTGCAAGCAGACAATTGCTCTGGGGCCCATGTTGCTTCTGCTTGAGAGTAGGGAGCCTGGACCTCTGGACTATGGCTGTGCTACTTGCTTCTGTCTCTAGAGGCCTGTGGGAGCTTTTACAAGATGGGCCCTTAAGAGCTACCTATTACTCAGATTATGTTCTATATTCTCTGTGTAGCCCTGGCTGTCCTTAGCCTCAGACTCAGAGATCCACCCGCTTTCTGCCTCTCTAGTACTGGAATTAAAGGTGTGTGCCACCACTGCCCGGCTTCATCTAATATTCTCTAGCCTTGCCTATGAAGATTGTGGAATACTATCTACTACTTACATATTCTGGTTAGAATCCCAGCTCAGTGAGCTTATTAAAAATTTTGTGAAATTTTGCAACTTCACTCTCTCCATTTTCAGAGATCCAGTAGGAAAGCCTGAATCCTTTCCTATAACTTTATCACCCTCTAACTGCTCTTTACTGGACTCTAAATCCATCCAGCTGATTTTTGCCACACGGCCTTTGCTCTGTCTGTTATTCTTGTTGGGAATATTCCCTTGTCTGGCAGTCCTCCCCAAGATATTCTCTATTGATCCCAACAGGTCCTATTTCTGTGCCTTGTTTTATTTTTCTTCATGGTAGTTATTTCCCTGACAGTAATTTTTACATACTAACACTTCTGCTGTCTTCTCCAGCTCTATTACTACATTAAAAACTTCCTTGTTCCTGGTGCCATGCCCAGGCCAGGTCATGGGTGTTCCACAGCCATTTACCAAAAATAGATACACATGCTTAAAATGTGCTGTGAACTGTCTTCTCTTTAGAGAGATCCCAGGCTCTTCTGAGAAGCAGCAAGTGCTGTGTCCACTTGTATCTGTGGAGGGCAGTTAAGCATCCTTGAGAGTATACAAGACAAGATATGGTCTGAGAGACGCAAGGAAAATCCACCAGGTCACAGGTGGGGAAAAAAAAATCTGAGGAAAAGAGAGCTAAAGAGAGGCCCAGAGCAGGAAAGAAACAAAGATGAGGACCGAAAAAAGAGGAGAAGAAAGGTGTGCCCAGCTGTGCACAGAAGCGGACATCTGCAGCCAGGGCAGAGTGCCTCAGGCCATGCTTCTCCAGCATGCCTGCCACCTGCACACAAGGAGTCCTTCTTACATCATCCCATTACCCCTTGGAAGCCAAGTGCTATCTTATTTACTTAGCACTCCTGGTCAGCCTCGAGTCCTTTGTGAGTGGTGACATCCCTGAGTGCACCCCCAGAGGCTTGGGTGTCCCCTGTAGTACCAGGTCAGGGACAGCCAATTACTACAGAAAAAAGGTCCTGGTGGCTTGTGCTAATTGCTGTGGCCTCAGCAGGTCGTAATTCCCTTTTACCTCCTCCCCAGCCCGAGTTCCCAGGGGCCACTCCTTCCCCAAGCACACAACCACAAACTCTGGAGAGTTGAAACATTCACAGCCACTTAGCACAGGGGTTGTAGGTCATCCCAAAATGTCTAGAAAGTGGGGAGTACCCCCTGCTCAGGAATCTTCACTGTGTGCTCACATCAGCCTCAGCTTAGCATTGCCCAGATGCTCCCTTCTCACACTGGAGAACTCTCCCTGGAGTTCCCAGTTGGCTGAGGACATCACAGACCACAGTTGCGTGGGACTAGAACCGAAGTCAAAGCCACTCTATTTGTTAAACTGCCATAATTGTCACTGCCCAAAGCTGCTGAATAGACACAGCCCCAAACTGAAACTACAGATTTGATCTATGGCCCCCATCCTGGTCTCTCTTATGGAACCCTAAATCTGGATGCATCTTATAAATCAGAACTGTGTCTCATAACTTTATTGTGTAATGACTTTAGGGTGAAGGAATATGTTTTTATTGGTATAGCAGTGAACATGTCTGTTTTCACCATGAGGGGAAAGGGAGGTTTAGTTATAGACTTAAAGGAGTTTTAGCTATTCAGGTCAGGTTTTACCCACAGAGAAATGATAAGAAACTTTGAAAGGCATTTGGCTCTGAGATCATAGGCCAGTCACCAGCTGAGAGGCATGAGATCAACCCTCTTTTGCTTCTACTGCATACATGGTAACCCAGGGGCACGGCACGTGCAGCTTCTGTTTATACAGCAGCTCTTTGGAAGCAGACGGTGCGTGCAGAGCAGAGAAAGCCCTTGTTCACACCAGTGGAAGGCAGATTCTCCACTGACCTTGCCTACTTAACTTCACCTATTGTCCTTAGATGTGTTTCACTTGGCCTTGGTCTGCACCAGCCACCCTGACCTCCTTTAAGGGAAGGCTGGGACTAAATCAAAATGTCACCGCAGGGACTGAGGTACAGACCGTGTCCAGTAACGGTAGACTGTAGTGACCCGGAAGAGTCTTAGGGCCGATGATTGCATTAGACTTACATTAAAACAGTAGAGCTATAAAGCCTGGACACTCAATAATTGCTAACTCTAATTGCTCAAGTCAGGCCGCACCCAGGTCTAGTCAATAATGCATGATCACTCTGGGTGTTTAAGAGATGTGCCTTTCCTCTGCATGTTGACGTCTGTCAAAACTCATTCAAGCTAGGAACAGGGAGGGTGGAGAGCTCTGGAGGTGACAGGACTGAGATTGTCCCAAGACACTAACTCAGAGCATCTCTCCAAGATTTTAGAAGACTGTTCCACACCCACCTCCAGACTGTTCCCAGGATAGAAGGAGTACATTTACATTGAGACATATGACCTTGGAGCAGGTGCCCAACTCTGCCCTTGTGGGAAGACAGTTAATTTCTCAAGGCCAAACAAGACCAGTCACAACTCCCATCTGATAGAGCTTCAACTTCCTTCGCAGTGTGGAGATCAGAGGTGTGGTGCAGCTCCCATCCCCCCACTCGTGTGGCAGAAGAAAGTGCTGAAAACAGGCTGGCTGTCACCGAGGAAGACCAGAGGCTGTGATGATGATGTATGGAGGTATAGGGCTTGCTAGTTCAGGGGCAGGCACAGGAAGGAAGAGAGTCTCTGGGGTTTGAGCCACCTGCTTGCAACTGTCTGATTCTGGCAGCTAGAATTTAAAAAAAAAAAAAAAAAGGCTACCTGTTCAGTGAGGACCCTAGTAATCTCCATGAAGTGCTGGTTTGTCCTGCCTCAGTTTCCCCATCTGTGAAGTAGGGTGCTGATTACCCTTTCACTAGGACTGTTAGGTCATAAGATCAAAAATGTGGGAAAGATTTTAATGGGAAGCATCAGAGCAAATGAGGTTCCAGTCCTTAGGATCATGACTTGGCAAATATTGTCCTATTTGAGTCCTTACTGGCTTGTAGTGTGGGGCCCTCTTATCACTGATGATTTGCAAGGCTGCAAATATGTAGCATGTTCACAGAATTTGTTCAGATCACAGAGATGTCCAGTGGTGAGACTTTGGTAGAAATTGAGGGTGGGCTTTTGTTTTTTGTTTTTTAGCTTTGTTTGACAAAATTCTACCAGTAAGTAAAATTACCTTAAAACAAGGCAAGAAAAATGACCATATTGGTAAAGCGTTCCTAAACATGAAAACTTGAGTTCATTCCCCAGAAACCATGATAAAACAAAACAAAAAACAAACAGTAAAACAATCTAGACATGATGGTGGGCTTGTAATCTCAATTTCCAGAAGGAGGCAGGAACAGGTGCATCTTTGGAGCTTCCTGGTCAACCAGGCTAGTCTGTTTTATGAGTTCTAGATCAATGAGAGATCCCATCTCAAAAGGAAGGCGATGCTGGGGAATGACACCTAAAGGTGTCCTCTGGCCTGCAAATAGTTGTGCATATACAAGTGTATATGTGCTCGCACATGCACACACAGACACACACGGATACACACACAGAGGCATGGGCACCCCTTCCACACACACATACACACAGACTGTGTATAGTTAATAATAGGAAAGCAGGTAGCTGATCAGCAACACAAAGTCAAGGAAACAATTGTTCTAATCAGAGTCTTGCTTCGAAAGACAATTACTGTAAGAATATAAGTATTTCTGCTGTTGAGAGCATGCTCAATACTCTGAACTGGGAAGCAGGTCAAGGAATAAGTGTTGGACCATTTCACCTTCACACAGCAACCTTCCATTCAGGTTCCATGCCCCAAAGGGCAAAGATGATATTGCCTCACCAAGACTCTAAAGCATATAAAGTTCTCTGCCTGGCTAAGTCTCTGAACCTGAAGGGGAAAAGGAGAAAGCTTTGAGACAGTGAATGGGGATCTGTGTCTTTAACAGGGAGTCTGTCCTTGCTTTCTGAGCACAGCAGCTGGGCTGCCCCCCAGGCCCAGGCCTCCTGTTTTGCACAGCTTCTGAAGCCAGCCTGACTGCTGCCCTGGGAGTCTCTCGGCCACAGGTGAGGTTCCACGGCCCCAGCAATGCCCAGGGGGCCAATCAGGCTGGGCCTGCATGAGGTAAGAAGGAGAGTCACCCTGTGTGCTCTGGGCTCTTTCAGAAATCTCAGCAGATCAATGTCACTGTGGCTTTTAATTACCCCTCCTAGGCTTCATCATTATTTCATGGCCTCTAATACGCCCAGCAGGCAGCCCTGGGCATGCAGATAAACAGCCACCCAGCATGGCCTGGCCCCTGAGGTGGTGCCCACTGTGGCTGCCCAGCCCAAGGGACAGTAGCCTGACAGGGCCCTGGCTTTGCTGAATATAGAGCTGGAATTTGAGAAGTACTTTTGGGCCTCTCATACACTTTTCCCAATGACCTATTGTGTGTCAGGTATTGGCTCAGAGACTGGATACACTGTGCAATCCTTAGTGATGTCTCTCTGTCACCCACTGCCTGTGCACACTGCTTTTTCTTAGAATAGTAGGCTCAACTCAGAATGGTTTTGCCTTCTGGGGACACTTGACAATGCCTGAAGATACATTTCATTGTCACAACTGGACGAGAGCTGGTACTGGCTCCTAGTGGGTAGAGGCCAGGGCAACCCAACATCCTTCAGAGAATAGGCTAGCCACACCTAAAAGAAGACTCACAGAAGATGTCACCAGGGACATGGGCGAGCAGCTTTGGAGATGACAGATGCTCCTTTACCTGACTTGTCCAAAGCCATTATTCCAGTCTCGTCCTTAGTGGCAGAAATCACTCAAGGTTTTCCTTGGTCATCTTGCTCTCTCCACCTAGAAGTCCTTCCCAACTTTGGTTACAGCATCACCCATAAAGCCCTAGCAGAGTGATTGAACACCCCTGGGCCATCCTCCCTTATACTTGGATGTTCAGAGTTGATTTATATTCTTCCCCAAACCTCCACCCCAAGAGCCAGGAGGTCAGATGCTGAGTTCTATAAATAGAATTTGTCATCATAAGACTTATTTTTTGGAATGGTTTGTGATTAAAAATAAAGTGATCTGCGCTCAGCCTTTCCATGAATTCTTTATCATATAAACAGAGGCACTGGCAGATGAGAGACCAGTACTCCATAGCCTATCTCTCCAGCACCTTGTACACAGGGCTGTGTATAGGGCCAGTGTTTAGAAGTTAGTAGGTATGGTCATGGAGAAGAAGTCATCCTGTACTCTGCATGGAAAGGAGAGGTTAGGTAGGGCTAGACCAGCCTGAGATTTCCTGAAGGAAATATCCTGAACTTCCCTTCAATGGCAAGGAAAGGTAGGTTTCCCCATCACTGGTACCTTCTCAACACTATCTACCCTGCCAGCACACTGACATGTCCTTTGTTCTCAGAGTGCTCAGTTTAATAAATGTCAGTCTTGTACTGCTGTATCTAGAGCCAGGGTCCCAGATAGACAGATTTGCTTTCTCTTCTTGCTTTGTCACACAGACAAGATTCCAAGTTCCGATGGGGGGAGACCTGAGGCTGAGACAGGCCACAACACCTATCTTACCTTGCTCTATAATCCAGGGATCTGAAGACAGCAGTATCACAGCAGTTGACTCCTGAGCTGCCAATCACAAAACTCACTCCAGAGTTCCTCCTAATGTGTGAGTTATTGAATGGCTGTGTGGAAATTGTTTTATGTGTGACCTTGGATCTCTAGCATGTCCAGATTAAGTCCCCCACTCCATGGTTCTCTTTCTTCAGGAAGTCTACCTGCTTCCCAATGAGGTTTTATCCCCTTATTTCTTCTCTCAGTTTCTCTGTAGGCTCTAACATAATCACCTTTCCCAACATGGCTCCACAGAGCAGAGCAGGCTCCCCCTGAGGTAAACGTTACATTCTTTGGACTAGTCCCTCAAAACTATCCTTTGGGTTAAGATTCTCCTCTGTTGCGAGTTCTTACTAAAAAGACCTAAAAGGAAGGCTTTCAAGCACTGTGATGTTGTTGTTACCAAACCTGGAGTCAGCACATCTGTTCCCAAGAAGTTAAACTCAAGCACCCCCTCTAGAAACCAGTTAAAGGCTGAATTAATACTCAAAGGCAGAAAGAAGAGATTTATTTCGTGTGGCCACATTGGGAAATACAAAGAGATCAATTAACTCCCAAAGTCCATCTTGGAGTTCTAACGTGAGAGTAAAAGTTTAACTAGAAGTTCAGGGATGTAATATGCACTTCTAAGTAGGCCTGGGATAGGTGTGGTCCTGCCAATCCTTGATCCATTCTTATCTAGACTGAGTTTCATCCTTCTTGGTGATCTGATGTATATATATATATATATATATATATATGTATATGTATATATATATGTATATGTATATATATACATATATATATGTGTGTGTGTGTGTGTGTGTGTGTGTGTGTGTGTGTGTGTGTGTGTATACCAATTATAATTCTTTCCTGGAGACAAGTCTTCTTCTGGATGACACCCTTTTCTCAGTATAATAAGATTATAAGATTTCAAAGGAAATTATCATTTATGTGGGGTTTATTGTTTCAATGATCTGATAGTCAGGTTGAGAAACACAAGACCCAGGAGTATCTTTAGAATCTCTTTATTTCTGCCAGACTGGTTATATCATGGCCAGCTCCGTTAGTGTGGGGACAGTGCTAGACAGTGCTAGACAGGCCACAGTCTTGCATTCTGAAAGCTGAGTCCAACTTCTGTGCTTTGTACACACTGCTCCCCCTGGTTGAGTTATGCCAGGTAAAAAAGGCAGGTAAAGAAGGCAGTGGTGGGCAGGAAACTTTCCAGGGCATACTCTCAGTGTTCCCAGAAGGGATGTCTCAATATTAGACCAGGTTCATGATATAAATGGCTCCTGGTAAGGAGCTAAGCTGGGGTCAACAGCATTGACCTGCCTGGCTGTACCATCAAACTTAGTGACTATGGGAGGGTCAAGAGTCTCAGAGTGTCTGCCAATATCATCAGGTCTAGTTAAAGATATAACTGACATCTGGGAGCCTGGAGTTAGCTCTGAGAAGGGTCATCATCATGTGACTGTTGTTCTCTGGTTTCCTTTTGGATATGAGTCCTTATCCATTTTTGTAATTTGGTATGCTTATGAGTTAGCTAGCCAACTGTTGATTAGACAGACTGATAGAGACCAGAGAACGGTCTCAGTTGTATTTATTTGGAGGATGTTTTGAACACAATAGTTAGACATTCATAAATTAAAATTTTATTATTTGATTTTGTTTTACAAGACAGGGTTTCTCTGTGTAGCCCTAGCAGTCCTAAAACTTGCTTTGTAGACCAGGATGGCCTTGAACTCACAGAAATCTGCCTGTCTCTGCCTCCTGGATGCTAGGATTAAGGGTGTGCACCACCAAACCGGTTACAAATTCAATTTTTAAAAGAGAGAAATTCAGAGAAAACTGGAAAATTTGGACAAAAATTATAGGAGCTTAGAAAACCGGTTACAAATTCAATTTTTAAAAGAGAGAAATTCAGAGAAAACTCTGGAAAATTTGGACAAAAATTATAGGAGCGTAGAAGCAAAATATGGATTTATTAACTAGCTTTCCATCCCTCATTCCTTCCATCCCTCTCTTCTCTTCTCTTCTTCTTTTAAGTGTCTGCTCACCATATATATTCTGGAGCCCAATTGATAATTGAACAAATGCTAAAGATCCGAACATATAACCCTTGATGAAGAATGGATTAATAGTTGCTCAGGACCCAATTTTTGCCAATACCTCTTCAAGAACCCTTGTGTATCATCAACAGTTGTCTTTGTTACAGGCTTTCAAGGGAAATAATTCTTTAATAGTTTGTGATCTTCTTGGGCTCACAGGCTCTCTATGTGGAATGAAGAATAATCAGAGGGCTCTGCTTTCAGTTTGGAATGGGCGAGATTCTTAAGCACATGGAAATCAAAAGCAAAAGAATGCATCCCTAGTAGGGGGTGGAAGAAGCACAAGACAGAGAGCAAACACTGTCAAACCAGGTGCTCACTGCATGTAGAATGGACAACTGAGGAGGAGGCAGTCAGAGTGGGTTGAGAGTGACCTTTTTATCCATGGATGACCTTCCAGGTTCTCTCTCCCCTCAGGCAGTTTTATATGGTGGGATAGACAAGAGCAATGTCTACTGGAGATGGTTCACCATCCATTTGTTCTCTAGGACATGATGCTTTAAACTTCAACTTATCTGCTGGCCTCTCCAACCTGTCACACAGCTAGAGGACCAGTTTATTGCTGTGGCAATGAGCCTGAAATACCCTTTGAAACAAGAATGTTTGGGTCTGAAATGGAAGAATAGGAACCCCCATCCCATTTCCAGAACCAGCTTCTCAGTGTGATAAACTGGTACATGAGAATTTATGAATATGACTTAGTACATTATGATAGACATTACATGTTTTGACCAGGATAGTCTGACTGCAAATCTAGTGCCCTCTCCTGCTCAGGAGGGGGCCTTCCACCCCACTTGACCTACTCACTCACTTTGTGGGCAGCTGCATCAATGAACTACTTTGAACTTTATCATTGATTTGAAGTTTGCATTATTTTTCTGGATCATGGAAGAAGGGTTTTGAGTGGCTTTTCTATAATCTGGTATTTGAAACTAGAAGGGCAAATATACTATTTCTTGTTTTCTTGTGGTGTGTGTGTGTGGGAGAGAGAGAGAAACAGAGACAGAGAGGCAGAGACACACACACACACAGAGAGAGAGAGAGAGAGAGAGAGAGAGAGAGAGAGAGAGAGAGAGAGAGAGAGAGAGAGAGAGAGAGAGAGATTCTTCCTCATACAGAAGACATAAATAAGACTGACACAATTGACTGACCTGTGGGTCTTTCACTGATGTTTAAGACTCTCTGAACTCTAAGCATTGCTAGCTGAGTGCTAGACATCTATGACTGAACTCCAGGTGCCTCTAACTAAATGCTAGTGTCTCTGACTAAACTTTCATTTCTTTGACTGAACTCTGGTATCTTAATGAATCTCATTTCTCTGACTGGACTCTGGTGTCTGGGACTAAACTATGACCATTTTTGAAATCTGATATCTCTCTGACAGAGCTTTGACATCTCTGATTGAATTCTGGGCCTCTGACTGAACGGTGGTATCTTTGACTCAAATCTAGTGTCTCTGACTGAACCTGGTGTTTCTGGTTGTACCCTAGTGTCTCTGGTGTCTGACTGAACCCTGATGTCTCTGACTAAAACTTGGTGTCTCTTATTGAACTCTTGCATCTCTGTTTGTGCTCTGGTGTCTGACTAAACTCTGGGCACCTTTATTCCCTCTCTCTTATGTGGTGAGTCCAGTGTGGGGCCACTGACCTTTATCGAACTCCTATCTATGACTCCCCACAGTCTCCTCTGCTTTCTGTGTCTGACCCCTCACACCTTCCTAGAATCTAGTGGTTGGTAGCTCTCACATCTGAGCTTTCCTGAGAGCAGTAGGTATTTCTCCTGCTGACCACGCCAGTAACAGCCTCTGAGACCGAGACCATGATTCGTCCCTTAGGAAAATGTTTCTTCTCCGAAGGCGTTCTCTCTCCCATCTCCTCAGGAGCGTTTGCTTTCTTTGCACTTTTGTTCATAAAACCATGACAGGAGAGGTGGCAGTCAAGATAAAATAGGAAGTAAAAAGCAAGTCGCAAAGACACTGCAGGAAAATGTACCTTCATGCTGCTTCTCGTCTCCTCGTCCAGAAATCCTGTCCTATTTTAATGCTTCTGGTAAGTCACACTCTTCACCAGCAGAGTCAGAGCCCTCGGCGTGATCCAGTTTGTGGCCACACAGAAGAGTGCCCCATTTTGGCAGGTGCTTCAGTTGAGTTAACCCACAGCCATGGTGTCAACCGGCTAAACACCCACTCAAGTGATATGGGACAAAGCTTAGGGCAGCCACCGACACATCTTTTCATACCAGGGTTCAGGATACAGTAGGGGCTAAGCCAGGAAAAGGGAGATAGCCACAGGGACAATGTTCTGAGCTTGGATTTTGCACACAAATCACCCCGAAAAGCAGCTCATTAGATTCTGGCTAAAGAAGTCCATATTAAGGACTTAATACAGGAAAATAAAAAATGATACGCAGCACCTGACCCTGGCCCATGTGTGGCCAGCCTGATTCCTGGTTTTCCCACATGGACAGGTAAGTGCTTCTTTCTAGAAGTGCCAAGATCAATATGAGGAAGAGAGAAGCATGTGGCGATAGTGTGGCACCCTCTGATGTAGGACAAGTTGTCTGAAAGGGAGTAAATGAAAGGAAGGGAGAATACAGCAGCAGTCACCTTCTATGGGACTGGGTGTGTTGGGTATGGCTGAACTTATGAAACACTGCTTTGCATTTAAGCTTAACAAATGATAGACTCATGTACCTCCTCCTCTAAAGACCTGCTATGAGGGAGGCACCGGAACCAGAGTATGGCCTTGTGGGTCATCCTCTGCCACTGCTAAGGCCCTAAGCCCTACCACCTCTGGATAAGGGGTGCCCCCTGCCTTCTCTTAGGTGCCAGCACATGACCCCATCACTGCCAGAGGTCTTGTTCAATACTGCAAAGTGGCAGGGTAAAATTATTTTCTACAAGTTAGTTAGGGTCTTGTTGAAATACCTCAGCTTCTGGAAACCACAATGTGTTGGAATTCTTTTCTTACTGAGAAAGGCAATGTTCAGAGCTTAGTGTGGAGTGTCAAATGCTAAAGGCAGCTTGAGAGTTGAGAGTCCTTGAGGGAATCCAAGAGTAAGTAGCCATCAGGAACAGATATGAGCAAACCCAAAGTATTCCATCCAGCGGGTCCCACCTCTCCTCAATAATTAAGCTGATTGTCTGGGAGTGATTTCTAACCATGATGAGGATCACTGAAGCCAAAATATGATAGTGATGTTGTTAAGCTGAAGATAACTCACCTATAAGCCACATTCTGTGCCTTCATGGGGCATTGCAGATGGACATCTTCACATGGCAATTATTTCGAACTCTAAAGTCAGTATTATAAAATACTCATGAAGAAAGAAATATCACACAAGACAAAATTTGAAGACGTGGGTTGGGATAGAAGAACTTAATTATAGGTCTGTGTCTCTAGGAAGTGAAGTCCAAAGGAGAATGCCGTGTCTACAGGAAGGATGCTAGCAAGGTTTCATCCAGCATCCCCCATGTGCCAGACCAGGGGCATCTCTTTTGATCTCTCAGCAGGAATGGTAGCATATTGTAGACAGCTACAGTTGAAAAGGGGGTAACGTAATCAACCAGAGTCCTCAGCTTCACAGTGATGGCAAGATGAGCCTCACATTGCGACAAGGGGTCCAGGAACCCCACAGGCTCATCTCACTCACTCTTCAGGTTGAGGGTGCATGGGTACTGGAGGAAGGAGCTTAGGTTATATAGTAACTGCTTGTCTCATATATGGCTGGGACAAAATAGCTGACAGGAAGCACACTGAGGAAGAAACGATTTATTTGGCTCATGATTCTATGGGACAATCTATTATTGATGGAATGTCATGTAGAAGGGTGCATGGGGCAGCTGGAGGCGTTGTGTCTACAGTGAGAAAGACAAAAGAGAAGGATGCAGATGCTCAACTGTCATGTCCTCTTTAGTCCAAGATTCCAGGCTATGCAGTGGTCCCTCCAGTGTTTAGGGTGGGTCTTCCCTTCTCAATTAACTTAAACTAAAATATACAGAGAATACCCAAATACCAGAGAATTGTTTCTGTGGTTATTCTAAATATTGTCAAACTGACAGTCAAACTCAACCATTATGTAAACCCACATTCTATCAGCCCACCAACTCCCTGCTGGGTGTCAGTGTTTGGTATCTGTAGAAAGGGCATAAGGATGCTCCCTGGATAGAATTGTCTTAGGGTGTTGTTTGGTATAACCCAATGAAAGTATTAATGTGCCACAGAAGTTGGGGACATTCAGGATGTTGAGGACATGTGGCTTCTCCTTTCTTCCTTGTCTTCTTTTTATAGAAAATAAATGAAATTGTATGTGACTTTGCAACCAACCAATCACATTTGACTTGCAAAGTGGCTTACTATCAGCAATATATAGAACTGGACACAGGGCTATCAGAAAAATGGTTCAGGTCATGGAATAATTACTCCCTGGACAGTGGGTGAATTGTTATGAGTAATATTCAGACACTATTGCAACCCAAACTGAGGCCAGTAACTAAAATTCTAGAATGCAAGTGACTTTGGGACCACTGATGTTATTCACAATGCTCTTCTCGACTGGCCCACTCATCTGATCAGAAAGTGAATTAAGTGAGCAGCTAAAATGGACCTAGAGCATTTGCTCAATGCTTGATTGGTAGGAAGAGGAGAGCATGACCAGAGATGCTTTGGTCCATGCTGGCTCCACTTAGGTATGGAAATTCTGACTTATGTTCCTGGCTTGGGCTAGAACTGCCCTATCTCTGCAATCCTTGTCTGGGCATACTCACTCTACTGATGCTTGTGTATTGTAGGGTGGCTGTCAGTGTCACAGAACATTTAAAATAGAATGTTCTCAGGTGTTTCGCAAATAGTACTTAAACCTCACAAAGAACTCATACCAAGAAGATCAATTCAAAGGAAATTCTCTTTGCATGTACAATAAACATACACCATGCTTTCTACTCAGTCCTTCAGGGACAGCCTTCAATCATGACTGTGTAGAGGTTTGTCCTGTCATTTAGAGGGACCTCGTGTGTGTGTGTGTGTGTGTGTGTGTATACATGTTCACTGTATATGTGGCTAAGCTCTCCCTTGTACATTCTTGTATATTTATATAGAGGTCAGAGGTCACACTCGATATTATTTGTCACTCTTCACCTTATTTTTGAGACAATATCTCTTGAGCATAGAGACTAACATTTTGGCTAGGTCACCTGGCCAGTGTCCTTGGGACCCACCTGTCTACTCCTCACAAATGCTGGGGTTACAAATGCCAGCTGCTACATTTGGTCTTGACTTTGTGCTCTTTATGTGAGTGGATTATCAGAATGATTCCTTTTTAGGTGGACACTTCGACTTTTATCATAACATTCCCATTTTAACCATCCTATACATAAACTGCATTTTTTGTTTTATGTACATACACACACACACACACACACACACACACACACAATTATATAAATATCAAAGTTCTCTATTCTTTATTAAATACATTTCAGGATTGCATTTAGGATTAGACAAATTTAAGACCTAATACAGTAACATCTGTCCTACAAGCCTTTATGACTTTCCATTTTTGTCATTCTCAATTCTGAATAGGAGATTCTTCTCTCCTTATCAATTCATGTGACCTTCTATAACTATTTGGTGAGAATTAGAACCTTCTTATGTCCATAACAATTCATAATTTATCACCTTCCTAAGTATCTACTTTATCAATTTATTTTATTACTCACAAGTGCCTTTCACCATGAACTTGCCTATACTTAATAGGTCAGCGAGATTCATCTTTCCTGTGTATTCCGTATAATCTCTCTTGCTTTGGGTCATTGGCACAGCATTTATAGCTTTTGTATTTTTAAATCCATCAAGCATTTCCCTTTCAGATTGCTTGTTTTATGACTGGCTTATAAAGAAGACTTCACAGTTAGATTTTAGAAAAACATTTACCATATATATTTTCTAGCCATGTTTTCTGTATTTTATCCTGATGGGTTTCCTTTGTTTTATTTTTATGGATCTTAAATACTTTTTATTTATTTTTCATTTTTGAGATTACACTTTAATTACAACATTTCCTCCATGTTTTCTGTTTGTCCTCCTTCCGAGCCCTTTCAGACACTCCTCCCTGCTTGCCTTCAAGTTCAGGAACTCTTTATTTTTTTAAGATTGTTATCATATGTATCTATGTATAGACATATATATGTGTGTGTGTGTTTCTAAATATAAACTATTCAGTTCATGTAATGTTACCTGTGTGTAGATACTTTTTAGGATAGTAATTTCTCACTTTCATTAAACCTCATCACCTCCCTCATCCAGCTGGAAAAGGTGAGTTTGTGATGATTAACCCATATCATCAGTTTGATGGGATCTAGAATCATCTATGAATCACAATTTCTGGCTGTGTCCGTGAGGAAGGTTCTAGATTAGGTTGATTGGAATGGGAAGACCTCTCTGAATGTGCTCCACTGGCGAGGGTCTCAGACTAAATACAAAAGGTTAAGAGACCAGTGTTTATCTCCTTCCTAACTGTGGGTACCATGTGACATTCCACCTCAGCCTTCCACAACTATGCTTACCACATAATGACCGAGTCCTGCAACTGTGAATCAAAATAAAGAAAACAAAACAAAAAGAAAAAACCCTTTTTCTTAAGTTGGATTTTGCCAAGGATACTAGAAAATATAAAGGCAAGCACCGGAAAAGGCTCTGTGTCCTCTTCCTTAAGGGGAATGCTTGGTGGCAAGGTATCCCTCCTTCTTGCTGGCTAACGGGGAAGTGGACCCTCCATCTCATTTTAGGGCACTTCTACTTCTCAATCTGTCTCTTTCCTCATTCCCTCTTCTAGAACACCCCACACTTATCTCTGGTACCTCTTTTGGGGGTACTTATTTATAGAGATTCATAGACTATCTCTGGTTGGTTTTCATAAGATACTTTGACTTTGCTTTTTACCTTAAACTTAGCTGAATGGTCTGGGTCTAGTCCCGATAATATTGGTTTTCAACCTCCCTAATGCTGCAACACTTTACATAGTCCCTCATGGTGGGGTGACCCCAAACACAAAATTATTTTTATAACTATAGTTTTGTTACTGTTATGAATTGTAATATAAATGACTATGTTTCCTAATGGCCTCAGGCAACCCCTGTGAAAGGGTCACTACCCACTGGCTG
Source organism: Phyllotis vaccarum (assembly GCA_033318265.1). Lineage (NCBI taxonomy): Eukaryota > Metazoa > Chordata > Mammalia > Rodentia > Cricetidae > Phyllotis > Phyllotis vaccarum. The sequence continues at coordinate 43,600,331 of JARWLC010000006.1, forward strand.
AGAACCCCTGCCCTAGGCTGTCCTCAGCAGCTATCAATCAGCTTGGGGACCAAGGAATGATCTGAGAGGGAGTCAGGACAAAGGAATGGCCAGAAAGGGAGCTTTGTCAAATTTTGTGAAGGTGGGTGTGATGGTTTAAATGACCATGTCATTTGTAGGCATAGGTCCCCAGTTGATGGTACTGTTTGGAGAGTTTATGAAGACTACAACCTTCTGAAGGAAAAACATCCATCTCTGGGTTGGCCTTTGAGAGGTTAAAATCTCGGCCTTCTTCCAGTTCATTCTCTGCTTCTGCCACCATACCTGACCCTTGCCGCTCTGACTTCCCACGATCACGGGCTCATCCTATAGATCAAGACCCTTAAATAAACTCTTTCTTCTACACATGTGTCATGATGTCTATCATAGCAACAGGAAGAAGAGTGAAGGACACTCTGATAGGTTCTGGAATGAATCTGGTGCATCCTGGGTGAATTAAATGAGCAAAACATAAGGCAGGTTCTTAAAAATGAGTGGAGGGTGGGAGTTACCTGGTAGATGCGGGAAAAGACCAACCTAGACTATGGGTGAGTTTCTGTATACAAGATGTATGTGGTGTACCCAGGTGAAACAATTCTGGGCTCAGAGAGTCAGGGTCTGTAAGAGTTAGTGGATTACTTGTCCTTCTTGAAAAGCATGGAAATCAACATTCTAGTTTCTAGAATTGTTTAACCTTGTCCAAACTCTCTTCAAACCACCTGTGGGTCTTCCCTGGATACTCAGTTCCATTCAGTTCTCTAGAGAACAAGTTGCATTTGCTATACACAATACAAAAGAGTTCCTGGTATATATTAGGTCTTCCTTGCAGGGCCACTGAAGGAGATCAGAGCCCTGAGTGTGTGTGCTCAGTGCTAAATGACAGGCAGGTGTGACTGTAATCTCTGAAGCCAACTCATAAAGGAACGGTTTATAGAAGAGCTCAGTAAGTGTCATGACAGACAGGGCTGCTGGGTTCTTAAGTCTCCAGCACTTCTTACAGGGCAAAGGCAGATTTCTTAGAGACACATACATTTTGAAAGATGAAGATTTTCTTTTAAAATAATAACTGAAGACAAGGAATTTCAGGTCACCGAGAAGAAGGGATGTTGTAGGCTAAGAGGTGAGTGTATCATCAGAAGAACACAAAACATTTGTGTATGCATTCCTATGCACACACACACAGACACACACAGACACACACGAGAGAGAGAGAGAGAGAGAGAGAGAGAGAGAGAGAGAGAGAGAGAGAGAGAGAGAGAGAGAGAGAGAGAATGAATGATGACATGGCATGATGGAGGGTGATGCTAGCTAGTCAGACATACACCCTATATCTATTCACATTCACTACCTTTTCTCCATCTTCCTAACCCTACACAGAACTGCATGGTGGTTCAGGGCACAGAGCCCTGGCATCTAGCCCAGGCAGGTCTGTGCCCACTGGTGGCCAGAACTGAAACATGATACTCACTGAATTCTTTTTTGTACCCAAGTTTCCTCCTATAGATGAGAGCAAAGTGTCAACTGAAATTGGCTTTGAAAATCTCAAGCAGGCTAGCCAGTGAGCAAAGGTCAGCGTGCAAAATGTGAGCCTCAGATGTGGCAGGTACCAAGCTCCCAGGAGAAATAGAGACATCCCTCTCCTCAGTGCAAGATTTCAGGACAGCACAGAGCTTGGGTGACTGCCACGTGGAAGGGATGTACAATATGCACTCCCAAACCACAGTTAGCAATGGAGAGAGTCTCTGGGCACAGGGGCCAAGATCTTTCTGTTCTCTCACAGGAAGCATTTTCCATCTCTGTCACCCACCAACCCAGATGCTTCCCTTCCCTCCACTGGCATTTAAATAATGCAGCTCTGGTGGGAGGTGGGGTGGGTCTCAAGAAACTTCCTGGCTGCAGAGGGCCCCTGTGCAGGCTTTGCTGCATAACGACTCGGGCCGCCTCCAAAGAAGGAAACTTGGTTCAAAATGTATGAGTTCATTTTTATGTTCTACTGAGAAAATTTATTCAGTGTGACTGCTCGGCAGCCAGCGCAGTAAAACACCTTAATCCCTGGTTGAAGAAAGGTAATGCCTTGACAGATGTGCGCCTCCTACTTCCCTCCCGGCCATGTCTCAACAACAAACCTTTATTTCTGCTTCTCGGCTGTAGCAGGCAACAGAAAAAATAAGGAGAGCAATAAAGCAGTCAGAAATCTCAGGAGCCAGGCGGCGACGCAATCGTAATGACAGATTTTTAATGTGGCGAGAGAGATTGACAGGGAAATGTCTTCGGAGCAAACACTTACCAGATGGAATGCAAACAGTTTATTGGAGGAGAGAGGTGCGCCTGAACCGTGGAGAGGCGGGCACAAGGTGGGCTTCTGCTGTGCCAAAACACAGGCCAGAGAGAGGGAAGGGGTAAAGGGAGGGGGGAGGTGAGGGAGGAGGGAAGCAAGAGGAAGAAGAGGAGGGAAGGAGGGAGGAGGAGGAAGAAGATGAAGATGGTCCTCTTCTGGAGAACATCCCATGAAGCCTTCTAGGAAACAACATGGTGTCTCCTGGCACCTCCAACTGGGTCCCATTGTGAGTCCCCCAAAGTGGAGGATGGATGAGGGGGTGTCTATATATAAAGACCTGGATTCGGGGTGAGGGCTGGTAAGTCAGGCCTGGTGGCACCCACCTGTCGTTCTGCTAGGCACAGTCTGACAAGGAAGACTGGCATAAGTCACAGGCCAGCCTGTGCAGTGAGATCTTGTCTGAAACAAACAAAAATGAAGAAAAAATGTGAGGGGTGATGTGACAGTTGCTACCAGGTCAAACGATGACACACGGAGTGCAGCTCTGTAGTTTCAAGCTCCTCTGGAAGGCAACGGGGTCAGGGAGCATGTGGTTTTATTTCCAAGCTATTTTTAGTATCTACTTGGTTCCAGGTACTGCCCTCAGCAGGCCCTAAAGCCAGTGAGGGGAGGGCCAGGTCCTGCCTTGGCTCAATGAGATGCGCATTAGAGCATCCAGAAGTTAAAATAATTAGTCACTAAATGATATCTGTGTATAAGTACATAAATCGGCATCTGTCACCTGTATTATTCATCCATCCATCTATTCATTCACCCATCTCTTTCTACTTCCTTTTAAAATCACTTTCCTGTGTCCAGCTCACTGAAGGAGTCAAAAACAAGCTTGAGAGAAAGAGGCTTGGTGGACAAAGTTGCTTGTTGAGAAAGTGTGAGTTGAGATGCCTACAGCCTAGAAGGAAAGCCAGGTGAGCTTGGTGGCAGCCTTCCACGGTCCCAGGCAGTGCATAGCAAGCCTACATGTATCATGCCTTGAGCAAGGAGGTTAGCTAGACTACCCAAAATGGTGAGCTCTGGGTTCAAAGAGAGATCCTGCCTCAATATACATGCTGGAGAGAAAATGATAACATTCAATGTTAACCTTGGACCTCCACCTGCAAACACAGATGTGCATGTGTGCCCCTACTGGTGTGTGCTCATATACACCCAGAGCAAGCCAACAAGTAATTTGTATTCTTAGTCAAAAATCAAAGAAAGTGTATGAGAACATTTGAAACAGATAGTGTGTGGAAGCATCTTATAAAATTCTGTGAAGTAATTGCTTTAAGCTTTATGTATGAATTCAGAGAATGCAATTTGATCTGAGAGATACCTGTTCCATGTGACTGTGGTATAAAGATGGGAATGTTTGAAGCAAAAGAAAAAAAAATGCAAGTCACAGGAACCCTAGAACCGGCACCGTCATGGGGGTACAACATGGTCCCGAGGCATCATGATTCAAATTCCAAAACTGGTGAGTGCTGTCCTGGGCCTGCTGTGATTTTGAAGCCATCCTTCCTTTGTGATTGCCTCAGTTTCTCCAGCTTGGAAAATAAAGTACTTGACAATGCAAGTCCTCCCTTCTTTATTTGCTAACCTTTGTGGTTGCTAAGTTCAAATCCAGTGGTGAACCTCAATGTGTCAAGACCTTTTCTCTTTCTTTTCCCATTGAGATAAGGTCTCATTATATAATTATGATTGTCCTGGAACTTGCTATGCAGACCAGGCTGACCTCTAATCACAGAGCTCCACCTACCTCTGTCTCCAGAGTGTAGGGCTTTAAGTCATGTGCCACCACACCTAGGGTAGATGACAGGACCTTTTCAGAGAAAGCAGCAGCATGCAAAGCCATTACAAAATGCACATCTATGCCTGGTACAGTGCAAAGAGAAATTAGTGTTCTTTTTAGAAAAAAAAAAAACCCCAGTTCAACAGGAATATGTCCTTCCCAGGGACAGGAAGCAAGTAACAGAAGTAGGTGTTTCTGAGGGATTACGGGTCAAGACCTGTTGTCACAGTCCTATGGAAAATGTGGGATGTGGGTCCATGAGGTTCTATGTCAGCCATCTTGTGATGGGAAGGGAAGCAGAGTCAAAACAACAGAAAGAGTAGACAGAAAGACAGCTGTAGATCTAAGACCGTTGTCCTAGTGCTGTGGGCCGCCTCCGTGTTAGGCATAAAGAGACTCCAGGCATCATGAAGTAACACCCTTGTGTGTGTGTGTGTGTGTGTGTGTGTGTGTGTGTGTGTGTGTGTACATGCATGTGTGTATGTGTGTGCATGTGTTTGTGTGCATGTGTGTGTGTATGTGTGTGCGTGCGTGTGCGTGTGTTCACTATGGGTGTACTTGTGAAGAATAGAGGTTGACAATCAAGTATTTTCCTCTCCAGCTCTTCACCGTATTTTTTAGATGGGGCCTCTTTGAACCCAGGGTTCTCCATTTCAGCTATCCTGGAGCTGGTGAGTCCTCAGGATTTACCTCCCTCACCACTCTTCAGCACTGGGATTACAGATACATTCTACCACCCCTGTCTTCTGTGTGGTTCTGGGGACTTGAACACAGATCCCCTTGTTTACACAGCAAGGACTTTACAGTCTAAGCCAGCTCTTTCATCTAGTGGAATCAACAACATAACTGGAGGCTGCCTTGGGGAGATGTGGCCCCTTTGCTGGAAGCTTTACATTGAAAAACAAAAACAGAAAATGCAGAAGACATGGAAAATAAAAACCTCAGAGGTGACACTGTCCGACATTTGTACATTCCCTTGTATTTTACAAGTTGCAAACATGTGCATATTTTTGTTCATTTCTATACGTGGCTTCACACTGTCTGGGCTGTCTGTCCCATGTTCAGTTTCACTTCTGATTGTTTGCTGCACATTAGAAAGTCTAATTCTACAACACAACGATCAGTTATAAACACCCTTCTTTCCAGCTCTACTTGAACCTCGAGGCGTGTGTGTGTTAGACTCAGGGATGCCTTGGAATCATTTGGAGTTCATGCTCCTACCTCCCTTCCTTTACTGAGCTCCCTGGACTGCCACTGTGAATCTTGGGAGTGGACATTGTTGTGCTCATTGTTTGGAGCACCATTGGCTCCATTACGGTGAGCTGGAAAGACTGTAAGGAGGAATACATGAAATGCTGTCTTCTGGACAGGACATGGGCCATGGGCTGTGCACTCATGAGTTCATAGAGACTGTTAACTGCACAGGGTCCAAAAGGTCACAGATCAGGCATGGGTTAGTTGGGGTGCTCCGGAGGCCCTGTCCCTAGCTATTGGCAGCCGGTGACTGTTGGAAGAGGGAGAAGTCCTCTTCTCTGGGGCTTTGACCGCTGGTCGGTTCCTATGCTACCACAGATGGTCCACAGTCATACACGAATGGGGCAGTACTAATTGGAATCAGTGGTTTAAGAGAGAAGGAGGAGTGGAGAAAGGGAAGTGTGCAGATAGGGAGAGAGAATATGAAGTGGTAAGAGAATGTGTTGGGGGTCCAGAGAGAACTGAAGAAAGAGTGGATATGATCAAAATGCATTGTATACACATGAAATTTTCAAATGATGGATCCAAATGATTATTGAAATATTTAATAAAACATTATTAATTCAGTAGGAGAAAAGTTATTACTCGCCAGTGTCCTTTTGAACTTCCTTGACTCTAATGGAAGCTTGTCTTTCCACACGTCATTTGGATGTTTGGGTCCTTATTCATTTTTGTTCTGTTTGCCCCAGTCCTTTTCAAATAAAATACACAGAATCTGTTTGACATGTAGGGATCACTTTTTATTGGTCTTACAGATGATAATTTATCTTATTTTAATCAGTTGTAAGCATTTATTTACCATTTTTCTTATAAGCAAACTCATGCATGCTACATTTTACACCTGCCACATATGTTGAAAATATTTCCTGTTTACTAATTTATTTAATAACTACTTTATTTCTATCTTGTCACGTTCCTACAGTATATCCTTTTTTAAAAAAAATGGCTTTTATCTTTCAAGCTAATTTACCTTTGAAACTGAACAGGTTATAGCTAAAACACGTTTCAAGCTCATGCAGTATTTATGGGATGAATTGAGTTTTGGAAAATACTAGCCAACTAAATTGTATTATTAAACACAATCCTATTTTGTTTGTGACTTACACTTTCTAGGCAGTTTGTTGTGTTTCTGGGATATTCTGAAACCCTTTCTATGGCAGATGGGTGATAGCAATATACCTATTTTTCTAGACACAGTTAGCAACAATATCAAGGAATCAAGGACTAGAATATATTTTGCATTTATTTTCAGGATACTGTGCCTTTGGCTTCTTCCTTGGGAATCAGAAGAAACGACTGTGGAATGACAATTGTGACTCAGCCTATGTATGCCTGCAACCTTCTGCTCCCTGGTCATTCTCCATTTACAGAGTTTCAAGTCCATACATAGGGCAGAGTTGGAATGGTTCTCTGCCCTCTTCTGCCTGCCCAGGATGGCAGAGTGATCCATCATTCCACATCTTTTTTTTTTCTTTCTGAAAGCACAAGAATGTCCGATGCCGAGGCCCCCACGGACCCCTGGATGCTCTGCTGGTAATGGGTGGACAGGGAAGGATGCAAGCCCAGGAAGTATGCATCCCGGGCCAAAGGCCCTCCCCCTCCTCTGCAGATCCCAGCCCAGCAGCACAGTCCCTGACTTTGAGTGGCAAATTACAGCCTGCCTGTGTAATAGCTCTCCATATTATTTATTCATTTTTTGAATTCCTAAAAAAATCATGGCAAGAAGATCAGCATGGCCCCCTGCCCCCCGCACTGTGGAAGTTTGATAATGTATGTCCTAACCGCTTAATTGATTGATTACCTCGCTCCAGCTTCCTGAGGTACCAAATTTATCTCTAATAGCCAGCGTCAGGCTCGGCAGGCAACCGTGGGGGGGACGGGGGTCCCTTGGTGTCGATTTGCTCTTAACTGGAAAGTCATTACCACTTAATACATGTAGATTGTGTTGAAAGAAAATTATGTGTAATGAAATGAGGGGAAAATTAGTGGAGTGTTATGGGCGAAAGCAGATGTTAGGGAGAGGAATTATGCTAGCAGAGATAATCACCTTCGCTGGTATTGTGTGTGCTGGGGTGTTAACTGAGGGAGAGGCTTGGGGATAGCTGAGCCAATGCATTGTTGGGCCCAGATTCGCCCCTGGAACCTCAGTGAGTAACTGTCCCCATCAAGGACTTGAATGCTGGACCTTTGTAGCTGGGCTCACCCACATCTGTGGCTCCTTCCCTTTGGCTTCTCAAGGGGCTTAGACCCAAAGCATTGACCGGTGGGCGCTTAGAAAGGCAGCATGGCGGTGCCCGGGAGACCTGAGGAGAACACTCCACTTTCAGTCTTGCATTAGCTGAATCTATGACAAGCCCCAAACAAAATCAGAGCAACAAAAAGCAAGAAACCAGCAAATGATAAGAGGCCCGTGGGAAATAGTCTTATCCCATACGGAGACAATTAAGGGTATATGGGTGATGCCAGGGTAAATTAGTTTCCTTATTTTGGTGTCCTAGGACACTGCAGGAAGAGAGCCAGGCATCCACTATCACCACCTTTCTGTGGTTCCTGCAGTCCCAAGACAAGTCAGAAATGGAAGACTCCATGCACAATGATAACTACAAGGAGCTAGAGGGAAACTTGGTGACAAATTCGGGGTCAGCCAGTGCCTATTAGCACACGTTAGATAGACTTCCAGGAAGCTGGCTTCCAGCACAGGGTCAACCAATGCTTTGTAGCCCACATGGAACTCCAGAACTCTAAAGCCTAAATGTTCCAATGCAGCACCACATGGTGACTGATATTCTTAGTGTTAGGGTAAGTGAGCATATATATATATATGTTCCAGCATACCTCTCGAGGTCTGGGTGAGGCTCAGGACAAAGTTGCTCCTGTGGTCTGCAGTAGTACATGGAAACACTTGGATCAGTTGCAATGCAGCAGTGGAGAGCTTGGCTCGAATCCCAAGGCCCATGGTCCCATCCCAAGCATTGCAAAGAGCAGAGGGGATCTAAATGATACTGAGCATCCTAACTGGAGTTTCTGATGCCCCAGAATCAGTTCAGGACTTCTTGGTTCTCAGCAAATGAAAAGAATTGTGGAAAGCCACAATTAGTGGTCCCACACATGATAGCTTGGGCTTACACATTAGGGGTAAGTTCATTCTGTGACTGTGTCAGGTGAATAGACTGTCAAACCAGTGTTCAAGAGCTTGGAAGCAAGTATCTCCAATGCATTCTTCACAGTTCTTGGTGCTTGTAGGGCTCAGTTTCTGACATTCATTGCTCATGACAATGATGGTTAGGTTTTTGTACAGAAGTACAGAAGTGTAGATGTTAAAGTGCGTCAAATAGGTAGACACTGATCTATATACACACACTTTGGGCAGGCAGGCAGACAGAGAAATAGAGATAAATAGAACAAATTATTTAAAATATTTTAAGTAGATCTTTAAGTAGCACATCTATTTGTGCATTTGTTTTAGACAATGCAGCAATTGTCTGTGAAAATATTTTCAAATATAATAAAATTATTTGGAGATATCAGAGGGATCTACCCACAGTCTAGGGGGAATCAGACAGTGGTAACTCACACCTTTAATCCCAGCACAGGGAATATCCAATTTGAGTTTGTGGTCATCTTAGTTTATAGAAGGAATTCCAGGCTCCCAGGCAGGCAGTGGTGGTTCCATGCCTTAACTGAGTGAAATAAGTATTTAAGGCAGGCATAGAAAGAAACAGCCAGCAGAAGAAGCCATGGCTCACACTGTTAGTCCCAGCACTTGGGAAGCAGAGGCAAGAGAATCTCTGGGAGTTCAAAGCCAGCCTTGTCTTCAAAGCAAGTTCCAGGACAGCCAGGACTGTTACACAGAAAACTCTGTCTGGAAAAAACAAAACAAAAACAAACAAATAAAGGCTGGAAGAGGTGGATCTGTCCTCTGATATCTCAGATTGTTTTTATTATATTTGAAAATATCCTTACAGTTGTCCAGATGGACTGTGCAGAATTTTGTGGATCATGATACTAAGATGCCTTCTTACTTGGGATTGGTGAAGGTTCATCTTTTCCTCAAAGTACATTGGCTGTGTTCTGTAAAGAAGTGACAGAAAGTCAAAGGACCAAGATTTTAGTAAACAAATTTTGCTTCTAGAAACTAAAGATTTCATTATAGAAAAAGCATGTTCTACCACAAGGATCATAGCTGTGAGTGCTTAACAATCCAGCTGGAAAAGGCAAGGGTTTTCATCCACTCAAAGGTAAATGTTAAGACAGCAAGCCTCTGGGTTCATTGAAGGCTGGCACTCATCCAATTCTGGTGAGACTCCACAGTTCAGTGAGGCTGAGAAGTTGGTATGAATGCTTCAGAGGGTCATGTTAGAGCCTCAGCAGTGCTATTGGTTGAAGGGAGACTGGGTTATGTCAGAGAACAAGGGGCAGGAGAGAAGCCTCCGTGAGCAAAGTGTTTGCTGTGAGACCATGAAGACCTGAGCTCAGATCCCCAGAGACCACATAAAAACTAGACATGACAATTTGTGTCTATAAGAGCGTTGGAACAGGGCCCTTGGGGCTAATTGGTCAGTCATCCTAGCCAAAATGGAGAGCTGCAGATTCAGTGAAAGACTTTGGTTTGAAAAGCAAGGTAGAGAGACCAAGAAAGACACACAGTGTTGATTTCTAGCCTTCACGTATGCCTGCACAGGTATACACACCTGAGGATAAATAACTAATGGATGAATGAATAAATAAACTTAATACTCAAAAATTGAAATATAGAATTTAATAAATACAGCATGCATTGTGTGCCCATGACCACTACCATAACCACCAAAAGTCATTTATAATCTGTCTCTTCCCTGAGGTGAAGCACCTGGTAAAGCAATCTTCCATGGAGCATCTGTGGGTGGATGTGTACACATACATGCATGTCCATGTGTGTACACGTAGATTTGTATGTGTTCATCATCTTTAAGAAGTTCCTGGTAAGAAGCTAAGTGAAATCATTGGAATTTACATGACCAACTACAATATATAGGGCATCTGTAGAGTTTGGGCATTACAATGTAGCAGTGACCATAATATGCATAATATGTAGTGAATCTCTAATGATTTGCTCTCAAGGTAAATTCTTAAAATGTGTAACACTGCCATCTCTTGTGAGGGTTACATAGGCAGGACAGACATTGTAGTTAGTAGCTTCAGAATGAAGTTCAGCTAAGAAAACGGCACTGAAATGAACTAGCTTTCTTTGTAAATATAAACATCAACAATAAAAACTGGGTTTTGCAATGTTGACTTCATAAAACCTAGGGGCTACCATCAAATGAAGACCCAATATTCTGGAGGAAGCAGCATGAGACTCAGGAGCTGAGAGCAACTCTTAGCTACACAGAGACCTGAATCCTAACTCAAAACAAACAATACTCACATATTATACTGTATGCAAGGCATGCATCCTCAAATACCTCATTTTAAACACCTCATAAGTCCCCCAGACTGTGTCCCTTTAACAGGGCAAGAAACCATCTTTACACACTGGGCAACATACTGTGATTTTGTTTTGACGAATACCCAGGACAGAGAATTTAGCAACAACCTTCATATTAGACCCTAAAAGATATTCAACTCTGCTCATTTCATGGGGTAATATTAAGTTCCTCATGTAAGTCTGTGGATTTCTTTATTTGACAATGGGCATAGTCAAGGAGGCTGGGCACCTGCTGCTGTCTGTGGAAGCTCATCTATATTGCGTAATTATCTATGGGATTCTGGGAATCTGGTGAGGGCTATGGACAGACCCGTGTTCATATGTCAGGTATCTCATATCAGCCGGACATCTGACTTTGCTGGCATTATTTAATAATGGTACTAACTTTCCTCATCTATTAAGGGAGAGCGAACACACCTGCCTTTTTAGGATTTCCAGGGAAATCATCAAAATATTTTAAAAACATAAACCAGTGTGGATCTTGACACACAGTAAGGACTTGTGCTGGAGTTAGAATGTCTATGCCATTTTCATGCATGTGAATATGGTCTGTGTATGTTTGTGGTATATGAGCATATGTGTGCATGGGAGTATGCACCTCTATGCATACATAGAGACCAGAGGACATGGTGTATTCTGCTGTCACTCTCTGCCTTGTGCTCTGGAGACAGGATCTCTCACTGATTTGGTTTTAAGTCCCAATAATCATTATGTCCCTATAACCTCATAATTCCCAAGCTTCAGATATGCAAAGGTTGTATCTGGCTGTTTACACTGATGCTAGGATTGGAACTCAGGTCCTCATGATTGCTCAGCAAATGCTCTCATCCACTGATCCATTCCTCCAGGCCCCATCTTTAACTGTTTAAATGCATAAATAACATCCAGAGGCAGTGTGCTCCTGAACACACCACTGATATCTTTCTTTCTTGTCCAGCCTCACAACTACGAGAGCTCTCTCATAGGAGGCCTGCTTACTCTCCACCCATGTCTCCACTCTCCAAACCATTGGAAAACCATGATAGATGTCCCAGTGACTCAGAGAATAATTAAATCTTCAGTACTGGATGCAATTAAACAGAAGGGGTGCAGTCATGGCACAGGGCTGTTATTATTTATAAATACTCAAAGGCAGCAGGCAGCTAACAGGCTGGCTCTGCCCACTGCAGCTCACTCACAGTGTGGTCTACATATGAAGTCCAGGCTCTGCCTCCCTCCCTCCCTCCCTCCCTAAGTGTCTTCCTTCGAAGAAGCAGCCAGCCATCAGCTAGGCAGAGAAGGGTGGAACCTTGGATCTGTGGAAAGGTGTCAGTTACTGTCTGTATTTCAAGTCACTGTCCTTACTGCCTGAGTTCCAGTTTACCTTCCAGGAGCTGGGATTGAAGTGTCACAGCTCAGGACTTATAGTCCCTAGATTTAATTCTTTAAATACACTTTGGGAAGGAGAGCAGATAAGATGGAGACTAGGCAGGCACTGTTGGCTTTCTTTTGATGAGAGAAAATATGAGAAAAGTCTTAGGCTTGTGGTAGGACCACGGTGCAGGAGAAATCTTCTCCTTTCTCTTTGAAAGCAAACTGACTTCTATCATCTTAGTTTCATGACTCTGTTTGATTTCAACATGGTGTGAAAACTTTGTGATATATATCCAAGACTAAAGTATTCTCCAGCCTTTATTTTGTATACAATACTTACCAGTTAGGTAAACTCACATGACTCTGAGAGGCTCTTGACCTAATAGCTCAGAAATGCCCTGGTGCTTCATTCTTTTATTTACTACACTTTGAATAGTTTTTGCTGTTTTTGGTTTTCCTTTTCTTAGCTGGACAGTTCCCTGAGTTTATAATGCTCGGTATCAGCAACTTCATCTCTCCTTCAGAACAAGCCTAAAACCAGGTGATTATCAGATTATTTGCTGGTTCTGAATTGAGCCCCCAGTAAAGGACCAGGGCTGCATTCATTTTCCTTTGTAAGCAACACAATACAAGACATTAGAAAGGTTATGAAGAAACAGACTTTCTAGCCTCATGAGTCTAGCTCAAGGACAGGGGATTGATGGTAGCCATCTTGCTGGCAGATTTTTGAGGCAGCTAAGGGCGTCCAAGGGCAGAGATAGGTGATGAGCAGGGGATGTTAGAAAACTGATTTTTATAGTAAACCCATTTTGCTGTAATTCATTAGAGACAACCCCATTAAGCCATCAATCTGTGAATCACATGAATAGACCAGCCATTCATGAAGGCATAGCTCTTTGACCTCTCACCTGGTCCTACCTATTAATAACTCATAATGGAGATTAAATGTTAACATGGGTTTCTTGGGGGATGGGGCAAGCCATATTGAACCTCGGTAGCTTTATGCATATTTGATTAAACACCCTGACTCTTGGGAGACTTTCAGTTTCTTGCCTGTGCTCTGCAGGGTTAAGAGTTCCCAGAAAACCTTAGAATGAAGTGCTCAACCTTCAACTAAGGAACAAGATGACACATGGACCTCTGTTACTCGTTCATAAATATTCACAGTCTCCGTCTCTGAAGAGAGTTTACACTTCATCTCTTTGACACTAAAGTTGATGACCTGATTTCCTTTAGCCAATGGGATGTAAACTAATGTAATGTTTACTATATTTATGAGAGAGTTTTTAGAGGTGAATACCCACCCACCCTCTGTTACCCTGCCTTGAAAAAATAACATATGTTAACCTGTTCCTTAGAATGTGGAGATCTGGGGGGCAAATTCAAGCCCCAGTAGCTGATTGGAGGGGGCAAATTTCAGCCTACCGCAGCTTTACGTTCAGCATGGACAGCAATTGAGAACTGTTTGTTACACAGCACTCACTGTTCAAGCACTGCTGATAGATACAGATCAGGATGTGACAAGCCTATGTTATAAGATAAAGTACATAAAAGCATCAGAAAATATTACGTTTTAATCTTGGATATGATAGGACTTAATTTCTCAATAGGTAATATTTAAAGTGCAGGCCAATCACTGAGGCAGTAAGAGTAAACTTGTTTAAATGTTGACAAAATATTTGATGCAAATTCAAGGTATGTAGTCTTTGGAGATGACAATAGTCAGCTAGCATAATGCAAGAATGTGTTGAATGTGCAAGTCCCTTTGGGCGGTTTGAATAAAAATGCCTGCCCACCATGAGCTCATATATTTGCAAACTGGTCCCCCATTGGTTCCTCTCTTTGTGTGGGACTAGGAGGTGTGGCCTTCTTAGGGGAGTTGTGTCCCTCTCTCTGTCTTGTGCTTGTATATCAAGGTGTAAATTCTCAGCCATTGCTCTAGCACTATGGCTGTCTACCTGCTACCATGTTCCTCACCATGATGACCATGGACTGTAGACCCCAAATAAACTCTTTCTTCTATGGGCTGCCTTGGTCATGGTGTCTTCACAGCAATGGAAGTAACAACACCACACTGTTCCTGCTATTGCTAAGTGCTGGTTCTGTGGTGGCACAGAGCTTGTGAACTTGGGTCATCTTAACTTACTTTCAGTTATTTGGAATTCAGTCTGTGATCTGTAAATTCAGAGCCCCAGGACTCCACACAACTGGAAGGAAACATACACGCTCACTTCCTTGAGTATCCACATGCTTTGTCAAAGATTTCTCAACAAAGATTAGCATCTATCTGAAAATCACAGCATGAATTTGTGTGTTCAGATACTTCTGAATGGGTGTTTACATGAAACACAATTACAATGTGTCTTCCCATGTACGTGTTTAACAATATTTATGCTTATATGATTTATTCAGAAGATACTTTTGAGATTAAATGTAACTTGAATTCTTTTTCTTTGCTACTCACAACATCCTCTGATGTCTTTGGGAGTGAGTAGTCTTATTTTTCAAATTAAAAAAAAATTATATTTGGTGCCATTGTTTTAAGTAAGAACAAAAAAGCTAACACCTATAAAAAAATGGTCGAACATAAAATTATGTAATTTCTCCCTTCTCTTTCCTCCCTTCCCCTCCCCTCTCCTCTCCTCCCCTTCCCTCCCTTCACCCTTTCCCTTCCCCTTCCCCCCTGTTCTCCCCTCCTTTCTTCCCTTCCCTATTCTCTGTCCCTCTTTCTTTCCTCTCTTCCCTCAGTCTGAATTCCTTCCTTGAACTATACATAATACATTTGTTATTTACATGATTCAAGATTATTTAAATATGTGTTCGACATTTATTAACAACTAGAACATAGGAACAAAGTAATTGCACCCACACAATTGGAAATAGGTATTTATACCTAGAAAATGTTTTCTTCTCTGAGACTCTTGCCATTTTCCTCCTGTACTGATATCTTTTATACAATCCCATTATTCCATGTGGCCTTTGTCTCAAGTCAGTCATGATCCTTTAAATATAAGGGATGTGTACAGAGTAGATGAGTCTACAAATGATCAGAACTGCCTGTGTGACTGGTTCTTCATAAATGGGAGACAAGAAAAGAACGGGAATTTAGGGCTGATAATGAAGGATGGAATGAGCCAAAATGTTCAGGACTTTGTCTTGTGGTCATAAGGCACCTGCTGACAGCTTTGAATCTACACGGGTATTTCTCAATGTAACAAGAATTTCATAAATGCCTAACCTTTAATCTTTTCTGGTTTGCAAAAATTGGGAGTTAATTCTTTACAGCAAGAAATAACTTTTAATGCATGAGTGTTTCAGATTTCTGAGACTCAATCCCCCCAATCTCATTTGTTATAAAATCTAAATGACACTTTTAAGAATTAATTGTAAAGAATCAGTTTCCATCACTTTGTCCCTATATATAAGGACACTTGGTTTTAGGAAGTTGAATCCTAGCCTAGGCCTGAAAGGGGTCGTAACGTTACTAACTAACCAGTTAGACTAGAATTCATTACTAGGACCACATCTTCTTCCACTTAAACTACTTCCCAAATGTTCTGCTGTTTGATAGAACATTTAAAGTTAAACAACAAAATGAGATGGGAGAAAAGAGGAAATCAAAACTCAATTAATCAAGACATTGAGATATTTGAATTACTTTATCTTGGTTACCACATTCCCCCAATGTGGCTGCATCCCAGACGCATACCAGATTTGTCTGAGTCCCACAGTTTCATTTTATCTCTTCTCCTCCATAAAGTCTATATTCTCCAGTTAATACTTGACTAAAATAAAGACAGGCTGCAGTGGCAAATACTGAAGTGAATGTGATACCTGAGTGATGGCTACTGGGATGGATCTGTCCGATACAGTTCATCAGCCAAATCATCCACCTAAAGAATTAAAACCCTTAATGTGTTGGACAACAGCAACCAAGATGCTTCCAGAAAGCCTTTAGCTGGGATGACTGGTTTGTGTGTGTATGTTTGTGGATATGTGTTGTAAATTTGTGAGTGGTATGGTGAGTTTGTGTGAGTGTGTGTGTATGTCTGTTGGACGCACGAGGGGGTACCCATGCTTATTGAGCCCAAACAGGACTTGAGTATCTTCCTCTATCTATGGCTCCTCTCCCTTATTAACTTTATCAGGTTCTCTGGCTGAGCCAGAAGTTCACCTTCTCAACCATGCTGGCTGGCCAGTGAGCTCTCAGGATCTGCTTATCCCTTCCAATGTTGGGGTTATAGGCCTGTGAAACTATAACTGTCTTATGTGGGTGCTAGGGGTGCAAACTAAAGTCATTGTGTTTGCAGTGTAGGTCATTTATCCACAGAGCTACCTCCCCAGCTCTGAGCAATTGGTTTTTGATGTTCCAATCTGCTTTGCCTTGTCTGGGCTGAGTGCCTCATAAAGACAGCAAGGCCATCTGATTTCAGGGTTGAATCACATGGCCTCCTTAACCAGGCACAGATTTGCTTTAATGATTCTCTGCAGAGTGACTCATCCAGGATTCTCTTTGCATCCCTTTTGTGCCTGGTCCAGATGTGCATCTAGAACAGGTTTAGTTCAACAATTTCAAAGGGTGGACGCCCACTTTGCACATATGATTAATTCTACATGCGCCTAATTATACCCACAATTGGCTAATTGCATCGACAATTAGCCAATTGCGGGCCCAATTGGCCACTTGTCCCATAATTTGAAGGTGCGAGTGGACAACTGAAGGAACAATTAGATGGATGCTGGGTTTTACATATTTAAAGAGGAGCATGGGGAGGGAGGGAGCGCAGTTCAAAATACAATGTGGTCTTGAGTGTAAAGCAAAGCATCCAAGGGTGTAGGTCTCTCTGGAAGAAAGGGACAGATACCCGGGATTTCTTAGTTCCATGTAATTTTCAGAGCCAATGTTTGTTTGTTTATTTCCTAAATATCTATGAAACAAATCATCTCTTCAAACGTGTTAGAACTAAGTCCTCAAGACTAAAGTCGGTGTATTTCAAGGGGTCCCACAATAGCAAATATGCCTTCATGGAAGACCCCAGATACACTAAGCTTGTTGTAGTTAGTCAAGGAGTTCCCTTGACTTTTCACACTCCTCATGCTGATTTTAACTGTCTTTGTCTGGAATGTTCTTTCCATCTCTTCGCCTCATACTGTTCTCAGGACACCCAGAAGAAAAGACCACTTCCCTTTCCAAGTCTCTGTTATCAGAACCAAGAAAAAAAGTGCCACCCAAATGCAACTACTTAGCCTCCAGCCCCCACTGATCTTTGAGCATCCCCCATTAGTATTCCCTCTCACCCCAAGTCAACCAGGGAAGCTCAAACTCAGAATAAGAGCTCAAAAAGCCCGAAAGCCTTTGCAAACACACATGGAGACTTTCAGGGTGATATATATATGCCATTCAGGGGACTGAGGAAGCTCAGGTGAGCCTCGTGGTCCCCCCCCCCCATGGTCTTTAATGGTACTAGAACTTCACAGGAAACATGCTTGCTATGGCGTACCTCCTTTGTGCAGTTTATGGTTTTAGGGACTTCATTCCTTCATGAATTGGCTCAGAGGCTAGCCAAGCAAGAGTTCAGATACTAGGAATACCTACTCTAAAGCAAAGCACTGAAACCTGGACAAGATGCCATGGTACCCGAGGCACTCACCCATTCTATGGTCTATAAAACACAAGTCTGGGAAATAGTTTCTGAGACCAAAGAGTTGCACAAAAATGGATAGGAACACCAGCAGAAAGCAGGAAGACCAGCAATAAAAGAGTTTTCAAACATTCGCTGAGCTCCTGTTTTAACCCATTGATATTTTAAGTGTAACTGACCATAAAATATATTATAACTATGTGTGATACAATTGATAATATCACAATGAAGTATTATGCATTGGACCCTAACATTGCAGTAAGCAAGGCTAACATACACCTTGAATTTCATCACCTAATTTTCTTCTCATAGAAATATTTTAAAGGTTGCTTTCAGAGCTGAAAAGCTGAGCCCTGTTTTGAATTTGCATCTCAGCTCTATGTACTGGAAATAGCTGAGTTATTGCTGTAAATCTCAAGACCCCTGTTTATACAGTAAGCACTGAATCTGGGGGACACCCACATCCTTCCCACCCTGGTACCCCAAGAAAGCCAGAGACTGAGACACATGATGATTCCTCAAATGCCTTCTCTCTTCTTACTTTTTAAAGCTTATCATCCCAGTGTTCAGAAGATAAGATACCTACTTCCAATGTTCTGCATATTAGTTTATCATTCCCAAATATTTCTGCTTTCCCCAGTGAAAGACCAAGCTCAATAATACAACTAACAACTTTCAGTATGGAAGCGTTGTGGGCAGTCTACCACTGTTTTTCCTCAATCATCTAGAGCAGTTTATAAAAACCCCTACAGAAGCTTTGTCAGTGGCTGCTGTGTTGACCAGTCATTGTTGATATTAATTGTCCCGTATCTGTCGCTTATCCACAGATCATGATCCTGAACCTAGGCTGTGCTCTCTGTCTTATAGAAGCATATTTTTTGTTCTGCTAAACATGGGGTTTTTCTTGGAGGGGAGACTAACAATACTGGCCTTCGGGCCATGCCAGAAAAATGTGTGGGCCAGATGGCAATCCAAGTTGGTCCGATAGAGCGTTTCTATTTCTGTGGATTCTCAAAAGCAAACTGACAGGCATGAGGAAAAGAGGTGACTCATAGTCCACAGGTCCTTGACTTCCAGCTTCTGAGATGCAATTTCCTATTGTCCTGGGAACCTTATTTCTGCAATGACACAACCTCACATTGCCTATCTCCATCGTCGCCGCTGGAGATTATCACTGTCATCACAGACATTTCGCCAATTACCTGCTGTGGGTTGAGGCTGATATTTCCTGTCTATTAAAATAAGCAGATTTAGTATAACTTTGTGGTGCACGCACATCTTAACTACCATTCTGTCTCTAGATGAAGATACTATAACTTAAGGAGCTTAAGCTATTTTTTCACAACCACAAAGATGATGAAGATGTTACTACTTGAATCTAGGACATGCTTGTATCTCCTCTAGATGATGTTTTTTAAGTGACAATATCCCAAAGATTGTAATTCTCCTGCAGATAGCCGCTGCCACGTGTACATACATGTGCATGTGTATATATGCCTATGCACAAATGCACATGCATGTGGACATCATAATTATACCCTCCAGATGGACAGTAACACTAGGTCATTGTATAAATGGTTTTCTGGCTTGCAACTCCAGCGAAGCTCAACCTTGTTTCATTATTATGCTTCTTACCTTTATAAAATAAAATAAAAAGGTTAATGCCAACTTTTCCTTATGTAAATACAGATGGGAGGCTGAACCATGAGTCATTGGCTGAATGAGTTTTAGGTTCTAGAGTCTCTGACTCCCGGGTCAATATTCTGCATGTCATGCCTCACAGGGCAGGCAAGTCTACATTCATGATCACAATCTCTCTGTACCCTTCTCATGTTGCTAATGGTTTGATGTTAAGAAGGCATATCTAGATGCATAAGCATCCATCATAATTATCCTCAGTATAATAAGGAGCGTGTGGGGATGGGAGAAATCTGAGTTTCTCAAGTGGTATTTGAGTTTGAGGTTGGATGGCAAGGAGACCCCTTTCTCCATCAAGTTTCTGTCAGACTCAAGGGCTTTGGACTGACTTCAAGTTGGGATGATCCAGAGCCTCAGAAAAATTTCACCTGCAGCCATCAGAGCAGATGGGGAGGCCACGTGATATAGACGTCTTGGTAGTCAGATAGTAAAACACAAAACATTATTTTGGAGCACATTCTGGAAGGGATTGGCTTATTTTTAGATACTCACGGAGTTGGTTTTACAAAATGAACATTCCATTTAAAAATGTATTATCAAATTAATAGCATAACAAGTTTTCAGGGGAGGTTTATTAGAGTCAAATATTTTAAAAGCTGTCATTTAAACAGGAATGGTTGTTAATTTGAGGAGATAATTAGGTACCTGAAATTAATCAAAGTATGTTTTAAAAAATAAACTATATTTGACTCACTGCAGATACATTTCAGCCTTGTCTGTTCCCCTGGAATATACTAAAATTGAGAATTTTGCAAACTAATCTGCAATATTGCCTTTGGCCACTAAAATCCAGTTCTGGCCCTTACTAGATAGATTCTGCAAAAGCAAAGTACCCTCAAATTAAAATTCAACCTATGAGATACAGGAAGCCAATAAATATCAATAGACAATGTGTAAAGGTGATGATGTTAAACTGAATACTTTTGTTTAATTTTCTTCTAGTAACATGTTTTCCATATTGGTTTTACTTTTATTTTTAAGTGACTGTTTCTACCTCTGAGGTGTACCACAATTATACCAGCTTAGTGGGCTATGGAACTTTAAGGGCTGGAATAATAATAATTCTGACTGTATGAATGAAGGATTGAGCTGAAATTTAGTTATGAAAGAAAACACCCATAAGCACGTGTTTTGTGCTCAGTAAGGGGGTGAGTGAAAATGCACATATCAAAAAGAAGAAAGAGACAGAACACAGCAGCTAGAGCAAATGTCCTTGCCCAGAGGAAATGTCAAGAGTGACTGAGTCCTGGGAACAGGCACAGAGCAGGACTGAAGGGTGAGGAGGACCTGGAGGGTGAGGTGAAAGGAGTGCCCATGTTTCCACACAGGAAACACAGTCAGTCCTGCTAATCTCTCAGATTTCAATATTGACTTAATGTTTAGGTTTCCAAAGGATTTCAGTTTTTCAGTAGATGAGATGATGAAGGCAACAAAGGTTGGTCCATGTCCCTTTTCCCAGTTAAGGGAAAATGCCCCAAGGGTTTACATACAAGTCGGACCCAGCTCTTACTAACATGGGAACTGGCTCCATAGTCCTACCCTCAGCCACCCACAGACCTGGAAGAAGTCCTGCTCTACTCAATGTAGGATGAATTCATTATACAAATACTCTGGGCCCACACTGCCTATCGACTCATCTAGTGGATGCTCATTTTCTAGCCCTATTTGTACAACGGCCAAGCCCTAATGATGGCTTCATCTATTGTGCGTGTGCGTGTGCGTGTGTGTGTGTGTGTGTGTGTTGGCAAAGTAACCCCCTTATCAACCTTTTATTCTCTTTTTTTCAGATTTTATTAACTCATTTGCTTCTTTTCTAATGTCTTGGTCTGATGTTCAAAAATCTCAGGGAAGTGTGACCTCATGCTAGAGCTACAGAGGAGAAGAAGGAAACACTTGACTTCGGTAGGTGTTTTGGGAAACTATGTGATCCACAGTCACAGGCCAAGGAGTAAATACTTCTTCTTTGTTCTGAAATATTCCCAACAGCACAGAAATGATAGGGTGCTAAGTGTCACTCTGGTGCTCTCAGAGATCACTGGGCCACTTAGTCCAGGACTTCTCAAACCCAGTCCCATTTTAGCGTTAGTTTAATCCCTTCTATAGACAGTGGAGACTTCAAGGCTTAGGTGCAGAACAGCATCGACTCTGCAGAGGGTAACAATAGCATCGATGCAGGAAGGAAAGCCCTCCTCTGTGCTGTCTGAGTCAGCCATAGTTAGTACCTCTGAACTCTTTCGGCTTCCTCTTCATGAAGACGCCATGAGGCACACAGAGAAGAGGCTGTCTTTAGACAGAGCAGGGATCTTTACATACCAAAACTGACTGGACTGGACCTTTCTAGATGTCTTTCTTCCCTTTCTCACTCTGCCTGCCTTTGACTTTTCCATGGAACACAGATCACCTCTGACAAGCTACCATGCCCTTTCTGAATCTGATAGTAAGACCAGAGTAGCCCTGTTACCAGCCGCTAGGTCCAGCGCATGGGGGGTGGGGTTCAACAAATTAACTATAATCCATCTTGACCTTGTAGTAGAAAGACCTCCCCTTGTGGAGAATTCTGCCTTCCTTAGTAGAACTGGATTTAGTGGTCTGCTCTTCTCCTGTGTCTGTACCACGGCAATGCTCCTTCTCACATCTAAAACCAGAAAGTGTGGGAAAGACTTACAGACGGACTGAAAGACACCCCAGGTGGAGCTGTAGTCTGAACTTTATGGCCTGGCCTTGCCCAAGGTTCAGCCCAGAAGTCCCACAGCTGCTTATAAAATAACTACTCAGAGGAGTATATTAATTACAAGTTGTTTGGCCTATGGCTCAGGCTTATTACTTGCTACCTCTTATTCCTAATTTAACCTATGATTCTATTTATGTTTAGCCGTGTGGCTTGGCACCTTTTCTCAGAGCAGCATTCTCATCCTGATTCCTCTGCCTATCACTGTCCTCACTCTCTGCCCTTCTGCTTCCCAGAATTCTCCTAGTCTGGTTGCCCCACCTCTACTTCCTGTCTAGCTACTTGACCAATCAGCATTTTACTAAACCAATATTTACAGTGACAAATATTGATACTGTAAAAGAGCATAGTCCCACATCACAGAGCTGCTGGCAGCAGGTAAGACCAAAGCAGCCTTCCTTCAGACCTGGCTTGGCCAAGTGGGTATCCTGTACCAACCAGCTTGGCACTTTATCATGTCTTTGAGTTTCCTCTCTCCTCAAATGAGTACACAAGTCTCTATCTTATAAATCTGTTAAAAATTCTAAAGGATCCCACACCTGGCACTGGGCTTTTCATTTGAAAATCTCTGGCATCTGGGAGGAGCATTATCCCCTGTATAGTCTACCTCTGACAAAAACTAACTTATATCAACATGACTTTGGCCACAGGAAGTTGAGAATCCAAATTGGGTCTACCAGGAAGTTTCTTTCACAGGACTCTAAGATGCTATTCGGGCTGTTGGTCGGAGTTACCAATAGTTTTACCCTAATGTGAGCCCTAAGAACTATCATAAGGAGCAGGTCAAAAAGATATGCTCATGGATGAAGTAGTGGTATGAATGTTAGGGAACTAAGCCATTGCTCTCTTCATTTATTCTTAAGGATGTATTTAAGGGTAGGTTCACAGGAGAAAAAAAATCAGTGTCTGATGTAATAAATCTCACCCAAACCACTTGACTGAGTAGTTCATAGGCCCCAAAGATGAACCTAATATTGCTATTTTCACTGAATTGACACAATTTCAACATGCCTTCTAAATTCTTATTTATATATCCCTAGATATACAAATAAGACTCACAGAATTTCTTTATGCAATAGATAGATATTAACAAAGCAATATTCATGATTGGCAAAAGTGTGGACATAAACATCTGTAAAGTTATCAGCCACCAATGGGACATCTGTATTATTTCTCTTCCCTCAAGGCTCAGGGACCATTGCATAAGAGGGACAGAAAGACTTAAAGGGCCAGAGGTTGAGGAAGATTGGAGGGAAACAGCGTCTTCTGGAGAGTACAGGACTATTATAACTCATGGATCCGAAGCAGATGTGGTAATTTGCACAAGACCTATGCAAGCTCTAGCCAGTCATCGGGGAGGAGAATATCAGGAAGTCCCACCCCTCTTTAAGTAGCCAATGAGAGTGGTGGCTTCTGGGGGAGGAGTCAGTTTTCCTCAGGTGTACGGCCCTGATTGGTTGAAGTGGACGACCCTACAAACATGAGGAGCTGTAAAGCACAAACTGGGATAAGGGGCTATTAAAAAGGGGGACAGGAAGTTGTGGGAGAGGTGGAGATGTGGCTGAGAGGAATTGGAGAGTAGAGAATGAGTATAATCAGAATATATTGTACACACGTATGAAATCCTCAAAAACATACCTTTAAAAAGAAGTGTAAAGTAAAATAAACCACACAATACTAGCTAGTATGTTAAGTCATTTTGTCATTTATATGAGCCACAGAGATAGATATGCACACACATAGAGATAATTCATAATGTTATCTACGTGTGTAATTTCAGAGTAATCTGTTGATAAAGCAGAGGGCTGATCAAGAAAGTTCAGGCCAGTCACTGACTGGACCCACATCCTTGAGTTTGACATATGTCCCAGCATAAATTGTTCAGCAACAGTGTGTTTGGACTGACGCTATGGCTCAGTTGGTAGAATGCTCCTCTAGAGTGCATGAAGCCCTCGGTTCAGTCCCAATCACCATTCAAAACCAGACACCATAGTGTACACCAGTCACGCCAGACCCTGGTGAAAAAGACAGGAAGAGCAGAAGTTCAAGGCCATCCTTTGGAATTTGAGAACAGCCTAGAATGCATGTCACTCTGTCTCCAATAAAACATAATAAAATACGTAAATGAAGGACAAAGTTACCCTTCCAGTGGATCTACTACCAATCAACACCACGGAGGTGACATTAAGTTGGAGTAAGCAAATGAAGGAGATTCTGGAAGATTCCACAAGTGTTATTCAAAGATATTTCAGGACAGACTAGGAGCTGTTTTCTGCACTCCATCTGTACCCAATAAAACCAGTAGGCGACTATTATAAGACAGCCAACGTCAGTGTCGCCTTGGGTACCTTGTGTAGACCTTTATCAGGGGAACCCCCAAGTAGAGAAGCATTGCTTTGAATGGTCTCCCCCCCCCAACCAAATTGTAAAGACTGAATAATATTATCTGCTCTTTTTTTTTTTTTTTTTTTTTTATCCTCTGAGTATTTTTCTAATAAGAAAGCACAGCAAATAAAAGTGTAAGATTCCAGGATGCAGTGCAATCATGCAAAATGACTTTCATATCAGTTTGATAAGCAGCTGAAATTTAATAACTACATCCCTCCTACGGTGCTGGATGAAAGTCTAATACTCTCTGCTTTGGGTTCTTTCTTCTGAAAGATGCTATTCAGGACTGGAGCTGAGCCTTTTGTAGTCAGAGAGACGAGAGGTGTAGTGGATTAATCAAAGCCTCAAGAAGCTGGGCCAAGCCCCAGTCAGGTCAAAGCCAGTGACTTAGAATCTAAACTAAAACCATGCCCAAGGCTGCCCTTGACTATGGGGACATGGTTCAAGCACCACCGTTGTCTCAAAGTTACAAGTATGAGGTATGCTTGGAAAGCAAAACTCTTGTTAAAAGCTATGGCATAAAACTCTGCAGAATATATTTATGCTTTAGTTTAGAACAAATTATGCACTGGTGGGGGGGTGGATGGAAAGAGAATGGGGAGAGCATTGGGAATTGAACAGAGACTCCTTCCAACTTTACAAAGATAACAAGAATGTGATGTTATATACACAGTGTCTTGATAGACAACTTACAAATGAATGCCCTCTTAGATAGTGCCTGCCTGAACTATGTTATGGTCAGGGAAATTACAATTTGTTTAATAGTAAGTAAATAAGTCCACATAGGCCTTGTTGTGCTGGGCACTTTTCCTTTGAAGTCTGAAACAGTTGTTGCAGATTTATTCAAGAAGTCTCCCATTCCCCGAGCGGCCTACTCAAAGTTAGCGGGAATTATGCCCAGGGCTTTCAGCATCCAGCTAACAGTGACCGTAGCCTGGTATCTAACCCTAGAGAAAAAGATAGGGGCATCTGATTATGTTATTAGAACAAGAATGAACAACCGGTACCAGGGCAGTCTGGTGCTCTGTACTAATGGATGCCTTGAGCTTAGCTCTGGATTGCAGGTGACTAAGAAGAAGCCAAGGGTCCCTGAGCAGGTGGGCTGGCCAAAATGGGGTTTGGCTGGCTTGCTCTTCTACTGCCCCCTACTGGTGGAGTTTTCCGCCAAGGCATGAAGTGGGCTGCTTCCAATCCTGTTTGTCAAAAGGGTGGCAGCTATGCTGTAGAAAGCAGAAACACTTCCAAAACAAAGACAGCCAAGCAGATGTGTGCGTCAGAAAGGACAAAGATGGATCTGGGTAATGACTCTGGCCTCCTAGGTGATTTTTTGTCCCCCCCCCCCGAAAGAACCACATTAGCATAGGGTCAAAACTGTCCCAACTGCCACCACTGTGTGCATGAGTGTGGATAGGACCACTTTAAGATAGGTGTAGACAGGAAGTCCTCAGTGGAAGAACGTCTGATCCTGTCATCGGATCTAACTACAGCCTTTAAAAGAAATTCTAACTCCAGATGTCGGCTTAGGGAAATGAATCAATTAGGCAAATGAAGATTTCCCTCATAAATCAGTGGATGAGAGGCTTCTGTCCAGCCATGGCCCTGGGGGGTGGGATGGGGGAGGAAGGACAGTGGAGTCGACCAGGTACCTGGAAGTGGACAGTCCAGCCATTTGCTGCACCGTCGGGTGACCCGGATTACACCCCCCCTCCCCTGAAGTTGTGTTTACCCCCTTGGGAGCTGGTTCGATTTAGAAAGAGTGTTGTGAGCCTCTCCCATCTCTTTTACTCTGAAGATAATAAAGCTCTGGGCTTCAGAGTGGGACCCAGTGTAAGCTGGTGTCACTATTCATAAAATAATTGAGTTTACACAAAAAGTGATTTCAGTAATAGCTGGCTTTTTATAAGTATGTACATTTTATTTAAAATTACTGACTCAAAAGGCAAGGTAGAAAAAAAAAATCACCTCCAACAACTTCCTGTAATTGCGAATTATTGTGAGGGGAACAGAAGGGAAAGATTTCGAAATTATGAGCCATTATGCTCAAGAGAGAAAGAGAGAGAGCGGGAGAGGGGAGAGAGAGAGAGAGAGAGGGAGAGGCAGTGGAAGGGAGAAAAAAAGAGACAGCTCGGCTTCATGAAACACAGCTGACAAGCTGACTAAATTACCCCCGGACCATTACAAAAATCACTTAATTGCCAAGCATTTTGTTAGGTCAATTGACTCTAATTGAAAAAATAACAAAAAGCTTATTATGCTGCAAATGTGGCCGTGGAAAATGAGTCTTCTGTTAGAAGGAAACAATAATTCTAAATTTCAGCTGCCTCTAACACTGTGAAGTTCAGTGTTTCCTTGGGTAGATCCCACTGTAGGCAAGCAAGGGAAAAATGTGTGCGTGGATGGTTTTCCTTTAGCCTTCCACGTCTCGGCCCATATTTCCTTCCTCTGCCTTGTCTCAGCCCTACCCAAACCCCAATTTAATCTCAGTGTGTGCCACCCGCCTCCACTCCTGAAGCGAATAGACACATACACTCACTCCCCCCCCCCCCATGCCCTTTTTATCTGTGTGAAAGGTTCTGGAGACAAAGGGATGGCTCATGGCAGTGTCCACATCTGTAAACTGTGCCATCTCTGCCCCATCATTCTAGCCCCAGCTCCCCCAGATGGACTTGCTCTAAGGCTTTCTGGAACCCCGCAGAGTGGTCTGTCAGTGAGCCTGTCCTTCCTGCCCTCTGCCCTACCTGCCCCTTCTGCCCTTTATAACATATCTGACAGGAGGCAGCAGAAAGCTTAAGGCCAAGCAATTTCTCTAAAATGTCCCGCCCCCCCAACAAGCACATCTAAGGCTGGCCCTGATTGACATCAAGTACGGCAATTAAACCTACCAGTTGTTGAAGGTGAAGGCTTCTCATGATCACACATGTTGGGGATGGTTTGGCCAGAGTTGGTGCATTTAAAAAGGCCCACCGACCTCAGCTCCATAGCTGCCCCAATTATAGGTTTGAATGGTGGAAGTCCACAATAGGAGTGATTCTGCCCTGAAAAAAAAAAAAAAAGTAATTATTTGTCCAAAAAACCTAGAGGCCTGGGTTGGAGAGTCTGGTGGTAGGTGCCTTTGATGAAAATCTGTGGGAAAAAAAATGTCTACACATGTATGAGGGTGGTATTATTTGTAGTGTATACATCTGGACCCATGTGTGGGCTATGTGTAAGTAAATATGATTATACTACATGTAGTGCATATGTTTGTTCATGAGTATGCTTATGTTTGTATAGGTGTATCTGTGTTCTTGAGTGTGTTGCTATATGTAATATGCATGTTTGTACATGAAGGTGGGCTATGTGTGCATAATTGTGTGTCTATGTATAGATGAATATAATATTACATGCCATGTGCATGTGTGCAGGTGAGTGTGAAGCTACTGTGTACAAATATGTAAATTATGTGTAAGTGTGATATTACATGTAGTATGCCTGTGTACACATGAGTGTGGGGTTATATGTACATGAGTATGGGGAGATTATGTATGAATTTATGTGTGTGCGTGCATGAGTGTGATATTTATTATGTATAGTTGCATGATTATGCATGAATGTGGGACTATGTGCATGCTTGCACCTGTGAGCATTTACCAGCACATGTACATGCATTTGTCTGAGTATACACAGGCATATATTAAAGGGGAATCATGAAGTAAGGAGAAAACATGTCTATGGCCCCTTGAGCAAACTCAATATGTCAACAACATCTCCCAGTTCACTTAAATTAAATATTTCAGCTCCTGTTGGCCTTCACATCCAAGACCAAGCCTGGGAGACAGGGAGCTTCCTTGACCTTCTTCACTGGAGGGTCAGGTACTCTTGAGTTAAATAGCAGATACCTCCCACCCATGTGACATCTAGAGCCAGGCATTCTGTATCCAAGAAGACACAAAGGTGTCAGGCTGCGCCCTCCCATAAGTGTGGTTTCTGAATGTCCCCCAGCTGGAGACAATGGCAGGAGGGCTCTGCATGTCACCTGGTGTCTTGGCAGACAGACAAGGAGTAAACTGAACCATTAGAGTGTCACTGTGTTAAAAGCATTGAAGAAGCTTACTTTAAAAATCCATGAGAGAAAAGAAGTACCCAGAAACTTTGCTTTGGGAGGCAATGGGGTTGGAGATCTCCCCACCCTCATGCCCTGCTGTGCCTGATCAGGAATTTGGGGTACAGAATTCTACAGAGCTGGAATGCAGAGCCATGACTGGTCTGAGTAGAAAGAAGGACTGAAAGAAGGGCAGGAAATGTCCTTCTGCCCTGAGTGGGTACACAGAGAGGGGACCTGGAAGAAACAGGGCCTTGCGATTGTGTGGCAGAGCTTTCTGAGAGACACAGAGAGAGCAATGGAGAATGGGGGTTCTACTTGCCAGACCAATGGGCTTCATCAATTAATCACCGCCAAATAATCACCACCTACATTAAAGAATAATACATGAAAGGAAGGGCCTCACTGTAGCGTATTCAGAAAGGGCCGCCTCCCTAATCCCTCTGAGCCCTGACATGTTAACTGGGTAGCGACTAATTAGATGTCAAAAATTCATAAGCGCTCTTTAATATTGCATATATCTGCAGCCGACATTTCAATATGAGACTTGTATACACAGAAGTCACCATGGCATTCAAACCCAGCAGGGAAGAAGAAATAAAAGTGAATCAATACAAACAAGGTTCTTTAAAAACCCCAGAGAGTGGCGGCTTTGGAAGTGTGCTTTCTTCTTCCGGGAAGGGAGCACCTTAATAAGAATTATAGGCGAAGGGGCTTCTCTGCTCCATGCTGTGTGGACAGAGAGAGGGGGAGAAAGACAGGAGACGACCTTATCAAAGACACTGCCAGGTAAATAGTAATTTATTGTTCATGCACAATGAACATTACCCAGTGTCCTGACACTGGGTGATAATGAAAGACATGTTACTGTGGCATCCCAGGAGGGGATTTCTACCCCCCCTTCCCCTCTCATCTTTCTTGAGCAAGGGAGCAGTGATGGGTGCTGGCAGCAACTGCCTGTCTCAAGCCATTTCACATAATATAAGAAGCACCTGAACTTTAGTGGATTAAGTAAGTTAGTTTGCTGGCTCTGTGATATATATGTTGCCTGGATGCAAACTTATATTTCAAATGCAGGGGACTATATTTTTGTAAAACAAGCCTTTTCTTGTCTGAAGAATTATAGGAACGTGATATAATACAAGGCTGTGAGATTAAAAACAATGCATCATAGCAAGGAGAAAATGTGCTGTTTTATGGCTCGCATCCCTTAATTGAACCTCTCAGGAACACAGAGGAAGGTTCAAACAGAACCTGCCAGAGACACACACTCCCTTCTGACTTCCAGAGACCTGGTTTTGGAGGTGATTGTTAATTTTTATGTTCTAGCATACATGTAACATGCAGGATGCATACACGTGTGTGCAAACACACGTACCATAAGCAGTGCAAAGGTATGAGTAACTGTTTTCTATATTGAATCATTCTGTGTCATTTTAAAAGGAAAAGCTAATTTTTGCTTTATCTGATTATTAAATCTTTAATGTTTCAGTGCCATTGTGTATCTATATGCATGTTTTTGTGTGTGACTGTGGGCATGCTCATGGGTATTTGGTCTCCAGAGGACACGTTTAGGAGTCAGTCTTCACTTTCCATTTTGCTTGAGACAGTTCCTCTCTCCTCTCTCTCTCTTTCTCTCTTCCTCTCTTTCAATTAGAGGGGTGTGTGTGTGTGTGCATATGTGTATATATGTGTGTGTATGTGTAGTAGGAGGTTTCTGGCCCGGACTTTCGGGCCTAACTTCAAGGTTTAGGCCCACAGACCCACAGACTCACAGAGACACACAAATTCTTTCAATAGTTTTTTGCTGATCAGCCTAAGGCTCAGGCATATCACTTCCTAGCTCTCTACCCTTCATCTAACCCATGACTCATCCTGTTCAGCCATGCGGCTGGGTACCTTTTCTTAGAGCAGCATCGTTGTCCTCTGCTTCTTCTGGCTTCTCTCTGGTGTTCTGCTCTGTCGTTCTGCTCTCAAGAGTTTTATTAGTCTGTTAGTTCCGCCCACACTTCCTACCTGTCTTTGGCCAATCAGCGCTTTTTATGAAACCAGTGGGTGGGACAATTATTTACCATGAAACAACACAATCCCCTACATGTATGTGTGTGAGTAGTGCCCTTAGGAGCCAAAAGAGGGCATCAGATCTTCTCCTAGGGTCTGGAGTAACAGGCTGTTGTGAACCACCTGATGTGGGTGCTGGGAGCCAAAGTCTGATCCTCTGGAAGAGCCGCAAATGTTCTTAAGCATGAAGCCGTCTCTCCAGCTGGAAGGAAACACCATCTCTTATCCACCATTTTGTATGCCAGGCCTTTAACCATTCTCCTGTTCCCGTCTCCCATCTTTCCACAGGAGCACTACAGGTGCATGCTGCTGGCTCTGGATGCTGGGGATCCTAACCTAAGCCCTTATCCTTGCACAGAAAGTACTCTACCTAGTGAGTCAACTTTATTCTTTTTTAATTAGCTTATAAAATCTAGGTATTTCTTAAGGCTCTTTCATATAAATTTACCTCATTTGGCCCTTTCCCCTGAAGGCCTCCTCTTCCCTATCTGCCCAAGAAGGTTAGACATTAAAAAAAATTCAAGAAGAGAGCTTGGGAAGGGAATCAGATAACCGATAGGAGAGTGGTCTCTAGAATATTTAGCTCAGAAGGGCAAAATGTTTATTTCTCTTCCTACTTGACCAAAGAGCAAAGCTGAGGAAATTGTGTCGGGGAACACAAGGAGCTGCCTGTATCCAGATCAGCCTGGCACAGTAGCTTTCCACCAATCTGATTAGCAACATGCCCCCGGGACTTGTCTTCTGGAAGCAGTGAAGCCATACCTGCTTCTCGCTTTGCTAGGGCCCAGATGCTGTGAAGATGTTGGGCAGGCCCAGACATCTCTGGGGACCGTAACAGCTTAAAGCTCAAGTCCTAGCTGATTTGGATCATGTCTGTGGCTCCTGCTTCTTAACATGCACACTGTGATGTTGACGCAGTCTATTTTTAGCATCGTGTGAATCTTAGGGTTTGCCTTAGAGTTCTCTATGACTGCTAACATCAGCATCCACAGCACTGAGGAGTGAGCAGTGCTTGGGTGAGAGGAATCCCTTTCAAAGCCATCTACCACTTCTGCACTTGGCCCTTGGTTTGGAGTTTCTGAGTACCTGCCTGTCTCTGGCATGCCAGCTCCAAGGGGACTTTCCCAGGAAAGAAGAAAAGGTTGGGCTGAGCCACTCAGCACCGTGCCAGGGGCTGTTGGTCAATCTCAGTCTGTTTTTGGAGACTCATTGATTCGGAATCTTCTAGACTGATTCAGGCTGGGGAAAACCCTTTACATCAATACTTACATCATAACTGACTGCATTCATTTGCTATCTGGGATTCTCATTCCTTGTTACAACGTGAAATTGGATTCCTCTTGCCTTCCAGCATCTCTGTCTTCAGAACAGGAGTCCTTATCAATGTTGACTGGTGGCTAGGAAAACATGACCTCTCCTGCTTGCCTCAGGCACGGGAAAGTTCCTTTGCTTTAAGTTGGTTTAAGATTAACGTCAGGTCACCACACTGACTTTATTCGCTCACTTATCCACCGGTGCCTGCCCTTAGCTTTTAGTGCTTTGAGCCCAATTACTAGTGCCCAAAGGGGATTGCCAGTACTCCAAAAACTACTCAGCTTCTCACTCCTTCTAAGAATGTACATTCCAGTGAGTTGGGATGGTTCCAGTGAAAACATCTAAGATCCAGGAGAGTAGCAGAAATCTTAGGGGAGTGATCGGTGGTACCTGGCTTCAGTGTGGCTTCAGTGATACCGGAGTCAGGGCTTCAAGAGAACTTCAGTTGCTTCCCCAGGAACAGGGGATTAATGTGAGATAAGTAATGTTTTGGCTAAGCTGGTAACAAAGGTAATAAGGAACTGCAGAGGCCAGTGCCAGCCATTTTACACACTACTCTTTTAGTTTCTTTTATCATTATTCTGACCAAAATACCCACAGAATCAACATGAGGGAGGAAGGGTTTGTTATGGCTCACAGTAGCTATGGAGGGTTTGCTTGGGTGCAGGCACTTGGGAAGAACACCATGGAGGTAGGAGCATGTGGTGGGGGCCTCCTCTGCCCTATTGTGACAAGAAGCAGAGAAAGGACGGGAGAGGTGCCCAGTGAGACACAACACTCCAGAGAGCAGGCTGGGAGCACACGTACGTGAGGCTTCAATTTTTGTTCCTATTCTTGCCAAACTCCTTCAGATACATGCCTTCCCCTGGTCTCTTCCATCTTTCTCAAAGTTGGCTTTCAGCATGTCACCTGCATTAAGAAAGTCTCAGAGCCACGAGTGTGGAGTGGGACAAGATGGCCACACCATGCATTAGATATGATGTCTTTGGCTCAATACTTACTTATCCTCCAGGACTTAAATCCATGCTAACACACTGAGGATGTTATTCCAGGGGAACGGGTACAATTTCTGGTCCTGAATAAATATTCTAAAAAGGAGTCCTGGTTCCCCTCAGCTGTATGCTTTGGGATCCCAGAAAATGTGTGGCAAGTGAGCTGTGTAACAGCAGCAGCATCAGAGGTGAGAAGGCCAGAGGGAGTTTCACAAAGGAAGTTCATGAAGGATATTAAAATGACCCAGAGTCAAAGATGAAGGGATGAATAAAAGGAAATGGAATAAAGGCTTTTGTTCCTGAGGTCATAGCTCAAAGTGGAAGGCCTAAATAGGCAGGATTCATCGGTGAAACTTTGACTTTATCCATGAGCCCCTGAGGCTAATGATTGGTTTTTAGCTTAGAAATGCCTCTATATAGAGTACGTATGAATTTTCTATCACATCAAAACAAAACAGAGAAACAAACAAAAAACAACATCTCAGTAGCAAGATTTTTGTTTTGTTTTTCTCACAGCGTATGTAGCAAAGAATGATTCCCCCCAAAAGAAGCTCAGAGGGAAGTAAGCTGTATGAAGCCAGCATGTCCCACTGTGAGGTGCCTTTTGAGGATGCCCTTACTCTTAAAATTGGACTTGGAGTCGTCAGTTCCCAATACAAGTGACCTAAATCTGACAGCTCTCTGCCGTGCCTAGGAGAAAAGAGCCAGTAAGTGTCCACGGCACATGACCTCTGCTGGCCATTTGCACTCTAGGGTCAGTTTTGGGAATCAGTCCCAGCCTGACCTGAGCACAGGACAGTCCAGATAAAGGACCTGAACTCGAATCGTTTATACACCTTACCTTTCCCCATCATTCCTGTGGTTTTATATTTTACTTCATGCACAGCCCATGCTTCATGAAACAATGCGGAAATAATAAATTCTTAGAGGAACGATGTCCAAGTAGATGTTTAAAACTTATGGCGGAGTTTGGACATAAATCTATGCAATTTGCATGAGAGGTTTGCTGTGGCGAGGGACAGAGAGACTGGACGTCTAGCTCCAGCATATCTAAGGCATAGACAGAATAATCAGAAGAATAGTTACTCTCGAAAGACCAGACTAGGATGTATAGTGGAGAGAGAGAAAAAGCATTTCCAAGGGGCAGGAGAGTCTGCCTGGGCAGCTCCCTTCATCAGTGCGTGGATCCTCGGCAGCGATGTGTCATGGTGAGGTCTTGTTTGTTTGTGTGGAACTTCTTCGTTTTCCTATTTCAAGATGCATAATTGTCCTGGGGATTATAAAGCCCTGCTAACCAGATAAGCCTAAATGACTTAGCCTTGTTTCCATGGTGACAGAGATGGTGGTGGTGAGGATGAGGATGGCAGACAGGGCTGGTGACAGCAGCCGGGATCAGCATCAGCTTGTTTCTAGATACACAGTGCTTACTGATGCATTGGAGATGGTAAACAAATGCAGATGGCCTGTGCACCTATGACCAGCTTTCTGAGATTTGAAAGTACAGTTCTAAGGAAAAGATGGTATTGGCTAGGTCTAGCTCTGTGGCCAGGAAGACACTGTAAACAGGACAAGGTGCATAATCTAATTGCAGACCTTACAAGACATAAGATAAAGCCTTATGAAGGATAGAAGCAATTAGCTAGCCTAGTTAAAGTGACACAGACAGCTCCCAGCAGAGAGTGGACTTGGGTTAGTATGCATTTCCGCCACATCTACAGTGATCTGGAAGAAAGAATTCCCGATGGTCAAGAACTGCTTAGTTCAAAAACAGGGGATAAGGGGCAAAGGACAGATGCCTAGCCATGCTGTCTGGATGTCATCTGGCTGAGTCTGCCTCCCCCTTTTTGTGCACCCCTACCTTTGTAACAAATTTTTATGTTTTTTTCTAAGACAATAGAATTATAATTTATAAAGCTCCACCATCTAAGTTGCTTCAAGAGGGACTGTCGTCATCAGAG
This sequence comes from Phyllotis vaccarum, assembly GCA_033318265.1. NCBI lineage: Eukaryota > Metazoa > Chordata > Mammalia > Rodentia > Cricetidae > Phyllotis > Phyllotis vaccarum. The sequence continues at coordinate 43,635,388 of JARWLC010000006.1, forward strand.
GCTAGAGTCAAAGACCCTGAAAGGGGGCTCATTCCTTTTAACCCACAAAACTTAATTCTTTGAAATATCTGAAGAGGATGGTCCAGAGGGAAAAGAAACCAGATAGACCAAGTGGCTATGTCCAACAAGATTACAGAAAGGACACATGTTCTCCTCCTGAAACCTAAGGGCAACTGACTATAAGATAGACAAACGGCTGTCTCGGGCTGTATGAAAGCAAAGTGTCAAGTTATAAAGCAAGGGTCAGGGAGATGCTTCCTTTGTGAAATGCTCACCACACCAACATGGAGATAAGAGTTCAATTCCCAGTGTGCTTATAAAAAGCCAAGCATCCCGGGCTGTGTTTGCAATCCCAGTGCTAGAATGTGGAGTCTAGATCCCTGGGGCTCCATGGCCAGCCTGCCTTGCTGAAGCAGCAGGCTCCAAGCTAATGAAGAGTCTGCCTCCAAAAGCTAGACGGACAATGCCTGATAAATGACTGCCAGTCCACATGCATGTACACACAGACACACAGACACACAGACACACATAGACACAGACACAGACACACACACACACACACACACACACACACACACACATGCACACACAAAATCTGTGGCACAAAACCTGAAAATATAAAAGCAATGAGACTTGATCACATTTCAGAAACAAGCCTTCTAAAAATATACGTAGAAGCCAGGAGTGTTCCGGCATGTTAGCAGCAATTACTTATAAAGTTGGGGGGAGGGCTTTGACTACTCTCTAGAATCAATATAGCAAGATCATTCTTTTAATTCTTTGTCACTATAGGATGCTTCTATGAGTGGCACTGTATAGCCTAATCCACACATCCAAACAGGGCTTGATGTAGATTCTTTATATAGCAGGTAGCACTTACATAATTCCACAAGTTTGTGCTTAGCAAGCCCTCTGCCCCAAAGTCTTCCTTCTCACATTATCATTAGTTAATGATGTGTTTGCATCCCTAATCAGTCATGATCTCAAAAAGAATCCCTTTGCCTCCTCACACAGTGCTGCCTAAGGACCCGTTAGGACCACTGTGTCTGCACCTGTCATCTCCGCTTCTGTCTCATATCTATCCATCCAAGTCACCTCTACTGCTATTTCCTCCTTCTGTCTCAGTCTCTATCATCCATCCCCATAATCTTCTATACTCACACCTCTCTAGCATTGCTACTTTCTCCTTCTGTCTCAGTCTTATCATCCATCTCCAGCATCTTCTATATCCACATCTCTCTAGCATTGCTGCCCTCTCCCTCTGTCACAGTCTCTATGATCTCTCTCTATCCATTATCTTCTATATATACATCTCTCAGCATTCCTATATCCCTCTAGCATCTCTGTCTACACCTCCATAGTTTTTATTTCCCTCTAGCATCTGTCGTTAGCATCTCATATTCATATCTTTCCATCATTCTCACCTGTCTATCATTTCTATTTCTCTTTATCAAGTCCATCTTCATCTTTACCTCGACTTTTGCCTCCATCTCTGTCCCTGTGATTTCCATCATATAGATGCTCCTCCATCACTTCCATCACATAGATGCTCCTCCATCACTTCCATCACATAGATGTTCCTCCATCACTTCCATCATATAGATGCTCCTCCATCACTTCCATCATATAGATGTTCCTCCATCACTTCCATCACATAGATGCTCCTCCATCACTTCCACCACATAGATGCTCCTCCATCACTTCCACCACATAGACGCTCCTCCATCACTTCCATCACATAGACGCTCCTCCATCACTTCCATCATATAGATGCTCCTCCATCACTTCCATCACATAGATGTTCCTCCATCACTTCCATCACATAGACGCTCCTCCATCACTTCCATCACATAGATGCTCCTCCATCACTTCCATCACATAGACGCTCCTCCATCACTTCCATCACATAGATGTTCCTCCATCACTTCCACCACATAGATGCTCCTCCATCACTTCCATCATATAGATGCTCCTCCATCACTTCCATCATATAGATGCTCCTCCATCACTTCCATCATATGTTCCTCCATCACTTCCATCATATAGATGTTCCTCCATCACTTCCACCACATAGATGCTCCTCCATCACTTCCATCATATAGATGCTCCTCCATCACTTCCATCATATGTTCCTCCATCACTTCCATCATATAGATGTTCCTCCATCACTTCCATCATATAGATGTTCCTCCATCACTTTTGTCATATAGATGTTCCTCCATCATCCTCCATTACTTCCATCGTAATTGTCTCCACCTCTTGCCATTTCTGTCTTTTTCTTTTTTCCCTTCTCCCTTATCACTTTATCTCTCTGCATATTTAGACTTCATTCCTTTTCTCCTTCCTAGGTGGGTAGTCCCTAAAATCCATGGAGTTCAGTGAATGACAAGTTTCTTTTTGCATATTAGTCAGGAGAGAAGTGATTGGAAGATTGTGTGTTGCCAAGGACCAATTCTGATGATAAACATGGAAATTTCCTTGTCTACCTCCATAGAAGGGGAATAAGTCAATGATATAATCAAGGGTGACTGTGTAATGAAGCCCCTTAAATACTCACAAGGAAGACTGGGGATTGGCTCAATGACAGAGTACCTGTATAGAATACTCAAAGCTCTAGGGAAAGTTCTCAGCACTCAGAGAGAGGAAAAAAACCCAAAAGTACAAGATTTGGAGATCACCTAGATGGAGGTGACCAAAGGTGGTAGGCCCAAAGAGGACCCCAAACCACACCCATGCTTTGCTCCACATACCTTTCTCTCTGTATGTCTGAAGTGCTTGTAACAATCCCTTAGAATAAAGCAGTTAGCAGAAATGAGTCATTGTGTTCCTAAGTGCCATGAGCTGCTTTAGAAAACACATTGGAAAGGAGAATACAGGAAGACAAGTATCTCCACTTTATAGCCAAACGGAACAGAAGCTGTGGGTGCCTACTGTGTGCAATCGTCTGAAATGGGAGCAGATTTATGGAACTGAGCCCTTTACCTTGTCATGTGAGGCCAATTCAGGATAGACTTTGTCAGTATTGAGTTCCATTGTAAGGTCTCCGCTCTGTGCCTGCAGGGGGATAGATATCGGAGGAAAGCCACATGTAACTGGTGTCAACAAAGGAGACCATTACAGAAATTCATAATTGCTCAAAAATGAAGACAACTGACCACAGGGTGTCCAACTCCTGTTGACCTACCTACAATAAAAGTCCTTCACCTATGACTCAGAGAACATTGTAGAAGACAGTGCTGCAAGATCATAAGTGTCTCCTATAAATGACAGGAAAACAGCACATACAGACCTTAACACTACAGTCACCAAATAAGACCCAGACAAATCATAATAGCAGTTGGCATGTTAGCATAGGTGAAAAAAATCTCAAAAGGCCACACCCACATGAGTGAAGGGCTACAGGCTTGAGAGGGGGACAAGTCCCCCATGAGCAACCAACTTCACGTGGCCAGCCCTAAACACATCCACAATATACACGCATATACAATATTAAACAAACTTAGCAAGTTGCATTTATATTTATATAGACAATAATAAAGATAGGTTAAGAATTTGAGAGAGGATGGGGGTGGACACAGGAAGAATTGGAGAGTTGACAGAGTGGACTGGAGAAAGTACTCATATATGAAATCCCCCCCCAAAAAAAAGCCAAGAAGGAGAAGCAGGAAAGACAGACATGTGAGGATGTGAGTCTTCCCTGTCTCGCCCTGTGAGTTGCTCTCCATCACTTCCCCTTCCTTCTCAGCACTTGCGTTCTTTGAATGATTTCATTCACTTATTTGCCTATTTATCACCTGCTACCTTTGCTTCCACAAAAACTCCATAGAGCATGACGACTTTTGCACACCTCTGCATCCATTGTAGAGCCAGTGTGCAGCACCTGTGTGTTTAATTAAATCAGAAAGAAATACCATGATGTGTATAGAAAGATGACATTGTATAGCTTAACTTTTCCATCCGCTGCAATGTGCAGATTCAACCAGCTCAAAATAAAAAGTCCAAGTGAGATGATCTTGAGACTGTGGGAAGGAGAATAAACACAGAGCAAGGCACCCTGAGGCAAAACCATTTGATACGTGGTTTCACTATCTGTGTCATTAGTTCTGAGCTGTCAACTCTAGTTTAAAAGTTAGATGGGAAATCGCAAATATAAGCAATTCCCAAGTTTTCAAATGTACTATTCTGAGTGGAATGGTGTTATCTTTTGTCATCTGGCTTCACTCAAGCTTGAACGAAAACCACCCTTTGTTCAAAGTATCCACACAGTATGTCCTACCTTCCCACTAATTCCTTCATCACACTCATTTATCAGATTAACTGCTGCTGTATTGCAACACTGGTGCTCTCTCACACTCACCTTACTGAACATTGACCCCAGAGTACAAGAATGGATATGCATGAGAGGGCTCCAGGTGTGACAAAGAGGACACTGAGTGCTTCCCTTAAGTGATTTTATTAAAAGAATAAGAAGTAGAAGAAGAAGAGGAGGAGGAGGAAGAGGAAGAGGAAGAAGAAGAGACAGCTGAAACAGATAATAAAGACTTTATGATTGAAACATCAGTACTCACTGTAGGTTCAAATCTTCTCTCTGAGATTGTGGATGAGGGAAAGAAAGGACATTCTTTCTAATGTTTTAGCCTGAATGGTAGGCCATGAATTTAGATGAGAAGGACAGTTTCAAGTATGAGGGTCCCTGGAATATTGCCTTCATGGACAAAGGAAGGGCTACTATGCAAATAACTTAAAAATAATGGCTTCCTGGCCTAGCTACGTCACAGAATATACGGTTCTTTACAACTAGGAATAATCCATCAGGTCACAGGATTTACAAAAAAATAAAAAATAAAATAAAGAAGTGACAGGCTAAGACATCAGATAAAAAAGCTGATGTGAAGAAAGTGTGGTGACAAGTGACCACGGGTGGGTATAATACTGGGATGCACCCCAATTCACACCCCCTGATGAGCATGGCCTGTATAATCTCCCTTCCATCCACTGAGGATTTTTCACCCATTGAGTAGAGTGATGGTGGGTTCTTGTTTGGATTGTCTTCTCTGACGAAGATGAAGGAATTATACAAGCATAACTTAGAGTCTTTATCAGGAGATTTGAATCACTATAAAGAGAGAATAGTCTGATTGTTCTGGCCTAACCAGACAAGACCTTCACTGTGCATGGCCAAGTCTTTACTGAAGATCCATATGACGACACAGGCTACAGAGGATGCTTTCTGGAAAAGACCTGGGAACAAGCTCTGAGAGTTGTGGGTTATCCTTAGCCGTCTCTGAACCAACAAAATACAATCTCAATCCCAGCCTGGAAAGAGAATAGTCAGTCACTAACTTTTAGAAGCAGGAAGCCAATCTTTCCTAGCTGAATATTCTGACTTCAGTCTTGAGATTCTGAAAACAGAGCAGAACAGAGCTAGGAGACATGTCTGTTCATCCTCCATCTTCTAACCTGCAAGAAAGGGAGTCACAAAGGGATTGTTGCTTTTAAGCTACTGAGTTTTCAGATAGAAATAGCAGAGAGTAGAAAGGTAAGTAATTCAGCATATGCTGTTGGGACAGCTTTTGAGCTACTTGGGAATTATTACTATGGATTTTCATAAAATGTACCATTACAAAAAAAATTCCAGAGTGAGGAAGTAGTTAGACAAAAACCATAAATGGCATTCCTTCATCAAGTCTACGTGCCCTAGTGAGGTATCCTAGACTGGTTTCCATGAACCACAGATGCTTCCATCAGGTTGCTCTGGGAAATGGAAGCTGAGATCATGGATGGGGTTGGGGGAGCATCTTCTGAGTTGTAGACAGAAGCCTTTGGGTAGTGTCCTGAGAAAGGGGGAACAGTTCTCATTGTTGATAGAGCACACATTAGGGCTTGGGACACACCCTCAGGGCCTTTACCTGACACTGTCCTATCAAGGCTTGGGGGTTCAATGTATAAGTTTGTTTTTTGGGTTTTTTAAAAATGCTTTTTTCTTTATTCTTTGGGAATTTCATGAGTACATTGTATTGTATGTTTCCTCTTTCCATCTATAGGACTCCCCAAAGGTTCACCTCCCAAGTTCACATCTTATGTTGTCTTTTAACATCAAAATTTAATGGGGCAAGAATTTTCAGTACTTATTACATACCTTGTCAAGATATAAGTTTTCCGATTTCAGGATGAAGTGTCATTTTGAAGAATATAAGTGAGAGGAAATCTTGAATATTTCAGTGTTTTACAAATTGAAACATCTTCCAGTAAAAGCAATGACATAACTTCAGGTAAATAATTGCTGTAGAGGTAACAGGTATAAAAAGAATATTATGTGAGCAACAGGTGAGTGTGTTCAGGATTCATGTGTCACTGCTACAGGCACCCGAACACAGAGTAAAAATTCTCACAATAAATTTCTGAATGAATGTATCAGTGATTCTAGCATTTCTTTTGTGGTTTCTTCCACCCTTCTGTGTGCATTGTCTATGAGCCAGTGATCTTGTTATGAATGTGAGGACAGGATAATTACACGCATACGGTATTTCAGTCATTACATCCAAGACACAGACTCAACAGGTTTGTCTCTTGTTATATCTGTAAATTCCCATAAGTATTTAAGAATTAGATAAAAATATTAAAACATTGTATATGTACCCCACAATTACAACTTTATAGAGGTGTTACACATGCAAGTGGGAATAAGAGTGAGAAAAGTACATCACAGTCAAAATAGGTGTCACTTAGATGACTGATCATCAGAAGTATAAATGTATTTCATGCTGTTCTATTTTTTATATTAATTAATTATATGAGTTTTATATAGAGAGGGAGAGTATATAGATACCAGGCAGATGATGTTGACAGGTAGATAGATAAACACAAAGATGATAGATGCAGATGGTACATATGCCTAGATAGGTAGAGGGATACAGATAGACTGTAGATATAGACAAATAAATGATAGATAATAGTACACAATAGACAGACCAGACAGGAAGATAATAGATGATATAAATAAATGATTGATAAGTAGTTGGCAGACATAGATATAGATAGATTGAAGATAGATTATAGATAATAGTTAATAAATAGAAACAAGCGATTGTCAGACAATAGATAGATGAATTATCCTGAAATGTGGATCAGTGTCTTGAATCAACTATCCCCAAATGTCAGAGATTGAGTATTTCGAATGTAAATATCATGTAGCTATCTTCCCAGAGGTCAGAGTTTTCAGCTCAAGATATCAGCACACTCTCATCCATGAGACCCTTCCTCAGTAGGTTGACTCTCCTTACTGTGTGTCTTCCTATGGACCCTGCTCTGCATCTCTGCATGTTCTCTAATTTTCTCTACTAATAAGACACCAGCCCCTGATGAATTTGGGGTCACTTTAATGATCTTATTTTCACTTACAAACTCACCTTTTCAACACGGTCCCTTCTAAGAAACCAAAATTAAGACATCAACATATCATATAAACCCCATAGCCTACAACACCCCCAAAGAACAGCTCCTTACTAAAGAAAACTGGCACACAACTTGAAGTTTTATGACTTTTGGATTGTGACCTTTGAAAAATTACTCAATGAAATTATAATCCTGTTATTGTTGTTATCCTTAATTTGATGTTCAGCACTTGACTGTAGTAAACATGACAGAGTCACCTGTGCTGCCATCTTAAGCCTTTGAATTTCCAAATCCGAAGCAGGAATTAGTCATCTTTCATAGTTTCTGGTTCTTTTATCCAGGCTCTCAGTGAAGTCCATCCAAAATTTACCCTGTGGTGGCCTCTTCCTTATAGGACAGTTTAGGTATGATACATGGATTGTCCCAAAGACCACACAGTGTACCACAGTGAGCATTCACCCTGATAAAACTTCTTGGAAGAAGCCTGCTTGGAAAACACTCTGGGTCCCCACAGTAGCTCAACTCTCTCTCTCACTCCCAATTCCCCTTCTAATTGGCTGTGTATATAGTGTGTGTGTGTGTGTGTGTGTGTGTGTGTGTGTGTGTGTGTGTGTGTGTGTGTGTGTGTGTGTATGTGGTATGGTATGTGTGGTGTGGTGTGTATGTTTGTGTGTGTATGCATATGTGTGGTGTGGTGTGTCACAGCATCATGCTTCTCTTGGTACCCATCTCTCTAGCCTTGCCTTTTATAAACTGCTATTTCTATCCATGGCCCATGGTCTTATCTCCTCTGGGTCACATTTTTGGCCAAGCTTTCCAGAGTGTAGTTCTCTTGGTATATATTACTGGATCACATGCCAAACAAAAGCCACAAAGGCCAGGAAGAAGTAGAGAGGGGTGTTTGGGTAGGTAGGTCCTCTGCTAGGCTACAGGATTTGTCCATAAAAAGATTCATTGTGAATGTCTAAAGCCAGTGTCCTTGATCTCTTGGCTAGGGTTTATAATCACAAAAACATCTCATGACCAAATTGTGGAAAACTATGATGCCTTTGAATGGAACATATTGAGGGGCTCTTTCCCCTTAGCTTGATATGTCTTTATTGTATCTCTCAGACTATTTTTCTCTACTCAGGTTCTATTAAGAAAGGCTGGAGAAAGAATTTCACAATCAAAAAAAGGCATTCATTGGTGTTATTGGTAGATTTACTTAAAACAACAGCAACAAAATGTTGACCTTTTCTATAACAGATCCAGACCCAGACTTCTGAACACAAATGACTTCCATCCTTATGGCTTAAAACTGATGTAAGAAAATGGGGTGCATCCTCTCTGTGTCTTCCTAAGCATGCACTCACCTACCCTGCATACCCCCAGATGCATATTCCCTTGGAAACACATGGAAATCCTCAGGGAAATATGACCCTGTGTTTCTTTGCAGTTTTCAAACCCCTCACAGCATATCCTCTAAAAGAGAATGAGATTGGAAAATAAAACAGTAGATTGGTTTGCAAAATAGCTGAGAAAAATGGAGAAAAAAGATACACATACAAAAAATGGGCATTTAACAATGCCAGAAAGACAAACAACAGATGGACAAACAGAATTAGAATGCCAGGAACCAAAAGAGGCAGTAGTTGGGCAGCATTATTAGGGGAGACTGAAAAACAGTCACATGTGGCCAATGTGAGTGACACCTGCAAAGGCAAAGCCCAGGGAGGTAGAACTTTCTTCGGAAGCACATGCACCCAGTTGGGGTGGCTACCATCATGAAACTCAAGAAGCTGGATTTCTGTGTTAATTAAAAGGGGTTGATGTTGAGAGCTAATTTGCAAGGCAGAGTGGTGTTGCAAGCAGCCTTTCTTTCAAATTCCGGAACAACCTTGATTACAAGTGTTGCCCTCCAGCCTGGATCACAGACAGTGATTCCAGGATCCATGGCTCTTTCATCACGAGATTTGCTCAACATGCTTATACCAGAATCCTTTGGTGCTCTGAACTATGGCTCACCAACATTTGTTCATGTAAACAAAGACTTGGCTTGACCTTCAAGAACCTTCTCCTGAGCTGCAGTAACGTTCCTGGTCACCTGGAAGTCAGTGCCAAGGAATAAGTCACCATCCCTGCTGTATCATGGAGCCAGTGAGGAGAGGTCTTGACTCCTGCTATCAACACCTAGAAAAGAGTGCTGTTTGAATGAATCATGGTGAAACCTGTGGGTCATTTACTGAATCTTGATTTCCTTCCAAGTTATTGGTTAGATGGAGATCTCACCCAAGAAAGTTCAAAGGGAACAGCTAACCCAGGACAAGGGGTTTGAGAGTACATTCGATCCATCTTGACAGGAGGGCATCATGGTAGAACAGTGATGTCACTAGAAGGTCACATTGCGTACACGTTGGAAGCAGAGAGCTGAATGCCCATGCTTAGTTCACTTCCCCTGTGTATTCAGTCAGAGATATCAGCCCGTGGTACTGCCCACACTTAGGGTTCATCTTTCTATCTCAGCTTAACTTAGAAACCCATCCCCAAGACTAGATTTTTTCCAGTTGACAAGCACTCCATATTGACCATCACTTAGCTTATTTTAATGTCAATTGGATGAAATCCTATGCTTCTGAGTTGAGGGAGAGGAAAGCCATGATGGTATGAGAGCCTGCCCGACGCACTTATCCATCTGCCCGGTGCTCTGGGGACACTTGAGAAGACTGAGCTGTATCATCTTGGGGTTGTCAGTGCTAACTGCGTATTCCTTTTCTCTGGGTATAGAAAAAGTTAGATTTCTTAGTGTTCAAAATGAAAATCTGAACTATATTAGAGTTGGCTTTCATGGTGACCCTCTGACTATGGCTAAAATGGAATCTCATACTCAGAACCAAACTCATCTTTGTGAGAATAGATTTTGCTTCTTACTTACCCTTGCCAATAGCTCTGTGGGGCCAGTTTCTTAGTTCAACAGTTTATCCTCCATCGCTCTTATGTGAGACCACAAAGGTCAATGGTATTTAAATCTTTTATTTAAAGGTCATTGATCCAAGGGGTAGGACTGTTACTCTGTTCCTATTATTGAATTAACAAGAAACAACTAATTGCTGGTTATACTTGAGGAGACCGATGTCTCTGCTGGCACTGTAGCAATGTGTGATACCTTTGGAGTGATGCTTGGAGTATGTTAATTGGACAGTTAGGCCCTAGGATCTATAAACCAAACTTAAGCCACCTGCCCTGCCTCTCCTTGGCCATCCTCACAGGCATGGCACTGCATCCTCAGTTTTTCAGCATAGTTGACTTGGTCTTAGAATATTATTTTAGTGGTGTTGAGTAATTGCCTAACCTTGGCCAGGTCACCTACCTTCGTAGCTGAGCTTCAGTTTATTTTTTGTAATATGGACTGCTAAATTTTCCTTCCTGTTTAGACATAGGAACAGACATTTGGTTTGCCAAAATTCTGCCTCCACAGATTATTTATCTATTTATTTACTATTGTTGTTCAATTAAAATGCCTTCCCTAATAACTACAGTTCTTCCTGGCTGTGAACACTACCCTGGAAGATGGTATGTAAATCATAACTATCCTACATACTTTTCTTTTTTGGGGAGAATTTGGGATGTGGTCATGAAAGTTAATCAAGTATGGGTTTAAATTCTAAAATCTATTGCTTTTGGATTAGGTTATGTCTCCTGTTGATGTTTAATCCAAACCTCTTGGTGTCATCATATGGTCTCTGCTCTATAGGTAAAGGAGAAAGGCTACTCAGTGCTGGATGCTAAGCAGAATTCATAGTGTGCTTTCATTTGTGAAAATTTAAGAAGTATTTTGTTTGCATTCTGAAAACTATAGACAGTAGATAATAGGATTTTTTTTCTCCTTTCTTACCTTTTATCACAGGGCCATGTGCAACTTACCTTTGTTTCTGTCACACGTCATCAATGGAGTACATTATCCAAGATGAAGGAAACACTGTGTGAGTGAGCCTACAGATGATATCCTTTGAAAAACACTGGAAGTCTATAGACACTTAGCTATAAATATAGCCTGTCTATGGCTGCAGAAGGCAGTATCCAGAATACTGTCTCTGGTGGGATAATGACAGGTAGTTTTGTCACTTGTGGAAATGCATGGCCAGCTCTGCCTGAGGTGCCATGGCCAGCTCTGCCTGGGGGGCCATGGGCTGGATAAGCTGTTCATTGTAAGAGCCCCCAGGCCTCTCATCAGGACTCCATGCGAAGTTGCCCCTAAATGAGATGAACCAATCCACTGAGGAGGACTCAGTTCCATATACATGGAACTTCCATTCATGTGTAAGCCACACGTCTGTAATCACAGTGCATTTTAAATTAATGTTTATTATTATTATTAAAGAAAGGAAAAGCAAAAATGTTTTTTTTAAAAAAATTGTATTTAGCTCAATGTTCCTTTGGTACAAAAGAACATTCTTCAAATGCCAATGGAAGCGAAGCCACATGTCCAGAAAGGAGAGAAATATTGTATCTAGGATGAAAATGTTAGTATGTGGCATGGACAGGAGATCAGGTATTGCTGACAGTGTTTTAGAATCTGACAAGGATAGTGTCCAGACTGAAAGGCAAAGAGACAACAGGCTGAGGGAAAAAAAGTAAACAGGGGCTTTGTGGTCCATGGGACAATTTTAAATGGTAATAAACACATGCAATTAAAATTTGTGAAGTAAGAAAAAGTCAGACAAAATATTTGCAGACCTAAAAACTGTCATTTAAAAAACTAATAGAAACCATATATATACATATATATGGTTTGTATCATCTGTATATGTGTGTGTGTGTATATATATATATATGTATGTATCAATCTCAGAAAACTCTAAGAGGTGAGCAGAGTGTGTCTCTGCTTAAAAATGAGAACATAGGTTGTAAACATTAGAGGAAGCAGCTAAGACAGTACTTTGAGGGAAATTCATGCACAAATTTGTCTGTTAGAAAAGGAAGAAAGCTTCCCATCAATTACCACAGCTTTGTTCGAACGAAGCCAGGAAAACAAAGCCAAGGGTACCCTCCTACCCTAGTTTTAAATGAGAAACCTAGATGGACAAAATATGTACATCCTGTTATAGGACAGCTCTTTCATTTCTGGGGCAAACTATATTCCTCCTTTTTAAATTTTCAGGAAGAGATCAGATAGAGGGGGGGCAAAGGAAAAGTGCTACTCTGGTTCTCTGCCAGAAATAATTCTCACTAAAATTTAATACCTTTTTGGTCTGTGTGTATGTGTTTAATTGAAAATTAACACATGACATAGTCAAATCTAGATATATTTAATTTTTAAAGAATTTTGTAACATTAATAATAAATTGCTTAAAATAGAAGACTACAAAAAATATGGTAAGCAAATATCCTACAGTATTTTAGTAGTTTATATCATCAGTATCTTACCATAGACAAGATGTTCTTAAATAATAAATAGCATGAAACGATCAATGAGTGTTATCTAAAACTTGATTGAATATGAAAAAAGATATTAATAGATTCTGTCTTTCTTGAACTCCAAGACATTTTTCACATTTCCACATCTGTGAAGTCCTGATGCATCCTATAATTAATGGCATATTATAATTTAATTGGCATCTATTTTGTCTTAGTGGTACATAAAACAATGTTACTTTTTACGATTGATCGTGAGTTAGATTTGATGGATAGGCAATATCTGTCAGTAGTTTATTATTCATTCAAATGAACTCAACTCGCTCAGTACAAAAAATTTGAGAACCATACAGTTCGGGGATAAAACATTACTGTTACTTTTGTCTCACATGGATTATAGAGAGAGAATAAGAATGTGAACAGAAGATGCATGGCGTCTGACCCAGAAGGGGCAGCTGGGACTAGAGCTTGGAGGGACTGTGGTAGGGGAGACTTTACCAGGGCATCCTCTTCTTTGGAGGATTGAACGCTGTTCTCAGCAATTTACTTTCTCTTCCTGAAGGAAGAACATATATTCCTCATGTTTTAACCCAGGATCCCCTGAAATTCATGGATTAGAGACTTAATGACCAGAGTAAATGTCATAGTCACTGTTCTAGTGGTGTGAAGAGACACCATGACTAAGGCACCTCTTATAAAAGGAAGCAATTAATTGGGTCTGGCTTAAGGTTCAGAGATTTAGTTCATTTTTCTCACGGTGAGGAGTGCAGAAGCACACAGGCAGACATGGTGCTAAGAGGGAGCTGTTAGATCTACATGTGGGTCTTCAGGCATCAGGAAGAGAGGGTGAGACTGGACCTGTCACCCCCAGTGACACACTTCCTCCAACAAGACCCTACTCCAAAAAGGTCACACTTCCTAATCCTTTTAAATAGAGCAGTTTCCTGATGACAAAGCATTCAATCTATGAGCCTGTGGGGTCATTCTTACGCAGATCACCACACTCTCCCTAGTGATATTTGGAGTTGGGATATCGTGGAGATACTGAGGAGAAGAAGGAATCGGCATGGTACTGATAGTCCTCTAGGAAGAGATGGACTGCCTGAGCTGACAGACTGTTTTGTGTGGTCATGGGATACCTTTTGCATGAAGCCCTCATCAGCTGTGTCAGAGATATATGTGTGATGCCTTTGCACTTCCAAACACATGAACAGAGAGCCAAATAAATCTCTGTTCTCTATAAACCATTTGGTGTTGGGCATTTTGTTTTAGTGACACAAAAACCAGTAATATTATATTATCTTAACTCTTCTGGCTACAGGAGGTGACGTCTCCTGCTTTAGAGGTGGCAGGGTTTTGTAATTCAGCACCGGTGGTGTTTGAACAGATACATGCTGTGCCCACCCATGTAGAGGCTAGTACAATGGGCATCCTGAGCTCTCTTTGCTATGAGAATAGATCACTCAGCTTACAGTTTAGCATGAAGAAAGCATATAAAATAGGCCTGGAATATCCTGCTGCACTGTGCAGGTAATGGCTCTGTCCTCTGATATTCCAGGCTGATTTCATTAAATATCAAATATATCACCACACCCTCGCAACAAAAAAGAAGCCTTCGTTGCTACTGTAGGATGCCAAGGTCTAGAGGAGTCCTTGGTTACTAAAAAAAAAAATAAAGAACATCAAACTTGGCAAAAAGTGTCAGCAGACATTAAGAGATGGGGCCTGAGGATATATATTCCTGATTTAGTAGTGAGCTCTCCCCTTTAGTTTTAAATATAACAGGCAATACTTGACCTAAGCAGATCACTGTGTCAGGGGTACATCTGGTAAAGGCAATATTCACACACATTTCTGCTTTGTGACAGACTTGTATCAGCTGTGCTTTGTAATTTGGAAGCCATCTAGTTTTTTGTTCTGAATATCCATGCCTCCATTTTTAAATGCCTTAAGTGACACTTGTCTTTTTAGTGTGGGGGTTCCTCTCTGTCAGCATTTGATAGAAGAGTAAGAACGTCTAGGTGGCTGTTGTGTGTGCTTTCTTTACACTCTTACCCATAAGGAAACATGAGAAAGATGTGGAGGCCCCACCATTGGCCCCATACACTCTTTGTGGAACAGTCAGTGCATTCAGATTTGCAGAGCCATGGTTTCCATGAGCGATGGATGATGGAGGTCAACTTAATTGGATTGAGAGTTGCCCGAGAGACTGGTGAAGCACACTTCTAAGCGTGCCTGAGAAGAGCCTTTAGAGCCAATTAGATTATGAAGGCTAGATTCATCTTTGCATGGATGCATAATACCACAGCGTTAGTGAGAGGTAGATTGCTCAGGGTGTGTCCCTGGGTTTCCATCCTGCTCTGGCTACCTCCTGTATACTCCTTTCTCCCTACTTTATCTCTGCCATGTGTGCAGGTGTGGCATCCTACAGCACAATAAAATAACACGCCCGAAAACATGTGCCCGCATAAAGTATCCCCCTCTAAGTTGTCATCCATTGATTTTGGTACAGCAAGAAGACAAGCAGCCGGTCAGCAACACACTTAGAGATAAAAGCTGATTTCCCTTCAGTGATTTTGATGATTTTTATCAGTCTAACTTTAGGCTTAGACTTCTTCAATTGCATGCCATGCTCGTTGAGTTCCAGATAGGAGTGTATTTCTGATTTAACTGAGATTGGCAGCCGTAGGTTTGGATCCAGAGACATATTCTGGAACAACATGATGATTCTCTTACCTTCTCTGTAGTTTTTCCAGGGCCACTTGCCAACCATGCTTTATTAGGTGTCATTTTGGGCTGGGACCCAGGAGCTTGCTGGCCTTCCTCTCTCCTGCCATAAAAGCCATCATCAATTTCCCGGAAATGAGCTGCACAAACCCACAAGCCAACATCCAGGGCTCCTCTCCAGTTCATGTAGGCAAAGAGCAATTCTCTCCTGCAGATCAATTAAGATTTATGGGGACTGACTTGAAGAAGTTGGGTTAATTCTCTGCCCTGATTTCCAGAGCCAAACTACAGCCTCTTTTGTGTCAAGGGGTTTTAGTGAAAGTCCAAAGGATACTTACATCAGAAAAGCTTCAGTACTGGGACTTGAGAGTTACTCATTAATACCTGCCCATATCAACAAGAATAACAATAATACAATAGGGCAGATGAACTAGTGGGAGAACCTTGTGAAGTTTGCATCCCATTAAGCAAGCAGAGTTTAATTATTAATTTTGTGCATTATTTACAGTGACAGTTAAATATATTGATCTTCACGAAGCAAGAAGTGTTGTTACATCAACAACTAGATCTGACTAAGGAAAAAGGTAATAATTATCAATTAGCAAGAATTACTGCTAATAAGGTTGGTGGGGGGAGTGAAGAACATCTCTGATTAGGAGAAATTGACACATTCATAGTGTTGTATAAATTGCCAGGATTTTAAAAATACATCTGCCTCATATGATATTTAAGGGGGGATGTGTGAGGCACATAATTACTAGATGCATCTAAGATGCAGACCTTTGTGTTGTTCTTTTAATCACTTAGAAGAAGGGGGGACATTGCTTGGGAGATTTTTGTCCTTCTCTGTGGCTAACAAGTAAAATTAACTAACAGCTCAGTTATTCTGTTAATGAGGCAGTTCCCTCCCGACTCGCATAAATTTAGTTTCAATTTATTTTTCTTTCCAATGTCCTTCTAGTAACCATCGATCAACCCACCCTTTCAGAAGGGGGAAGTTCCTAAAAGAGAGGACAGTAGAAAGGGCTGAGGGACGAAATTGGGGTTGATCATATATTGTGATAGGAAACGGCAGTTAGTTTTTTAAAGAACTGCTTTGTAAAAGAGGAAACTGAGGCTCCCAAGGTGGTTTGGACAGCCTGGGAACCAACAAGCCTGATATCTCTTTGTTTTACGCAGAGGTTGACACTATTACCCCGTCGTGAAGGTATAAGGTGAAACTGTTGCACACTAGAGGCTTGACACTTTAAAAGGTGAGCAGCACATTCTAGAGTGGAAGCCAGGGAGCGAGCTGCTGCCATCCAGATTATAACATCAACACCAGCAGTCAAGGTCACCTTCAGGTCTTTATTATACTTTGAGGTTTCCGAGTCCATGGGTCCTAAGCTGAGCCCACTGAAACCCACTTAGGGTATAATTTTTTATCTCCAGTGTGGGCACTTGGAAACTAAATGAGTCCATCATTGACCTATCTCCAATTGTCTTATCTCAGTTGACTTTTCTATGTCCTCCGTCAAGCCTCCAGAGCAAAAAACTCCAGGAACAAAGCATGAGAGTTTGTTTGGTAGGAAAAGGATGTTCATATAACTCTCATAACCAGAGTTTGAGCCCCAGAACCCACATCAAGGTGTAGGAGGAATAGATTTCAAAAAATTGTCTCCTGACCTCCACATACATGCCATGGAATGTGCAACACACACACACACACACACACACACACACACACACACACACACACACACACACACACTGGCAATGACAACCAAGCTAATCACAACTTGTTTACCCATTCTCAGTGACTAACCAGTGCTTTCAGATTCACCAGTACCCACAAGAGACCAAAATACCTTTAAATGCCTTCGTTGGCAAATACCTTACTCTGTTTGATGTCACATCCTCTGGAATCTGCTCTCAGAGGGTGCATCTTTGCATCGCAGTCTGACTGGTTATTTTCTTTCAGATCAGAAGAGTGCACAGTTGTATTGTTTACTTTTCCTGCTATGTGAGAGTGGAAGACTCTGTTTGGCTCACAGCTAGAGGGTAAAGTCCATTGTGGCGATGAAGACAGGGTGTAGGGTTTGTGACTGATAGAGACAACTTGCTCACACTTGAACAAGCAATTTACATCTGTGCTCCTTAGAAATTTCCAGATAAGACTTGTATGTTATAGGAATTCTGTTTGGTATTACAATAAACGATCCAGAGCCCGATACTGGAGAAAAGTTGAAATACCAGAGGACATGGAGAAACAAGCCACAGTCACTTCTCATTTTGCCAACAAACTCCTCAGGCCTGTCTCCATGAATCCTTAAACCTCAAGTCTCTCTGCCCTCAGCCAAAAAGAGAAGGGACAGGGCAAGAGAAAAAGTCCTGCTTTTTCCAGTCTTACATTTTTTTCCTTATTCAACCTTCTTAGTGCTAGGATTAAAGGTGTGTGCCACCTGGCTCTGTGTGGCCTTGAACTCACAGAGACCCATCCAGTGTTGCTGACCTTCATGACGTGGCTCTTTGGGTGGCTTTGTCATCTGATAGTTTTACTAGTTTTATTAAGTATACAATATTTCACCTCACCTGTGCTTTGTTGAGCAGAGGCCACTTGTCATGGTTGGTTTTAATTGTCGACTTGAAATTGTCAGCTTGAATCTAGAATAACTTGGAGATTCTCAATAAGGAATTGTGGGCATACTTGTGGGGCATCATCTTGATTGGAGTGAAGCCCATTTCACTGTGGATGGCACCATTCCTCAGGCAGGGGGAAGCTGAACTATAGAAGAGTAGGGAGTAAATGCTGAGTACTTGTTAGCATTCGTTCATTTATTCATTGCTCTCTGTTCCTGGCTATCGATGTAATATGATGCTATAACTTCCTGATGCTTTGTCTTTAGCACTGTGACAGACTGTGACCTGGAACTCCTGATCCAAATAAACCTTTTCTTCTTGAAGTTGCTTTTGCCACCACAGCAACAGAAAGATGACCTAAGACACCATCCAAAAGACATATCAAGCTGAACCTCATGGAAGCAATCTTGCTTGGATATGAATCCTTTCAGGTCTAAGAAGGTGGCTTGTGTACACATTATGAATGTATGTACGTGCATGTATGAATGAATGTGTTGGTAAATATGGAGGCTGACACTAGATGTCTTCTTCATCTGCTCTTATTTTTTGAGAATTCTGTCTTTTGCTGTCCTTGGAGACTAGACAGCTAGGTGTACAGCCATTCTTGACTTTTATGTGGTTTCTCACAATCTGAAGTCAGGTTATTTTACACTCTGAGGTATCATCTTCACATCCCTGCATATAAAATTTTCTCTGTGTTGAAGAAGATGTGTAGTACTCCCCACCTCTATCTCCACCTTGTCTCTAGTCATGGCCACATTCCTGAACTCAAGCCCTAAGACTTAGTTGATAGGATCAACTGCTTTTCCTTCTTTCTAGATATTTCCTTCAGGGAAGAATAGAAATAATGCCACTTTTCAGGCTCACTATTGCCATCACTACTTGCTGCGATGTCAGTTGTTCTGGAGATTTTGTTGACTGGGTTATGGTGAAAAAAGGAACTCTCTAGTCCTCACCTAGGCACAGAAGATAAAGCTCCATGACTTGATGTAGATGAATTGCATTTGTGAAGCACACGCTAGCACGCTCACTCAGGTGTTTCTCTTTACCCTCCTAGCCTCCCTCACTGTGGTCCTGATGTTGCTCATGTTTGAGAACCTCTGAGCCATCAGCTAAGCAAAGACACTCTACTTTGGCTAACTGAGATGGAAAGCAGCCTCTCTGTGGAGGAAGAGCAGTTTTGATTGCAGTGAGCATGTAGCCTGCCCACATCATACCTTCCCCTTCACGGATCCTCAAAACCACCTTCAGGGCACTTTAAGAGCGATAGCTTCTTGTGGCAAATGATCTGGTCATGCTTTCCAGGCTGAACTTCAACAATCTCATTTACATCTGGGATAGTATGTGAAAACAACCACACATCCATCTTGGTGATTAGTGAACAGTTCTACAACACAAACATTTCTCGTGACAAAGGATGGACAAACAGTAAAGCCTAGAGTAGCTCCTCGGTCGTTTAATCTTGGGAGGCTCTGGGGATGCTTTATACCGTCCACAGCAGGGTTTATCCAGGACCCTGGACAGAGCTCCACTAAGGTCAGGAAAGAGCCAGCTACTTGAGTCTGAGCTGTCCTCTCCCTGAGCATCTGGGGATCAGCCAGTGCCAGTAGCTCCCTGTGTTTCTGTGGGTAGCAAGGGCTGAATCTCTGCCCTCTGTCTTGAAAGAAGCAAATGTGAAATAATTTTAGAGAACAAGAACGTGTCCATTCTAAGTGTCAAAATTTAGTTTTAGAAATGCTCTTCCATAGTAACCCCCTCTCTTCCATCTACTCTCTTTCACCGCAAAGTTTCCACTAAAATGTAAAAGACAAACAATAAATAAAGAAGAAATACAAACTATACCAAAGTTTGTTTTAATTGAAAATTACTTTTCTTAAAAAAATTAATGATCAGGAGTGCTGTGGAGGAAGTTTCATTCTCTTGCCTCTCTCAATAAAATAGAAAGATTCAAATGTTATTTTCATTTTAGTATTTATTTTTATATAACTTTTCAGACAATACATTTTTATAATGTGGTATCTCTCCCAGTTCCTCTCACATTCTCTCCACTCCTACCAACCCAACTTTATGCTCCATCTCCTCTCTCTTTCATATTCTCTCTCTCCCCCCCCACAATCAAGCAAAAATAAAACAAAAGCAAACAAACAGGAAATAAGATGAAAAATGCCTAAATAAAACAAAAATCACACACACACCAAAACAACATCAGCAAAGACAACAAAGAAACAAAACTATGAGCTTGTTTTGTGTTGGCTAACTACTTCTGGGCATGGGCTTGCCCTGCAGTGTGTTGGATACACTCAGTGAGACTCCAGTGATGAATGGCTGCATGTAAACAAGAGAAAATATAACTGTATCTATCTCCCCGCACAACAGCCACCTCCAAATGGATTAAAAGATGCCAACATCCGACAGAAGGTAAGTTGGGGAATAGTCTTTAACTCATTGGCCTAGGAAAGGTTTAGAATAGTGGATTTCCTCTAGAACTGTGCTACTGCTTCCTTCCTTGACTTCCTTGATGTTAATATAAATGCACAGAGTCCTCTTTCTGGGTTTGAGGACTTATTAAAGAGAATTGTTAATGTCAGCAGATTAAATTTGTTTTTGTGGAATTTTATTTATTGACCTTCTGGAGTAGGGTCAAAGCTGAGAGAGATCCTCTGGTCAAACACTCTTGAAAATGGGGCCTGGAGCAAAACATGAAGAAAGGAATGTTAGAGAAGGGTTGTGCTGGAGTGAGCATATGTTAGAAACTGTTTCATAAACCACAACATGTTCAGATTCTCCAAGTACAGTAGATGTGCCTCCATGGTGGCCCAGGTGGAGACAGTGGTGAGATTCCCTGGGAAGTTTCCCAGCATTGTGATAACACATAGAACCTGAAGCCAACCCAGTTGCCTTCTCAAATCTCAGCTCTGTCCATTGCCAAATTGCAGGTAAATGAACAGCAACCTTGGCAATTCCTAATCACTATTATGGCTCAGTTGACCTTAGAGTTCATTACTGTGGATTATGGACAAACAACTTCACTGAGTCAAAGTTTCCTAAATTTGAAGTGAAGTCAATGACAGTTCCCTCATGGCTCTTGGTGCACATCAAGGGTAATCTTATCTAATGAGGACTTTTTCACACCTCTGTAGTGTCCAAGTGCTCTGTGTTAAATTATACATGGCAGACTCATAGGGTAACATCTTTACCCTACAGGTGAGGAGAGAGGCTTCCCTACTAATGTGGCAATGTCTTTCTGTGTGCTGTGTGTATCAATCTTTAAATAAAGGACTATTTTGGCCATGGCAGGCACCATAGAAGTAGGTGGGGAATCAGAATAGTTAGGAGAAGGAGGGCAGAGTCAGAGACAGATCAAGCCAGCCACCAAAGAAGAAACATGTAAGGAACACAGGTGAGCCACAGGCCACATGGTAGACAGATTAATAAAAATGGGTTGAGTTAAGACAAAATAGCTAGCTAGAAATGTACCTAAGCCATAGGCCAAACAGCATGAACTTGACATAAATGTTTGAGTCATTCTGGGAGACCTAAGCAGCAGTGGGCAGCTAAGTTGTTTGGGACCACAGGTCTGTGGATCTGGACCTCTGGCCGGATGGGGCCAGGAAACTTTATTGTAACACTCTACAAAGTCAAACAAAGTGCCCAAGTTTGCTCTTACTTTTGTGATTTAGTGTTGTATGAAATTTCTGGCCTGTTTGGCCTTTCTGGCCTAGCCCCAAGGTTCTGATCCACAGACCTACTGATTTGCAGACCTGCAGACCCACAGAAACACACAGACGCTTACATTAATTTTATGCTGATAAGCCTAAGACCCAGGCATAACACTTGCTAACTCTTTACTCTTAAACTAGCCCATGATTCTTATCTTGTTCAGCCAGGTAACTCAGTACCTTTTCTCAGAGCAACATAGTTGTGCTCGGTATCTGTGGCTTCTCTGGCATCTCTGTTCTGCTCTTCCTGTTCCTAGAGTTTTCTTAGTCTGGTAGTCCCACCCACACTTCCTGTCTGCCTTCAGCCAATCAGCATTTTTATTAAACCAGTAGGCAGGGCAATTGTTTACAATGGAACAAAACATAACCCCACTACAGTTCAGAGTCACCTTTCAGCTTCACAAGGCAGGGATCACTTGGTCACACCTCACATTTCTAAAGCATGGAAGACAGGAGGCTAAGGTAATAAATAGATAGTCAGTGTATATGACTTGGAGCAACTGTTTAGGAACACACAAGAGAAGGTCCCAGAACTCCACAATGAAGCCATTGCTTTCCCTGTCTATCACCTACCCTGCTTTTACCTCCTTTCTAAGCTCAGCCTAATCTAGTATAGGAATATTGCATTAAGTATCCAGAAGTCTCCTCTCCTCTGTCATTCATCTCTGTGTGGGGAAAACTTCAACCTCAAAGCAACTAAATAACACACTTAGATTTACAGAAGAAGCATGTGCTTTTGGAGACATCAGTGCTCCACAGTGAACCTCAAACACAGGCTCACTGCTGCCAGGATGCTTTCCTGAAATTTCTCAGCCAATTGGGGTCCTATTTCCTCAGTAGATTTTTCAGATCCTCAAGACAGCTCTGAAATGTCTGCAGTCTTCTGCACGGTACTCTGAAATGGCACCCCCACCCCCATTCCACCCCACTTGTTGGAAAGAAACTGAAGAAATAAGGTAGCGCCTTCCCAGACTCACCCCAAATCACACGCCTGCGACTCATCCCCTGACCCGAAGACATTAAAGGAACTCCTGATTTGCAATCACCTCTGTTCACACGTTCTAAGGCTGATTTTCCTGCTCTCTTGAGATCTTTAAATTCCTCATTTCTTGTACCAATGGGTCACCTTTTGATCCGGTGTGCTCGGTCCCTTTCATAACCTTCCCCAAGCTTACATGGCTTAAGGATCTTAAGGATTTATGCTCCATCTCTAGGCTCTGCCTCAGTCCGGGAAACATGGATGCCTTCCATAGTTGCAAGGCCTTAATCCTGGACATCACACTTAGATTCTTCACTTTCTCTGGCCAACGCATCCAAATCTGTGACTTCACTCCTAAGGAGAGAACTCTCACAGCAGTGGCTGGAGCCAAGCTTTCCTTGAGTGGCAGTCCCATATGTCTAGACACCTACTCGCCACCACTCACTTGGATGCATGAAGTTACACTAAATTCAAAATGTCAAAGACCAAATTCTTGATCTCCATTCTCCCACCTTAATAAATGATGTCACCCCATCAGATGCATGGCTATTCTGGAAGAACACAGAGGTGGCTCCCACAGACTCACCCCTTCATTGAGCTCTGGCCAGCCTAGGGAATTTGAACCCCCAAATAGCCTTCTGGGTCTTTACTCTCTACTCTGTTGATTCAAATGCTGTCAGCTTTATGCAACTCTGGGGACATCTAATTATGGATTCCAAGCCCCATCAGGAGTTCTTTTAAGTTGGTCATTGTCCTCAGCACACCATCCTGTAATCTGTCCAAATACTGTGATTTCCCATTCTAGGCAAACTGGCCGAAGTCCCCATAGCAGCCCCAGAGTCAGGCAAACTTAACTGGGCCTTCTCCTTTCTCATTTTTGTGGCATGCCTGTGTATCTATCTCTCTTTCTACCATGGATAACACTATTTCACACCTAAAAGGACTAACCAGCAGCTATTTTCTCATATCTGAGGCTGTGAAATATTCAGAAGGAATTTCATAGGGCTGCCTGTCTTGGGCTTCTCCCCTCTAAAACCATGTATCAAGTCTGAGAGAAGGTGGATCTGGTGGTTCCGTTGTAAGATGGTGTCTTCCTTCCCGAGACTGGGGTCTGGTAGGATGTCTGGATACAGGCTCTGCTCAGACCTTATCTTGTAGCACCTGCTACAGAAACTCCAGTAAGGTGGGACCTAAGAGGCTGCTGGTGACCACCTTGCAGAATAGAACTTGAAAGAGGAGAGTTTGACAGAAAGCCTGTGACTTCATGTGGTCCTATGTGTTAGCTTTGAAAGGCACAAAACAGTATCTTCTCCCATTCTGTCCATTCTGAAGTTGTAAAACCGAGTATGCATGGATGCAAGCTCCATATCTTGTTAGAGTATTGATTAGTGTCTGAACTCCATACTCTCTTCATATATCTCTTCTAGAATGTTTTTGTTTCTCCTGCCAGGATGTGCTGGTCTCTTCCCTTCACGCCCACCTGGATGATGTCTCAGCCTCCCCAAACCCCTTCAGAATACCTGGGTTTGTACTTCTTGCTCCAAGTGGATCTCTCCCTTGAACCCCTCACTAAAAAGGTTGCTCTTTCCACCTGCCTCACAGTGTGCTCACTTCCATTGTCACGCTAACTGGAAGCCATCAAGTAAGGAACTCTGGGCCCTTCCTGAGTGCAGAAAGGATGGGAGCTAGAGCTAGGCATGCCCCCTGTGTCCATCTTCACAACTGCTCCATGTAACATTATGTTCCTTTCCAACTGAAATTAAGAACATTCTGGCACAGGAAACAGGAAAGGCAGGCCTCCCTTCAGAGAACTGTAGGGAAGCCCAGATGAAGAGATCTCTCCTGCCTTATTTTCCTAATCATCCTAAATGAATGAACAAAACACTTTAGGACCTCTGTTGGCAGCCACTGGCCCTGTGCATGGCAGAGCATCCATGCCTGGTCCATAGGCTTGCCCTAGACAACTCGCATGCTGGCAGGAGGGCACAGGATGAGGAGCAATAGGGCTCACACACTGCATTTGCACCTGGATAGTTCCCTCTTTTGAGCCATGGGGGCACCTGGACAATATCCAAAAGGGAAACACCTGGGTCCCCCACGGCCTGGATGGCTGCCACACACCTTTGCTTCCTGCTGAATGTCAGGTAGAGCAGCCAGCACTGAGCAATGGAGCTAGTCCCTAATTTGGGTTGGAAAATCAGTCAGGGAAGGATGCAAACACTGAGTGAATCACTCCACCTTCGCTAAGTCCTCAATTACAACCTTTCTGGCTTCTCAGACAATGCTTCTCTTCTCCACTACTCCATTCTTCCACACAAGTGGGGCTGACCCAAACTCTTATTCCAGAAGATGGAGGTGGATGGCTTCTGAGTGAAATATTCAGATAAGGATGAAGACTGCAGGGTACTCAAATACTTCAATCATTCCCTCCAAACTCTGGGGAACATTTTAGAAGAGAGGGGAGAGGGGTGTAATAGGTGGAGAATGGAAGAGGGCCCAGGGAAATCCTGTCTTTGGGTTATCACATGGCCTTTGCAGTCATGAACACACATAGCTAGCTGTTGTTATGTGCACAAAACCTACACCAAAGACAAATAGACAAACACACAAACGTCAGTCCCTAGACAAGAAAATGTACTTGGCAGTCATCACCTAATATCACTGGTGCTAACTGGCGCTAGGCTCACACAAGGACCAGCCCTTAGACAGTCAGTGAAGAAAGTTGGGAAGGCTCAAAGGACACTACCTTTACCCTCCATCTTTGGCTAGCATTAGCCATCTGGGAGTGTCTGGGAGATGAGAACCATTATATTTAGTAACGTACCTATTATTCACATGCCAGGCTTCACAGCTCCAAATTCATGATCACACGCATGGCCTTGTTTAATCTTGGTGAGTCAGAAAACTAAAGAACAGACATGAGCGTGAGGGGGAGAGAGAGAATATTGTGAAGAAGGAAGAAGGTGGATGAACAGTGCCAAGTGTTCTGCATGCAAGGCACACATACATACCTACATAAAAAAATAGCAATACATTTAAAGAGTCCTATCTCTCCAAAAGACATGGAGGTGGAAGGGGAGTGGATGGGAAAATGAAGTCTGCAGTTGTAGGAAGACACAGAAATGATACTGCGGGCTGCATACCATCACAATATATTGTCTGCATGTGTGAAATTATCAAAAAGAAAAAGGAATTTGAGAAACAAGGATCTTCTCATACACACACCTTTACACCGTCTTTACGAAGTCCAAATGCCCACTACTGAAATAAGGTTAAAGAGAGAGAGAGAGAGAGAGAGAGAGAGAGAGAGAGAGAGAGAGAATGGTGTTGATTTTATTTTGAGCCCTTTCCTTTTCATGGGTATATAACCTGCCTAGCAACCCACTTAATTTTTCATCCATCCTTTAACACCATTTTTGTGTGTGTGTGCTTTTTTCTTTCAGGAAATTCCAAATAGATACATTGCCCCTGAATGTCCTGGGATGCCACCCTGAGTCCCACATACCCATCAAAGTAGGGATGACCACTAGCAATTGTAGAAGGCAGGACCACTAATGACCTCTCATATCTAAGGTTGCTTTGCAAACCACTGTCAGGCCCATGAGCCATAATCTACAATTATGTTTGTGTCACTACCTCCTGGACACAGACAGCAAGGCTCACTGGGAGCATGTGGGTTAGCCATGGTCACAGATGAGAGGTGACAGAACTGGGGACCATGCTGCCTTCTTTCACTGTGGTTTCTAAACTCTATATGTGGGAGCTTTAAATGACATGGATTTCCATAATCGACTGGGGGAAGGTTTGCATAATCTAATTCCAGACATACCAGCATTGTGAAGTAGTCTGCCTTTCTTGAGAGGAGAGTAGCCTGTTAGTGATTTGGAATGAATTCAATGTCACTCTCTCTTACAAAAACAATATTTTAAAATTTGTTCTTTCACATTTTCATACATGTATACAACATAACTTTTACTTTTTCAGAGATTCATTTATTTTCATTTTTATTGGTGTGTTTAAGTGCCTGCCTGTAAGTCTGTGCACCATATACATGTTGTGCCCTTTGAGTCCAGAAGAGGAGTAAAATCCCCTGAAGCTGGAGTTTTATGGACAGTTTTGAGCCTCCATGTGGGTGCTGGAAATTGCACCTGGGTCCTCTGCAAGAACAACCAGGGCTTTTAGCCACAGAACCATCTCTGCAACGTCTGCAGGGTGTCTTGATTATATCCACTTTCTGCTCTCTCCCTCACCCCCTCCTCTGCCGGGATTCTCCAAACATGTCTCCCTCCTGACTTAATATGTTTCTATTAATTCTGTTACTTATTCATCTTTATTTTCTTTTTTTTTTTAAAGCAAACTATTTGTGGTAGAGGATAAGGATAAACTCAGAAAATGAGTGTCTGCATCTTCCTCACACTCTGTGTCCCAAGATTCAGAGATAACCTCTTTATGTTGGAAATCTTGTGAAAACTCTTTCTGTCCATTCTCCCAACCACCTCTCCAGTCTCTGGGACTTGGCAGAGCCTAGCCTGCTGTCTATTCACATTTCACTCCACATAAGAAGCACAGATATGGAAAGAAACGGCCGAAGGGTATACAAAGAACCCACTACGTGTGTCAAAAGAATTGCACCCTGTAAGAGGGTATGTCCAAGGAAGGCAGACACCTCAGTGGGAAATGACCTTAAGAAACCTCGACCTCCCTAAGATGCACCCTGTAACCCTCCCAACGTAAATGTGCTTAAGATTACAGCCATATTCAAGTCTCAATTTAAAAAACAACACGCACTCTCCTCCAACACTCCTCCAATGGGGCATCCTACAAATCTTGAGAGAAGATGTAGCAGGCTTCTATTTCTTCTCAGCAGTGCGGAGTTGATTTATCTCTGGCTGAACACGCCTGCGGAATGAAGATGCTTCTTCTAATGCCTCAAGAGGCCCATTGGAAGTCTGTTCTATTGCTGTTTTAGCTGAATGTTTTACTGCTGTATGTGTATTAATACTTCCAGTGTGGCCTTTTTATTTTTTTTAAACCAGCCCCCCTCCCCCAAATCCCAGAGGCATCATTGTATTGAGTAACAGATACATCTTATCAATGTGCTCATCAAACTGATGAAAATTCAGCTGCCCTTAAATGGAAGCTATGGAGGAATGACCACATTTGATGACATTTAGATCTGCAAGAAGGAAGTGATGGCAGAGGGGGTGGAGGTTCCTCTCCTAGCAACCTCAGGAGGGGCAGTTGTTGGCCTGTTTTTCACCTGTCTCTTTCCTCTTGCCTTGTCTTACAAATTAAATCCAATTTTTCTTGCATGAGCACTCACTGCATGAGAAAGTGTTCTCCCTTAAGCCCTAACCACCAGAGGAAAACAAAGAACTCAGAAGCCCATGGCTTCCTGGCTCTCCTGTGTGGAATCGTGCACCTGTGGTTTTCAACAGCAGTGGGAGAAGGCGGCTGAAAGTGGAACCCTTCCCCAAACAGGGTGCTGCCAGGCACCAGAGCCTATTTTCTGGGACAGAGACCAAACGCAGAGCCAAGAGCCTGTGGTGGGCGTGCTGGAAAGCTACAGTGCCGCCTTTTAACTGGACCAATCCCTGATCTCCAATTCCTAAAATCACTGGGATGACATGGGCTATCAGATTATTTTTTTCAGACTTCTAAATGTTTTCTTCCATTTCTGAAGAACATATTCTAAGCAGTCATTCTCAACTTGTGGGTCAAGACAAACCTCTATATCCAAAAAGAATTGCATTACAATTTGTAACAGTTGCAAGATTACAGTTAGTAACTAGCAACAAAATAATCTTATGACTGGCGTGGGGGGGGGGCTACCACAACATTAGGAACTGTATTAAAGATTAAAGGGCCACAGCATTAGTTAGAACCACTGGTCTACAGGCTCCTTTAGAACCCTTCTCTTACTTTCTCAGTTTCTTGCCTCTTTGGAAGCCATCTTCTGGTTATTTCTATTGAGGAGTCACTTGCCAATCTTCATCTTCTCCAAACTAATTTCAAGCCTTTGTAGTCACAACAGACCTCAAGGATGAGTCCTCTGCCGACTTCCTTCTGCAACCATAGCATGTAGTTGGTTTCTATTCCCTTTATATCTCTTTGGCCTGGTCTCCTGCTCAAGCATTATGGATGTATCTGATATCTTTGTCATCATCAATTTTCAGTTAATTTGTGTTTTATTTAAAATGATCCCATCCATTGATCTTTGGATTTCCATAATTTTATTTCCAAAACTATTCTATGATTCTTTCTTTCCCAGTTAGCTAGAACGTACTTCTTAAAATTAATTCTCAGCATGCAAAATAATGTTTTCATTCTATTTTTATATACACACATATTATACTACCTTATTCACATATGCACGCTGCCATTAACTTCCTGCATCCACCTCCCTAATTTTTCTGACCCCCTTTTCCATCCTCAAAATATCCCTTTTCTTGAACTCATTTTACGCCTAGGCCTCTGCACGTGTATGTGTATATTAAGGATTAAACTAATCAACAATGGTGGGCTTAAGGCAGCATAATAACGTTCCTCATATTTAATGTTCTATAGTAATACATGTATTTTAAAACATAGCATGGTAGAGCTGGGTGTGGTTATGCATGACTTTAATCCCAGCACTTAGGAGGCAGAGGCAGGAGGATCTCATTGAGTTTGAGGCCAGCCTGGTCTACACAGAGAATTCCAGGAGAGCTGAGCTATGTAGTGAGAACTTGTCTCTAAACAAAACAAAACAAAATAATATAGCAACATATAAAACTCTATTACAGCTTACTTTGTAAACACTACAAATCACATATCAACTTACCCCAGGATATTGACCCAACTCTTCCAATATGGAATATGTCATGTTTATGTCTCTACTTTTTCTAGGCTTCCCGGAAAGTTCTCAAACAAACTAGAAACTCAAGTTAGTCCATTATGGCTACCTTCATTATTCTTCTTAATCATATCACATATTCAGCATATATTTTTATTGAAACATATAGCAAATGAATAAATAATTGAAGAATTTAAAAAACTGAGCATCACAGATTTTGTTCTCAGAGCATTATGTAAGATTGTCCATTCCAATGCTGCATTAGCTACCTGTCTCAGAGGTGTAGCAAATACCTGACATGAGGAGCATATGGAAGGGCTGACATAAAAGGCTCCAGTCCAAAGGTGTTCCATCCACCACAATAGGGAAGCCATGCCTGCAAAGGTTTGCACTCTCCACAGTAGAGCAGAGCTCCTCTTCCCTTGTATCCTTGCCAGGGTTTGTTGACAGTCATTCTGACTAGAGGAGATGGGGTCTTAAAGAAGTATGAAGTTGTTACCATGATGGTTCATGACATTGAATACTTCTTTAAAGTGTTTATTGTGCGTTCATGTTATTCTTCTGTACAGTCTCTGTTCAGATCAATCACCCATTTTTGATTGTTGATTTCTTGATGTTCAGATTTTTCAGTTCTTTGTGTGTTCTAGACACTGTCCTTTATCAGATGTATAGCTGGCAGAGATTTTTTCTCTCCCATTCTGTTGGCTTTGTCTTCACTGGAAAGATCGTTTCCTTAGCTGTATGAAGCTTTTTAGTTTCCTGAGACCCATTTGTTCATTGTTGGTCTCACATCTTGTGCCTCTGGAGTCCTACTCAGGAAGCACTTGCCTGAGCCTATGTGCCAAAGTTCACTTCCTGCTTTCTCCTCCAGCAACTTCATGGTGCCTCATGTTATGTTGGGGTATTCAGTACACTTGGGGTTGGTTTTCATGCAGTGTGAGAGATGAGGATGTAATTTTATTCTTCTATGTGTAGATACCCAGTTTCCCCAGCTCTATTGGTTGACAATGCTGTCTGTTCTCCAGTGGGTTTTTTTTTTTTTTTTTTTTTTTTTTTTTGCGGTCTTTTTTTTTCAGCTTTGACAAAAATCTGGTGGTGTAGTTGCATGGATATCAATCTAGGTCCACTATTCTGGTGGGTCTCAACCTGTGTGTTTTAACCACTTTGAATTTCACGGGTTTGCATATCAGATATCCAATATATCAGATGTTTACATTATGATTCATAACTTTATCAAAATTACAGTTATGATATAGCACTGAAAATAGTTTTCTGGTTGGGTCACTACAATAAGAGAAACTGTACTAAAGGTTCACAGCATCAGGAAGGCAAAGAAGCACTGATCTATTCTATTCCACTAATTTACATGGCTATTTTGTGCCCATACTGTGCTGTTTTTACTACTATGGATCTAGAATGTGACTTGAAATCGGGTCTCTCTTTAGTCTGATCTGCTCTTCCTGAGATCACTGTCCTACATGCTATGAGGGCTCAGAATTGCACAAGCTGGGGGATATTGATGACACAGTTTTTCCTGAAGCCACATAACTATCTCCAGAATCAAGAGTGGAATAGGAGACTATGGTAGCAAAACTGGGACCCAGGAGGATGGATGCCCCTACACATATAGAGGCATGCAAACACACACACACACACACACACACACACACACACACACACACACATGCACATCACACCACACATATACCCCACCCTGAGTCTGAGTCCCCATTCCTCAGACCCTGCTGCTATGGATCTTCCTGGCTTTCCTTTCCAATTCTCTCTGATGCTGGAAGGGTTACATGGTATCCTAGAGAACATTTATTCAAATGCCATCTATACTAGAAGCCTCTCAAATCACTTGTTAATACATCTTCCTATGCCCCCTGTTTTGATGGCTTCAATCCTCAGGCCTCTCTCTATTTAAAATGCTATGTACCACACTTCTATATTTGATTTGTGTTTGCCTAATTCAGGTATTGAGTACATTTGGGATTGGGTTGCATGCAATGTGAGAGCTGAGGTTGTAATTTACTTACTGTCTGTGAGCTCATCATTGTCCCAACTGTGGCTGTCCCTTAGTAGGCACTGAACTCCTACTGTCCCACAGAGAAATACTCTTTAGTGATACCTGGCCTCCAAAGAGCTTTGGGAATGGACAGCCTGGCTAACCTTACTCCACAGAGGTTTTGACCAAATCTGCTACAGCAGCCATCCTTGCTTATACGACAGTTATCTGTGTGACATACATTTACTTTTCTCCAACTAGAACCATCATGGGGTGGCTATTGCTCACAGGAAAGAGAGTAGCACAGCAACATTACATAGTATACAGTGATTAGTGTCATCCTAGACCAAGATGGCTTGAAAATCCATATCTAACTCATCATAAGAGGAAGGGTCAAAGGTGTTACATGTTCAAACTTAATGTGATACCTGTAACAAGTTGGGATTTTTAGGTCTGGAGAGCTGTGGACAGAAAATCACATTTTTCAGTTAAACCCATGTGATTGGGAAGTGTTTTGTCTGTGGGGCAGAGTTTGAGAAATGCCATGCTCTTCCTTCTACTCTATTAGATGGCTGAGTTCACAGGCATCACCATTGGACACAGTTAGCTGCGAATCCTGATATACGGAGAGAGAGAGAGAGAGAAAGAGGGAGAGGCAGAGAGAGAGGGAGAGGGAGAGGGAGAGGGAGAGGGAGAGGGAGAGGGAGAGGGAGAGATACACAGACACACAGAGAGAGTAGGGCAAAGTAAACAGGGAATAATAATCGATTGGGGGGATGTATCACTTGAGTTACCCTACCACTGGATATTTATAGCTTGCATGATGCCACAAAGAGACCTCTTGACTTTAAACTCATAAAATGCCTACCTGGGAGTCAGGCTGTAATTTATTTTTCTCAGATGCCTCAATTATACCCAAGGAGAAGCCTGGTTACATTTTTAAAACTCAGGAGCAGCAGCTTTTAAATTTATTCAGACTAATGAGCATGTATAAATTCGGTGAATGCTAATTCACAAGAGTTCGGTGGCAACACGAGAGAAAGACAACAAGAGTGTCACAGCCTGGGAACAAAGTGAATGGACGATGTGAGTGACAGTTGAGATTTCTTTTAACATCACTAAAAGGCGGCTGGAGTGACAGACAGGAGGGCAGATGCAGATGCTGCAGCACTCCAGAGTTTATGTACCATCAGGAAGGGGCACTTCTACTTGACGCCAAATTAATAAATTCAGGAGGGAAAGAGGGAAGGGATGGAGGGTGGCTCCGAGGGCAGAGGGCATGCACCTGCTTCCCCAAAGGCATGATGCTGACTGCAGCTCCTGTACAATGTGGCTTTCCATTCAGCTGGAGGCCCCCTGCCTCTTGCAACTTTCCCAGGAACCAGGCATGTGGTTTTAATCTGTTTCCACAGATCTCAGGAATGAATTTAGCCTCCCCTGGAGACAGCTTCCTGTTAGGACGGTCTCAGAGGAAATGCGATTGTAAATCAGAACCCATCAGTGTACACCTGGATGTGGAGAGAGAGGCACCCCAATCAATACTTTGAGCTTCTGAGGTTTGAAGCCTCCAGCTCCTGGAGAAAGCCATAGAAACAAAATTGAGAAACCTTAATGAGTACGGCTGAGGACTGCAGGGATGCTTAGAGGGTGAGGGCTTCTGAGTGGAATGTAAACTGCAAAGAACTCAGGTACCCTGGCTTTGGTTTCTTCTAACCAGACACAGAGAACTTTCATTACCGTGTGGGGGGAATCTGTGCTTACCCATGATCACACAGGACCTGGACCAGTGGAAGGGTGGGCCCTGATAACTCTTCATTATCCACCAGGAAGCTAGTGGCCATTTATTTGGGACTGACTGTACCCAAATAACTCACATGTTGAAGATGAGGCCTCTCTGTGGCTCTAGCTAAAGAAAATGTAGTTAAAATATTCATTGAACCAACTCATTAGCACAGGCCCCAGGTCAACGGGACTCATGGACTCGCTGGAAATCAGAGACTTCAATGCCCTTTCCTTTTATATAAGCATGGCGTAATGATGATGAGGGATGAGGCAGCTCAAAGAGGCTTCATCCAAAGCTACGCCTAAAGCCAGAGGGTGAGGGTATCTACCCAGCAGCACCTTGAACTTGGACCACTAACCTCTAGAAATGTGATAAAGTATATGCCCCAGGTGTGGTCTTTTGCTATGGCAGCCTGGTGAGATCCTCTCCATGGAGTTAGCCAAGCTTCACACCATGGGACACATGTAAGGCCTCTTCTTATGACACCTACCTGGAAAGGAACTGACTTTCACTCAGGTACTTGATGGACGGCTCTTAATTTCCTGGGTAAACTTCAAGTATACTAATATCCTCTAACCATCCCCTTTCAGCGCTGGCTTCACCAAGCTGGCTCTCCACTCATTACGACACCTTGAGACCATGGGCTCAGACTTGAATATCGGTATATGCAGAATCAAATGTAGTGTGTCTAAAAAAAATTAAATTCACTTTACTGTTCATGGAGTAGACTGGCTGGTAACTGGATAAAGTAGTAAGCTAACTAATATAATTGGGAATTAAATAAATAGATGGACGGTCAAATGCATGAATGGATGCGTACAGCCATTGTTAGTTAGAGATCCCAGAAGTAGAGAGGAAAAGAGTGAGTTGAGGTCAAGATACAGGTGTGTACACTTTCCGTTCACAGCCTTCACTAACAAACCTTAGTAGGATATTTTTACATTTTTTGGCTGCCTTTCTTTATGCTGAAGCTGAATTTGGCTGTTGAATCTCTATAGTGCTGCTTGAATTTTCTTGTGTCACTGCCTGGGACACCTGCTCTTCCATCTATTGAATAGTGTCATGTTCTACTGTAGGGCTGGGTTAAGTTCAAAATAGTATATCATTCAGATGGGTACTGAATATGGGCCAGGTATGTTGACAGAAAGCCACTTCACCTAATCCTCAAAAGTAAGGAGAAGCTGGTATCTCTGACCTCATGCCTGTTAAAGCTGTAAACACTGAGGCACGGCCTAGATTCACACTGCACTTCTGCAGCCTCAGTACAAGATCTCAAGACTAACACTTAGGCTGCTACCCTGTGCCTACCTGGTAGGCACTGACGCCGCTTGTAACTGTACCTGAATTTCTGTCACAACCGTCAGCCTGGGAGACATATCTCTCTTTGAAGTAGTTTTACTGGGAGGTGCATTTCCTACTGTGCTGAAAGCTGACCCCTTGGACAAACACACCATCATAAAAACATGCTATTTGCTACAAGCACATTGGGAGCTTTAAATCATGGCAGGAAAGTACCCCAGGCTCTGACTGTAGAATTTTCATTCAGAGAAGGCCTCAGCTTCACAACATAATAAATTATATATAACTGAGACGCATGAAACATTTACAGATATACAGAATTTCTCCACATCTGTGTTCTGTGGGAGAGTTCAGCTCTTGAAATACTTTCTTATGTCAGTCTTTTCTCTTCACAGGAAGAATAGAGGAGTGAGAGAAACAAAATAAGTCTCCTCTACCCTAATCCCAGAAGCTCGGGATTTATGTTTTATTTGCCCTTCCTTGGTTTTACAAATACGGGTTTGGGTGAAGAAATGACAGAGTAGTGTTTGCGAGACTCTAAGTGGGGGTGTGAGGGTGGGAGGAGGGGGCACTTTGGTGACCTCTAAAGTCAAGGTAAGTGGAAATACACACTGATTTATGGTGTGAATGCTTGGTGAAGATGCATCGCGTTAGGAGTGAATTTAAGGCATCTCCAAAGAGTGAAACTCTTTAGCAGGTCGAAACTGTGGATACTGGGACCGATTTGTAAAAAATAATGGCTTATTTATTATTATTGTGCTTATGTGAACATGGTAAGGGGTGTCTAGGTCAGATACAATTTTGTGGAGTCAGTTCCTTCATTCCATCTTTATGTGGCTTCTGGGTACCAAACTGAAGTGGCCAGGCTTGCAAGCACTTGCATCTGCCAACCCACTGCAGCAAGATTCCAGAACTCTTTTTCTTTATGTGTTGAGTTTAGACAGACACATATCAAAATTATTGATACACAAGGCTCCTGGATACAAGGACGCATTCCTGTCACATTGTAGACTATTATGACAGGTTGGTTTTTATTGGTGGTGTTATTTGTGTGTGCATGACTTTCTTTACTGAACATACTATTTCGTATTCATCAGCTACTGCTGCAAAAATGCTGCATAACAAAGCATGCTCAAACTCAGTGGCTAAAATAGCAAACACTTCAGGCCTTTCGAATATTTTTACAGCTTAGCTGAGAGGGCCTGGGGCTCAGCAGGGCATCCCTGATTCAGGGTGGATGTCTGCTAGATGGACTTGCACGTTGGCAGTCAAGTTAAAATTCATGCTATGTGCTTCTTCCTTCTTCTTAGACTATAGCTGCCCAAGATATACCCCAGCTTGTGTTCAACATGCAAAATATGAGAATATCTAAAGCTATGACAGCTCCTTTGAAGGTCTCAGCTCATAGCTGGCTCACTGTCCTTCCACCCTATTCAACTGTTCCATTGGCACAAGCTGTGTATAACAAAACTTTTCCTGGAGAGATGCAACCCACAGCTCTACTCAGCCCAGTAAAGAATCCTGCAATAAGTATGGATAACACCAAAGGGCAACTTGATGAACCAACAAGTTTTAATGAAGTTACTTCCAGGAGAATAGAGGAAGAGTCACTTACAGGAGTAGAAGTGATTCAGACAGCTGCAGCACCAAAGCTCACACCAGCATGGTGACAGCTTACACACTCTGGAAAACTAGAACACACTGCACAGTTTGCAGAAGATAGCTCAACAGGTTGGAGAGTATTCTTTCCAAGTGACTCAGTCTGGCCCAGACTAGCCCCATGATCCAGACCAGCAGTTCCAAATAATCACACAAAGTTTTATATTAATTACATGCTGTTTGGCCTATGGCCCAGCGTTATTGCTAGCTAGCTCTCACATCTTAATCCAATTTTATTAATCTATGTCTTGCTATGTGGCTTGTGGCTTACCTGAGTTCCTTCACAACTGGCTCTTTCAGCAGCAGCTCACAGCTTTTCTCCATGAATCTGCCCTTCTTCCTCTTTATCTATTCTTGGATTTCCAGCCTGCCTATAAGCTGGCTTGCCATAGGCCAAAACAATTCTTTTATTATCCAATGGTACTTCACAGTATACACAAAAACATCCCATATTAATGAAGGGACTGAATATGATGCAAAAACAGTCTTTGATGTGAGTTAACTCACCCACATACCCGTTTTCCCCTTCCATCTTTAATAAAACTGCTATTAGTATACCAGATGAATTCAGCATCTGTCATTGGTTGATCTCTCAGATCAGGTCATGTCCCATGTGAACTTGTCTTAGTATATCAGAGCAGTCATAAATTTGTTGGTTCAAGTCCATGTCAGGGAGTAGAGTGTCTGGTTTTAAGGCTGTTGATGAGGCAAAATGTATGCATGGAAGGAGGTGCGAAGGAGGAGGATTTGGTAGTGGGTCATCACTGCATGGCTCAATGAGCACACGGGAAGCTGTCTGAGGACTCCTTCTACTGAATGAGGTTCAATCACAGTCAGTTCTTGGCCTAGAGTGAGTTTGTCGACATCTTTAACAAGCAAGGCAATGGCTTCTATGATTCTTAAGCATAGTAGCCTCCCTGAGACAACAAGGTTCAATCTTTTTTAGATATTAGCTACTGGCCTTGCCATGGCCCAAACATTTGGGGTAGGACACCTTTAGCCATTCCTTTATTTAAATTGAACAGGCTTCCCTTTTCAGTCATTTCCTTCCCCTGCTTCCTCTGCTAGCACGCAGTAGGGATCCTTACACTCCCCTTTCTGGGATATTCCTTGGCCCAGTGTCTTCCTAAAATCTGATGTTTCGTGGTTGACAAAAGCTAAGATTAATGATGACTTCTGCCCAGCTGTCTTTGGGGTCCACAGGAAAGTAAGTCCTAAGCCTTCATTAATCTCTTAAGATAGGCTGATGGTGATTCACTAGCCTCTGCTAAACACTATAAATTTTAGCTCTATTAGTTAGGCACCTAGCAGCATCCCAGAAACCCCTCACTAGAACCTAGTAGTATACCTGATGTGCTCCATACCTTCTGAAGAATTAAAATTCCAGTGAGGGAAGGCCAAGGGAAAATATGCATCAATCTGAGCTTGGTTAGCTGTGGGACACCCATCAACACCTAGAACCAGCCTCAAAGCCTCAACAATAATGTACTCCTTTTCCTCTATCATAAAAAGAGTTTGGAGGAGCAGTGGTCCCATGTAGGATGATTAGTAAAAATGACAGTCTCTAACAGAGTAATAAGACCTTTAGGGTTATCAGAGAAAGAGAAATTCTGATTTTTCCAATTATACAAGTCAGCAGTGGTGAAGAGCTAATATTGATAAACTTCATTGGCAGGCCTATTGCCAGAAGGGGGAGAGAAGTGGGGTTCAGCTCACAGGTGGTAGCTTCTGGAAACATTCTTTAATAGGTGTGAGGGGGGACTCAGAATGGGCTCTGCCTCCCCTAGAACATCTGGTGTTGCAGGGGAGGACGCCCAGCTTAAGTTTGGACAGGGGACTGAAGGAGATAGAGTACTGATGAGGATATGGGAACTTTTATTAGTCCCCCTTCTAGAATTGGGGGAGAGGGCTGAGGGCTTGGGATCTTTGGGGGAGTTCTTGACATTTCCATGCCCCAAGAGAAACACTTTTGAAGATCCACCCCAAGTTGGTAATGAGCTGCAGTTTAGCCAAGATGAGGGTTTGCAACCAGGTCCCGCCAGATGTTTATGTAGGGAACCTGGTCATAGATGACATTATTATCCCAGCTAACAACAGATGTGTTAAAAGTGCCTTCCCTTGGCCAGTTAGTTTGAAAAAGTTGTTAGAGATTGTTAGAGTTGTTAGAGATTCTAGAGACAGTCAGCTTGTAAGTGTTCTTACTCATTTCACTGGTCATGGTCCTTGAATTCTTTAAAATGAGGTTAGGGGACATCTGGACTTTTGGCCCTTTACTTCAGGATGTTCCAGTCACAGAAAAAGGACAAACACAGCCAAAGACATACATGCAATGGCAGATAAATGACTGTGTATAGATCCTAAGAGTTTGAGGTCATGATCTCCTAGTCTTTGTGAAGGTCCTCTGCCAGAAAAGCCCACTGAACAACCAGATAGGGGAGACCAATCCCTCTCAGATGAGTCCTCAGATCCACCAGCGGGATCCTAGAATGTCCTTGGTCACCCAGCCTGTGATCCCCCGGCATATCTGCTTGGATCTTAAACAGACACAACAGAAGGAGCACTACTGATCTGATATAGATTACCGAGTACAGAGTTTGCCCAAGCATTTCAGAGAGGTACCTAGTTGTTGTTAGTGTCTGAAGACTCAGTGAAGGGTGGCTCTGATGGATTTGGGGATCCCGGATGAGCCTCCAAATGTTGTACCCAAAGTCTGGATCCAAAAAAGATAACCAAGAGAGTTAATTCAATACAAAAAACAAAGAGTCTTTAAAGCAAGTTAACTAGGGACTCTTTCAGTCCAGCCCAGCAACTGAGCAGGAAAGACCTCAAGCAGCACAGAAAGGGGGGTTTATAGTAGCTCAGCAGAGAATTTCAAGAAGAATTCCAAGGTTGCCTACTTACACACCTGGTATTAGCTCAAGCACTGGCTAGAGGTACCTGGACCGAACTCATTGTCTTTTCTGGGTCTATGGAATCAAAACAATGTGTACTTAGCCTGGAACATTATGCCTGCTCCTGATTGGCCCATCTTGGTAGGGTAAGGAGCTCAGGACTCCTGATTAGTCTTTCACAGTTGGATGAAGTGTCCTGGGTCCTTCTGCATCTAGGACAAAGGTCTGGGGTATTCTGATTGGCCCTTCCCTGTAGGGGCAAGTGGTCTGGCTCCCTCAGTAACTAGGGCAGGGTCAGGGGCAATCAGGAGTTGGGGGGCACCTGTTCAGTTTTCATGTGGCTATAGTTTACTAAGGTCTGGACTTCTCAGCATCACTTTCAAAGGGGACCAAGTATTTAAATCTATGAGCTTATGAGGAATATTTCCCATCAAAGGAACACTTTAGGCTAATATAATATGGCATTCTATAATTCCACATAATACTATCATATTGTATTGCATTAGACATGACATAGAGTGTTTGCTATAATACTTTATTCATATACCAATGCTATATTGTATCTTATTTTATAAGATAGTACAGAATATGGTAGATGATGGTTAGTATTT
Source organism: Phyllotis vaccarum (assembly GCA_033318265.1). Taxonomy (NCBI): domain Eukaryota; kingdom Metazoa; phylum Chordata; class Mammalia; order Rodentia; family Cricetidae; genus Phyllotis; species Phyllotis vaccarum. Next base: position 43,675,307 of record JARWLC010000006.1, read on the forward strand.
ATTGTGGGCTTGACTAAATTTGGAATCTCCTTGAAGGTAAGCTTCCTAATATACATATGAGGTGCTGTGAGGTATTGCTCTTGTACACTGTAAAGATTTGTTACTCATTTGATTTAATACAATGCTGATTGGTCAGTAGCAAGGCAGGAAATACAGGCAGAACAACCATACTAGAATTCTGAAAAGAGGAAAGGCAGAGCAGCAGAGGCCAGCCAGACGCAAAAGAAGCAAGTTTAGAATGCTACATTGAGAAAAAGGTATCAAGCCATCTAGCTAAATAGCAATCATATTATAGGTTAATTGAAGTGTAAGAACTAAAGCGTAATAAAGCCTCTAAGTCAATTATTTGGAAAGTGGTTGCTGGGTGTCTGAGACTTTCTGGTGGAACAGAATCTCTAACTATAATGGGTGATTATCCTGATGAAGTTAGTTGATACGGGAAGACATGGTCACTGTGGATGGCACTATTCCCTGGCTAGGATCCTAGACTGTATATGTGCAAGAGCAAATTGAACATCTTCAGCTGGCAGTCCTGTTCTCTGCTTCTTCATGGTATATGTCACATGACCAGTTCCTGCTGTCGTGACGTCCCCCACCAAGATGAACTGTGACACTGAGTTGTAAATAAAAGTAAAACTTTCCTCCCTTTGGATGCTTTACTTACAGGGGAAGGCACTGAGACATATCTGAGACGTTATACATGATAGGTGTTATATAATGTTGTGTCTTATAGTTTGTGGTGTATATTGATGCAGTTGTGTGGTCCTGGTGTTATTGCTCCTGTTACCATGACCAGCATGTTAAGATGGTGTCCTAGAGCTTGGCTCTCACCCTCATCTCTCCAACTTCAGAATATCTGCACATCACCACAAGCATCCTTTCCTCCGTAACCAAAAAGGCTCTAAGAACAATATGATTCTAAGACACTTGCTGCTGAATGAGCCAGAATCCACAGTGGCAGATATTGAGCTCTGTAGTCAGACAGAATCTGAACCCTGACCCTGAAAACTGGCTACATCGCCATTGAAGCCTTGTTTCCCTCTTAAGGATGGTGACATCTTAACAGCCAGGTGGAAAAAGTTGAGCAATGAACAGAACAGGTGGCTTCTCTTCATATGCACACTGTCTAAAAATTCTAACTGCAGCTGCCATCATCTGGGGTCAGACACTGTCAAGTTCAAGTAGTGGATTTCAACTCACCTGCTGGGTCTCCTAGTGCATGTTGAAAAGGCTGTTTGAGATTTTCTCAGTCTATAGAAGGAAGACACTAACCCTATGCACTACTCTGAGAAGGTTGACTTTGATAGAGTCCATAAAGCCCTGAGCTCTTAGTAGGTTCCCAGTGTTTCATGGGCACTTTGTTTAAAAATGACTTGCCTTGCTTCTGGGACAAGAATAGCCTGTGTTGTGACAGGCAGAGAAACAATTGGGTTGTAACCTTGTTAGGACATTTTCCTATTTTATTTTCCTGTTATTGTGACAAAATACCACAATGGAAGCAATTTATAGAGAAAAATGCATATTTTGATTCCAGTTCAAGATAAACTCCATCCTGGCGTGGAAGCCATAGCATAAGGAACATTAGGTCATATTGCATCCAGAATCAGAGAAAGAAAGAGAGAGATAGAGAGATAAATGCTTGTGCTCAGATCATCATTTTTCTCCCTTGTATTTAATCCCCAGCTTAGGGAATAGTACCACCCACAGTAGATGGGTATTCAACTCAACTAATCTATTCATGTTACTTCTCAGAGCTCTGTCTTCCAGGCAATCTCATCAAAATGACATACAAATTTCGATGCCATTCTCAGCTCCAACCTATGGATTATCACGGCTAATTGATCTAAAGGCACCTGGAAGATTGGCTATGTATCTGCTGGGCTTACAGTTGTTGTATGAAATCACAGAGGCTGAGTTTATGACAGCAGTGTGTGAACTTGCTGGCCCTCTCAGACATCACATTCTTAGCTGTCTTTTGTCAGATCCTCCTCCTCAATGTCTTCTAACTCCACCCAGAGAAATGGGAGGATTCCATGAAGCTTGTCCCCAATGCTTCTTTTCTGCTTAGTCCTCCCATAACCATTTATGGCACACTTGATTTATGGCCAGTGGAAGTCTCTGGTTCCCCAATGGTTCAGTGGACTGTGTGTCCAGCAGCTAAGGAGACTTTGGCAACAGAGTATGACAGTACTGGAAAGGTTCACTGCTCAACAAGGCTTGAAATTTACTCTGTATATAAGAGACTGGAAGAAAGCATTGCTACTTGAATTCAAAACAGTTGACACCAAGTTAAGAAGCCAGATCCTTCCTTCCTTCCCTTTCTTCCTCCTTCCTCCTTCCTTCCTTTCTTTCTCTCTCTTTCTTCCTTTATTTTTATATTATTTATTCATTGATACAATTCATGGATTATTACATATGCAACTTGTACTACATTTGATACTGTAAATTGATAATATAACTGTTACATTTCCAGATATAAATATGCATAGATGAACTGATCAGGAGGTGAGAAGCATTATCACAAAGGGCTGAGCTCTCTCTCCATTTCTCCCGAGATTTGTCAACACTGCTTTAGTGTTTTTCAGTTTTGTTTATTTTTTGTTTTGTCTCATTGTTTGTTTGTTTGCGCTATTGTTAGCAAAGCCTCTCCTTAAAGTACCACTTTATAAAATGTGAAAGGTAGACCGACTCGGTCTTATGAGAAATAGTTGGAATAGTGACATGGATTTGAATTCACGATGTTTGAGATCAAATCAAGGGTCTCCCACTGTTACGGTTAGTCTTCAATGTCAACTGGCCTTAACCTAGGAGCACATTTAAAGAGATAGTAACAGTTGAGAAATCATCTAGAGCAAGTTGTCCTTGAACATTCATGTGGGATTGTTTGGACTGTTAACTGAACCAGCCCCCTGTGGTCCTAAACTATATAAGATAGGAGAAAGCTAGCAAGACACCTGAAGCATTTGTTTCTACTCTTCATTATGATGTCATATGACTAGTTACGTGAGTGTATGCCTTTGATGTCCCCCAAACGATGGAGTGTTGCTTGGAATTTTAAGATGAATAAACTTTTTTTCTTCCTTGTAAAAGAAGAAGAAAGAGGAGGAGAAGGAGGAAGAGGAGGAGGAGAAGAAGCTGTCACCAAATCTTTGCTTTTGGTGGCCACATTTTATCTACTGCATTGCCACACTTGTAATTGCTGTGTCATACATCAGAGAAGGTGCCCTTATTGTCACAAAGCAGTCCATTGGGTATTACTGCATTACTGCTCAAGACCTGCTCGGAACACCTTAGTTTTTTTCTGCAGAACATGATTTCACTTCTTGTCTAATGTTCAGTCTTCATTACATTTCTAGCCCCGAAAGTACCAGAAGGATTTTTAACATTTCCTAAGTCATCCTCCACAGTGATAACAAGCGGGATATCTGAGGGCTGTAAAATATGTATTTATGGAGCTAGCATAGAGATGGGTGAGCCTTTGGATTCCACAGACCTGACGGAAGTTCATGAGAATATCACAGTTGTCCACAGGGTCCTGCAAACGATCTTTCCTTTCTACTTGTATTAGTTTGCTTTTGTGTTGCTGCAGTAAAGCCTTGACCAAAATAACAGAGAGAAAATAATTCTTTTCAGCTTACATTTCCATGTAAGAGTCCATCACTGAAGGAATTCAGGGCAGTAACTCAAGGCAGGAACCTGGAAAACAAACCATGAAGGAGCAGCTTCTTACTATCTTATTCTCTGTCTTCTTTATTATACATCCCAGGCCCATGTGACTAAGGATGGTGCCACCCACAAGGGGCTAGGTCCTCCAGCATTCATCATCAATCCATGAATTCCTTACAGACACCATCATAGGACAATTTGATTAGGAGCAATTCTTTGTTTGAGTCTCCACTTTCTGAGTTGACTCAAGGATTTTCCAAGTCAACAATAAACCTAAGCAGTTTACTTCAGTTCTGAACACAGGTGTCAACAAAAGATCATGCTTCCTTCTTCCTTCCTGTGGTCATTCAGGATCTCAGTGTCTTGGGGACATTCTGCATTAATGACTTTTCTGCTGCTGGGAAAAAGCTCAATGAGCAAGGCAAAGAAGAAGCTTATATGACCTCATGGTTCCAGAGAGATGATTCATTCTGAAAGGGAGGTGTCAGCAATGGCTGAAGAAACAGGAATGGAAGAGCTCATATCCTTTGTGTTAATCACAAAGCAGCAAAAGCAAGTGAGAAGAAGCAAGTAAAGATTTCTACTCTCAAATCACAGCCCCAGATATGTTCATTTTCCAGCAAGGACACACCTGTACATCCTTCAAAAAGTGCCACTAACTGGGGACCAACTGTTCAAATGCCCTAGACTACTGAAGCACATTCCTCATTCAAACAGCTGTGTTCATCACCACAATTAAATTCTTCACCAAGTTCAATGTTCAGATAATGGGGCAGCCTTGGGGAGGTTACCTTGCATCCAAATACGAGAAATTAGATGAGATCCCAGTGCCCATAAAGCATTTAATTCTGGGACTTCCCACTTGTTGCTTTGCTGATAGCTGGCTTGCTAGACATTTAGTGAGAGTTCTTATCTTCTGTGTAAGAACAGGTTCTGTGCCTAATTTAAAGCTATGTTTATCTGCTAGAAGAAAGGCATTTAACACCCATTAGAGGGCCAGACACTATGTGAATGAATGAGAGGGTAAATAATTCATTACTTTTAAAGCCATGATTTTTCTTTGTATAACTCCATTCTACAGAAGTTTACTATAGGGAATTTTAATCTGTAATTTTCAAGGATTCCTGATAAATCTGAGGCAGGACGATCTGTAGCTTTTAGTATTTGGAAAACCAAATTCTAAAATTAAGAATTTGTTGCAAACCATGGTTGGGACACCTGGGGCTGGAAAGAAGTAAATTTCTACATGAAATGTCTCCTGAGAGCAAAGGCATCTTCAATTATATTCTGCAACAAAGTAAGTTAATTAAAATAGAGAAGACCATGAACTATTTATGTCTTGTATTTTAGATCAATATTGATTCTATATTTAAGCAGTATAATATGTTGGGCTAGGGAGATGACTCAATTAAACTCTTGCTGTGTAGATGTGAAGACTGGAGTTTAAATCCCTAGAAGCCATGTAAAGTTGGGCTTTATTACTTGTGTCTATAACCCAGCACTACTAGGGCAAGATGAGAGGTGGAGACAGAAGAGTTCCTCCATAGCACGTTTAGAAAACTGGCTTCAACTTCTATGAACAACAATTCAAGGGAGAGTGTATGTCAGGGTGGAGGTCGAAACTAACTCCTAAGCTTGTCATCATCTCCACATTCGTGTTCTGACATAGATGTGTCTACCCTCTAATAAGGAAAGTACATGCAGTCATGTGGGAGAATGCACACACACTCTCTCTCTCTCTCTCTCTCTCTCTCTCTCTCTCTCTCTCTCTCTCTCTCTCTCTCTCTCTCTCTCTCTCTCTCTCTCTCTAAATCAACTTTTAAACCTTAAAAATAATCCAGTACAGAACTTCTTTCCTTTTTCTCCTATAGGCGAGGGGATAATGAGAACCTTTACTGAGTCTAAAGCTCTAATATCTCATCGGCCATCAACACACATCTTCACAGGATCCCCCCCCCCCCCCATTGCTGGCTCTTCAAACATTACTGCCTATTGTTAAGAAGAAGCCAAGCTTATCTCTTACTGAATGGATGGAGACCTTAAAAGGGTGGAGGAGTGTTTCTGAGAAAGGAGGCTGTGCTGGAATCTGCTGTAATTGGAGCAGGTCAATTCCTTGAAGCCGCTCTGCAATGTGAGCCTCTGACTGGTGTTTCCCACCTCAGGAATCCAGCATAAGAGGAATAGGCATGGAGAAGATTTTTGAAGCCAAGGTATAATAGCAAGATCATGGCATAGTCAATTGAAGAAGCACTGGGGGTCCCTGTGATGAATCATCAAATAATCAAGGCATTAATTAGCCTTAACCTATGCTTTTCTATTACTTTAAACCAAAGTAAGATATTGTATGTATTTGGGGGGAACTTTTGAGTCTGGGTAGAGAGTTTCAGAGGTCATCAATTTGATCCAGCTTCTTGTTGTGAGTAAATAATTTCAGTTCTCAAGACACATTAGACATGGGGGCAACAGGAACAAAATATTTTTCCTAAAATCACACAGCTTCCTAACAAGTGACATGATTTTTCCTTTTCTGCTTGTTTGCTCATTTACCATTGTGCCTCCTTACTTTTTAATTCTGAAGTATGACTGACCCCTCCTTATCCACAGGGAGTCTACCCCCAGAAGGATTGGAAGGTGTAAAAAGCTACTTTTCTTGGGATCTAACAGCATACGCAAACTAAGTCCTTAATTTGAGTGCTTTCTGAAAAGGGACAGCTTGTTTCTCATCTATTAAAAAGCTATATAAGTAGAGATATAAATACACAGCGATCAATATTTTCTTCAATTATCTTCCCCCCTTCGAGCTCACTTTAAGGTGGGTGGCTATTCAGAACAACAGGAATGGTAAAAGTGTCTTTGTAGCTAGTACTTAGGGACTTAATTTTATGTTCTGAAATACTGGGGGCCTGTAGAAAGGTGCTGCAGGGAGGTAAGCTGTGGATGTATGCAGTAGGGTGGGGCTGGGAAGGCTAATAGAGGATGTTAATAATATAGTAGGTTAAGACTGCCAGCTCTTACAATGTGATGGCAGGCTTAGGTAGACAAGGGCCTCATGAGCCAATCTTCACCATGTTCACACATTTGGAGACTTTCTTTTAGTGATGGCATATCCAAGCAATACACCAGTACTCCACTTAACATCTCCTGTATTGCAAAGCCACCATGTTTGACACTCATGAATTCTAACTAAAATTTTTTCACTCTTTCCTGTTGTACACAAAGACATGGAGATTGACTGACTATAAGGAGAAACTCTCAAGGTGGTAAGCCCTTTCTGGCAGGAACAGAAATCCAAAGAGTAAGGTCAGAAGAGTAAGAAAGATTCTCAGGGAAGATTCCTGGAGGAGAAAAAAAGCTCAAGATAAACCTACAAGAAGGAGCTTCAGGACCAGCAGGGATTCCTACTAACCCCATCAACTTGGTCACTATCTTGAGGATAGCACTCCTGTGAAAACAGCTTCTATCCCATGATGACCCTGGACTGCAAGGTATAAATTTCAAGCTCCCTTCCTGCCCATAGCTTTACTGACCTACAGTTCCATGTTGTGAGGTGGTCTGTCTGTATGCTGTGAAGATGTGTTGCTACCACTGGTTAATAAAGAAGCTTCTATGACCTATGGCAAGACATGAGACAACCAGGTAGGAAATCCAAGAGAGATACAGGGAGAAGAAAGTCATGGTCAGAGCAGATTCTTTGAGCTGCCACTCTGGAAGCAAGATGTAATGGGCCATAGACAAAGCCACAGAACACATGACAATACATAAATTAATAGAAATGGCTCGAGTTAAGTTGTAAAAGAGAGTTAACAATGATCCTGAGCCATAGACCAAACAGGTTGTGATTAATATAAGCCTCTGAGTAGTTATTTTATAAGTTCCTGTTAGATTACGGGTGGGAGAGATTCAATTGCACCTAGGGGCTAGGCAGGACCAAAAAACTTCCATCTACACTACATAACAGAAATCACCCTGTTAGGTTTACTCAAAGCCTTGTCAATAGTTAAATCTAGGATAGAATGTGATCATGGATCAATGCCATGCGCGTGCCTTATTTATTAGATCAAACCCTCTGATCCCTCAACAACCAGTATGGCCTCTACTACTTTAATGTATGTTGCTCTTTTCCCACTTTATGCTGTGCTTACCAGTCTGTCTCCCTAACACAGCTCCCGAACCAGCCTGCTATTTACAATGGACTGACTAAGAGAGAATAAGACCGAAGCCCCTTCTTCCTTCACCATGTTCTGTGAGTTCCTCCTGACCCAAGAATCTTATGGGGATTAATCTTTATCATCAACTTCTTGGGATTTACAATCACCAAGGAGACCAACATCTGAGTTGCCATGCCTTCAGGAGTGTTACCAGAAAGGTTTAACTGAGGCGAGACGTCCCATCGTGAGTGAGGGCAGCACCATCCCCTAGTCTGAGCTTCCAGACTCAATAAAGAGGCAGAAAGGAATAAGTGAGGTGACCACCAGCATTCAATTTTCTCTAGGCCAACATGACTAACCAAGGTCATATTTCCACACTCCTTACCATCATGCCTTCCTCTCCACGGTAGAGTGTACCCTTGAACTACGAGTCAACATTCCTTTCTTCATTGAAGTACTTTTGTTGTGGATTTGCCACAATAATCAGAAAAATAGCAGAAAGAAACTCCAAGACTATAGGCCACAAAGTCTCTGGAGACCTCTGTACCCCTTGTGCCATTTTCCTTTTAGAATAATTGAGAGGAGCGGGTTGATTTGGAAGGCAGGCATGAGTTATAGGTTTAGGTAAGGAATTTTCAGGGCTTTGGATAGAAGAAGCATGATTGGAAGGGTGAAAGAGGGCCTTAGCTCGATGAGTAAGTCTTTTGGCCTCAGGAAACATTCTCCCTTGCTGGAGAATCATCCAGAGCATAGGACCCAATGCTGAGCCTTCACATCTGGAGTAAAGGATGAATCACAAATGCTTACTATGACCCCCACTTGAGAGGCAGCCAATAAGCTTTGGCTTGAGTGAATGATGGAAATGAACAAACACATGATGGACATTGGTGCTTCTGAGAATGATTTAAAACACACAGGGGAACCTTCTGTAAGTGCTTTCTGTTTATTCTGGGGTTGAGACGATTAAACTTGTGCATGCACTGAGGCAAGCTGCTGTTCACACATTTCAAACGACAGTGTTGACTGTAGAGACCACACTTCTGCACTCTATTCCCTTTACCTCAGTTCTCCACTTATCTGTACCTACTTTAACTCATTTGTCTTCCTTTAAAGTTAGTATTTAAGTTAACATCGATGCTGTGGCTTAGGACCGTATTCTACTTCTCTACACCAAACAGAACCTGTTTATTTTTGGCAGTTTCATTGTAGAAGATGTGGGGAGGCAGTAATTGTAGGATATCTTGCAGTTGGAGAATATGAGACAAATTGTCCTCAGAACATCTTGGATGCTCCTGTATTTGTTTTATTTTAAACTATGTAGGATGAGTAGGTATTTATTGTAGTCTCCCAGTTCCTGTGTCGGACAGATATTTATCACCTGATCTGTTTCAGCATTGTAGAAAAAAAGTCTCACTGTAAACTACACCAGAAGGAGGGTGCCAAGGGTTGCACTCTTAGAATTTATTGGAGTTGACATGGAAAAGTTGTTTGGATGCTTTATTATGTGTGGAAGGGTTATAAAACCCAGGCAGAGCCACCGGGAAGAACGTGTGGTCAAAATAAGGGCACATTTGAAGGGGATTCTACTGTGATTAAACTAGAAAACCATTCTTTATTGATACATTAAAATTTATACTCAGACCAACAGAATGGATAAGCACCCTCTTAGTATTAAGATCCCATATCTAGGAACTCATAGCCCTGGAAAAGGTATGTAGTGTTTGTTATCTCTCTATAAAATCATGGATCAATACCATCCATGTGCCAGGCAGCCATCATTTCTTTCCCTGACCTCACCCGAGTACCACCTAATACACCAAAGCTATAGGATGCTGGAGACAGAGTGAGGACTGAGCTGCCATCCATGTAGGAACATTCCTGCTCATGCGTGTCTTTCTCTCCTTCTGAAGTCTAGTGTTCTGATTCCACTGTTAGGGAAACAGCTCAAAAAGTGTTTGCCTTGTAAGCTTGAGGAAGTGAGTTCCACCCCCAGAGCCCACAAAAAAGGCAGGCATGGTGCAGGTGGATATCTGGGCTCTTACTGGACAGCCATCCTTGCCTTTCTGGGAGACCCCGACTCAAGACTCAGACAAAAGAAGAAGGACATTTAAAGAATGACAGCTGAGAGGGGAAAGGGAGGGAGGGAGGAAGGGAGGGAGGGAGGGAGGGAGGGAGGGAGAGAGGGAGGGAGGGAGGGAGGGAGGGAGGGAGGGAGGGAGGGAGGGAGGGAGGGAGGGAGAGATCCCAAGCCACTGGTGTACTGAAGGCTGCTCACACTGCATACTAGCTCATTGGAGTCATATGTGCTGTTTCTACCATAAGTATGTTCAGGGCATATCCCCTGCCTGTCCATCCACCCCTCGAAACCATATTTCCTGACTTTACAGAGTTAGGGTGTAGGATTCTTAGGAATTCTGGTCCAAAAAGCTATTTCTTGTCATCAAGCTCTTGGCCATGCATGACAGTGACAGTCATGCCCTGGCTGTCAGTCTCCCACAGACCTCTCTGCTGGTGCTGGATGAGACCCCTGTTGCTTTTCATCCCAAGCCAACTACATCAACTCTTACCCCACTCACCTGCTGGCTCTGCTGTCTGTTGTCTTCCCTGAGCACTCAGAAATCTCTAGTCACCAACAGCACTCTATAATTTTATAATCAATACGAAATTGAACTGGTAAGAAAACAATTATAGTAAGTCAAATTTAAAGTGATGTGTCCTAGATATGATCCCCCCATTTCAATTTGTGCAGCTCCGAAGGCTGAAGGAAGCCATTTGTATTCATAATGAATAAAATTCTCTGCAATCTGTGATTTAGTTACTTCATGGCACGAGATGAAAATGATCAACAGCCAGAGAAAAACACTGATCCAAGCAAATAAATGAACAAGCAAATGTGGACATGTTCAGGTTTCTTGGGAAGCATTCTTGTTTCACAGGAGAAGAACACACATTTCCTTAGGGCTATTGACAAAGTATATTATACAAATCGGATTAGAAGGCGTTAGACTGGGGATGAATGTCAGTCGGTAAGGTGCTTGCCTAACATGCACAAAGCCCTAGGTTGGATCCCCAGCACCCTGCAAACCAGCCTATGGTCCCTGTGCTTAATATGCAGCAGAAGAAGGATCAGAAGTTCCAGGTTATCTTAGGTTCCATAGTGAATGTGCAGAGCCAGCCAGAGATGTGTGACACACTGTCCCTAACAACAAAAATCATATCAGGGATTTTACCAATTTTTTTTTGATTACCAAAATGTACACATCTGGATTTTAGATTGAGAGGCAGGTTTTATAATATAGTATGTGGGTATGTGGGACCCCAAAAGTATGCGTTTTGTATGTGTTTGTATTGCATGCTTTGTGTGATGTAAGGATGTACAATATAAAAATATATGTGTACATGTATACACACATATACAAAGAATATATATTTTTGTATGTATATGCATGTGGGAGACATATATTCACGTTTGTATGTGTTTGTGCATGTGTGTGTGTGTTTATGTGCTCCTTTAACTGTTCAGTGAGAAGTCTCTTTCTTTTCCACATATTAGAGGCTATGGACACAGGACCACCAACATTTCCTTGCTAATCATATTCATTATTAAAGAAGGGAGATTGCTTTCTGGCATCTCTGCATGGGAATGTTAATGCATTAAATACTGAAAACATATAGAAGAGGCAAACAAAGGAAAGGTGTCTCCAGAAACGCAACAGTGGAGTGTATCCACTCAGAAGGAAGGAGGGGGAGGCTTGTCCAGGAGGTGAGTGGGAAAATGCCGGAGAAAGAACAGGTGTACTTGCAGTGTATGAGGGCTCCATCACAGAGAGTGTGCTTCAAAAAAAAAAAATCATAGTGGCTTTGAAATATTTCTCTACGTTTGTGCTGTAAATTTCACAGCGATCCAGGCACAGACGAAGGTGATCCAAACAGTTCCTGGTTCTCTGGAGTTATTTTCTTCCATCAGAACCATGTAAGGGCAAGAGAATGAGAATAGAGAGGTCACCTGGAGAATTGCTTCAGATTGATAGTGCGCCATTTGTATTACATTATGTAGGTTTGGGATACAACTCAATGGATGCATAGCATAATAGTCCACACATTTAATAAGATTTGTGCTACAGGCAAAGCAGTGCCAGATAAAGCATTCACACCCTAAATGGTAGGTAAATAATCCCTCCATGTCCTAGACAAACCTGCAACCAGCAGGAATTCCCTATTTATGAAAACACCTTTATTTTCATACACCATTACAGCAGGGACGTTACTGTCTTGGTGGTGGCACTGTCTGATAGACAGAATGAACAATTCTCAGGCTCACACAGACCAGCAAGATAATGGTACTGTAGTTGCATGTGAAAAAAATAACCCTCATAGATGCTGTTGAATCTCTCCATAGGAGAAGCAGAACTGTGTAACCGATGGGAAGAGGGCTTTGAACATCCTTGAGGCAGGGGTCCAAATCATAGGTGCTTTCTGCACTAGCTTTGCAATGACAGATAAGAGGCCTAAGAAACTGCAAGGAGCATATGAATCTTAAGGGATACAGAGCATTTCAAGGGACATGAAGATAGATAGCTCATGGCAGAAGAGCTTGCCATTCCCGCATGAGGGCTCTAGATTGGCCGGTAAAAGTTGAAAACAGCAGTGCACACATAATCCCAGTTATGGGTCAACAGAAACAGGCTTATCTAGTTCCAGGGGATCTGATGCCTTAGTCTGACCTCTTCAGACACTGCACAAATAGGGTGCACTTTATATATACAGGTAAGATGCTCATACACATTAAATAAATTAGTAAATCTCCTTTAAAAATTAAAAAGCAGGAGAAGACAGACAAAGGCTCCAGGTTGTCAACCTCTGGCCTCCAGATGTGCATGCACATCTAACCCCCGCCCCGCCACACACATCCTTAATGAAATGCAACAACCTATCCTCCAGGGATAGTTGAACTTGAGCTTCTTCTGCACCTCACCAGCCCCATTGTGCATGATCAGACTTCCTATCGAAGACAACAAGGCCGCTGTCCCGGGCCTCAGTTTCTCTCTCTGCACAGTGTGGGTGGCTAATGTCTCATCATGCCAGGAGGATTATTCCAAACAGCATTTCACCAACTCCCAGCCGAGGGTCTGGTGCACACTGCACTCCTCTGGAACACAGCAGCTATTATTATTAATAACGTGCTTACAAGAACAGTGTGGAGATTAGCCACCTGGTGGGAGTAGGTAGCATAAACCGGACGCATACAGTTTCATCACCTTTTTATCTCCCAGCAAATGACAACCTTGCAGACTGGCTTAGTCCTATCAATTCCCATGATACTGACTTGTGGATTTCAACCCTGTCTCCCTTCTAAACAATAATAAAATTTGGAGGGCAATAAAGGAAGAAAAGCTGTTTGCCTGAGAAAGTCGCTGCAGCTCTGAGGAGTCCTGAGTGTACTGAATGGAAACCTCATTTCCAAAGACCCACAGAGCCCATAATCCATGGAAATCGAGTGCTCGCCTTTGAAGGAGGCACTTCTGCAGTGAGCTGCTAAAACTCACTTAAAGCCAGGCATGTGGCCTCTGAGCTCTCTTGGATAAGTTGTCCCACCTTCAAAAGCTGAAAATGTGTCCATTATTGTGGCCGTTGCCAAGGGGATGTGGTATTAGGGGTGGAGAGGTCAGTAAGACAGGGAACTTGGGGTGTCTAGTATCCCTATGACTTGGAAAGAGAGAAGAGCCCAGAGTTGGGTTACTACCTCTCAGAGTCAATGGCCAGGCAGGGTAGGATGTGGTTGGAATTGCCTTCAAGCCCTAAACACCTGAGTGGCACAATCGAGGTGTTCGCACCTGTGGAAAAGAAAATGCCAGCAGCAGCCAACTCTGCCCACCCCTGCAGAGGAGAGGAAAACTACCCCTAGTATTTGTATGGCAAAGTAAGAGAAGAATGGCACCCTGAGCAGCAGAAGCCACAGGGTGCTCAGCCTCACACACCAGGCTTGGGAAAGGATGGCATGAGACTGCTTTCCTGAAGGGCAATTTGGCATCCTGTCTCCAAACCCTTAAAAATGTGCATCCCCTTGACCCCCATAGACCTGCATCTGGAAAGCCTCCTAAGGAAACAGCATAAAATACATAAAATGTAGGCCTGGGGTACCATGCTGCTGAGTGAGATGCGAAACTGTTGCCTGCTTGTTTGTTGATCTTAATGGGTAAAGTGGCAGAAAAAAAGAGAGAGAGAGAGAAAAAAAAATGCAATGAGAAGCCAAGCAAAAGTTTGCGGCTTTCAGCTGCAGGTTGCTTCTCTTCCCCCAGCACAGGAGGCTGGTTTGGGCCTCTGGATTGTTTGGAAGCCAACCCCTACCTGGGGGAGGAATAGTATCTCCTCTGTGCTCTAGGCCAATCTGAGGGTGCAGGTGTGTTAGCCCCAGAAGTTAAGCACTCTGCTTCATTATGCAAATTGTTAAGTGCTGTATTTAGCCAGAAGTATATTTCTACAGGCTGGGGTACTCCTTTACAGTGCTCAGCATGTCTTCTGGCTGAGCACTCAAGCTGGTTGCAATTCGTCTGGAATGAGTGGCCATTAAGCAGTATGTGTGTGGTGGTCAGAGGGAGGGGGTGTGCTCATGAGCAGGAAGACCTACCCTTGACTCTCATGCACCTCAGTGGGCTGAGACACAAGACGCATGTGCTGGAGCACTTCATTGTGTGAGTACAAACATATCCTTACACAAGAACCACTGTTTAGGAAAGAGGAATAGAGTAAGAAGATGACGCGAGGAGGCCATTGTTTTAGCCATGGCCATCTGCTCACACTCTCAGGCAGGTGACTTTATGGACAGGACAACGGAGAAAAACAAAGTCTTATCGATAAATGGAAGAATAGAGAGATATTCTACCCCATGAAAGCAATTTTAAACCCCAGCCTCCAATGTCATATTTATTGAAATCCTTTTCCCCATGTGCAGTGATATTCAGGAATGGGCTCTGACCTCATCAACCTGTAGTATGAGATTTCTGGCCTGGACTTTTGGGCCTAGCCTCAAGGTTTAGGCCCACAGACCCACAGACCCACAGAGACACACAGATGCTTTCAATAGTTTTAGGCTGATCAGCCTAAGGCCCAGGCATACAACTTGCTAGCTCCCTACCCTTCATCTAACCCATGACTCTTAACCTGTTTAGCCATGGGGCTCAGTACCTTTTCTCACAGCAGCATGGTTGTCCTCTGCTTCTTCCAGCTTCTCTCTGGAATTCTGCTCTGTGCTTCCTGTTCTCAGGAATTTCTTAGCCTGGTAGCCCCGCCTACACTTCCTGCTTGCTTTTGGCCAATCACCGCTTTTTATTAAACCAGTGGGTGGGACAATTATTTACAATGTAACAACATAATCTCTCTTTTTAAAACAAAAAGAACTCCAAATCTAATATTCTCTTCCCCCCTTATCTATAACAACTTATAAACAACACTGTAATAAACACAAACATCCATAATCCATGTTTTGGGAATGTGGGCAATAGCATAATCTCCCACACTAACCCATTGATTGATTCAATACTTGAATGGATTGTGATGTGGTAGGAACTAGTATATGGGATCATGTTATCCATGGCCCTTCAACCTCCTCTGTATCTCTCTCTCTCCCTCCCTCCCTCCCTCCCATTTTTCTCACACTCTGTCTCTCTTTTACTCTCTCAGACTCATGGTTACATGAATTCTCAGCTGCTGCTCCAGTGCCATGATGCCTGCCTGCTGCCATGCTCTCCACCATGATGGCCATGGACTCAAATTCTCTGAAACCATAAGCCCCAGTAAACCCTTCCTTCTGTGAGTCACCTTGCTCATGGTGTCTTCACAGCAATAGAAAAGTAACTGAGACAAAAGCTAAGCGCTACACACTGTTAAACATTTATTCTTCACTTGATAACATACACACATGCTTTTTATCATTTGTTCTTTTAACAGTGAGTAACAATTATTCTAGGCTCTAAGGGTGAAATGATTTTTGTCCTGAACACTGTCATGGCTGTCTTTTCTCACCCCTTTGTTTTGCACATGCAGAAATGATTATGAAGAGAATTGACCTATAGTTACTTTTCTCCTTCTTGTGATTTCTTTTTATGCTTTGTCTTCAGAAGAATGTCAGTCTAAAATTGGAATATTTGCTTCTACTGACATTTTCTTCCTGAAATATTTAGATAGAATTTATTAAGAGTTATAGCTGCAACCAGACTTTTAATACTGATTCTATTTCTTAATAGAGAGAAAGCACTCATCAAGGTTTCTACTGGCTTCCATTTAAAGTTTTTCAAGTTACATATTTTAAGGAGTTTGTTCATTTAATTTGGAATTTTCAAAATAACCTCCCCTAACATTTATGACTATTATATTATTTTTAAAAATATTTGTAATTCATTCTTTGGCAATTTCATGCGTGTGTCCTCAAGAAAGTCCACTCTTTTCTTCTTCATGTGCTTTTTGTGGCCCTGACCTAATCAAGCCATTCACATTTTTGCTTCAGTGATAATTTCCCTCCATCCCACTGTTCTTTCAGTGAGATGGGAGATGGAGGCAGATGTCCCAGAATCCCACAGACCAGCTAGACTGATATACACAGAAGCAATAGCAAGAAGACCCTGTCTCAAAGAAGGAGGAAGGTGAAGATGTGATGATCCTCGGTCATTGTCTGGTTTACACAATAGTGTTTTGGCTTCCTTTGCTGGTACTCACACACAGGAGCACAGGCATCTATTTATTTATTTATTTATTTATTTATTTATTTATTTATTTATTTATTTATTTATTTATTTATTTATTTAAAAGTACTGGTTAATGAGGAAATTTGGAGATTTCTTTTTATTGTTTTCATGTTTAATTCAGGTTTTTTAATTACTGCGACTCAGTTTTAAACCAGGAATATAATCCACACTGATGAAAATTCTGTGTACTTAGCAAGGAACGGAGGGCCCACCCTGATTGTGGGAGGCAGCATCCTGAGCAGCCTAAGAGTGAGCCAGAAGCAGCAAGCAAATGTGCTCATGAGCCATCCCTTCTCTCTGCTCTTGACCAAACAAGTTGTGATCACTGGCTTTGAGCTCCTGTCTCAACTTCCCTGAAATGCTGATGGCTTGTGACCTGGAATTGTGAGCAAAATACACCCCTTCCTCACTAGAATGCTTTTGTTCTGGATATTTTATTATGGCACCAGAATGAAGGGAGCGTGGGAAGAAGTGTGCAGGTGACATCTTCTTGGTAATATCTTACACTAGGGTTTTGTAAAGCACAACACGCTGGGCTTCAGGAGAAGGTGTGTGTGTCATCAGGCTGCTGTTAGTCCTGGAATGTGAAACTTCCCCAGATCACCTTTGTGTTTTCATACTTGGTCTGTAGTTGGTGACTCTGTCCTGGGAGGCTGCAGAATCTTTTGGATTGGGACCTACCAGGAAGGTGAGAGGGGATGGGCCTTAGGGTGATATGTATTTCCTTCCCACCCCTGAGCTTCCCTATATACCAATAGACCAAGATGTGAGAAGCAGCTGTTTGACTATGCCACAGCATCAGTCAGAGAAGCCCCAGTCCTCTGTCCTCCCTGGCTTGGTGGACCATACTTCCGCAAACTCTAAACCCAAGGCAACATGTCTATCATGGTGATGGGAAAGATAAGTAACATACCTGGGCTCATGCCCCAAACCTGCCAATTCTGGACTTGGTCCTGAACAAGGCCAAAGTGCTTGCCCCTGAGCCTGATTTTTAGCTCCAGAAATAGGATTCTACACAATATCTACTTCACTGGGTGGTCATACCTTTGTTTGTGTGGTGTTTGCTATTTGTGTGCATGTGTGTGTTGCGGTATGGATATGGAGAACAGGTGACAACATCAGGAGCCATTCATTCTTCAGGCTTCACGGTTTATTTCCTTCCTCCCTGCCTCCTTTTAGCCTCCCTTCCTCCCTCCTTCCCCCCTTTCTCTCTTTCTTAGATAAAGTCTCTCCCTGATCCATAATCTGCTAGTTAGTAGGCTGGCTGGAAATTGAATCGCAAGGCTCTGCCTGCCTCTACTTCTCGAGTTCTGGCATCAATAGCATGCAACACCACCCCTGGTTTTTTTTATATGGGTTATGGGGACTGAACACCTACATTTCTTCACATTTAATTAAGCACTTAACCAGCTAAACCATCTCCCCAACGTGAAAGTATTCGTTGGAGTTAAACCTTGCATTCCATACTTCTCAGAAGAGAATACAATCTCCAGATTCAATAGGAGTGCTTTGGTTGACAAAATCAGCCTGCCTGGTACAAATTAAATATCTTAGCATAGTTCCCAAGATCTTCTACAAAAGGGCCTGAAGCCAAACACATGTTCACGTTACTACCCCCAAACCATGAGGCTATATTCTCTATGTATCTGCTCTTTCCCCACTGATGTGCAGGACCCCAGTATGAATAAGCATGCATTTACTGTCTTTGAACAGTCCTTGTCTGGAAAACAGCAATGCTCAGTGAGTAAAAGTATGTTGGCTAGTTTATTGTCAATGACACCAGTCAAGGGGGTCTTAGGAGAGGGAATCTTAATTGAGAAAATGTCTCCTTAAGAGCTGTAGGTAAGTCTGCTATGGATTGAAAGAAAATGCCCATCCAACACACACCCAGTAAGTGTCACTATTAGGACCTGTGGTTTTGTTGGAGTAGGCATGCCTTTGTTGGAGGAAGACTGTCACTGAGAGGGAGGGTTTTGGGGTCTCCTAATGCTCCATCTACATCCAGTGTGGCACAGAGTCACTCTGCAGTGTGAATCAAGATGTAGAACTCTCAGCTTCTTCTCCAGCACCATGTCTGCTTGCATGCCACCATGAAGATGATGGACTAAACCTCTAAAAGTGCAAGCCAGCCCCAATGATAAGAGTTTATAAGAGTTGCCTTGGCCCTGATGTAGTCCTCTCCACAGCAGTAGAAACACTTAGAAAAAGCCTCTGTGTTATTTTCTCAGTGTCTGATAGATCTGGAAGGGCCTAGGGCACCCACCGTGAGTGAAGATAGCCCTGGGCAGGTGGTCCTGGAGGGTATCAGAAAGCAAACCGAACAAGTCATGGAGATCAAACCAGTAAGCAGAGTCCCTCCATGGTCTCTGCTTCAGTTTCTAACTTCAGGTTTCTGTTTTGAGCCCCTGGTCTGACTTCCCTTAATGATGGACTAAAAGGTGTAAGATGGAATAGACTATTTTCCCCTAGCTGCTTTAGGTCATGGAGTTTATCACAGCAATAAAGATATAACTGTTACAGCTGGTGGCTTGATTAGAGGCACTGCTGCGTCAGCTACAGTTCATGTGACTCTCACCGTCATGTCATCATGTCCATGGTCTTTGTTCTTTTCTGTGTCTTGATCTATCTGCAATATTGGCTGGAAACTCAGCAAAGATCGCTTGGATAAATTAATGGATAGAAACTAGGCTTATTTCACAAAAGGTGCCATGAGTGTCTGCACCACCTCCAAGAAACCTTCACTAGCAGCTCTGCACTTAGACACTTCTGTATTAATAGCCCAATCCTAAGGATAACATGGCTAGTCAGTGTATCATGGCTGTCTCTCATGCCAAGATCTCTGTGTTCACTCTGCCCTCTTATATGTTAATTATGTGCCATCCACTAGCACTCAGTTAATATTGTGTTGACTGACACATATCTGCAAAAGGAGGGGAGAGAAGAGGACTAGAAGGGTCAGCAGCATAAGCAGCAGTAGCTGGGACAGTATTTTCTACTTGACTACATGTCTAATCTCTGGGTGTGTCTGGGAGTATTTCCAGAAAGGCTTAACTAAAGAATGAAGCCCCACCTTGAATGGGTAGGGATTCTGTAGGACTACACAGGAGAAAGTGAGCTGAGCACCAGCATTCATCACTCTCTGCTTCCTGACTGTGGATGCCATCTGATCCACTGAGCCCAGCTGCTTCCCTTCATGATGAACTCCATCCCCGGGGAAGTGTGAGTCAAAGCAAACCCTTCTTCCCTTAAGCTGCTTCTTGTCAGCAGGGATTTGGTTCCAAGAATGAAAAGGGTGGCTTATTATGAAGCAGATTGGAGTGATCACCATTTTCCTGACATTCTGATGTGACTTTGGTTAACTGACCCTGATTTTTATTATAACCCAGAAAGTCTTAATGTTATTTATACACCCAGGCTGGAAGTAATTCTTTCCCTACCTGCTCAGGTGGTAAAATGAAACCAATTAGAGCAACAGATGGAATTCAAGCCCACCAGGGGTCTCAGGTACCCCATTTCTCAAAGAAAATCTTATTCTTCAAACCGTAGACCTTCCCAGCCTCAGAATGCTTGGGGATGATGATACTCTACAACAATGCTCATATATATGAGTCTCACATCTCAACAAACATGTGTCAGACAGGAAATTGATGTCAAGGTACGGTGCACTCCAGTGAGTGAAGGTGGATGGAATGAACCACATGTGGGTGAGCCTTCCCAAACTCAGTGATGAGTGCTAATAAGCTTGGGGCTTATCTTTTTGAGACTCGAATACATCCCAAGCTGAAGCTCCCCTTCCGAGTAAGAGACCACCACGCCCCAGTAAGTGTGATTAGCTAGAGCGAAGGCCACTTTGCCTATTTATTTATTTTCCCTTAGAATATCAGAACCACTCATCTGTATTTCCATGGGTTCATAATCTTTCAATTAGATACTCTGTGAAATAGGAATTATTTCTCTGGTGATTCTTACTGAGGAATTTTTGGGAGGGGAGAAAACACTTTGCAAACAAGAGGGCTTCACCAGCTCAGTATCCCACTTTGCCTTTAATGACATTGACTGTTCATTCATTATTCAGCCCAACTTAAGAGTAATTTGTGCCTGAATATGGGAGTAAAAAAAGAGGAGAGAGCGAGGACTAGAGAGAATGTGTTTATGTTAGAAATAATTTTAATATAGTATTTCTAAAGCATAAAGAGAATGAATACTATTTTTGCCATTTAAATTCAATTACATGCACAGTGACTGCATGCCTCATACTCCTATAGAGCCGAGTGTGGTGATGGTGTGTATGGATACAGCTTCCTTTCTTTTGTGCTGGGTCTTACACATGTTTTTCTCTTCTAAATTAATTTTCTTTCTGTGGAAAGCTTTTTGAGGTGAAGGAGGTTCACTTTTAAGAGACACTTCAAGATAGGAGGGAACAGCTCTTAAGATCTCGGCCTGTATTCCTTTTCTTTTCCTCCACAAACACACTTGTCTTAGCATGGAAATTACTGAGAAACACAGACAGACCTCACACAACCAAGGTGTGTGGGATTCCCAAAGGAGCCAGTCTCTGGGCAAGTGATCACATAAGGCTTGTCTACTCAGAGCCCATGAAATTGATCCCCAAAGTCACATGATAACAGGATCAACTGGATGGCCTCTTGGTGGGTGGAGCACAGCTCAGTGTGTAAAGTACTTTTTATACAAGAATGACGACTTGGGTTCATTTTGCCAGAACTCATGTCAATATCTGGCATGGCCTTGCACACCTGTAATTCCAACACTGGGTAGAAAGAAAGGACATTAGGATCCTCCAGACTTGCTCACCAGACTGACCAGGAAGCAGTAAGCTCCAGGTTTAATGAGAAATCTTATCTGAAGGGAATAAAGAGTGAGAAAATAGGAAATGAGATCTTCCTTTGGTTTCTGCACACCTTCCCAGAGGTTTACAAATCCATAGACACACTTGCAATTAGGAACATAGCATGCATGTGAGCATACACACACACACACACACACACACACACACACACACACACACACACACACACACACACACACACACGATCACCTCTTGTCTTTGCCAGGAGATGTTAGACACCACCTCTAGACTTACAGTAAGAACCTTTGACCAAACTCAAGCTTGAGCTTGGGCCAGAATCATGCTGTGAACTTGTGATTCAATCTCCTTTTTGTATACAGTAGCCTACTTCTAGAGGTTAAGCAGCAGCACAAAGTGGATTGTACACACACAAGGCCACAGGACCATAGGAAGGACAATACAGAGGTCAGCAGCCCCAGGAGGGGACAACAATGTTGAAATGGGAGTCTGTGGCCAAGGGTGCAGCATAAGTAGCAAGTCTGAGATGTTAGGGTCTCCAAGTCCAACAAGGCTGCCTGAAGGAGGGAGGGAAAGTGAGATCAGAGAGCTCCAGATTGGTGGGAACCCTATCATCAGGGGCCTTACAGAGCTTTCACAGAAGCTCTAGGGGTGAGGGGAAGATCTTCTGTGGGACGACACTTAGTAGTATAAAAATAGTGCTTAGCTAGTAGAGGCCACAGCAGTTCTATATACTCCCCAGGGAAAGCTGGAGGAAGTATTCATGGGTTCCCTGCAATTTTCCAACTTTATTTTTAAACCATCTTTTAAAGTCTTCTTATAAGTATATTATATATTGTATGTTGAGTTTATTCCCCAGCAACCCCCTGCTCTTCCTTTTACCAGCCACCCCACCCCGTAACTCCCCTTTGTCCCTCCAGACTGGTTTAAAAATTGTGTGTGTGTGTGTGTGTGTGTGTGTGTGTGTGTGTGTGAGAGAGAGAGAGAGAGAGAGAGAGAGAGAGAGAGAGAGAGAGAGAGAGAGAGAGAGAGAGAGAATATGAGGGAGTCAACTTTCTTCTTCCAACATTTAATTTTGGTTTCAAGGATAGCACACAGGCTGTCAGACTTGGTGGCAAGCACCTTTATTTGCTGAGCTATGCTGTTTACCCAAATTCTAATTCTTTAAAATACATAGTTATTATGGATTAAAAGTAAAGACAAATAAAATCTAAAGGAAAAGATAAATCAAAGCTCACTTCCAGTTCTGTGTCTAGAGCTGAGTGCTATGAATATTTTGGCACGATTGGTTCCTAGTTCTTGCTACATGTTTTGCATAGATGAATTTATTCAGAGAGAGACCAATTTTGTATTGTCTCATATATTGGAGGGGGAGAGTGTGGAACTAAAATTATTCCCTTTTGTTATTCTATTTCTTTGGTATTTTATGTTTACATCCTTGCTCTTGGCAGGTGTGTCTAAACAACATGCAAAAATGTATGGAAGGAGTCATTGAGATGGTTCACTAGGCGATGGTGGTTGGTGCCAAGCTCAGTGCCTTAAGTTTGAACCCCTGGATCCGCATGATGGAAGGAGAACACTGTCTGCCTAAAGTTGTCCATGATATCCACACTGGTACTATGCCCCCCCCCACACACACAGAGAGAGAGAGAGAGAGAGAGAGAGAGAGAGAGAGAGAGAGAGAGAGAGAGAGAGAGAGAGAGAGCTAGAGACAGACAGAGCCAGAGAGAGAGACACAGAGAGGGAGAGCATTTTAACAATGTATTGAAGAGTCTGCATTCATATAGGCACATAGACTGTGCATCTCTTTAGCTCATCTGCTGAGAAGCTCTGGAAATACCATGTCTTCATTCAGAAAACTTGGCCAGCATCTCTGGGCTTTCTCAAAACTTAAGAGAATGCCAGATTCATTTCTTTTCCTGGCTTTTTGCTGTGGTGAGTCCCAACTCTGCATTTTAGCTTCTGATTTTCTGAAGCCCCTTGGTGTTGCGTAGTAGCCGGCAGCTGGGCTTATTCTCTGACTCCTTGTCACATTGGATATCAGTCTCTTCCTTCTAAGGACTGCTAGTACTCAGAGACAGATCTGGCCTGGGGTTCTGTCCCATCTGATTCGCCTAGGAGGTTATAATGCTTTCCTCATTTGTGGAAACAAACCATAGAATATGAAAACCACAGTGGATTCTCCACTCTACCGGGTTGCTTTCTTGAAGGCCTTTCTGACTCAGTCTTTTAGGTTGGTTTGGAATGTCAAAATATCAGGATTCGGTGCAAGATGGGGTAACTGTGTACAGATGTTTGAAAGTGAAATTCATAATAGAGCTTACTCTGTGTCAGCTTTCCCACTTCCAAAGGTATAACGGGTTAGCACCTCTCTGAACACAGGCTTGCCAGCATTTGGAGAGAGGATTTAGGATGGTTCTGGCTACTGGGATTATATTGAGCCCTGAGCACTGTTGATACTGGTCTAGCCTCAGGAAAAGTGGGGCCATTGGCAGGTAGAAGTAGGAAAACATGACCTCTAGTATACAACTGCTGTGGGCACAAGATTCTTGTCGTTGTAACCTCGGTTTGTCTTTTTGAAGAAATGGAAATCTGTATTTCCTCCTCATGGCTATTCCTCCTAAAGAGACCATGTATCTCAAGTGTCTGGCATATGCCAGGAGCTAAATAAATCCTCGTGACCCTTAACTCTCCCTCTTCTCCCCACTGCCATCTTGGTTGACACCAAGATCATCTGACCAGGCAAAGGGAGGTCATGGAGGAGAGTCAGGCAGTGCAGAGAAACACTCCATCCCAGATTTTTGAAAATGATTGAAAGTTAAACTGGGCTAGGAGTCTAGTGATGTCTGGGTGAGAGACAGAGTTAAATTAAGGTTTAATCTCAGCCCCTCTCATGTGTTAGCCAGGCTGCACAGAGCGAAGAGTTTGAAAGGGATTCAAGGTTGTATTTTCTCTCTCGTCTGATGGCGCGGGGAGGGGGGTATTAGAGTTTCGATGGCTAGTCTTCCAGCTAGCATCAATTCCTGAGATGTTTCCATTTTTTCCCTGTTTGAAGAGATGGAAAGAGATCAAGGGAATAGCTGAAGATGGTGTTTGTTAGACAGAAAAAATAAAGTTATCGTGCAAAATGGAAGGCAGTGGGCAATAAGGAACAATATGATGGTAATTCCAACATAGGGTCTGGGTCTGGGTCGCTGTCCACACACTGAATCTGTCACAAGGAAAAATGAAATTTCCCTCCCACTGGGCAGCTTTCCTATCTTGTAGATTAGGAAGTGGCTGGCATGTCTATGTTGGTCTCCACCATCAAAGGAAATGTATATTTTCTTTCCTCTCATGTTTGGTTCCCTTCCTAAGAGTAATCGTAGTAACCTTTAAATGGAAATCCTAGAACAGTCTTCTCTCTCTGGGTATTGTAGCTCCAAGGTGTTAAAATGGACATTCTCTACTCCACTCTCTCAATGTCTTGATCCAACTCTCTTCCTTAGGCTTCCCTGCCCCATGTTTCCTAAAAAAAGAGAAATGTATTCTTAGTCCCCCATTGTGGCACTCAGTTGAAGGAGTCTAAGCTCATAATCATTCATTCATTCATTCATTCATTCATTCATTCATGAGGAATCCTCATCATATTTGTGAATTTTCTGAATGTTCCTAGGACTGTTAGTCAGTCCCCTGAACTCTTAGTATTGAGTCAACTCTCATTGTGATGGAATCTTTAAGCATTGTCCCTGAACTCAGGGAACATGGTCATTGTTATCTTAACCAGCAGGAGGGAATTATACAGCATGGCCTGATATTCAGGGAATGATAGATATACATCCTGGCCTGACTCTTGTCAGGTTTCCACACATGAGGAAGCCTAGACCTCATGGAGAAGCCAAAGTCATTATTGTTGGCTATTAATAGGCATTCCCTACCCAAGACACCTTAGTGAATGGCTCTCAGATGATCCAGCAGAGGAACAGCTCTCTTCCAGCATCCCAGCTGGAGTTTCACATATCCTGGAGACAAGACAAAACCCAACTTTGTCTTATTTGCTGAACCTAATATCTATAATTATAATCTGGTGGCATTGCAAAAAAAGGAGGAGGAAGAGGAGGAGGAAGAGGAAATAAGGATGGGGCAAGGGGGAACAAGAAGAGGAGATAAAGCAGTCCATTGATTTATGCATCCTGCATCCACCCGTTCACGCACCTGCTCATCTCCATGTTTGTCTCTCTAAGACGTTCAATGGCCTTACTGCAACCACAGCGAGAGGCTTCAGAGATGAAGAAGCACAGCCTTGGTCCCCAGAATTTGCAGACATGCCTGTCATCCTGTCAACCTGTGGATCTTAGCTGTTTATAAGAGCCAGCATCAACTAGCATTAGGTGCCCACGTCACCAAGAAAATTCACTGGTTGCATTTTGGAAAACCGTTTTATTGAATTCATCCCAGCAGTAAGGAAGAGGAAGATCCGCCTTCGTGCCCACTTTGGTCCCTGGTGTGTGACAGTCACCTACAGGGTTATTTAGCTCTAAACAGTCTTATTAAGTTCAAGGTTGTTCTCAGTTGCGGATCTGGGTTTTGGCGCAGACTCCGTGAGTCTCACGGCTATGGAGTGTGGTGGTAGGAATTTAGCTGGTGCCAGAAGCCCTTCCCAGCCACCAAGAAGACACCCACATGTGAAGACAGACCGCAGAAGACACTTGTTTTCAAAATCTCCGAGGTGACTTCTGTAAAGAAAATTTCTCCTCACCCCCTCCTCTCTCCTTTCCTCTTTTCCTTAAAAAAATGTATTCATTTTACATACTCACCACGATCCCCTTCTCATCCCTCCTCCCACTGACCCCCCAGCCAGCCCTCAACCCACCCCCCCCCCTTATCCTCTCCTCTGAAAACATGAGGCCTCCCTCCCGTGGAGAGTCAGCAAAGCCTGGTATATTCAGTTGAGGCAGGTCCAAGCCCCTCCTGCCTGCATCCAGGCTGTGCAAGGTGTCCCTCCATAGATAATGGGTCCCAAAGAGCCAGCTCATGCATCAAGAATAGATTCTGAACCCACTGCTATCCCCTTCTCTTTCCTATGCCTCTTCTTCTCTCATCTACCTGTCTCCCCTCCCCTCCCTCTATCTTCCCTCCTCTTCCCCTCTTCTCTCCTAGCTCCTTCTGCTCTCCTCTCTTCCCTCCCTACTTTTCCCCCTGTTTCCTCTTGTCCTTTCATGCCCCCCCATCTATACTCTCCCCTCCCCTCTTCTTTAATTGCATTGCTGTGTATCAAACCCAGAGTCTTGCTTTTGCCAGGTGAACACTATCGCTGGCTTCAGTTTCTGAGGTTTCTGAGGTGGGGTCTTATGAAGCTCAGGCCAGCAGAAAGCTCACAATCATGTCTCCACCTCCTGGAAGCTGCCTTAGAGAGAATATGTTTCAATGTGCAGCCTGGAATGTTCTGTGGTTCTAGTGAGTGGGGATGTCATTTCTCAGCTCCTGGAAGCCATTTCCCACTTTTGAATCTCACAGGAAAATGTTGCAGGCTGATGAGAAACTGGAGCTGCAGGGTCCAGTAACCTAGGGCAAGTCTGTTCAGACTTCTCAATGAGACAGAAACATTCAAAACAGATAATGCCCACAGATGAAGCAATGCGCTTCTTTCTTTTCTTTTTTGTATTCTGTTTTGTTTTGAGAACAGGAATGATGTGAAGCTCACTCTAGGGACCCAGAACCACAGATGGGCCATGTGGGTCTGTTTCTTAGGACAGCAAATGGCTCAGCTTAGCCCTTGCCTTGCTGTGTTAGCAGAAGGAAGGGGGTTTAGAGGCAACTGGACCTGATGGCAATGTGTCATATTACTCTGGGTGACCTTGACTTCTAAAGACTTCATTTGCACCCACAACCCTTCTGCAGAGAGGTTGTGGGCGGCAGTGTTGATGGAGATGATGCAATTGCTTATTAAAAGAAACTCATGCTGGGAATTATCATTTGGATGGTGGGACTCCTTAGAAGGGTTCCAGGAACTGAGGAGTTTCTGGATAGCATATGTGGGTCTTTGGATGGAGAAGTGTTCTTTCTTCTGTCAAAGCCTTCTCTCTACATCCAGGCAACTGGGATAATATATTGGCATCATGAGCCTGCTTCACCATTTTCTAATAGAGGTTGCAGAAGGAGGAAAGCCACTTGTTTAAGGACCTGACGCTTAAGGACATCTGGGACCAACTTTGGGTTGTTCCCCGTAGCAAATACGCTGTGCCAGATGCCAGCTCCTCACCCCTTTTCCTGGCCACTACTCTCACCCCCGTTAGCTCCTGTTCCTCACTGCCTTACTAAAAGTTCAGGCCTGGAGCACATACACACACCGAGAAGAACACCCTCAAAGACAGACAAGAATTACCCAAACACAAATGTACCCCCTGGGTATAGAAGATGACTGCCTCCTGAATCTGCTTGGAACTGGTTAGAACTGGTTGGAACTGTCTGGAAACCACATTGGAGCAAACCACAAGTTCAACCTGTTGTGAGATTTGATAGTTTTGGTCTCGACGACCACTAAGACATGTTGATTTTCTTAAGGTTTCTTCATTCTGCAGCCCCGTCCTCTGAGCCAGATTGTCATAAACCATAGTGACCCCATGAGCACAGCCACCATCGCTGAGCCTTTTGCCCAGCTAAGATGTCAAGAGTAGTAGTCTATTCAATAACAAATGCTAATTTGAGATGGGCAGCACCCCTCTACTGCATGCGTGAGCCACAGTATGATGTAGCCGTTACAGAACACCCTCCAGTGTTTGTCCTTGTCTTCCTCGGTTTGACTGAGGTAGGTTGTCTTTCTTGTTTTTCTGCCATGCTACACATTCCAGGGTAACTGTCTGTCCCTGAGCTCCAGGAGATTCTCTTATCTCTGCCTCCTATCTTCCTGTAAGAACACAGCTGGCTTCTTGGGGGTTGTGGGGGCTCAGTTCCAGGCCCTTACATTTGTCAGGCACATGTCTTACCTACTAAACCCCCTTCCCAGTCCTGGATGAAAAATTGGTCATTAAACTTATGAGTGAGAAAACTGAGGCAGGTGGAGGTTACACCCTGGTCTGTGAAGCAGGTGCATCTGAGATTTATTCCATCCACACCGTCTTTTCACATGAACTGTTTCAGTGTCCTGCTCATGGACATCATCTCCCCCAACCAGTAACCTGTAAGTCCATGAACCCTCCAGAATTTGGTTTGTACTTTTCTACTTTGACATTCTCCTTTCCTGTTCCACTGTGAGTGTCCAATGAATGAGAACGAGTTTTGCAAACAGTGGGGACTTTGCATCGGTTTAGATGGGACAGTGACACGCTTGAAGGGCCTTGAAACTCAGTACTGCATATGATGACATCATGGGCCAGCACAATGTCAATCAGACAGACTGAGGATCTTGCATGGAGGAGACGTGGGCAGTGATATCCATCTTTTTTTAAGCTCACAACCACACCTTCTAAACCACCAAGCATCACTGCACAAAAGACGTTTTCTGAAAGAGTACACTTGGCTCTGATGGCCTCCTTATTTGATGTGATTCAAGGCACCAATCAATGTGTGGCCAACTCTGACTACAGTAGAAATGAACTCTGTGTCTCCTTCATTGGCAGGAAGGGTAATGTCAGCAAAGGGCTCTAGAATCCCACCAGGAGTGCCCAGAGGGTTGTCAGTGTGGAAAGAAGACAGAGGGACTCAGAGGTATCACCGTCATGCCCCCCCCCACCCGCTTCATCACCAGGGAAGGATAATGGAAATTGTCTTACCATTATCCCTTGTTATTTCTTAGATTACAAACTGTACATGGTGCTCCATGATGAAATACGCTTATAATCAAATAATTATAGCACATACCCTGTACTGGAAATGTCACAATGTACATTTGCACATGGAAAGTTCTGGAAACCATGGGGAAGACAGACTCCATTGCAGTCTGGCACACCCTTGCTGAGTGATGTGGCAGAGACTGTCAGTTGCATATGAATAACAATTATCTTTCACTGTCTTTTAAGTAACACTCTGATTTTATTCAGTTGGCAATACCTCTGCCTGTAATTGTATATTTCCCAGAATCTCTTGCAGCTAGACATGAACACGAAACTACCCTCTTGCACACACAATAAAAACAAGTGTCATAAAGGATTTTAGAAAAGATTGTTTCAAAGGAGCCAATTAATCTAAGGCCAGTTCTGTTATGTTTATCATGGTTTATTGTTCCTTTCTTTGAATATAAATGTGATGACTTAATATTAAGCCACCGCCTTGAAAAAAGAGGTGACTTTTAATATGAAAGTCATCATTAAGGATGGTGGAGACAGTTCATAGAAAGAACTGGTTCCTTATTATAACAGCTCTGTTCATCTGCTGCTCATGACCATGACAAAGTAACTGGAGACTAACTTCATAAACTAGCTCACAGCATGGGATGCATTAAGGCCAAACAGCATGTTTCAGGTTTTTGTAAGGGTCTCCCTGTCTGTGTCTTAAGGTGGAAAGCAGCTTACGCATTCCCATGATGGGGGGAGATATCATTACCAACAACCAAGGAGCCAGAAACTTGGCCCCTCATTTATTAACTTACCCTTGTGAGAATTCAGAGCCCATTAGATCTACCTCAACTACTTATAAGGGAAACTCCCATAGTGACCTAGAGACCTCCCCAAGCCTTCCTTTCATAGGACCAGCCACCTCTCAGCACTACCAAGCTAGAGTCCAAGCTCCCAACACATTATCCATAAATGTACATAAGACACCAGCCGGGTACTACTGACCTTGTCCTGCCCTCCCGAAAATGAAAATGAAATGCTTGGGTGAATAACTCCTGTCATTCATCTTCTTCACCAGCACTGAAACCCCACTTTCCTAACTTCTTCCCATAGCCTTGAGAACTCACAGTGACCATCAGCATCCTGACCCAGTTCTCTGCCTACATCTGTGGAAGCAAACTGAGACCTGGAGAGTGAAGGTGGCATGTCAGTGGGCCTATGGCTGTTGACATGGTAAGCTGGGAAGGAATGAGCTTTAGACACTCCTCCTTTTGTTCATATTTTTTAGACCAAGCTCAAAATCATGTCCTGAGGCAGAGTATGTAGGAGTAAACCGACTGCGTATAACAGACTTCTGAATGCTTCAGAGAAAGTTCAAGTATCCAAGAGAGAAAGGGGACCCCTTACGGTGGCCTTTCAATGAGATGCTTGGCGTTTGAGAGGGGCATCCCTAAAATTGTGACCACTTAGGCATGGCAGAAGGCTCTCAGAAGGTGAGGGAAGTGCCAACCAGAATAATGCCTTTGCTTCGTCTGCTTTCAAACCCACATAAATCAGGAAGCCGTTAAAATTGGTCTTGCAGGAATGTAACTATGGGTAGTTTGAAGCAGCCTATCAGCTTGTCTCTAAATCCACAGGCTGATAAAAATGCCTCCAGGAACTGCAAGTTACAACAGAGGCAAAAATCTGGCCCTTGTTTCATGTTAGCTTTCTGGTAAATACATCTACTTTTCAAGATACATGGTCACAGGTTCCTCCCACCCTGCCTTTTCAAACCTGGGTGTGTGTGAGCATGTGTGGACAGCACACACACACACACACACACACGCACACGCACACGCACACACACACACACACACAGAGCTAAACCTGAATCTGCCTGGATGAAGTGGAAACAGGAAAAAGAAAAGACAACATTACTAATTACTCCCCCATTATTAGGAAAATCTTTAAATTATGATATTGTTACCCAAGGGCTTGCTGACAGTCTTCTTCAGTGTTTCAGTCTTCCTGGCTTAAAGCCAAGGTTCCCATTCTTCTTGCTTTTGAATTCTGGAATGCAGACAGCAAAACTTCCCAATGGTGAACGAACATGTCGAAACCCCACTTATCATGCTGTGTCATGCAAAGGGGTTCATCACTGCCAATCCACTTCACTCCGAGGCAATGCAGTGCTAGGCCATGCATGGGCTATCTCCTCTAAGAATGTCCTAGGCATTTGGATAGTTCTCCCTCATGAATCCGCTGCCATATTTCCTCTTCATAAGATTTCCTAAAGCCTGTGTGAATGTTGCAGCCCTAAATGCTGGAGGTCTTGAATTGTCCTTTGGGTGTTTGTTTCTATGACTTTTTTCTCTCCTCTTGTATAGATTGACATTAGAGATTGTACCAAGCAATATCTCTATCTAGGTAGCCTGTCAAACGGAGGTTCACATCATGTTGTATTTATCATAGATTAATGAGGCCCCCACCAGACCTGTTTGCTGTGGGCTGAGAGTTGGTTGGCTTCAGCATCTGTGCCTGTCCACCGTTTTTGTAAAGTTTTGATGAGGGAGGAGGGCTCAGCCCACGATGGGTGGTATCATCCTGGGCAGGTAGTCCTGGGTTGTAGAAGAAAGCAAACTGAACAAGGCAGGAGGAACATGCCACTAAGAAGCACCTGTCCACGGCCTCTGCTTTAGTTGCTGCCTCCAAGTTCCTGCCCCGATTCCACTTGACAGTAGACTATAACGTGCAAGTGCAATTCAAACATTCTCTTTCTTCCCCAAGGCGCTTTTGGTCCTTTATGGTTTCCTCATGGCAATAGAAACCCTACCTAAGATAGATGGCACATGAAGGATAGCTCACACATGGAGAGTCTTTCTCAACTTTATTCTTCCAGTCCTGCTAAAGACAAATTAATATTCTACTGGCCGGAAATCACTCCTGTGACTACACTGATCTCTCAGGGATGTGAGAAAAGGAACCTGTTCTGTGCAATGAGCAAAATCCAAGATAGGTGAGCACCACAGATCCTATACTGCCCTCCCTGAGACTTGAGCATCTGTATCCAGTCAGCAGCCATTCTCACAGATCCCAGCTATGGAGCACCCCCATTCTTGCAGGGTCCCCTACTCTGGCATTCCCTGGCCTAGCCCTCACCTTCTGCTTTCTGTTGAAGATTTTCCTTTATGCTTTCATACTTAGTGTTTACCTTTCTTCTTCCTGCCAGCCAGACCCCTCAACAATAGAACATTTTGCTTAACAACTTTGGGGTTTCCTTAAGCTAACATTCAGTTTCCCCAAGATCTGACCAAGCATGATCTCAGCTTCCCACACATCACATGGATCTCTATATTATCAAATGGACTCTTTTCAAGGTACTAGCCTACCCATATCTACTGTGTGGCTTTGTGGAGTTCTGATCCTTTTGCCTGGCAGGTCCTCATTTCTCTACCCCTCAGCCTGTAGCTCACTAAAACACATTTATTCCATTCTGGTACTGTGGACATCAAAGGAAAATTCCTGTTCTTCCCATGATCCTAGAGTGGGTGCATTTCCTACAACATTAATAAATAGGCAGTATTATTTTAAATGGATGAACTAATGGGTATCTGTTGGATTCTGTATGTTTACACACCAGTGAGGGCAAACCTTTGTTTTCTTTGTGCTACAAACAGTATCCCTGTAAGCTTTCTGCGTCTCTCCTTCAAGATGCTGCCCAGTCCTCAGATAAATGCCCTCATTAGCCATTATAGCATGGAGCAGAGGACAGATGCTTAGTGCCTCCTCAACCAATCACTCAGGAGATGGACAAGTGAAGGATTTCACACACTTTCTTGAGGATTCTGCCTATATGCATTCTCTTGGTCTCTTATGGCTTTCTTTAGGTGGGGTATTAATTCTAGAATGAGAAATGTCTTTGATAGAGAAAGGCTTTAAATCAAGAGCCAAGAAGATTCAAGGTTAAGTTGCAGCTTACATCCCAAGCAGGGCTGATCTTCCAGTCTCTTCTGTTTTTTTTATGTGCAGACAAGAATTGAGGGTCTCATACAGGGATGGATAATTTTGGTCTTAACTTTACTAAGAAGAAACAGGGAAAAATAGAAGGAGTGGACTCTGAATGGAAAGCAGATGGAGTGTCACATCACTAACCATATGCACTTGAGTGCAGGTAGCCAGCCACAAGTCAAGGGAAACTCTCTATACAATAGGTATTGCTCTATCAATCAAATCTTAGCTCTGGTACTGAAGAGAAGATGTGATTTCAAGGTCTCATTTCATGAGTGATGCTATACAATCTCAAACAAAGATTATTTAATACTATAGGTTTCCCAATTTTTTCCCCAGCTCTGGTAACTTTTAGGCAGACAGAAAAATATACAGAAACCTCTCCATGTGCTCAGAAATCTGGAGGGGGGCCATGAATTGGACTTGCCAGATTAGTTAGATAACCAGCTCCAAATGTCTGCATTCACTGCTATTTTACCCATCTATCTTTTCTACACTAATTGTCTGGGGGTGTCTGTGGAGTGTGTGTGTGTGTGTGTGTGTGTGTGTGTGTGTGTGTGTGTGTGTGTGTGTGTGTGTGTTCAACCTCAGACTCAAAACAAAGATTCATAGTTTGAAGTCTGTTTGGAGGGAAAGACTAGAGACCATAAACGATGCAGTGTTAATCCATTTTCTACCATGGTCTGCAATTCCAAGATTCACCCTAGGATGTGTATCAGTGACTCCACCAGCCACCATTAACTGAGTATCAGTCCCTCATTCCTCACTCTCTGGCTTTCCCTCCTACCCTGTATTTTGGAAAAGCTACTTCTACAGCAGAGCAAGGAGAGGTGGAGCAAGTATCATGAATGGTACAGACATGAATGAACTCCAAGTAGTTTTGAGAAGAACATGAGCATCAGAACTCCTGAGTCAAGTCTTCCATTAACCATAAAAGGAAGTCAAGGAAGGCTTTCCTCACCTGATTCTTTTGCTTTCACTTCACAAGTGCAGAGACTCCAGGTTAGGTGTGCACCACTGTGCCTGGTTCAAACTCAGGGCATCCCAAGTTTGTTTCACTGAAACAGGATCTTAGGTTGCTCAGGTTGGTTTGAACTCTCTATACAACTGTGGTTAGCCTTGAACTCCTGATCTTCCAGTTTCTACTTGCCAACTACTGGGAAAACAATCTCATGCTGGACACAGCAACGCCATTTCTTTATTTCTGTTGTTGTTACCATGTTGACTACAGTCATACATTTCAGATGAGACTGTTTTACAGTGATGACTTACCAGCTTAGACACCTCAGTGACTGCATGAACCAATGTCCTCTCTCCTTGATCTCTCACAATTGGGTGATTAATTTGAAATGAGAAAGTCTTGATTGTGGTAAGACACTGTTTTTTGTTTTTGTTTTTGTTTTGTTTTGTTTTTTTTGACTCTTCCTGGGAAGATATGAACAAATGGCTACTCACTCTAGATAGGGAATTGAAGAAAGACCAAAATATGGACACCAAAGCTCAACTTGGTGAACCAGTGACTTTACTGGGGAGCTTACAGGAGTGTTGTGGGTCACTTACTGGAGCAGAAATGACTCACAGGCAGCTGCATCACCAAAGCCCATCCCTGCATGGATGACAGCTCATGAAAACTGGAATCCTGAAGCTCACTGCACAACCTGAAGGCAGCTCAGAAGATTGGACAGTGTCCTTTTCCAGCAGCCCAGTTGCTCGGAGCCCCTCCTAGGCACCTCAGCTCCTCTGAGAGTCTCTCTACAGTCCTTCTTCCCTGCCTATAGCTTTGGAGGGAGGAGCTCTGTATCCAGTTTTAGGGACTTGTGAAAGCTTTCATGTTGTTTATTTTCTGACTGATGATCTTCCCTTTGTAATGAAATGTTTCACCTTCTCTTAGATCATTGTGTTGTTTAACCTCCTTTCAAACATCCTGATCTGTAAAGAAAAGGTTCTATACATCAGTCTCTTCCATTTCAAGGCTGGTATGATGTGGACACCATCATGGATCACTTTGGTCAAA
Source organism: Phyllotis vaccarum (assembly GCA_033318265.1). Lineage (NCBI taxonomy): Eukaryota > Metazoa > Chordata > Mammalia > Rodentia > Cricetidae > Phyllotis > Phyllotis vaccarum. The sequence goes on from JARWLC010000006.1 coordinate 43,710,442, forward strand.
TCCCAGAAGCATAGACTTTAGCTCAACTCATCCTCATTGACTCATTGCTAAATTTCTACCCCTTATTGGGTATAATCCTGAAGATATTTATATTTTTCAGTCACTTGATTCTGAGAATAATTTCATCAAACAGGAAGCAAGATTCTATTTTTGCATATGGGGGGGGGAAACATCAGAAGTATTGAGTTACCTACCTAGCAAAGCTAGGAGCTGAGGGTCTGGGCAGTAAGAGGCAACTCTGACAATCAGAGACCAGGGTAATGCAAACTGAGTGTCAACTTGGCAATCCAAGAAAACTGCCAACTTGAACACGAGTCTCTCATGAGCAAGGGATCTTCTGGTACCTCATATCAATTATAATACACTGAGACATATTCTCATCTCTGAAAGACACATGGTCCAGTCACATGTCCTTCCTTCTAGTTTTTGGTCCCTATTTCCTATTTTCTTTGTGAGAAATTTACCAGGGACTGTGGGAGCATTTACTGAGGAAGTAGCAAAGGCTTTTTCTACCTACATTGTATTCCTTCACAGTTTCATTTATTAAACTTAGCTTAGTTCACTTCAGAGTTCACAAAAAAGCTCTTGGAGAGATGGCTAGAACACAGACAGCCATGTCCATAGACTCTGCTCATGTTACCATAGCAAGACTGAATTGGCCTTACATAGTAATCAGGTTCTTCTGATGCTGGTCCAGAGACACACTCCAAGTAGACACTGTATAAGACTGATAACTCTTTTTCTAACACTTATCCTCTGCTTAATAACACAGATTTACCTTAATGTGATTCTTTATTGTGGGTTTAATCTTTGTATCATGACGAGTCACTTGAAATCTCCTTCATTTTCAATATTAATGCAATGTCTGCGAACTTTTCCCCACTGGGTACATCAGGTAATAAGAAATCAAGGATGACTAAAATATCATCCTGACCTTCAAGAGCCTCACAACCAAGGGTATGAACAGGAAGTAGGGGGCATGGCTGGGTGAGCAGCAGTGGATGCATAGCCCACCATTGTTTGGGCATCATGGCGGAGGGAATTGATGAGATGTCATTGTACCATTTTCTGCTTTCTTTTTTCCCCTCCCCTGCTGCTTTTATTATCTTCATTTTTATATTGGATGTGAACTGACTAGCCTGTGCCTGTTCGGGGGTGCCCTTCAATCCTGCTCACTCCTAAACCAATTCTAAGCAAATGTACAATGTTCACCCCCTACTTCGAAAGTTAGCTCTTTAGACAGTTGAGCTCAAATACCACATAGAGATGCCCTCAAGGCAAGAAGTTTTTCTCACTGACCTAGAAAGCCTGAGGTGCTTTTTCCAAGACTGCAGGAGCTGAGAAGTAGAGAGGGAGCCCCAAAGCCCTTCTTCAGTTCTTTGAAGGAGCAAGGAGCTGAGTCATATATACCGCATTCAAAAGCCAAGCTACTTGAGTACTGCTACTTGCCCAGGAGCTTTAATTAATTAATTAGACATTAAAATAAAATAGCCAAATAGAAAGGGAATCCCACTTAGGTGCTTGAGAGCTATCTGGTTTTCCTCTACAGTCATTCTAGGCCAAGTCTGAAGCTGATAGTCATGGGCCAGAATTATCAACAACCAGCTAAAATCCTGTCCCCTCTTCCCAATGGTGAGTGCCTACTCACCGTCCCCCCACCTTTCCTTTCCTTCTCTGTGAATATCCCTTCATGCAAATCCTTTGCTGTCATTTTTGTTATATTCAACTTTTACAACTTGGTTTGCTATGCAATTCCTCTGTCACCCCCCCATCCCACTTCACGGCCATCTAATAGGCAATCCAATGTTACCCTAGGACAAAGTCCTCAGGTTATAAGGGGTTTCAGATTACCCCTTGTCCTCACCCAGATTTCATATTTTTTTTCTTTATCATTGGGCACTAGCTGCACTGCTCACCTGCTGTTCTAGTCAAGAACGTTGACCAGCAGAAAGAGGCTGCCACACACAACCTGATTGCTTATCTATGTGTGATCATAGAAACCTCTTCAACAACTCTATGCATCCCTTCTCATTTGAAACCTGGACTGTCTGCCCTCCAACCTACTAGGTCAAGGAAAGCCACCAAACCGTGGCTTTATGAAGTTTATGAAGACTTCCTCAACTCTCTACTTGTGGTTTGTCACAAGTTTATAATGCCAAAGAACATTGCCATGTACACTTAAGAACCATGAAATCAACAGATGTACCAGAAACCATTCTAATATTTTAAGGGCAAGAGGGTGTAAAGACTGTAAGAGCCAGAGGATCAGGAAGTTTGCCACAAGACTGTGACTCCTACTAATATGAAAAACTATTCCCATAAAGTCTCAGCAACATGACCACCATGAGCTGGACAAGGAGGACATCAGTGAACATGCTACAGTGGGCAGGGAAAGCCCACAAGACCTCAGCACTACACAAAGAACCACAGGGCAGATGGGAGCAGGGAAGATGGTGTCACCATTTGACTATCCAGTGCCAGGCTGTCAGCCTTGAAAGTATACATACAAGGAACTTCATACAGACTGAGCAGGTTATATTTAGGAATATGTATACACACACACACACATACAGAGACATACACAGACACATACATACACACATACATACACACACATGCACACACATACATACACACACATACACATATACACACATACATATACATACACACACATACACAGACACATACATACACACAGACACATACATACACACACATACACATACACACACATACACACATACACAGACACATACATACACACATACACACATACACACATACATACACACATACACACACAGACACATATATACACAAACACAGACACAAACATACACACACACACACACACACACACACACACAATAGAAATGATTAGAAAAGCAGGCCCTGAGCTGAAGGCAGCATGGGGATGTATAAGAAGGCTTGGGGGGAGGAAATGAAAGGGAGAAATGCTGTAAAAATATATTATTTATAATCTCAAAAATGAAATGAAAGCAAAAAAATTTTCAGATTTTTGTTGGGTCTCATTCAGTTTTGCTCAGTTTTATGCAGTTTGCAAACCATGAACTGGATGCACTTTCATGTCCAGAGACTCTCCCCACTGCTATGTCAACATCCCTGTACTCTGAAATGACCCACCATGACATGACAATGTCATATGTAATATTAGTGTGATTGTCTTAACTCCCAACAAACAATAATGAGGGCCAAAATTCAGTGAATAGCTAATATATGTGAGGATTTATTTTTAGACTCCTATAGATATGTATATAATCTATGTATATGTGTATGTGTGTGTTATGTGTGTACATATCTCCTCTAGTTATAGATATTGCAGGGATTGAACCTATGGCCTCATTTATAATAAGCAAACATTCTATCTCTAAGTTAAAGCCTAGTTCTGTGTGTATGTGTGTGTCCGTGTTTCTGTGTGTGTGTGTGGTGTGTGTCCGTGTGTGTGTGTGGTGTGTGTGTGTGTGTGTGTGTGTGTCCGTGTGTGTGTGTGTGTGTGTGTGTGTGTGTGTGTGTGTGTATAGTATGCTTGTATAAATTGCACAATCTCATACAGAGATGCATCCACACAAGCACGTGATTTGCCTGCCCAGGGAATAGATTGATATCTGATGTCCTTCCTCTTCAGTTCGCTACCATTTTTTTCTCTGACTGTCTCTCCCTGAGCCTGGAGCTCATGGGTCCAGCAAGTCTATCTGTCCAGTAAGCTTCAAGGATTCTCCTGTCTCTGCCTCCCAAGGCAGGCTATCACATCTAGCTGTTTTAAACACTTTCTGGGGCTACAACTCTGGTAGGTGCTTGCGTATTAAGCATTCTACAGATGTCTTTCCAGTCCCGAGTGCACCGACTGCTTACGTTCATAGCTGATCTGTTATAAAGGATAGTCCCATTTCATAGATGAGGAACGTGAAGAGCAGAGAGGGAATCTCACACCCGAGAGCAAACATGGATTTTTCTGTCAGAATGTTTGGAACACACTAGGTGTTGGGCCCTCACATATTAAGCAGATGTCAAGTCGTTTGCTCTTTGGCATTAGATACTGAGCTGAGACTGGTGGCCATCTTCACATATTGTTTTCTGTGTGATATTAAACTGGTCTCTGTGGATTCCTATTTATTAAATTTCTCATCTTTCTTCACTTAGCAATTAATTCCCCTAGGACTTTTTATAATATTTTTAAAGCTGAAAATACAACACTATTTTTGCATCTAAGAGTCCCAAGGTCTTTTTAAGATTTTTTTTTCATCTTCAGTCTGCAATATCTGTCCCTTGGAAGGTCTTCACCTCATGACATTTTCTCTAGAAGAGAAGCTGACTGTGGCTCCGATGGATAGAGGAGCATTTGCAGCTGGTTCGGGCTTGCCTGCCTGGCTTTGTCTCACTTGGCTCCCATTTCTGGACTCCAAGAGAGTCTATCATGGCTTCATCTCTTCAGTGATCCACAGGGCACCTAGTATGGAGCATTGTCCTGTGCCTGCTGGGTAAATGACCACGGTGACTCACTGTTGACTTTCAGTGGCTTAAAACATTGACATTGTCTGCAAAATTAGCTCAATGAAAGGCTATATACAGTTCTGAGGAAAAATATGACAAGGCTCAAACTGAGCTTGGTCCATCCCAAAGGATGTAAAATGTCTCCAGAAAAAAGGGTAAGAACACAATTCTGGGTCAAGGTCAAAGACTGAATCTATAGAGGGTGTGACCTTAAACTTGGTCGCAGTTCTGACTTCTTCTCCTACTGCTGTAATAAAACACTCTGACACAAGTGACCTAAAGGAAGAAAGCTTTGTCCTGGCTCACAGTTCCAGTTACATCATGGCCAGAAGTCAATTCAGACGGAGCTAATGGCAGACACCGCAAAGAAGCAGAGAGCAACATTGCAAGCATGCTCAGCTCACTTCCTTCACCTTAAACAGTTCAGGAAACAGTCCCATCCACAATTAAGACAGATCAATTAATATCCATATCAATTAACGTAATCAATTCACACACCCCCTCTCAAGCATGTCCAAAGGTCCACCTCCTTCCCCTCCCAGGTGCGTATAAATCTTGCCAACTTGAAAATTAACACTAGTTATCAGTGCACACCTCTGTCATAGTTAGGTTTGCATTGCTATGTAAAGACCATGAACAAAACAGGGGAGAAAAGAGGCCATTTCAACTTATACTTTCAGGTCATAGTTCATCAAGAGGGAAGTCAGGCCAGGAACCGAAGCAGAGACCATAAAAGAACACTGCTCTGCCCTGCTCCCTTCCCACTGGCTTGCTCACCCTGATTCCTTATGTACCCCAGGGCCACTTGCCCAGAGTGGTACTGCCCCAAGTGAGCAGGGCCCTCCCGAATTAATCACCAATCAAGAAAATGCCCTACAGACCAGCCTACAGGCTGATTTAATGGAGGCATTTTGTCAACCAAGATTCCTTCTTTTCAGATATGTCTAGGCTTGTGCCAAACTGACAAAGAGCCATCCAGGACACCTCCCTTGTAACGTTTAAATGATTGGATTTACTTTACATCTAGCAAATAAAATTATATTTAAAGTTTAAATACACCACAATTTTTACTGAAGGAATGTTTCAAGGAGCATTGGGAACATGGTTTATATAATTTTGGTCTGAATATTTTTTTAACCTGGTGTTCCATGATTTCTGATACTTGCTTAAAATCTTGCATGTAGCATGCCTGCCCTTGATAAACACTCCATCATGTTCACCGTTATTTCCTAATGCATTCCCCATGCAAGGTAACTCCCCCGTGCTAGTTCCCTTTTAACGTAATCTTCCTTCCTTTCTCCCATCCCGCCCCCCTGGCACCCCCACCCCACTCTCTGCCTTTTAATATACATTGAGATGTCAGAAGGGGTCTTGGAAGTAAAAGAGCAAGCAGCTGCTGTGGAAAGAAGCTGCTGTCCGTCTCAGCAAATGCTGAGCTAATAGGCCTATTAATAATGAGCTTTATTATAGAAGGGCCACTTACATTCATAATTCTCCCATATTTGGTGGTTAATACCGTGACATTTATGCTGAACTGAACGGTGTGTGTGTGTGTGTGCATGCGCGTGCGTGTGCACATGTGTTTAAAACCATTAGCTCTCTTTAACTCTGAATATAGCTGCAACACTGCTCAAAATGTGGCACATTTAATACATGCTGCATGCTCACATCTTCTCTTTCCCTAATTGTCGCTCAGCCCTGGAGCTTGGGAGACACTGCAGAGCAGAGAAACACACAGGACAGGTGACCAGGCTAGCTTTTGCCTTTTAACTGCAAGATGAGGTTGTCAGCCCTATTCCTCAACTCCTGCCCTGGCAAGCCTTAGAAGCTTAGGGTGGGTTTAATCTGATTTGCATACTAGGACCTCTCATCACAGTAGCTGGATTGTGACAGGGCCTAATTAGCACTTCCACCCCCTCTCTGTGCCTCTTTTATATTTGAGGACAAATGTCTGAGCAGTAGGAGAAGTTTAACTCGGTTTAGATTAAGAAGTCTGACTCTGCTTGTGGAAGTCATGGAAATAACCTTCCCTGCCTTTGCTGAATGACAGGAAAAGGGTTTGGGCAAGAAACAGTTATGTATAAGGTCTCAATTCCAAGGCAAGTGGCAGAGCAAAGTGTCCCTTCACATCTCCCTGTTCAAAAAGATGGACGTCCCAGCCAGTTCCCTGGAGAGCAATCCAGCCTAACAGCCAGTGTTTCGAAATACAGTGCATCGAAATCTCCTCAAAGGAACATCTCAGCACACACTACCCAGCCAGAAGGGAACATAGATTCTGTGGTCCTTCAAGCCAGGGGTCACATCAGTCACTCCACTATTATAATGTGTCTCATCCTTCTGTGATTCACAAAGCTGGTGCAGACCGGAAAAGGAGGGTATCCATCTCCCTGGATCTTAACAGAAATGGAGAGAGAGTCTTGTGGGCTAAGGAGAAGAATCAGTTAGAAAAATGCTTGCCATGCATTTTTGAGGACTTGAGTTTAATCTTAATACCTAACAAAATAAAAATCCAAAACCAAAACAAAATAGACAAAGGGCATGCATGTAATCCCAACAATTGGGAGACAGAGACATCAGATTCCTGGTGCTCAATGGCCAGTCAGAAATGCAGAAATGGCAAGCTCCAGGTTCAGTGAGAAATTCTGTCCGGAAAACAAGATGGATGGCACCTGAGGAAGATGGCCAACGCCAATCTCTGGCTTCCATGCACACTTTTGCACAAATGTGCATGCACACTTACACATAAAAATAACAACAAAGGAAGAAATGGAGAATCTTAGGCTGAATTTGAAGCTTCAAAATGTAATAAGCAGGGACCAAAAAGATGGTTCTATTGGCAATGTGCCTCCTATGAAGGTATGAAAACCTGACTTTGGATCCCTAACACCTGTGCAAAATCTGGGCATGACATCACTTACAGCCCCAGATCTGTGATGCAGAAGAGGCTGACCTGCCAGCCTAGCTGAACTGATGAGCCACAGGTTCAGCAAAAACAATCTTCTTTGAAGAATAATAAGGGGAAGATCATTAGAGGGAGACATCTAACAGTGACCTTTGACCTCAACACATGCCCATCCAGGTGAGCATACTCACACACACATGCACACAGACTCTGTGAGAACCTCTAAAGCTGAGCTACAAAATCACACAATGGACTTCTGACTGAAAATGAACTGAGTGTTCAAACCCACTTCCGGTAGCCCTCCTGCATGCAACCTGGCACATCTCAGGGTCGCGGGCATGAGGGAACAGAGCTTCACCTGCAATTTCAAAGCAGGGGAAAGCATCCTTACCCAAGTGCAAGACTGTATTCTCCATTTCAGGCAGGGTTTCTTCCCATCAACGTCACTGTAAGGTCCACCCGCATGTGCCCCTGCTGGCTGTAGAAAATCAAGAGGTCAATGTCAAGGCCTTAGATGCATATAGAAAGTGCCTGGCAATTATACATCATTTTAAAAACACATTCTAACTCAATGCTCACATAAGATCAAGCTAGATGAATTTTCTTAATAAGTTCTTAAAACATCTTGAGAGCTTCCGGAGCTATTTGGCTGCTCAAACGTTTTCAGCAAGATGGTCTGATGAGGGAAGAACCACTTTTATCAAATATTAAGCTACTGTAAATTTACTGTAATTGAATAATTTGCCTCTTAGCTTTGGTTCACTACCACTGTAGCAAGATTTTCATCCCTAAGTGATTCCTCCACAGCCTATTTCAATATATGTCATGTCAGGCAAGGCTCATCTGCAGCTCATTCAGAGATACAGTCATTTCAAAGCCAAGGGACCCTGTAAATGGTCTGGATGATTGACCATAAAGTATGTGCATACTTATTTATATTAAATCGTGATTAGGGTTTCCACTCCCGGATTTAAACTCCGAGTCATTTGCAGAGCCTCCCTGGCTTTTATGGACGTGCTAATGTGAATTCCACGGGGCTTTTTATGGGGATCGAAGCAAAGGCAGACCTTTTGGTCCAGGTTGCATCAATATTAAGGGAATCAAGTAAAGAAAAAGAGAGAATAACTAGACACTAGTTAGAAGCAGAGACGATCGATGTCTACATTTATCAACTGTGCCATGGCTCGTGTGCCTTGAAAGGGACGAGCACCTTTTCCAATTTTTTAGGAGGCGATAACAGTAACTTTGATGCACACCTTTTTATTTTTTAAGTTGTTAATGTGTGTTGAACACCCATGCACGTGTGTGTGTGTGTGTGTGTGTGTGTGTGTGTGTGTGTGTGTGTGTGTGTGTGTGTGTGTGTGTGTGCAGATGCATGTCCTGCTGTGGAGGTCAGAGGTCAGTGAGTCAGGTCTTGCTCTCCCATTCTGGATTTCATTCCCTTGAGAGCAGTTTTCTCACTGAATCTGGACTTAAACTAGTGCTCAGCAAGCCCCAAGGATCCTCACTTCTCAGTTCCTACAGTGTTGGAGTTTCAGGTATGGGAGTGACCATGCTCAGTTTTTCACATGAGACCTGGTGAATGGAACTCAGGTCCTCATGGTTTCAGAAAAGACACTCTTTCCCCACTCAGAAACCTTTACCCTCCTTCACAGCCAGCAGGAAGGCAGGACCTGTCACTCTGAACTGGACACATCAATCACTCCTTTCCCAGACTTGTCTCTTTTTTCTTTTCAAACTCCTACCCATCTGTCAAAACCCAAGACAAAAATCATATCTGCATTGAAATGAATTTAGACCCCTGAGCTAACAGAAGAGATAAACAGATTGTCCATTTAGGAAACCTACAAATGTGCAAAGAGAGAAGACCAAAATCTCAAGTTCCCTATCCACAGTGAGTGAAACTCCTAATATCTACCATGAATTGTCTGTAAGATACAACCCAACTGTTCTTCCATCAATTGGGCTCTGTCATGTAAGCTTGAAGAGAGAGGTTTCCCTAACTTCTGTCTACTGGGCTCTGAGTAGAAAACCCAGGCCAGCCACACCCATGTTCCCCCCCAAAACAGGCAAGAACTCTATGTCCAGTCAAGCCACTGAATTTGTTGATATAAATGACTTAGATTGGAACAGGTCAAATGCTGAAGGCTAAGAGTGAGTGTCCTGGTAGGGGAGTGGATTCTCGGGTGCATCAAAGCCCAAGCCATGGAAAACCTTTTCTGCAAAAGCTGTTCCTTCAAGACATTGTCAGACATAGTGAGGAATAAAACTCTTGGAAAAAACGCTAGAATTCGGCCATTGCTCTGAGCCAGCCACCTTGCATTGTGTGCTGTCTGGTGAGGATGGGATGCTAAGAAGGCTATAGGACCTGGTTATCAATGTCTCTTTTTCTGCAAGCAGCCAATTCTGCATGCATTGCAGGAGTGTATATCAATATTTTTAATCTGTCAGCTTCCAGGGACACTGTATGGCTTCAGGGACAGTGGGAAAGCCCAAGTGCCCTGCAAATGCAAATTTGTTTGTCTGGGGTTTTTTTTGTAGTTTATTATTAAAATTGCTTCCTCCTGCTCATACATTCCCATTCATGCCACTGTTTTATTCATAAATGTAATTATCCTTAGTTTATAGATGAGGAAACTGGGTCACCAGGATCTGAGCTCTTCAAATTAATAACAGTAACAAAAACAAATCCTGTCTTCCAAGTGTTAGTGGTGTCCATCCCAGTACAGTCCCTGTATATATGCAGGTGTCAGTAACAGATAGACAGACAAAAATATGTGCACACACAAGCATAGGTGCACATTTGCATATATTATTAGTTTTTCAGGCCTATTTTCTATGTTTTTGTTGCTCCAGTGTGATTGTAACAACCTTCCCACCCACACCCCCTGGTATCCCACTGGGATGGAAGTCCACATGAAATTCACGTATGTTTATGGACACAAACACTTCAGCATTAACAGAAGGCATCTCAGTGGGCACACTAGTCACTGAGCACTGGACACTCATTGTAGAGAAAACATATAAAGCAAAACTGGATATCACAAACAGCCACTGTTGATAGCAATCAGGACTTTGTTGCCCACATGTATGGGCATTCACTGAGGTGATAAAGAAAGATGGCCTGCTCTCAGGGACTCCAGAGTGCTCACTGTGGTCAGGGCTGACCCTGTCACACTTCTCTTTATTGAGAACTGGGCACTTGGAAAGCTTTTCCAGCCCCTACTAGCCCAATCTAAGCCAGAAAGACCCTTTGAGAATTGGTTCAGATGAAAACCAGACTATCCATTCTCTGAAGTGTCAAAGGACCTTCCTCTGATCACCTTACCTTTGGTGAAAGAGCTATCCTGTCCTTTGCATTTGTTCATTAAATCCTATGAGGGTGGTCTGATCCTTCTGTAGCTCACAAGGTCCACGAAATCTCAGTCAGAAGTAGTGGGGGATTGTGGCACCAACTTCCAAATGGGAGGGGCAGCTGGTTGGTACCTGCATTGTGTCCCCAGTGTTCAGTCTCTGGTCTTTTCTGTCCGACCATCTCTCACCCCTGATTGGCTTGTGTCTTTATTAGATACCCTCTACCTCCTGCATGCCAAGCTCAATGTCTCTTAATTTGCCTTCAGCTACAGCTTTCTTCTCTCTCAGGAACATGAAAGTCACAGACTACTCTCCCTTTACTCTTGTCTCTCAACTCTGCCTTGTAAGGAGGGTATCAGTTTTATGGTGTGGACATGGTTCCATACTCACTAGCCTCTGTATTTCCTCTTCAGTATCTCTCCCCACTCTTAATAATATCCTACCCATCAGTACATGTAAGGCACCATGTACTGTACCTCAGGGTGCCCTTGCCTCTGCTGCATCTGCCATCTGCTTAGGGGGTCTCTTGCTTTTTTTTTAATACCCTCTTTAAACCTCACCTTGACACCCGGCTCCTAGTCAACTGGAAAACTCAGGAAAGACTTAATGACTTGACATGGAAACTTTGCTTCCTGGAGACACACACTTCTTCCCTTCTCCCCCTTGGATTAGACTGAAAATTCCTTTGGATCTAGGCTTGCGACCACATTTTTGGGCATCCAAATTTCTCTTCCACGACTGCATGGAAAAGGGCAGTGACTTGCTCATAGTCCGCTCGTACTTAAGGACCAACACCAAGCAGAAATGAATCATGGAAGAATGAATGTACATGTGCAAAAGTCCATTGTGTGTGCCCACCCTTCTAGGCTTCCAAGAGTTTACTGCTACTTATCTCAGAGGCTTCCCAGTGGATCCTGCTGTCTCATAGAGAACTGTATAAGCACCTGCCTCACATTGACCCTGAAATAGGAAATAGGAGAAGGGCTCACGGCACCATTTGTACTGCTGAATATTTCAGTAGGTGCCTCTTGGTTAAGAGTTGAGATGAAAGCCTGACTCCAGGCAAATTAACAGAGGGGAAAAAAAGACATTTGAGAACATACAGCTCTGGAGAAAGGCCCTGGTGCTCTCCAGGATTGAAAGCTTGTGAGGAGGATAAAGAGATCCCAGACTAGAGGACTGCCTCTGCTCCCTGGACTACAGGCAGGGATCAAGGCATCTGGAGGAGACACGTTGTTCTCAGAGATAGGGCATCAACTGCTCCCAGGACATTCAACAGCCTTAAGACATGGCACAGGTCCAAAGCTTCCCATTCACCAATACATCTGCAGATCAGGAAAGACTGCTTCCTGGATGATCTGCAGCAGGTTTCTACAATTACATGGTGTTACTCCCTCCCTCCTCCTTCTCTCCCTATCATCTATCTATCTATCTATCTATCTATCTATCTATCTATCTATCATCTATCTATCTATCATCTATCTATCTATCTATCTATCTATCTATCTATCTATCTATCTATCTATCTATCTATCTATCTATCTATCTATCTATCTATCTATCTATCCATCCATCCATCCATCCATCCATCCATCCATCCATCCATCCATCCATCTATCTATCTATCTATCTATCTATCTATCTATCTATCTATCTATCTATCTATCTCTTCTTGTATCTCTCCTTCCTCAATGGCCTCTTCTTGTTTTCTCTCTCACCTGGGATATTTTAGCTTCCTTTAATCCAGCCAGACTGGGGCTAGCTGTGGACACACTACTTTCTCAGATCCCCAAGAAAGGTCTGCACACACTGGACATGTGAGACCAGGCTGGGCTTTGTCCTTGAGTTCCAGGTAACACAATGATGCTATGGATTTCTAGACCAGAAACAGATTAGATGGACGATACGGGTTGAATCCAGGTGAAACAAGTTGTGATTGTTGCTCATCCTCGGGACCTTGAACACAAACAAGGAACAGAAGAAAAAGAGAAACGCTGTTGTAACTGCCCAGAGGAGGCAAACAGGGTACCGAGCATTTGAGAGAAGGAAAGGAAGGGCGAGCATCCAGGTACAAGCACTAGAAACTTGCTTCTGACCCAGCGCTGGCCTCAGCTACGTGGCCCTCTTGCCCACATTGGGCTTCATTTCCTGAAATGCAAAATCAATAGTCTGAGATGCTATAAAACAACTCAATGTTCTTCATATAGCAAAATCTTGATTTAAAGAGTGACTGACCAGACTTGCCTTCGAATCTTCTGGAATAAATTCATGAGATTTACTTTTTCAGTGAACACAAAGCATGAGTAAAAGAAACTGTAAGTCTACAGAGACTCCCGAGCTAAGGAACATAGGAAATTTTTAAGCATCTTTAAAAAATAATAATAACAGGCTAATACTGGCCTTGTTACCCACAAAACGCCATTGAGTCAATGTGTCAAAGTCATAAGGACTAAGAACAACTTTTCCTGCTTCAGATGGTTTCATTATGCTGGATTTTTAGTTGTTACACGAGCAGTTCAAAGGCCAATTTCATGAGTATATACTGTCATTTGAGCATATTCCCCAGCACCCCACTACCCTTCATATGTCCCTCCGCGTTTTTAGTTAGCTATGTAGCCTACATGAACACACTTATGCTCTCATATAATATGTGCATACATGATTTCACATGTATATGTATAAAGTCTCAAACCTACAAATGAGAGAAACATGAAACATTTGCCTTCCCGAGAGAGACAATTCACCTAATAGGAATCCCTCCTCACATCTATTTCCTTACAATTTTTTTTTTTTTTTTTTTTTTTTTATGGCTAAGAACAACTCCATGTGTGTGTAGGCCACATCTTCCTCCCTCTGCTCCTTCGCTGATGGGTATCTGGGCTGGTTCTGTGTCTAATGGACTGTGGACAGTATAGCAGGAAACAGATGTGCAAGCATCTCTGAGATAAACTTTGGCTGGAGTCCTTTAAATACCCAGGGGCAGCATTGTGAGGTCACATGAGAGAACTATGTCTAGGTTTATACGGACCTCCATGCTGACTTCTGCAGTAGCTGGACTCATCTACACTCCCAGCAGCAGAGTCCAGGGGCAACTTTTTTCCACACCCTTACCAACATTTGTTATCTCTTTTCTTGATGGCTGCCTTCTAAGTAGGGGAGACCTCTTGGTGTGTCCCTCCACTCCACACCTGGTATAATATCCTGCCACCATGATGTGCTACTTCACTCCAGGTTCACAGCCAAGAGAGCCAACGATATACATACCCCCAGAATCAAGATGAACTTTCTTCCATTTAAGAAATTTACCTCAGGTATCGTGTCCCTGCTTCAGAAAAAACAAAAAAACTGATGTCACCTCATGCCACCTGAGTGTACACTGTATACATTCTGTAATGTTATGCAGGGTTGGGGCTTTCATGGTCAGAAGTGATTCTCTGAAGTTATAAATTTAGCAAGTTAACAGGGTCTGGCTGTATGTACTACCCTGTATAGGAGCTGCTCGCTGTCCTTGGTCCAGTACTTATGAGTTACAGCTTATTGCCTTCAGGAAAAGTTTCACAGAGCACACGAGGTTTCTTCTGCATGCCATGTCCTCTTGCTTGAGTCCTGCTCTGTGATTACTTCTTTCTTTGCCCTCGACCTAGACTAGTGGAGGTAGAATAGGCAAATGTAAATCATGCTCATAAATGAATTAAGGGATGTTCAGCAATGAGCTAAATCCCGTGGTAGAAGATACTCATCCATAAGAGAAAGGGAATTACAGTGCCATCATCATTAGACTCCACGGGCAGTCTGAGTACTTCTGAGAATCTCTCTAAACTAAGGCTGCCATAAAAGGTCTAAAGTAAGTGCTGGGCCATGGAATTCACTCAGTCAGCATTAGAGGAAAACATTTTCCTGTCAGTTAATACAGTTGATTGCATTTAGGTGGACTAGTTAACTATTCTGAACAAGAGTTCAAGATTAAAATACAGTTTTCACTGATGAGTACTAGTGTTGAATCAAATGGAAGTGTGTGTTTAAGATCTCATGACTCTGCCTTTTTATTTGGAAGGTTTCATGTGTTCAGTCTTGCCTGGAACTTGGTATGCACTTGCAAATGACCGTGAACGAAGTCCCTGTCTCCACTCCCCTGGTACTTGGACTATACCTTTGCACCATTACATCTTGCCCAAGGGCTCATTGTTATTTTGGATTAGAGGAAATCTAGTTATAGAGAGTAAAATTGACAAGCCCCATCGCTGCAGCATCTCAGCAGCTATGAGCATGGCTTGTCTGAACTTTTCATCCAGTTTCAAATACTGAGGCTCAGCTATCTCTCTGGTCTTGCTTGGCAAATACTGAACGTGAAGAAGGATTAGTGAGACCAGTTCTAGAAAAGCAAACCATTCTTCTTGGGGAGGGCTCAGCCTCCAGCAAGCCCTCCAGAGACTCTATACTATCTCCATTGTCATCCAATGGACATGCACACATTAGATCATCTGTTCCCAGTGCAACTAATCCAGGGTATGGCCCAGGGTGGGATGAGAACCTGGCTGGGCAGGTCGGAGTTTTTAGCATCTACTGTGAACACAGCAGAAGTCAATTCGGAAGATGGTAGATGAGTTCCTTTACCCTTTCTATATGTGAAAATGGCCATAAATGAAAAGAGAATAGACTTCGTGGTCTGCCAGCTTGAGCTTATCCTCTTGGTCCATCTGCCATTGCTAATGTGTTTCTCACCTAAGTACTTGGAGAATGAACTCCTGGTTGGCAGTTTATTTGCCCCAGGTGCTATTCTCAATTAATGCCTATCACATAGTTGAAAATGGAAGGAAGGAAGGAAGGAAGGAAGGAAGGAAGGAAGGAAGGAAGGAAGGAAGGAAGGAAGGAAGGAAGGAAGAAAGGGCGAGCAGGAGAAGTTGAGGAAGGAAAGGAAGAGAGGGAGGGAGTAATATGGAATGAGAAGAACAAGGAGGGAAAAGGAGAGAGAGAGAGAGAGAGAGAGAGAGAGAGAGAGAGAGAGAGAGAGAGAGAGAGAGAGAGAACGCCTAGTCCTTACTTTTGCATTCTTCACTGTCAGAATCCCACCAGTTATCCAACCCAACGTGTGTCTCAACTCCCAATTACTGGCTCCTGCTGACTCTCTTAGCAACTCTAAGCCACATCATTAAAAGTGGGGAAGGTGACGCCTACCTCCAGGGACCTACAAGGACGACATGGATTCGACAAAATTCTGTAAATTCAGTGAGATGCTATGTGGTTCCGAAGCATTGAGTTGATGTTGATTTGCATAGTCTAAGAAAACTCTGATTTCCCCACGGGCCTGAGCTCCGGAGACTGTCTCTTACGTTCCTTCAGCAGAGTTGAGATTTGCTTTTAACGAGACAAGATTTAAAATAAAAATTAACAGGGAAAATGATTAACAAACATGGTAAATAACCAAATGCTAAGTGTAATTACTTTGTGTATATTCATAGAAAAGAATAAATTGTATAATTATAAAGGGGTGGGACTTGCCAGAGATTTTTTAATTTTTTTGTTTTTTGTTTTTTTTTTTTTTTTTTTTTTTGATTTTTTTGGAGGGAGGCCTGCTGGCAGCAGGAAACAAAAGACTTTACCAGGTGAAGAAATAAATATATAGGAAGTTAGGATCCCTGAGTGAAAAAGAAGTAATAACCTGAGAAAAGATTAGCAGAGCCAGAGGAAGGACAAGTGAAGAGTTACAGTGAGTACAAGGAACTGACAAGATGGCTCAGTATGTAAAGGAGCTTGCTGCCAACTTGGTGACCTTAGTTCAATCCCTGGGAAACACATGGTGAAAGGTGAGAACAGACTCTTGCAAGTTGTCTTCTGACCTCTACAAATGTGCTGTGGCAAGAATGTATACTCACATGCACACACAAACACACACACACACACACACACACACATCACACAATAAATAAGTAAATGTAATAATGAGTTCACAGACATAGATTCTCAAGGGCAAAAGTATTGAAGAAAGACCATCGAAAAGTTTCTACAGGAATTTCTACTTCACCTTGACCACCACCTTTGAGTCTCCAAATAAGAAAAACACCATTCTCCTGCCTTAAGGTGGGACACCAGGTTGGAAGCTTGGTTTGTGTAGCAGTCCAGCCAGTAGACTCATTGAAAAGCAGACTAGAGTTGATATCTTCCACACCATTGTCTGACATCTTTCTTTCATCCACAGGTTTTATATTTGCTCTAGTAAAGGTCATGTATAAGGTACTCACGTGTGCCCCAGAGGCCTGCTACTGACCAGACATGTGGACTCTGGAAAATCATGATGCAACATCTATAATTTATCTCAGGCATGAAGTGATGGCAATGCCTGTCTTTGGATTAAAAGTAACTCTTGGATCAAAGGAAAATACCCAGGCCATGTGACAGGTTCAAAGAGCAGGAATCCTAAAAGCCAAGAGCTCCTCCTCATACATCAGGAGGTCTGCTTACCTTCTAGGCCCAGTCTTTCTCTTTCAGCTTCCACCAAACTGCTTTTTTCTTGAAGCCGGACCCATGTATTCTAGCAGCTCAAGGCTCACTGTGCATTACTAATGTGTACAGGACACCCTCCACCTCCATCTCCTTGGTTTTTCTTTCTTTTAATTTATTCTGAATTTTAAAAATAGATTTTTAATTGAAATAGTTTTATATCACTTTTCTACTTCCCTCTTCCTCCTCCACTCCTTCCTACCTACCCTCCCCAACTCTCAAGGTGATAACGGCTTTTTCACTGTTACACCTACATACATATTTATGTGTATACCTATGTATACACATACACACACACACGCGCGCGCACACATGCACACACTCACAATCTTCTGAGGCCACTTTGTTGTGTATGTGGTTATGTGGTTCTAGGATCAGCCACTATGCTTTAGACAACCCATAAGGAGTCTCATCTTTGAAAAACTAATTCTCCCTCCACGTAGCCAATAATTGCCTGTAGTTTTTTTTCTAGGGGTAAGACCCAGAGAATCTTTGTACTTTCCACATTAACATGTTCATTGATATTTCAGTTGTTTATCCTATTTATGCAGCAACTTGTAGAAAACCACAGCAAACATAATGTAGGGAGAAGGTCTCACAGATTTGGGTAAAGGCAATCTGGTGGAAGCAACTGGTCAGCTTGTCCCCTGTCCCCAATGACTCTAGTTGACAAACAACAACAAAAAGCAAAACCAACAAAAAAACCCCTAATCAACACAGATAAATCTCTGGATATATATGGGAAGAACTTTATAGAATAGGTTGAATTAGGAAGACTTATCTTGACAGCTAGAATAGATAAAAAAAGGAAAAGTATAGTCTAGGAAAAGCATAATTAAAAGCATAAATGAGGTTTCTACTAGGTTTCCGCTTAGTGGAGATGGCTGTAGTGGAAATAAAATAAGGAAGACAGACAAAGCCGCCATGATAGTTGACTTATGTGGATCACTCTGTCTGTAAGGATGTTCCCTGTGTGGTTTCAATAAGGAGACCAAGACCTACTCTGAATGTGAGAGGCACCATCCTATTGCATTGGGGTCCCATGCTGAATAAAAAAGAAGGTGAGCTGGTACCAACATTCATCTTTCTCTGTCCCTGCTTGCAGATGCAATTTGACCAGCTCCTCAGGCCCTGTTGCCATGACTTCCTCACCAGGATGTACTATACCTTTGAGCTGTGAGCCAAAATATCCCTTCCTTAAGTTCCCTTTGTCAGGTACATGGTTATAGTAGGAAGATGATTATTGAACCAGCCACCCTTCAAGAAATGCAAATGAACACAGTTCTTACTAAATGTTAGCTTAGGGCTGGCCAGTTTCCACTATTAGATAATGCAAGTATTCCTAACACTACATTTAATTAGCAGGTGTACAGATAAACTGACATTTTTATCTACTTTAAATATTGAAAATTAATTGAAAAAAAGGAAGTGTTCTAAAATACGGATAATTAAACAAATATGCTATGGAACAAGGCCTCATGCAATTTTATTTTATGTGTAAATGATTTGTAGACCCAAAGGGGATGCAGTCTTATTATACAGCCAGCTCTCTATTAGCATTTCAATAAAGCATTTTCCTCTTGGTTTTGAGCATGCAGAAACCAGCCAGCCACTGTCAGAGGGGCAGGCAAAAGAAAATTTGAGCAAGCCAAGCTGCTTTGAGAGAGAGAGAGAGAGAGAGAGAGAGAGAGAGAGAGAGAGAGAGAGAGAGAGAGAGAAGGCACATTTTATGCTTGCCTACCTTTCTGCTGGCTAAGGAAAGACAAACTGGTATGGATGGAAGATCAACTCCTGAGCATCTTGGTTTCAAGGAGGTGATTTACACCTGGAAGGGTTGTCTTAGACATAATTGTCAATTTGGCATAGCCTGGAGTCATCTGAGAAAAGCCACCACAGAAGAATCACTTAGATCAGATTGGCCTGTGGACACTTCTGTAAGGTATCGTTTTGAGTGTTAATTCATGCTAGAGAGTTCAGTCTACTATGAGTGGTACTATTCCCTGAGCAAGTGATCTTAAACTGAATTAGGGAGCTATCTGAGCAAGTATGAGCAAGCTAGCAAGTAGCATTCCTCAATATTGCTTCCTTGTCTTCGAGGTCTCCTGGGCTTCCTTTCTATGCTTTGATGTCAGCAGGGTCTGAGGCACAGCTGCTTAACATAGAGGCTGGGGTTAGAGAGAAAACCAGGGCTAATGCCCATACATAGTTGACCATGTACATTCAAGCCCTGTGCTTTTACCCATGAGGTCACCATGCCTCTATTCTCAGTAGAATAGAAAAATGTTCAGGTCTTCTGTCAGCACTTTTTAATCCTGCACAGAACAACCCGAATCAACACACTTAAATGTGTTTGAATTCAAATAATGGCTGCTATGGTATAATCCTTCTGTACATTGTGACAATGTATTGTTCTCCCTGTTAATAAAAAAACTGATTGGCCAATACTTAGACATGATTTGGGAGAAAGAGAATGGCAGAGTTAGAAGATCTCCAATAAACAGGGAAAGAAGCAAGATGAATGTGCCCTGTTGAAAGAGAGTACCACCACATGGCAGAGGATAAATAAGAAATATAGGTTAATTTAAAATTTAAGAATTAACCAGTAACAAGCCTGAGCTATTGGCCAAACATTTATAATTAATTATTGTAATCAGCAATTGTAATTACTAATTATAATAAAATTAACAATAAGTCTCTGTGTTGGCTATTTGGGGAGGGACTGGCAGGACAGATTTGATCAGCAGTCTATATTAAAATGTTTACCTATAGATAGCATATTGTGTTAACCATGAGCAATGACATTTTAAAAACTCTCCTCTTCTCTTGTGACATACAATGGTGTAACTCGGGATTCCTCCAGTGTCTCTCAGTGAAACCAGAGTGCTTTGGAAGGTGGAAGGGGATTGTAAGTTGGAATTGGATTTGTACTGAAGACAAGGAGGCTGGGGCTCCTTGAGTTTGTTAGGCTACCAAGATTCAGGACCAAGTAATATCCCTAAGCAGGCCTCCGTGCTAACATGTGGATTGGTGTGGGGTAAGAAGCTAGTGTTAAGTTCTGAGGAAACTCATTCCAAATCTCAGAATCAGTGTGATGTGAACAGACAATGGATATGGTATCCTTAAACTTGATTATTTTAGTTAGTGTTATAAGAGACCTGGGATTACCAATAAATTATCTAATCTCAAAACAAAAGCTAAACTGTTGACATTAGGTCCAGAGATACATCTCTCTTCCTAACGAGATGTAAAGACACACACACACACACACACACACACACACACACACACACACACACACACACACACACACAGAGGGAGGGAGGGAGCAAAGGGAGGGAGGGGTAAGAAAAAAAAGATTGTGTGCATGCATTCATGCATGCGTCTGTGTGTGTGTGTGTGTGTGTGTGTGTGTGTGTGTGTGTGTGTGTGTGTGTGTGTGTGTGTGTGTGTGTGTGTGTAGATTTGGAAGGAAACAGCAAGATTAAACCCTTGTGCCCCAGGACAACTATAAGTGGTCGAAGGGAAGAGCAGTTCATGCTGAGATCTTCAGGCTGGAGAGCAGCCTTGAGATTCCTCTGCAAATTCTCAGAACCCTAATGCACAGCTTGACCCCAAAGTAGCAGGTGTTTTGATGTTGTGTAAATGCACAAAGAATCACTTTTAGGAATCCAATCAAATGCTGTGTGCAATCTTCAGAATAGTATAACTCAGAAGCCTCAGCTGTAACCACTGCTGAAGTGCACTGCTCAGCTACACACCTACTACATACAAAAGGCCTCACTTTTATCACCAAGGTATATGGACTCTGTTCCTAATTTACCATAATTCAACATCCAATTTACTTTACTGCCCACCGCCCAGATAATTCATAGATAGGTCTTAAAAATTTGATATGATTCATTTCATTCCTAAAGAACAGAAGGCTTTCCGACTAATTTTCCCACAGTTTCACATTCCATTTATTTTACAGTCCATGTCATGCAGAGCAATAGATGGAGCTTTGAAAATACAATTTGATTTGAAAGGTAGCAAACATGGGGTTAGAGATGAATATCCAAGTCTGTTGCACATTCATTCAATGAAAGTGTATAAATGGTTTGACTTATTGTCCAAAACATGGCGGTATAGTATTTAGAAATGAACTTGACATTGGATGTAGCACTGATTATAATACAAGAAACACACAAAAGGTGAGTATCTGTCCAGATCTCTGCTGATGCCTGGGATTTGTGCATTTTAAACATTTAATATTAATGCAATAGATAGATGACAAGGGTTGGAATGCTCATTTCCCTGATGAGAATGTTCTTCAATTTATTCATCAAGGACACAGAGTGACACAGCTTCATGGCCCCATGTCACTGTGATACAATGTGCCATACTTTACTTTTTTGACTATTAAAACTATATATTTACCCTGTTGATGTAATATTTTTATAAATGTATATATGGTAAAGTGACTAAATAAAGATAACTAACACATGTCTATAACTACTCATACTATCATTTTATGGTGAGAGCATTCAAGCCCTTTTTAAATTTTCTTTATATATTTAGGATATTAATACTAGTGACTGTCACCATGTTGAACAGTGAATCCCCAGGGCTAACTCCTGACCTCTCCCTGCTATGAAATAATCTTCTTATATACTGTAAATATCTGTCACTTGAATTGATTTGATATAACACTGATTGGCAGTAGCCAGGCAGGAAGTATAAATTGGGTGACCAAACTAAGGTTGATGGGAAGAAGGACAGAGTCAGAAGAGACATCAGACAGTCAACAGATGAAGCAGGACATGAGGAAAATGAGGTAACAAGCCATGAGCTACATGGCAAAGCATAGATAAGAAATATGGGTTAATTTAAATGTAAGAGTTAGGTAGTAACAAGCCTGAGCTATGGAATGAGCATTTATAAGTAATCTTAAGTCTCCAAGTCAGTTATTTGGAAACAGGCAGTGGGCCAGGAAAACTACAGCTCTACAAATGGTGATCACCATCCAGCATAGATCCACATAACACCTGAAAAGGCTTTGAAAACATTATAAACATATGAAATCAGAGCCAAAGCAGGCTTCCTAGTCTAGTGTCTTTGATGCTAGCCACAGTACAGAGACACATCTCATGGAAACTGCCAGCATACCATAAGTTAAGCCTTACAGTGGGTTCCTAAAATCTCACACATGGGTTGCAGTACAGAGAGGCATCACTCAGCAACACACTGTGTGATGGGCTTTGCGTTGTTGCTTATACAAACAAAAAAATATATAGTAAAGACAGATTCAGGTGGAAAAGGCCTCTAAATGTGACATAGTATGTTTAAAAATGTATGTAGGCTTAGAAGAGAAGAAAAGAGATATATAAAAAGTTTAAAAATAATATGGTGAAGTCCTTAAAGGGTAAATTTTATTTTTCAAAAGCCATTTGAAGATGAGAAATAAACAGAGAGCCTGAATTTTGTATGTTATTGTATTGTCTTTACTTATTTATTTATTGGCTGCTAGGGCACACTGGATTAAGGACCACTAGATTAAACCATCATATATTTTGAAAATATCTTGATTTAAAAAATTTATATCAAAAGGGTTATTGCTTTGGGGGAGAGGTTATGCTTTTATTTCCACAAGAAGGTAGAGGCTGTAGATTTATTCCAGGTTAAAGAAAATCAGATTTTATTGAGGAAAAAACTCTGAAAAATATGACTACAAACATAAAGTAATAAACATAAAGAAACAACATGACGCATGATAAATATATTACCTGATCAAACATAATGCAAAAAATCATTTTTGGCTAACCTGTGTACAATGCACAGTATATACTTGAATTCATGCAGATATTTATGTTACCCTTAAAAGTTTATGTATTTTCAGAACAAGTAAACCAGTTATCAATGAAAACAATGGCTGTGGTGATCTAGCATCCAAAGCAACTATCAGGCTACCGAGATGATACAGTACCACTGAATACTCCAGCCAAATCTAACAATTATCCTGATTTTCTGAAGTTTACGTCAAAGACTACTAGAACCCCCAGAAAACAATGCCCAAATTCTCAAATAATGGTTATGAGATGTTTGTTATCATTTAAGGGGGTGTTTGGTTACAAGTTGTTAATTATAATGGTCAGGGAAAAAGCTGAACAAAGGAGATTGGATTAAATAAACTCTTTCTAAATAGGAAAAGGAGAGATATTGAATTGGTAGAATAAAAGAATATATTATTCAACCAAAGCAACTACTTATCACAAATATTTTACACTGGTATGGTTTTTGTTATAAATTGATGTCAATTTGAATTTAATTTTATTATAATACATGTAAGTTTTTACTCTCGCTTGGGTTATTATGCTTAGGCAACTCATTTAATAATGTAATGTATAATTTAAAAATACAGATTATAGTCATCTATAATAGTCAAACATATATAGTCATGTTAGATATGCTTTCAAGGTCATAAACAGATAATATAGATAGATGGGCTTCAAACACTTTAAAGAACTACAGAATATGACATTTAATATGTTTGATGACCTAAGGTTTTTTGTGAGAGTGAGACATGTCTGCTCCTGGCAGCACCAATCTACTCCAGACAAGATGATTGCCATCCAAAAACTCCATATAGAATTGCTTCCATTATGAAAAAGCTAACCATGTGAGCAAAGAAACAGCCCTTGCCTCAATTTCAAACAGTTTCTGTCCAAACTAGATAATCAGAATGCAAAAGAAAAAAAAATAGTGACTGCTGCTTTGCCAAGAAATGGTAGGATAGTTCTTCAGAATTCCCTGCTTCATAAGGAAGTCTATGAGATATGCTATTCCTATAGGCAAGAATAGTATGTCCCAACATTTCAGAGGAACTTTGGGTGACTGTCTAAGCAGTCTGGTGTCCCTGTCATTATGTGACCTTTTCTTACTCTTCTGGGGTCTTTGATGGAGTTGAAAAGGAGATATAGTTTTCCTTAGTTATAATAAAATATAAATTAGGTATAAAACTTTAGACTCACAAAGTTAAAAGAGGTAATAAAAGATATCCTATTCATTTATGTCAAATACAAATGGAATGGATATTGTAACTGTGATTCTTGCTTAATAACTATTTTTGTTGTATATAATCTTACTATATTAAAGTTACAAAACATTTTTTTAAATTAGACAAAAAGGGAAAATGGTGTGGAATAATCCTGTAAACATTTTCACTCGAATTGGTTAAATAAAATTCTGATTGGCTCATAGTTAGGTGGGATATCCAAATTAAAGATGATGAAAAGAAGAGTAGAGTCAGGGGAGATGATAGCCATCTATCAAGAAAGCAGGATGTAGAAAATGAGATAACAAGCCATGAGCCACATGACAAAGTATAGATAAGAAATATGGGTTAATTTGCAAGAGTTAGGCAGGCAGTAGCAAGCCTGAGCTATGGGCCAATCATTTAAAGTAAATTTAAGTCTTCAAGTCAGTTATTTGGGAAGTGGCTGCCTGGGTGAAGCAGAAATTTCTGACTACATCTCTCTAAACTTTGAACCCTTTCCCTCAAATCACAGGACAGTACTTTCTAGGGACTTAACTGCAGAATCAGAAAGCAACCCATTTTAAAGATAAGGATTAAATACTGGGAATGAGAAAACATGTATGTGTCTTGCCATGGAGGCAGTTAGAAGAGGAGACATTGGTACTTCAAGAACTCAAGACTCCGACAAATGATGATGGTGGTGGTGGCAGTGGTGTGTGTGTGTGTGTGTGTGTGTGTGTGTGTGTGTGTGTGTGTGTGTGTCTGTGTGTCTGTGTGTGTCTGTGTCTCTGTGTGTGTCTATGTGTGTATACATGTATGATTGGGTCATTGCTTCCAAATTCCAAATGGCTCTATGATTTATTCCATAGGAAATAGTGTTTCTGAGACCTTGACAACAGCTTGATGAGATGTTGACTTGAAGCTGTTATTTGGGTTACTATGACCACAGGTTGATAGTGTAGTGAATGGAGTTTGGATTTCTCTATTAGTTGATTTGTTCCATTAATGTGTGATTCTGGGGATGAGCTCACATACATGCTAATACATTTTTCTGTCTGGGTTATGTCTCAGCTGCTTGGTCAACATTTTGACTGTAACCTGTCCCTAGGTCCCACACAACCCCAGACTTCATTCATGCTGTCAGCCTAGCCTGCAAAGACTCTCTCCTTGTCATGAAGAGTTCTGGGTCCCTTTTTTCTAATGATTAACATAGTATTAAGTGAACAAATGAATAGTAAAATTAGAAGTCATATCTGTTAGCTCCGTGTGTGTGTGTGTGTGTGTGTGTGTGTGTGTGTGTGTGTGTGTATGTGTGTGTGTGTGTGTGCTTCTGTGGAGAGCCACCTCCCAGAAATATGAGTTAAATATCCTGAATGTTCTGCACCACTTTCTTTTTGACATATCACCTAAGTTAACAAAAGTTTTCTCCTGCCAGTTTCTTCCCTTGCTCTGTGAGATTTTACATTCTTCCTTTCAAAAAAAAGAAGTGGAAAAGTGAAGAGCATTCTGTCAGGGCAGGTGAAGGCAACTTAACTCTGATGAGTCATCCATCAAGTGTGCATTCCTTCTGTCTCTTAGCACATAAGTGTCTTACAGATGTGCATCCTCTCAGAGGAAGGTGGCCCTGAGATCACCTGCATATAGAATGTGTTAGGTTGTCTACTGCAGGCAACAGCTTGCCTACTATTGTGCTAATGGGCAGAAGAGAGACTGTAAGTCGCAGACAGAGTGAAGCTTGTGTGTCCCTGTGTCCTCTGAGTCTCTTTTCCTCTACAAAGGACTCCAATGCTTTGCTCACATTTCCAACAAAGCCAGCTCCACTGTGGGCAGAACATGTGAGAAAACATTGTTGAGAGAAGCCTGCTTTTCTCTTCTGACATGAAAGACAAAGACAGCATAAGACACATACCCTAGAGGATCATGTCCTCTGCCTCCAGCTCCAGAGTGGAGGCTCTTTCAGAAACTATTATACTCTTCTGATAGGACATGTTCAAAAGGCCAAATATGGAACTGAGTGAAAGATCAGTTTAGTAGAAGTGTTTAGTGTGCATGAGGCTAAGAGAATTCTAGCTTTAACTTTCCCACCTTCCTGCCCTCCTTTCTTGCTGCTTCTCCCCCTTTCTTCGGCCTCCTCTTGTCTTCTCTCCCCTTCTTCACTTTCTGATTCCCAAGTGCTCCTTGGTCTTTAAATTTATGGCTACCTGTTTTTTCTCCAGTCCATCAAAATTTGTGGATGCCTGGGGTGCTCTGGAATAGGCAGATATAATATTGACTTTAATGAGCAGATGGCATCCGAAGGAGAAAAATTCTATTAGGGTTTTAAGCATTATAATTTGATAGGAGATTTGTCAGTGGATCTAGGAACCTGGACAGGAGAGCTTGATCTTAGGGAAAGTGGGAGTGGATTCTCAGCCTCCTGGGGTGAGATAGCTCAGTTTTAACAGGATAGAGATTCTTGGAGTGAAAAAAAAAATGTTATATTTCGAGAAAGGAAGCATGGTACAGCGCCCAGAAGCAATGGCAAGAGCATCTTAGTAGGATATAAAGACTCCAATGCTTTGAGTATTGTTTCTCAGGGAGATGTCCTCTGATATTCCAGGCTGTTTTTTAAATATAAAATGTACCACCACACATGAATGAACTGAAGTCTCTCTATAACTGGTAGGGTGTATGCACATACATGTGTATATGCACACATGCGTGTGTGTGTTATAATCTCTCTGTGTGTGTGTATCTGTGTATGAATTTCATTTGCATGCATATATGTGCAGGTATACATGTACCCGTGTGCGTGTATATGTTGATATGGGATATCTTCCTCAGTTTCTCTCCACTTTCCTATGAAAGATTCTCTCACTGAACCTGGGGCTTTGTACTTCAGCTATACTGGCTGACTAGTGAGCTCCAGGGATTCACCTATCTCTTCCATTCCCAACACTGTGACTGGAATTTTGTGATGGGTGTTGGGGATGAACACTCAGCTTGTCAAGCTTGTATAGCAGGGCAAGCATTGGCTGATCAACTCATGTTACCACCCTGGGCTTTGGTCACAATGATTGCAAGCTTTAGTCACTCCCTATCTATTTAAACCAACAATCACACATGTGACCTCTCAGCCTCACTTCCCTTTTCTATAAAGTTGGAGTGGTGCCTTACTTTCAGGGTGCTGTACCAAAGAGGCAGAAGGGATGAATTGGCCTCATAGAGCCTCTCACTCCATCTGCCTGGCCTGATTGTCACAGTGCTCTAAATGACTGGACTTGCTTCTTATCCTGAAGTGAAAGTATCCCACTACCATGAGTAGGCACCATCTCTCTGTGTCTTCTGACTTCTGAATTGCAGGTCTGGGGAAGTTATATCACTCTTGAATTTCTTTCTGAAAGAGTCACAGAAACACGGTAAAAACCCCTGTAAAGGAATGCAGTAAATCTGAATTATTCCTTAGTATATTCTGCATCAGAAGGGTGGTGAGGGCCTTTTCCTTACATCATTTCAAGGAGGAACATGGGTGAATGAGAGGAGCATTTGGCAGAGAGAGGGAACCCATCTTTTTATTGGGAACCACTCTTGAAATATCTAGCTCACTCCTGTATAATGACATCAACACATCCATGAAGGAAGAAACCCAAACCTTTTCATCCTGTAAAAGTCTCACCTCTCTACATTTTGCTTTGGAGATTAAATTCCAAAGTGTGGAGTTTTCGGGACACTGTCCAACTGTGGAAGCCATGAGAGGATCAGAATCACTTCCTTTTCAAAATCTACTTTTCACAATTCCTGCATCCTCTTCTTTCTGACCAGATCTTATGATGAGCAGTGAGCTAGTCTGCTTCTTTCTCTATAATTCTCTATCCTAACCCCTAACCTAGCCTTGGAAACAAGCAAGTCAAAGATTCCAGAAGACTAGAGATGAAATCTTGGGCTAGGGCATGTGTGTGTGTGTGTGTGTGTGTGTGTGTGTGTGTGTGTGTGTGTGTGTGTTTATACATACAAATTCTCTCTAAATATAAATAATATAGCCCTGGGAGAATGACTGTCACTCTCTGACCTTCAGTGCTCTGACTTTATGCTCAGAACTCTAGTTCTCACAACTGTTGGAGCAATTTTAGACACATTGTAAACAGATCCCTCACCTAGTGGCTGAACTATCACAGCAACAACCAAACACGGAGCCCTGCTTTCCCTGGGTGGTTTGTAGGCGCTTACATTGACTCCAGATTCCAGCTTGGATTTGTGATGGGAAATAATGGTGATTGCAGTGTGATCCAGGCTCTGTGTTTCTATTAGTTTCTTGAAACCACATAGCAGTGTATTGAAGTCAGCCTGGCAATGTTTGCTTTGTGAAGCTCAATACTGGACTCAGATTGAAATTATTTGTTGAGATTCTTTGGCTACTGAAGTTCTCAATTCCATGCTTCTAACACACAGAATTCAGTGCCTTTTGACTTCCTCTCGTGGCATTAAGGCCAGTTTTCCAAATTCAAAATAATGGATCACTGAGGAGTAGCTCCACCTACCCCAGAGAGCATCCAGAATTTGCAGACATTCACTGTCTTTGGCAGGCTTGATCAAAGACGCAAGCATTGGGAGAGGACAGACACACTCCTTCTCACATGCTAGTAAAGGGCTGAGGGACAGGTGTGTTCCAGGGACCTCATCTGCTATCTTCCTGTGGTGTGAGGATGGTAATGTGCATGCGAGATGCTGGTTATACTGATCAGGTGAGAATTTATGTGAGCTCAAACCATTAGGTGGCTTAATTAAATCAGAGCATTTAACTCCTTAGCCTTCTGCTCCCGGGACTAATAAATTTAAAGGCTGTATTGGTGTTGCTGATGACACAGGAAAACAAGTTGAGCACTCACATCATACTCCAGCAAGGAATGAAAGATAGCAGGAGAAAGGAAACAAGAAGTCCTGGAAACAGATAGCTGCTGGCATCACTGGGCTGACTCTGGAGCATAAAAGAACTAATAGTGTAGGTCGTGGTAACCTCATTGATATCTCAAAAGGCCTAGATGCCCACTTGATGTGTCAATGTTAAAGCCTTCCCCCAAATTCCGGTGTGATAGATGACATCTTGTCAAGACACTTGGGGAATGTATTCACTTACAGCTGCAGTGACTAGGTAGAAACTTCTGGAAGCCGGCCTTCCTCTGCTCATGGGAGAAGCATGCACATGTCTTTCCAGCTCATTTATTTTACTTAGGAAAGGAAGGCTGCATCACTCAAATAGCTTAGAGACTCATGCATTTTCTTCTCATCGCCTCAGTTTTTCTTCAGCATAGTGATTTGACTTGCCTTGGTAAAAGAGATCCTAGTTTCAAATCATGAAGAACAACTTCAGTAGCTGCCCATTATCAAGGTCAAACACAAAGCCTTCCCCTAAGCCTTATCTTGCATCCCTACAACTTTTGGTCTTTCTTCCATAGACAGGACACAGAGCTCAAAAATATGAAGAGCAAATGGGGTGGTGAATATGATAAAAATATATTATATATGTATATGGAAATGTCCTAGTCAAACCCAGTATTATGTACAATTAATACATGTTATAAAATATGGAACACTGTTCAGTTTCCCAAATATTCCATACTCTTTCACAAATATATGGTTTAGTATTTGTTGTTGTGTTTAAAATACACTTTAGAATTTTGAATAAATGCCTGGTGTAATACTTACACATTGCTTACCTTGCTCTTATGTAAAACACTCTGACAAGAGCAACATAAGGATGGGTGTATTTTGTCTCGCAGTTTGGGGGCACACAGTCCATCACAGCAGGGAAGCATGGCAACAGGACCTTGAAGCAGCTGGCCACATGGCATCCACAGTCAGAAAGCCCCAACTGATGAATGTTGATACTCAGCCTACTTTCTCCCTTTTAATTTACCTGGGACTCCAGTCCATGAAACGTCGTTACCCACATTTAGGATGAGTCTTCTGACCTCAATTAATCTAATATAGATAACCAGTCACAGAAGTGACCAGATAGGTGTGTCCATGGTGTCTCTAGATCCCATCAAGTTGAAAACCTATGTCAACCCTCACAATGCTTTGGCTTACAATTCCTTTTTCGGTTGGACTATTCTTGCACATTTTCAGTTGACGGTAGGGATATCATCCCCTCTGCAAGTTCCCTTTCACATCTTTAGCGTGGAAAGCTGTGTCTAGCTTGTTTTTTACGCATCTGCTTCTGAGAGCCCTGTCCTTCTGTCCCAGAGACTTGCCTACCTGATATCAGGACCCATGAACTTATAAAGATGAAAAGCTACTTCCTGTATTGTATTTAAGCATCTTTGAAACACATCCACTTGTAGCTTTAAAAATGGAGTGATGCTGACTAGTATACTGCCACCTCGAATAGGGACCAGAATAACAGCAGAGTAGATGTGGAGCCCAGAAAGGGCAATCTGAAGGATAGGGATGAGGAAGTTGACACTCGAGAGAGGAATTTTAGAGCAAAATAAATAGGTCAGAAACGAGTGGTGTTTCGGGACTTTGTGTGCATTGAAAATATCATCTTTGTCTTCCAATGGCATTTTCAGTGATATGTTATCTTCTAATGTTTTTATTGTATGTGTGTGTACATGTGCATGCTATCTAGGGTATGTGTGTGATTAGAAATCAACATTTAAGAGTTTATTCTCTCCTCCCATGTGGGTCCTGGAGTTGGAACTCAGGCCACCATGCTTGGAGGCAAACATCTGTACCTGTAGAGTCATCTTGCTGGATCTCCACTTCTTTTTTTATGTAGGCAAAGGACTCTTCTGGGCAGCTCATCATGAGTGTTTCCATAAACACATACTGAGGCTACATTCCTCTCTCCATGATGGCCATAACAACTGGTCTTCAGTGACAAGTAACTACCTAGCTGCCTCTGTCAGGCCTTTGCTTGCACTGTTCCAACAGACCCAGGGGTAGTTACTAAGAAACCTCCAATGGACAAGAACAAGAAAAGAAAAGTGGATAAGTGTAGTGATAAATATAAAATATATCACCACAGGCAAAAGCTTCTTCAAAAACTCAGGCTATGGGGGACACCCAGGCTCAAATCTCTTTGGGAAGAGAGTCCTACAGATCAGTGTCTCTAGGTTCTGATGCAGTGGCACCCCACAGAGCATCTGGACTTTTCTCTACCTCAGCATTTGCAGGATGGAGTGATTATGGTCTTGGGTAGTGCAAAGAGAGAGAGGCCCCTGCAGAGAATAGGAGCTTCGGAATGCATTAGAGGTGGGCTGTGCTCTCCGCTGGAGGAGGGAGACTTCACAAAGGTCCTGCTGAGATTATCTGGGCTGAAATGACAACCTGTTAGTAGTTCTCATTTTCCCCTTGTTTTCCCTTTGTGGAAAATGTGCAGAACATGACAACAAGATTTCTCTGTAAAGGCCTAAGAACTCTGGTCTACTTCAGGCCAGGGAGGCTGAAGGGAAGTCATGATAAAGAATTTTATTTGTTTGTTTTCTGACAGAAAGCAGATGGAAGCCATCCTCAAAGTCATCCAGGAGCACAGAACATAAGACTTCTACTTGGTTTGGAGCCACTCAGATAATAAAATCTATAATGTGTATATATATGATAGTCACATTCCCTGGAGCTTCATGCATAAATAACACGTGAAAGACTTGTAGCCACTGACCACAGGCCAGTGGATTGTTTCACCTACTCAATTCACCACCAGGTTTCAGTGAGTGTGATTTTCAATATCACACCTGTGGTGACAGCCTAAGATTTTTATTTGAGTTATAAGTTAATTCTAGTGGAGACAATGTGTGCAACTGTATGTGGTGTTTGTGTGCATGCATATACCCATGTTTGCAAGGTGTTGCAAGTATGTATGGAGGTATATATGTGTGCGATACACATGCAAGAGTGAATACACATGCAGGTGAAGCCAAAAACTTAACGTCACATGTTTCCATAGCTCTCCATCTTGGTTTTGATCAGGGTCTCTCTCTCACACACACAGAACCTGGAGGTCACCTATTTGGCTAGCCTGGCTGGTCAGTGACCTCCAGGGATCCAGCTATCTCAACACCCAAGCACCAGGATGACAGGAGCATGTCTCCATGTATGATGGTTTATGACTGCTAGAGACCCCAAATAAGGTCCCTTTGCCTGTGTGGAAAGAACTTTACTACCTGTGTGATCTCCTCATCCTGCATGTGTGTACTCAGAAGAGACCATAGTCATCTGCTTCAGCTTTTCTCCCACAGGTGCTGATTTGGTCCATGCATGGGAGAGGATGGGCTGACATGGGTACACACAGCACCTGCTGTGATTTGCAGAGACTGACAGCAGAGGAGCCTCCAGATTGTAACCTGGGCCCTCTTCCCAGTCCTTTATACCTGAAGAGCCCCTAGATGCTTTCCAAAGTCAAATATCCCTTAGCTACAGGTACAGTGTGAAAACCCTACCCCAAGTCCTACCTTCCTAGAATGCTGGCCATGAGACGTGTAGTTTCCAAGCACCTTGAGACTTGGCTAGCATGATTAAGAAACATACTGTCAGTGTCACACGTGCGCACAACCCGCCCCCCCCCCCCACACACACACACGCTCCAATACTTCCAACATTCATTCACACTTTTACAGTATTTTCTGATCGAAATGATTCTATTTGGGCTAAATTTTGAGTTCGGTAAAAAATACATTATTAAACTTAATTTCACCTGTTTGGTGAAATCTTTAAAGGCTAACAGAATATTTTCAGTGACATCTCTGTGGCCCTTCTGTTTCCACTGGGCAGTGGCATTGTTGCTGTCTTTCTGCTTGCCTTCCTTGCTCAATATCAAAAGAAAGGCTTCTCTCCTGTCCAGTACTCCTGCATTGGCCTGCTTCCTCTCCTCTTTAACTGCTACATTTTCTCTTCACTGTGTCATGCTGCCTCTGCACCAAGAAGGGAGCTACGTGGGGTTGGTGGCTTTGTCAATTGCCACTCACGAAGGTGACGAGCCCCCTAGATCTCCTACAAAGGGAATTTTCATGTCTCACTCCCCTTATGCTTGAATTAGAGGGAATTCTGTAGAGTCAGAAAAGATCCTCTTTCTTATTTGGCTCCCCTATTGCTACACTTAACTTGAGGAATTTACCGAGCGATGGATTTGGCCAGCAGTCCTTCCCCCTGCATCTTAGGAGCACCAGCCCCAGAGCTAGTGGCTCAGGATGCAAAGGAGAATTTGCATGTGACTTTAGACCAGAGGAAGCGGGCCTAGATGAGAAACACGGACTGAGACACTGGCTGGCTGCTACCTGGCAAAGTAGAAAATGAAGGAGGCTTCTGTGTTCATTGGTTTTAATTGTCAGTTTGCCACAGCTCAGAATTACCAAAGCAAGGAGTTGTAACAGTTTGGCCTACAACCAGGATTGTGGGTCATCGACCTGACTGTCTTAATAGATGCAGGAAGATCCATTCTACACATGGGTGGTGTCTCCTAGTAGAGGCTCAGATAAAAGGGACATGGAAGAAGAACAACTATTCAGTTCTTGCTGGATCAATGGACCCCCTTTCTAACCGAGCTGCTTTACCCTATTGCTGCTGTTGATTTAATCACTGATATTAGAACCAACCTTTTCCGCTATTTAACTGATCACTTCTGAGTAGGAAGGAGGCCCCTGGTAGTAAAGTTCTTTCCACACAGGCAGAGGGACCTTATTTAGGGTTTCTAGCAGTCATATGAAAGCATCATGAATGGTGACATGCTCTTGTCTGTCATCCTGGTGCTTGGGAGTTGAGATGGCTGGATCCCGGGAGGTCATTGATCAGCCAGTCTAGGCATATAGGTGAGTTCCAAGTAACTACTGTTACCATGACATCATCTTTATCACCGTCATTCTGAGAACAATGACAAAGACAGGGGTTTCTGCAGAAACATAGAAGAACTGGGGAACATGAGTCACATGAGACAGAAACAAAAGGATGTGAGCCAGCTGGAAGAGCATTTGTGGATGCTCATGGGGTACTCAGGCTTTAAAGCAAAGAAACATAGGGATCTCAAAGATGCACGGAGCTGTGTAATCATCTCGTCAATGGCTGCAGACGGAAGAGGAAAACTTTTTCTCTATGTCAGGAGAACAGAGCAGCCGCATGTCTCCAGAGTCAGCTACCTTGTCTTAGCAGACACTTGTGCCGACATTTGCAATTTTGTCTGTTTCCTGTCATCCAAAGAGGGCACCTCTGGGGTCCCTGGCCTGTCTGTGATATTAGTTCCCACAGTCCCGCCAACCATAAAGGCTTATGCCTGTGATTTTTCCCATTGATGAGAAGGGCAAAGGTGTTGGACTGGGTGGGTGCCTTGGGGAACCAAAGCAGACATGCTGATCTGTCCTGCCTGGCCCCAGAGAGACTGGCCTGGCTCGGGAACCCCTGGGGCTCTGTCTAAAGAGTGGCTTTTCTCATTTCCCTTTGATCAGGCAGTTCATGGTATATTTGGAAGGACAAGGAGTGATTTGTCTTCTACATGTGTTTTCATTTACTCCTTCAAGGCAGAGAGCAAGGGCACTCAGTGAGAATCTGAAGACAGCCGGTGGACAGGCAGGTCTCGAACAGCCTTCCTGGTTATGTCTAAGATGAGTTCTTTTTGCTGTGATCTTTGTTTAAAGGTAATTTATAAGAAATAAAAAGACAAAAATTCTCTCTAAGAACATAGGGTGGAACTAAAATAAGGCGCTAGACACAAGGTCTGATCTAGGCAAGGACTCCATAAGTTTCTACATAATTCAGCAAGAGAGATCACATCTTTGATTTGAGCATCCAGGTAACCAATGAAGTAAAGGACAGCGCTTCCTAATGACTTTGAAGGTTGGTCCTCGGAAGGGAGAGAGAGGAGCCATTCTGGCTATCTTAGTTCTCTGTTATGATAAAATAATCCAAAAAAGGGGAAAAGGTTTAGTTCCAGTCTCCATTCAAGATACCAGTCCCTCATAGGGGGAAGTCCCAGCAGCAAAGCACAGAGGGAAGTCATGTGATGTCTGCAGTCAGAAGAAGACAATAAAGGCAAGCAGGGCAATCTTCAGTTCATCCCTCCATGATCTCCTTCCCCTAACGGTCCCTCCACACTTAATGTGAGTCTCCCCACATTAATTATAATAATCAAGATAGTATCCCACAGGGGCTCATAATCTCCCAGATGGCTCTAGACTCTGTCAAGTTGACAAACACAGCAGTACATAAGTAGATCTCCAAAATGAGTTTGTCCCCTGACATCTATGATAATATCTGACCACTCTGATTTTAGAAGTTGAGTTGATTTCAATAGTATCCCCTGAACATCCCTGATGCACAGGTGTGAAATGCTACACAGTTGGTAAGCTGTGACAATGTATATAAATATGTGGGTTGATCATATATCCTCACCAGTCCTCAAGAAGTATACAGGACCCCATTCACTGAAAACATGTGCCCCTCCCCATATTCAAATTTGGCCTACGGATAGTGGCAGGTGCCTCCTTCCACAGGCTCTGAGTAATATGGCTGGCCATCATCTCTCTTCCTGTGCTCAAGTGCAACAGAAGGGCTATACATCTAGGCCAGAGATGCAGACAAACAAAGAAAAATAGAGCTGTCTTTAAATCCACAATTGACCTGAAAAAGCAAATAACAGCCCGTGTTGCAGTCAGTGCATTAGTATCGGGCATCTTGCTACGTAGCATGACACAATCAAGGATGTGAGGATGCTGTCTTAATGTGACTGACAAGCTCCATCAGTGCCTGGGGGAGACATAGAAATCTAAATCAAAGAGTCTCTGACCTTGGAGAACCTGCAATTTAGCACAGTAAGCTCTAAGATATGGAGATAAGTAGTCTAGAGGCCATGAATGACACTTTAGACCCTCAGAAACTATCATGATGCCGATGTGTGGATGCAAGAAGAAATACATCCCAAAATAAAGACACTTCTGTATGGAGGCAGTGCAGAGAGGCCCGACAGGGTATGGAGGAGGGCAAATGTCAAGAGGTTGGTCTAACAGAGCATCTGGGGCTGAGATCAGCAGCTTGAACTCTGGAAATGGGAAAAGAAGAGTCTACCATGGAACTGAAGTAATTATAGGATATAAGACTAGATGTGTGACAGAGAAGATAACAACCTCTGTGCCCTTCAGGGTTCAGGTGACATGGATGACTGAATCTGTTCTGGGAAGTTTCATCAGTACCAGGCATAACCCCCTCATTCAGTCCTCATTGTGACTTTGAGAGATAAAAATCTCAGTGGAGGAAACTGAGGCTCATCCCCAAAGCACACAGTCAGTAAATGCCAGCCACTTCTTTTTAGCCAGTGCCCTCTGGGTACTGAGGAAGATGTAGGGCTTCGGTGCCTTGCCAAAGCCTGTGTTCTTCCTTTAGTGCTTCTGGAAACTTCTGAAAGCTTCTGAGGTTTGGGTTTAGGAACAGAACATAAGCTTGGGGTTCAGGAAGATTACTTCACCAGCTGTGGAGGAAGAGGAGGCTGGGATGGGACCTGTGAACTAAGAACAGGAATGCAGTAATGACAAAGTACAGCATGATAGCCAGCCCTTCAGCTGGCATATGGGGGAGGGTATGGGGTTATATGTTCCAAGACATTCTCTAACTTTTCAGAAGGTTTTTAAAGAGCAATGACCAGTGTTACATTTTCCCAAGGGAGATGACAGACATGTCTTCTTGAAGGGGATTGAATGCTAAAGAATCACAAACCCTTCCCCATACCAGCTTCTCGCCATTGTGAGCCTCTCATTTTGGTTAGTCAAGCACAGCTTCCCCTGGTTGGTTTTGTCCGGTCTTGAGGAGACATGTACTGAGAGGAGAGGTTGGAATGTTGGATCTGAAAGTCTTAGAGTTCAGTGTTTTTCTTCCTTATGCTCTAGGATGTGTTCTAGGAAAGTCTGTTATCTGTCCTGGGCATTTACTCTGTGGTGCTAAGGCTGAGTCTCATCTCCATAAGGGCGAGGGGGGAGCAGATGTGTATTTAAGCATATACAGGCAACGGACTTAGGAAGGGAGGGAGGGAGGAAGAAAGAGAGGAAGGAAAGAAGGAGGGAATGGAGAGAGGAAGGGACTGTGGGAAAGGGGGAGGGAAGAAGAGAGGGGAGGGAAGAAGAGAAGGAGGGAATGAAATGAAATGGATGGAGGGATGAAGGGAACACGAGGGACAGTTTCAGTCACTGGTTGGTGCACTTAATAAGGCTCAGAGGGATTAGAACGAGGTGCAAATACTTGGATGGAGAGGGCTGACTTTGGCATGAGAAGACATGGCAGGCCAACTATCCCCTCACAAATAAATACTTATTGACTAGCGCGTCAATAAGGCAGGTTCACATAAACCAGAGCCACCCTAGAGGATGGCAGCATCTAGGGAACTCTCTTGGGTCCGCTTTGTGCATCCGGAAGCAGTAATTCTTTATTTCAAGGCCATTGGTTCTCAAGAATGTTAGACGGAGGACAGTCGCTTAGTCTTCCCTTTGAACTTGGCTCAGTTTCTCCTTCAGGCACTTTCTCAGTCAAAGGTCAGTCTTCTGACCTCCAGACATAGAATCACTCCCTCAGTCAAAGGTTTTTTTTTGACCAAAGTGTCCAAACTGTAGTTTAAAAAAAAAAAAAGAAAGAAAAGAAAAATGCAGATAATGTCACGTTCATTTATGCACTAACTGGCCATGTCTTCACCCACCTTCAGCCTACGGATATCAAAGAGATTAGCACTGGAGTCCCTCATAAAGAAGGCTGGCTTTCCATTACAGGTGTCTTCCTTGTTCTGGACTAAAATAGCAAACTTCAAGGACAGGGTCCAGAGCAAGCCCCCCCCCCCTCCAGGATTTAGGTTTTAAAACACATTAGAGAGCAAGCTCTACTTTTCCTTAAAAAAAAAAAAAAAAGAAGAAAGTCTTGCTTACATTTATTTGATACATAGTACAGGGTAATTGTAAATATCTTGAGAGTTCAGAGTGATATCTCAATATATGTACACCATGTATAATGTCCACCCTGCAAGGTGTATGCTGCATGGTACACTCAACGCCTCACAGAGTTCAGAGTGATATCTCAATACATGTACACCATGTATAATGTCCACCCTGCAAGGTGTATGCTGCATGGTACACTCAACGCCTCACAGAGAAGGTGAGTGCATCCCCTGTACAAGGTATTTAAAACCTACAATCACTGTAGAATACGTTCGTATAGTAATTTATCTCATTTCATTTTGCATCCTATGTGCTACTCTTGGAGATGTGAATAAAGTTTTTGACAAAGAAGAAAGGGCCTGTGTCAGCTTACACCTACCTATGTAGAGACTGGGCGGGAAATTGGCTCTGTGGTGTTTTTCCAAGCTCTATTTGTGTGAAGACAAGTAAAGCATTGGTGTTGGTGAAATATGTCAACGCCCATTCTTCTCTTTAGAAAGTACATCAAGGCGATCTCAGCACTGTAGCACTCGGTGTACTGAATGCAGTGTACAATGAGGAACAGTGTTAACTCTTGCCTTGCAAGTTATTCCTATATTGGGTTTGATTAACAAGATACTATATTTCCTTTGGATTCATTTACTTTCTTATATGTACACTTTTGAGCATGTGGATGGATTTGTGTTTTTATACACCACGTGTGTACAGTGCATAAGAAGGCTATAAAAGGGTGTCAGATGTCCTGGAATTGGAGTGACAAATGGTTGTAAGCTATCATGTGGCATCAAGGAACCAGACCTGAGCCCAGGTCATCTGTAAGTCCCTTAAATGCTCAACCACTGAGCTGTTTTTGCAGCATTGAATCACTGCACATTTCAATGACAACTGACCTATTATTTGATTCAAGTCATGAATTTGGTGCATTTTCTGTTCCAGAAGCTGATCAAATCTGAGGGTACGTGTAGTGGAGAGTAAGCATGTATATTAGAACACCCGGATGGCAAGTGGCTCTGTGACACTGGTCAACTTTGTGACTCATAGAAAATATGCCCATAGTCCCTGTTTGCCAAAATTCTATACAAAGTTTTCCAATCAAGTATTCACAAAATGCCATAATAGTAGCTTCCCTCTTCCACCCCTGCCCCAATACAGCCATGACCACCAGCAAATTAAAGTGAAGACAGAGATGTGAGCCATGTATATGCCCCACCTCGTATTTCTGCATGGATCCCAGGACATACTGCTGCAAAGGCATTCCAAAACAAAATTGTAAACTTGCTCCAAATGTTATGAGCTTAATTTTTGCCTTTTTGTAACTCTATTACATACTTCTTGAACTTTGTAGATGATGTTACAAGATTGGACATGCCTGAGTAATAGGTAATATACATCTAATTGTCTATATTCACACCTGCAAATGGGGTATGCAAGCAGAAGGATGGCTTTCAAAAAGAAAGGATGGGTGAGAGCGGGGCAGTGGAGGTCAATGTAGGTACATGTGTGAAAACATGGAGTGTTTGAATGAGGAATCTTTATGGGGCTGAGGAGACACCACAGAGAATAAAGGACTTGCTTTGGGTATTTGTTACTACTCTGTTTCTGTGACAAAATATCATGACCAAGGCACCTTATAGAAGGAGGGTTAGGGTGCATGATGGCAGGAAGCATTGGTGCACACATGGTAACAGTGGAGAAGACACACCTCAGATTCCAAACCAAAACCGGAGAATGCTAACGAGGGATGTCAAGAGGCTTTTGAAAATTCAAAGCACCCCATGATGCCCAGGACATTTCCTCCAGCAAGGCCATCCTTCCTAATAGTGAGGATCCCAAGTATTTTAATGCTAGAAACTTATGGAGGGCCATCTTCTTCAATGCCCCACACCATGCAGGTGTGAGACCTGAGTTTGCTTCCCAGAATCTAGGTTAAGCTTAACACCACTGTAATTCCAGCATTTCTATCTAGAGGTAGAGGTGGACACAGGAGATTCATGAAATCTCACAGGACAGATAACTAAGTATACAGAACAGCAAACAACACAGGGATAGTCTCTGGGATTAGGTGGAATTTGAGTGTGGGCACCCAATGTCATTCTCTGATCTCCACATACATGCTATGGCATGTGCACATCTGTATTTATACAGGAATACAACCAAGAACACAATAATGAAGTATCTTTATGAAATCTATTGCTGTGTACGATGGATAAAATAATAAAAATCAAAGTTTGTCATTATTTACCATTGGTAGCTTGCAATTAATCTTAAGTATAAGAATATCACACTGCCATAGCATTCACTGGGGTTGTTAGCTTTCTGCTCCCCTTTTGTACAGCATTCTACACTCCTTGCCAGTCTGTTAGAGCTCACAGTCTGCTGCCACACTCTTTAAGGGAAGCTGTATGAGAACTCCCAGGGAATGGTAGAAACCAGAGGCTCATAGGTTTATAGGCTTCCTGGGCTTCTGAACTCTGCTCTGTTGCAGGGTGTCTTCCCCACTTTGGATGCTAACATGTTGGATGTACTTCTCTTCTAAAATGTGGAAGGTGTGTGCTCAGAATCCTCTGGGGTGCCACGTTGGGGAGCAATATGGAAATAGCCAGCTTTGGTTTGCAAGGGTTTTTTTTTTTGTTTGTTTGTTTTTGTTTGTCATAATTTAAGCCCTTAAAATGTATTTTCTATCTACTAGATGCAGAGTATGTGCGATGTGAAGTTTAGGAGTAGAAAAAGGCTTTCTGGTCTTTGCACAGGTCCAAAGCCTAGAGATGAGGTCAGAAGATACAGGTATTGGATGGAACCCTGCCATGCTCTCACTCTGTGATGGTCCTCTTCCATGTCACTGGATGTCAGTTGGTTTCCCAGAGGGTTTGGGATATTGGGAAATTGAGAAAGCCAGCATCCCTTAACAAGGTTCCTGGCAGAAAACTTTGAATATTGTGTGTGTGTGTGCATGTGTGTTTGTGTGTACATGCTCATAATAGGTAATTTTATTCAGAGCATCAGACAATCTCTATTCTGAGAGTTAGGGGAGGCGACATAAGTAAAGTGTACAATCCCAAGGAAAAGCCACATGTGCTGTGACAAGCCACGCCTTGTGGACAATCCACATATAGCAAAACATGTTTTTCCACAGATGCATAAACATATATAACAATAGTCACTTGAAATAAATAATCTTATGTAGACTCACTCCTCTCCAGTACACCTTGGTGGGTCATGAAGTCACAATCCAAGAACAATGTTGTGTTTTTAAAGAAGCTAAGGACACAAGACTCATGTCTTGGTTTCTTGGAGTTTTCTCGCGAGCACCCAGACATCTCTTTATTTGATTCCATTCTTGGATGGTGATTTGATGAATGTTAATATTTTAAAGTTCTTTGTAGATTTAAATATTATCTCTCTATTGGATGCATAGTTGGTAAAAAAAAAATCCTTTTCTGTTCAGTAATCTG
The DNA here is from genome assembly GCA_033318265.1 of Phyllotis vaccarum. Taxonomy (NCBI): domain Eukaryota; kingdom Metazoa; phylum Chordata; class Mammalia; order Rodentia; family Cricetidae; genus Phyllotis; species Phyllotis vaccarum. The sequence goes on from JARWLC010000006.1 coordinate 43,752,049, forward strand.
TCACTTTGTACAAATGATAGTTTTCTTTGCCATACAGTAGGTGATGAATTTAATTCTATTCATATTCTTCTAGATGCATCCATTGAATTTCTTCAGCACCATTTGTTGAAAATGTTTCCTTTCTTTTTTCTTTTTTTAAAAATGTTTTTTAACATACCTACCACTGTTTCCCTTCCCTCCCCTCCTCCCAGTCCTCCCTCAGCCTTCCCCACTCTATTCTCCTATCCATTCCTCAGAGAGGGTAATCTCAGCAGTTCCCTGAGATACAGACTTTGCTAGCCCCTATTGAATTCTGTTTTTAAAACCTGAAATAAAATTCAAGTCATTATCACAGATGATGAACTAGGAAACTACAGTTTAGAAATAAATCCAGTCCATCTAGTTTCTTCTTCTTGCCAATGGTGTGAAAATATCCTGCACATTAAAAAATAATAATAAAGTAAAAATACTATTCTGTGGTGCCCCGTGATAACCCTGGGCACTATCAAATCACCATCCAAGAATGGAATCAAATAAAGAGATGTCTGGGTGCTCGCGAGAAAACTCCAAGAAACCAAGACAAGAGTCTTGTGATCTTAGTTTCTTTAAAAACACAACATTGTTCTTGGATTGTGACTTCATGACCCACTAAGATATACTGGATAGGAGTGAGTATACCTAAGATTATTGATTTCAACTGACTATTGTTGTTTATTTTTATGCCTTTGTGGAAAAACATTTGGATTTTAGTATCCACAAACAAACCCCTCATGGGAACACAAAAATGGTTCCTTCATATAGTGTCTGTAGACATCTGTGCTCTCAGAATGAGGGAGGTGATCAAATGAAAGAGATGGTCAGATCCAGGATGCCTAAAAATTTATTATCACAACCATGACAAATATATATATATATATATGTATATATATATATATATATATATATATGTGTGTGTGTATACATATATATGTGTGCGTATATATACACATACATATATACATATATATAGATACATATATGTATATATGGATCTCTCCTCCCTGTGTGTATGTTTTCTAGTATCTGACCAATATCCTTTCAATTGTATTCCAAATTTAAAATTACAACGCAGGGGCTTTAGAAATGGCTCAGCAGTTAGGGGTGCTTGCTGTAGTATGAGGTTTCTGGCCCGGATTTTCGGGTCTAACCTCAAGGTCTAGGCCCACGGTCCCGCAGACCCCCAGTCCCGCAGTCCCACAGAGACACACAGAAGCTTCCAATAGTTTTTGGCTGATCAGCCTCAGGCCCAGGCATATCACATGCTAGCTCTCTACCCTTATTCTAACCCATGTCTCTTGTTCAGCCAGGGGGCTCGGTACCTTTTCTTAAGGCATCATAGTTGTCCTTGGCTTCTTCCGGGCCTCTCTCTGGAATTCCCTCTGGTGTTCTGATCTGGCATTCTGTTCTCAGAGTTTTTAGTCTGGTAGCCCCGCCTACACTTCCTGCCTGCCTTTGGCCAATCAGCTCTTTTTATTAAACCAGTGGTTGGGACAATTATTTAAAATGAAACAACACAACCTCCCACAGCTTGCAGCTCTGAGGACCTGCGTTCAGGTTCCAGTACCCATGCCAGGCAGGTCATAACTTCCTGAAATTCCAACACTAGGGGATCTGACATTCTCTTCTGGGCTTCACAGATATTACAACACACGTGAACACTCCCACATAAATACATAAATTTAAATACATATATTAAAAATATAATGCAAAGACTTTTGTGCTTCATAGCTGACCAACTTTTTTATAAAACAGCCCTTCATATTTATAAAACAGAGCCACCTTGAAGCTATGACAAAAAATAGAATTTTAAAAAAGAGATAATTAAATGACAAATGACAGCTATTATAGTATAGATGACTGTAGTGGATTCATGATGTTACATTGTAAATAATTATCCTGCCTATGAGTTTAACAAAAAGTGCTAAGGCAGACAGGAAGTGTGGGCGGGACAACCAGACTAAGAAAACTCTGGGAACAGGAAAAACAGAGAAGAAATGCCATAGAGACTCCAGAGTTGCCAGACAAGCCAGAAGAGGCAGAGGACAACCATGCTGCTCTGAGAAATGGTACCGAACCCATGGCTGAACAGTATGAGAATCATGGGTTAGTTTAAGGGTAAAGAGTTAGCAAGTTATATTCCTGGGCCTTAGGCTGATCATCCCAAAATTAATGTAAGCATCTGTGTGTTTCTGTGGGACTGTGGAACTTCAGGTCTAAACCTTTAGGCTAGGTCTGAAAGTCGGGGTCAGAAACCTCTTACTACAAGTAACAGAGATGAGCAGACTCTTAACTCCCTCTTCTTCAACAGGAGAAGCACAGTTGGTAGGAATAAGCCTGCAGTTCATATAGAATTAAAATGTCAATAAAGTGGCTGCATATATCCCCCCCCCAATATGTTTATGTTTGTGCACTCAAGCAGAAAACTCTCTGGCAATTTGTTATTGAATTAATGATTCACCCAACATATCTATTAGCTACTTAATATGTACAAGGGAAGGCCCCATTCTTTCACAAACACAAGCAAAGGAGAGGGCACCTGTGTCCTCAAAAATGTCCTGTCTTGATAAGATGACCCGATTTAACTTGTGGACAACTAGGGCCTGACCTGGAGGTCCTGGAGATCCAGAGAGTGATTTTTTTAAGTAAAAATGAGTCATCAAATTTGATGGCTGGAGGCAATGATTCTCTTCTCTCCCCATCTTTGGGCTTCAATGTCTGGCACATGCAGAAGCAGTGATGACGGTCATTGTATCAGGTGATATCTGAAGCAGTATGAAGAGCTACCCAGAGTATAAGTGCAGTATCACAGGGATACTAATAAAGCTTATTGGGGGACACCCAGCTTCTTCCAGAGGATATAGAGCTGGGTCAGCCACTGTCTAAGGCTGCAAAGGTGGATGATTCTCAAGGAAACAGCAACATAGATGAACAGCCACACGGCACAGAGCATGTGCCTTGACAGAGGTGGTCACAGAAGATATTCTGAGGACTCTCAAGCAAAGGGAGACCAACATAGCTGGTTAGGACAACTGGAGGCTGAGAATCTAGTCAAAATCAAAAGTGAGAGGGCTCCATCATGGACAGAAATTTTCTTAGCAAGAGAAGTTATTCGAACAGATGCAAGGACCCCCAGTAGCCACCTCAAGCCAGTGACATTTGTTTGCCTGTCCACTTCCTCACTGTCTTATTCTACACGTATCACCAGGGTGTGTGCAGTCCTGCAGAAGGGAGCCAAGACTTGGCAAAGCCATGTGCTCATGGAGCCAACCTGAGAAGCCCCAAAGAGAAGGTTCCCCAGGGATGGGGTTATTTGATCTTAATGGGGTAGAATAGAATCTTTCCGGAAGTCCTTAGGATCTATTCTGAAGAGAATTCTGAACCTCTACCATGGCTCCTACATTTCTAAAGTGATACAAACCATGAAGGATTAGGCAGTAGGGCATAAGAGTCACCCTAGCAGAGCATGGGGAGCCACGGGTAGCCTTGCAATGGCAGGACCTGATCTTCTTTCTCCTTGGTCAATGAGAACAATGGGCAGTGCAATCATTTCTGGGGTTAAACTCCCCTTTTCTGGGTAAGGATTTTATTAGCAAATGTCTATGACCACAAGAGCCCAAACTTTGGGTTTCACTTAAATTGCTACATCAGGTTCTCGAATGAGATTAGATGCCTGGAAATCTATGGGTTTGGGTCACATTGTGTAGCCCTTTACCAAGTCACCTCCATTAAGCTGAACTTTGTTATAACTTTGAGTTTCATTATATCATCATGGGAAACCTTCAAAGGAGAGACACTCACATTTTGATGTCTACCAGACTCATTAGATCTCCCCAGAGGATTTACTCTTGAGGTCCTCTTTCCTTAAAAACAAAACAGAAATCAGACAAAAGTTTACAGTAATTTGCACTCGCCATTGCCTTGACTGCCAGGAAACACGGTTTAACTAGCACTCAGGTAAGTGTCTTTTGTGCAATTGAGCATCTGTATCTGACCATGGTTTGTGTGAGCATACCCTGAGTCTGCTCAGTAAACCTTTCCTCTCCTGGAGGAAGTTCAGAGAGATGAGCTACATTTAAAGCAGAAACAAAGACAGTATTTTGTTTGCATGTTTCACATACATGTGAATGCGTTTTGAGCTCAACTCCAAAGCTAGGAGAGGAGGAGAGGAGGAGAGGAGGAGGAGGAGAAGGATCTGATGTTCTGCTTATACTCCCAGCAAGTTGTGAATGATGCAGAGTCTGTAGAAAAGTGAATGGATCCAATGCTCAGGAGTGCGGAGGAGTGACTGGCTGTGTCGTTGGTTCCATATTTGTGCTATACTTGCACTGGTCGTTGGTGCCCCAGATCCACACATCAGTCTTCCTCTGTCCCCCTCCACAGGTGCCAGTGATGCCGACACAGCTGACAGGACACTCCTTTCCCTCTTCATGGACACAGGAAATGAGGTTCAACAACAATACCTTGCTGGCTCTTCCTTGTGCCTGGTGCAGGGCTTGGCACAGCACAGACAGTAAAGGCTTGGACAATGCTTTGTTCTGGCTCAAGGTGAAGATTAGAGAGCCCTGCCTCCTTTACCTGCCCAAAGAGCGGACTTACAGACAGTTCTCAGATGGTGGGTACCCACCAATAATGTGAGACAGCAACAGCTTGGCAGGGAGCTTCTCTGTCTTCTGGCTCGGCACAATAGTCACCAGGTCACAAGAGGTCTCTGAGACTCTATTACTATAAATCGAACTTTGCACTGGGTGGTTTTACCTAATTTTGACTAATCTGAGCAGGGTGAAAGTATCTTAGGGCAGGTTTGGGGGATATTTAAGTTGGTAAAGTGCCTCCTGTCAAAGCTTAGGGATCTGAGCTTTCTTGTTTTCTCCTTGTCATCCCATAAAATAGGCACAGAGTTTGTCCTGTGTCCCCAACTTCTGCAGAATCCCCACCTCTAATTTCTCCACCATTGCCACCAGACAGCGTTCCCTGTGGTGGGAAACACCTGAGCCTGCTACTGATTTAAGCATCTCCACACCCTACGCCTCTCTTTCCCTCTTGCTCCTTCCCAATATGGCCATCTTGGTGATGTTCAGGACCACACGGCACAGACTTAGACAAAACTCACATGTGCCCAGGTTTACTACCTGTCAGCCAGAACTGGATGAAACTGCCAACATCTAATTACTTCTGACAATTCCAGAATTCAACCTCTTAGGAAGACAAAAGAAAGAGAAGAACCATTTTATAAGAGCATTCTCTAGGGGCCCTGTGGGAGCTGATGTCCATGCATCAAATGGTTTATATTTGCTGAAGACCCTCCCTAGTCTCAAGGTCACTGAGTTGCCCAAGGTCTCACTTTTAGGAACTGTCAGAGGTATGTCTTCTGTTTGTGTGTCTTCCTCTCTGGAGCTGGCATCCATATCCTACTGTGATTAGATAAGGGAATTCCTGGCAGAAGCTACACTGTAGGCTCTGTGTGCTCTGGGATGATTGACACCCAGATGCACCAACGTGACAGTGAGACTATTATATGGTCAGTAAAGTTTGAACACTGATACACAGGACTTGTGAGGCAATTCATAGTAGACACTGGCTCCCCAATCCTAGGAAGGCACACAGCCAGGAAGAGAGAACAGAAGGACCTCCCAATCCCAGACTAATTGCTTCTTTTTTCAGTCATAACAACTCTGCTTTTCCCAAATTCACCTGTTAATGCTCTAACTCCAACGTGGCTATACTTGGAAGTGGGCACTCTAGTGAAGAAGTTAAGGTTAAATGGGCCCATGAAGATATAATCCCTGTCCAACTGGATCAGTGTCAGTGAATGAGGCACCACAATGCTTTCTGTCTTCTTGGGTATGTGCCCTAAACAAAGGCCAAGCCAGAAGAAAGGAGCCTTCATCACAAATCAAGCTGGAGAGCTTGACCCTGGACTTGGAAGCCTCTTAAAGAACCAGAAAAATGAGTTTCTGTGCTTTAATCATCCAACCTGTGGCATTTTGTTATAGCAGCTCAAGCTGAGTGATACAGCCTATATTCACTGCTCAGTCAATAGGTGATGCATTCCTCAGACAATGGTTTTGCTTGTTCTCTGGAAATAAGCAGCCCATACATGTAGAGTGTATAAGTTTGAATGTGGGATCAGTTTGTATACATTAACTTCTCTCAGTTAAAGACAAGTCCCCAAAGTCAATGAGATAAGGTTCCGAGGAGAAGGAAGTGAGGCAGTCGGGGAGTTGAATGGTCTGTTCTATTGAGGCAGCTGCTGAAAGACCTAAGAACTGTCTTCAACCCGTTTCACTGGACTGGCTCACCCCAGTGTGTCTGGGAACCCTATTTTCTGGAAATATTAAAAGGATTTACCCCATGGGCAAGCCCATCTTTTTCCAAGTCCTGTGGCAAAAGAAGTACACAAAAGACAGGTCAGGAAAGGTGGGAACTGAATACTAATGAATGGCCACAGCACGCTGTGAGATTTTTCCATAGAGGTGGATGGTTGGGGACGGGACAACTGCAAGATGCCTGCATCAGATATGGGTACTGGAGGCCTTGCTATATTCCCCGGCTGGTGGCTGCAATGGTTTTAGTTGTAAACTAGTATCTCCTGAAGGAACAACCAGAGAGGCTTCTCTCCTAGCATGTCACATGTTTTATCTCTTTCTTGAACACGCACTATCTGGGTTGGTCATGGTCCTGCTCGGTTGGTGGCAGGTCTGAGAAGCAAGGGTGGTTTTGGGAAGGTAAGGCAGTCCCCATGACGTGCAGTTATCTGCTACGTTTCACGGCTGAGCCTCTGAGATATGTGAGATACTCTGGATAGTGACAATAATAACAACAATAATGATAATGGTAATAGTAATAATAGCATCCATGTTAATGTCTATTGTATTATGGGCTCTATGCACGTGGTCTGACTTGAACCCCAGAACCAAGCTTTGAGGACAGAATGGCTTCAAATTCCTCTAGAAAAAAAGTCTTTTCAAACAGGCATCTTGAGCCATAGACATCAGACTTGGGCCTGACATCCTCTCTCCTCTCTGCATTTCCCTGGGAGCCGAGGAAGGGAAGGCCATATGTATGGAAGCAGAAGGGTTATTGTGGCACAAGGCTCAGAAGAATAAGGAGCAGGGGCAACATCCGGAAGTATGTTCAAGGCAGCATAGAGAAGTAGGCATAAGGACAGAATCACTACATTTAGGTCCAAGGCCCAAACACTGCAGCTCTGCGACTATCACCAAGAAATGGAGGCAGGGTGTCTTTAAGGACAGCTCGTCGTATATACATTGTGCCTTGCGTTTGGGGCTGGTTTCAGGTTGATTGCTGACAAGAATGCCCCCTTCTGGTCATGCTCCCAAAGCCCAGCCAGAATCCTATGTGGAGATCTGTATGACCAAATTTGGGGGCAGAGTCACACCTCAGACCTGGCTCTAGGAACACAAATGTCCACACCTTTCTTTTTCTTCCCTTTCAGCCCCCAAACAAATAATAAATTATTTTCCAAATATAAGATACACCCTAGTACAGTTTGCTTCCTTTTTTTTTTAACCCTGAATAATGTTCTCCATGTCATCTGTATATTTATGATAGCTCAAAGACATGGGTGTGTGGATCTAATTAAAAATGTGAAAGGGTTTAGCAGTCTGATGCTTCCCTGTAACTCTCCGGTTGCCAAATCTTGGCAGCCGTGTTGAAACAGGGCCAACTGTTTAGTCTTCAGCTGAGCGGCTGCCAGAGCAGCATTGCATTATGGGGCGAACGCCTGGAGGTGCTGCGTGGACAGGCATTTTCACAGGGTGAGGCAGTGGGCAGGTCCTGAGCCTACCATCCAAAGGAAACCAACCATTGGAGAGCCACTGGACCTTCCCCCTGTCTAAGCAGCCCACTTCTTCCCAAATGCAGGTAGGATCATGGAAGCCGGTGAGGTGGGGCTTTAGATCTTCCAGGTACAAATCAGGACTCTAGGGAGGAGTAGCTGCCTGGACTTGATACAAGGACCCAAGCTGGCAATCATCCTCTGTACCTGTTTGTGCAGCCTCTGCAAGTGAGAGCCTTCTCAAACGCCTGCCCATGTTCTGGGTCATCACTCTGATCCCACTGATGACACAGGTCACTTAGTGACTTTCAGGGACATGAATGATTTAAAAATCAACAATAAAAGGAGGAAATGTGTTTTTGCTGAGCTCAGATTTGACTAGAATTGCTTAGAGTGTAAGAGAGGGCTCTGGGCTTCAACTGTGTCTGCTTCAAGGATGTTAGGCTTTGGAAAAGTACGCCTTGGTGGTTTCCAGTCAGGAAAAAAAGGGGGGGGGTCTACAGCTCAGCATTGTTCTCCAGTCAAAACTGAGCAAACCAAAAAACCCAACCAACCCCCCCCCCAAAAAAAAAATCCCTCAGGTGGCTTTTTACTTCCTCAAAGTATGCACAGGCTATGAACAAATTAAAGAGAAAGAAAGTGTTGGACCTACCTGTACAGAAGGACTTCACTGCAGACTGGAAAGTCAGGTCTGAAAATATAGCTTTGGATGCTGTGTTTTGGAGGGGATGTGTTCTTTGGGACTAGGGAGGGGGTAAATTACCTTTGGACTTTTTATTTTAGGTGCTTATTGTAGACAAAGAAAATAACATAGGAGGAAAAAGGGGACGGAGGACTTGATTATTGTTGGGTAAGCAGGATTCCGCTTGGAAGCTGGTATGGAACTTCACTAATGCAGGGCACTGTGGTAGAGAAGCCATGGTTTCTGAAGTCATTCCTTTCTCCATTGAATCCAGGCTCTGGCATTAGGCTTACGTAAGTGACTGGGCAGAGTCTGGCCTCCATGGCTCTATCTGGAGAATGGGGTAAACATGCCATCACTGTCTTGTAACTGGAAATACTGGATATGAGTTTATGGAATGACTCTGACCCATGGGTCCCTAACAAATATCTTACTAACTCAAAGCTTCATCCCTATGGGGCCAGGGCTTCATCCCAGGTCGAATTTCATCCCAGCAGACCTCTTCTGAACACACATATATTCAGAATCCTCAGAATGGGAAGTAATCTGTTTGGAAGTCAGCCCCTGCTCATTCCTGACATCAGAGGAGCTGGGGGGAAATGAAGCCCTGGGGAATAGCAGCAAATGTTCCCTTTCTTTTCAAATGGCAAATTTATCCACGCAAAAGGTTTAAAATGGCATGCTGAGTGAATCCTCAGAAATCATGATGGACATGGCCAAAGCTTTTCTGAAACAATAAGATGTACAAGTGTGTAATTCTCAGAAGGCAGGTGGTGTAACCTTAGGAGCTGATGCTTTTCTTGAGAATATTCTAAGTTGGCTTAGCACGAGTGCCTCCATTGTGGGCCAGATAATGAAGAAGTGGCTATTTCGTACCAGACACAGAGGTGAAGAAAAACCCTTTCCAAGCGAATGTACACAATCCTGTTCCTCACGTGTGGGCAGGTGATTGTCTAAACCACTGAGGGAAGATGCCTGAGGTAAACATCTAATTAATTAAAGCAAATCTCCCTTCCCACTTAAAACCTGAAAGTGCCCTGCAGTTAGAAGGCACAGATCTCGCAAAATCTCACACTCAGACTTGAAAAACCACTTCTAGGTGACCGATCCTGCGGTTCCGTGACTTTGTTAATTAAAGCCTGTAAACCTTCACACCCATTGGCCCTCCTCAGCTGTCTTGTGACCACAAAACCTTCACTCTTCTCAGTAACATTTGCTCCAACTTAATATTCTGCTGCTTTGGGGAGCAACATTTAAAAATAAACCATTTTGGCACACTGTCAAGCTCTTGTCTACAATCTTCCATGACAACCACCCTAAGTGAGATTTTAAAAGCCAATGGGAGTTGGGGGTAGGGAAGGGAGAAACCCCGCCCCCAACCCTGTTTGGAGTTATCATTGAAGACAGTGTCACATGAGAAATATTTACCCACTAGCATCCTACCTAAATCCTGATACCTTCACAGCAATGCTTGTCTTTTCTTGCTTTGATTTACGTATTATATTTAATTATTGATAATTGCATATGCGCATTGCTGCATTATGAACCTAATCACTCCATACCCCTTCTTACCCCTCCCCCACTCCTGAAGACTCTTTTCTCTGCCCACCCAGTCCTTCCTGATTCCGTGTCTTGTTGTATAAATACACTATAACCGTAGCTACCGTGTGCTCCTGGCTACCTTGCCACATCACATGCAGAAAACAGAATGTCATATCCTTGTACCCTCCTTATGCTCCAGTTTATATGATCCCTTCTTCCTCTTTCCCCATAACATTCCCCTGTGTCTTGGAGGATGTGATATGGATGTTCTGTTTAGGGCTGAGCCCCAGACACTCATTCTACGTATTTTGGCCAGTTCTTGGCCTCTCCATAGATCACTACTGAAAAGTGGAGCCTCTCCTGCTGAGGCAGAGAACCAAGCTGTGTCATTACTGCTTGTATCTGCTGCTGTTTCTATTCTTTTGGGAATCTAGTCACCTGGTTTGGGTGACAAAGCCTTTTAAATGCCAGGAGAGGTTTTGGTCTACCACTGGCCACTGGGCAAAGAAGGCCTGACAGAAAGGTGACTGGGGGGGGGGGTACCTTCTGGTCCCCAGCAGAAGCCCAACACAACAAATTCTATCGGCTCCCATGCTACCAACAACTGCTCTCTCCTTAGGCTGTTGCTAAGAGACCAGCCTGTTGTTTACAAGATCCTCGGTGGCGTCGACTTCCATAATTTATAATTTATTATCTTAGTGTCAAAACTTGTGTTGGTTTTTACTTTATTTCACCATAGATCCAATAATTGTTAGATACAACAAAGGTCACACATCCACCAGCAGAGCGGCTGCTGCAATAGCACACCCGCCACCTCTGCGCTTAGGTGCTGTGGTAAAAATGCTATTATAAACTGAAGATGAATATCATTTTTTGTCCATTAACTTCAGGCATTATATGACTGCTCAGGTCAATGGATTCCCTCAAGACTTGCTCACTATTGCAAACATGTCTCTGTCCAACCCAGAAGGAAATGAATTGAAATGACTTCAATTATCACAAAAAAAGGACTGGAGCTCTCTTTGCTGTACACATCAACACCTAATCGTTCAAGGCGCCCAACATCTCCCCGCAAAGTTCAGGGCCACAGACATTTAACTGCTACTAGAAACGACTGCCCCAGACACTGAAGAGCTCTGTGGGCAAACAAGCCAGTCTGGGAGAATCTCTCCACTGGAGCAGAGCCTTTTGGTCCATTCAGTGAGGAGAAGAGGACAGAGAGGTCATTTGTGTAACACAGCTTAGCCACAGTGCATGCAAGCACAGAGAAGAGAGATGTGATCATTGCTTACTAGTATCGTGCTAGGCACAATGCTAAGTGCTCGAGCTGGAGTCAGTCAGAAAAAGCTTCCAATGAACATAGGGGAAAATTCTACCTTAGCCTCATTGAGCAGGCAATAAAATCGGGGCTTTGTGGGCAGGAATAAGGTCCCTAAGGATACAGGACTATAAAGTAGGAGAGTGAAACTCAGGCTGGGCAATCCTCAGATCTCCTGTTCTCACAGATATTATTTTTTAAAAAATCATTCTGGGCTTTGAAGTTTATTTCCATTTAAAGAGGGTCCCACACATTTGATGAAGCAGAGAGAAAGAAGTTAGCATTAGTTCCCAAATCATATCGCCACATCATGTTTCTCTGCAAAGTCCTTAAAATGTCTCAAAAACCACATAGCATGATGAACTTCTAGGAAGGGCTTTTCACTCTTCCTGTCAGGAGACCTGGCAAATTCTAATGACATTTTTACTGAGAATTGGACTTGTTATTTCCCAGAAAGGCAAGATGTCAGAAATCTACACAGGCATTTCTCACCCCTTACTCCTTCTCCACTGGCTCCAAGGCAGGAGCCATAGCCAGGACAGAACACCATAGCAGGGTCTCCCAGAATCCCTTAGGGTGTTTCGGAAGACTTTTTCATAATGCTGTGCTGAAAATAGATTTAAAAAAATAAAGCCAGAAACCATGACCCATAATATAATCAATCAAGGCATCCCCATGCTTAACCATTTATTAGATCGACTGTTGACTTTTTCCCCTGGCATGGTCTTGCTTACATACATGGCAGGTGCAGTCTGGACCCACAGCACAACCAAAGCAATAAGGGAAGAGAGGCGCTCTCCTTGAAAAATATTTGAGATTTCCTCTCTGAGACCAGAGTTTCATGAGGGTTTAATGGGAACCCAATCCATCTTGAATGTCACATCTTGAATGCTATGTCTGAGCAAACAGCATAGTCCAGGATGAAGATTCAGAACTTATCCATCACTCAGTGACCCTGGCACTGACACTGGCCATAGCAACTCCTAAGTTCCCGGTTTCTACATTTTTAAACATGGGTTCAGCAAAGCTTCCTTTGTCTTTCCAGGTGCTGTTGCATACCAGTTCCTTATGACTTAGAGGGAAATATCTTAAAACATAGGATGTAAAAGGAAGGTAAGACAATGGGATATTTTAGAACAGGATTACTTACAAGAAGTTAAAACAACAGGGTTCTCTAAGAGATGAAATGCTTTTATCCTGTAGAGCTCATTAAGATAGGAAGTAAACAATTGAAAATAGCTTTAGGAAGTTCCTGGAACTGACCAGATTCACTGGGCTCCTCCCTCTCAAGAGATTATAAGCAGGGAGAACTGCTCAGAGGCTCCCAGAGAAGGTAACCTGCTTAATAGAGGCTCACCCCCAAGCCACCAATAACAGCTGGAAAGCAAATAAATTCCCTAGATGTAACAAAGATCAGCCAAACTGCCTTGGTAAAACTCAGATGAACTGAGAAACCAAGATAGGATATTGTTCAACTAGTTGAACTTCCTGTAGGCTCTGCAGTGTGCTCCATGTTCCCAGCCTTGCAAGCTCCTATCCAGGCTGGCCTTGGCTTTGATCTCACCGAAGCTACCTTTGGGTCGTTGTACTCTTGTAAGTGACCCCTTACCCATATACCTGTAAGTAACCCAAATAAAACTCATTGGTCCACCATTTGTTGTATTTTGATTATATCTGTACTTTTGTTTATCACCAGTTCCATATCTGAGATGAGTGTTTATCACATCTTCCCAGGCATAAAGTCATACAGCAGATGTCTAAGGACAATATCAAGATTTTCCCGGAGGTTCCTGCTTTTAGTAGATTCTCCCAGTGGTAGAGCCCCCTCATTCAGATCTCAAGGATTTGGACCCTCTACACAAAATGTATCTCCATTACTCTCTGTTCTGTAGTGTTCAGAGCATTTTGTAAAAATGCCTTCCACATAAGGATGGAATAATGTCTTTCCTCATTTCCTCAGCATGGTTTAAGACTCTCTCCACCCATGGTTTCATAAGTCTAAGCTTTTAAGCACAGGATCCTGGACCAAATCCCCATGCATCCCGTATCTCTGGTACCCTTTCTCACAAATGCTTTGGATCTACAACGTGGAATTCTTTCTTGTTCTGGAAGCATGTCAGTTCTTTGTGTTGGCATGACTTTTCATTTCCAGCAAACATGTGCTTAGTCTTCAAGACCAAGATAAAGACTCCCTTCTCTACATCCTCCTCACTTCTTTGAGCACTTCCAAATGCTGTTCTCATCTCCTCATCTCTGTACCCACAAAGGAGCGGAGGGTCACTCCATGTCCTATCACATTCCCCTCCTGAAGCATTTCTGATTCAGCCAGGGCCTCCTGAATGCCTTTGTATCTCTATTTCCTTTTTTTGTTTTTTGTTTTTGTGGTTGTTCTCTATTTCCCTTCTGAAACCATTTCCTACCAGCCACTGGATGCTAGTGACTCTCAAGGTTTGTCATAGGCCATTGAAAAGTAGCATAGTAATTGGTTATGTGATCTCTTGGAGATCCTTTTGATTTCTGAACTTCACCAACCATGCTTCTGCTTAAGTGCCAAGCCTTGCCACCATCTACATGGCAGCTGTCTTGAGATGCAATCCAACTGTCACTAAGTCTTTAAGTTACTATGTTGGGTCCTCTGGAACATGGAAGATTAGCCAGAGCTCTTAACCACTGAGCCCTCCTTCCTGATTCTCTGGCTCTTATACTAGTTTTTCCACATCTTCCTTGGTGTTTCCTACACACGTGTTCCACTGTCACTTTTTGGAAATTTCCTAACAGTTTCTTGATGACGGGAAAGCAATATTCAAAAGACTTTGCACAGAGCACAGAGATTGTAGCTTAGTCTCAGTTTTCTGTGCCTGTAACTTTCAGCCTAGCAGCCATGGGAGAATTACTCTGGTTCCTACACTGGGTTCTGTTCTTCCTAGGCCTCTGCTTCATCACATGCTCTTATCTCCCAGCCTCGTTTAACTCCTCCCTACTCAAACTTAAGATGTCTAAACATGGTTTATTTTCTTAAAATACCCTTCTTTCTCATGCACTATCACATTTCCTAAGTTATAAAATAATTATTGAAATAAATGGAAATATAGGGTTTTGAACAAAATTTTAATAGCACCCCCTGTTTTTTAAAAATTGACAGGTTTACCTTGGCAGATGTTTGCTTGTGAAAATAATATGGCAGCCTTTTCCCAAAACCTTAAAATGTTAAAGATATATATTATTTTGCATGTGTGTGTTTATGCACACATTCACACAGACACACACACACACAGACACACCACACACACACACACACACACACACACACACACACACACACACATAGCATGAATAATCGATAGAGTCAATTTTATTCTTCCATCAGTTCCCAAGGGAAGAACTCCGGTCATCAGGCTTGACAGCTTGTGTCTTTACATCCCCAAGCCCAGAAATGATCTTTTTCCCCCTCCATCAATCTGGTTTCTTGTCCCCCCTCTTTGGTTACCCCTAAGTTTACAGCTTTGAAATGTGCCATTTTCTCTCTTGGGCTCAGGCTAAGCTTCTGAGGACACCTAGGGGTCCAGCTTCTTCGTTCCCTGGGCTCTGCTAAGGGAATGTATGATTGATCTACATGAGTGGAGACTTTTCCTGCTATGTGATGTAGTGAGCAATGGGGGAGTAGATCCCAGCAGGTCTTCCAAGCCCCCTTCCTTGCACATGGCTACTCTCTTCTCAAAGCATTGTTGACAGTTTATAAGACCAGACATTGAATCACCCCCAAAATCTAAGTTCTTCTGAGGAAAATAATTTCCGTATTAAGAAAAAAAATAAATAAAAGCCTTCCTGCTAGGCAAACAGCATTTTAGCATTGCGCATTTATTCTGATTTTTGCAATCCTAGACCCTTGCACCAGAGAAAGCAAATCCTCTAGCTGTTTGATCTTCACAATCCTTCAATTATCTCTCTGGTCCCCTTCTGCTGTCACTTAGAGTAAATATGTATCTGTCCATGAAAGGCAACCCAGCTTTTGTCTAATCATGTTAGAATTCTTGGCTAAATGCCTCCCAGTCTGGGCGCATCCCTCTCATACCTCACAGCCCAGTCCCCAGGTCTTAGTCCAGATGCAGACCCCACAGACTTCCAGAGCCAATAAAGGTCACCTCTCACTCAGGTACCCTCTGCCAGTCCTAGGAAGGCACATGACGTAAAGTTCTGTCGTGCCCACTCAACCACAATTGCTCTGCTGACCTCGAAGAAGATGCTGAAAGTTGAGTGCTAACGTTGGCTGCCTTTTCCTTGGTTTTTTTTTTATCCAGGCCTCCACCTAAAGGCATCATGCCCTCAGCAGGCACTCTGACTTTCATGGGTGCACTCTTTCTTAGGTGAGACCTTTTGGTTCTAAACACTGTAGGCCAAGTCTGCAGGATTCTTTCCTGGGTAGCTCTTGTGAAGCACCCAACTGAGGACTCAAAGGAAACTTAAAGCTGTGAGCACAGTTTTATATCTTTGTGTGTGTGTGTGTGTGTGTGTGCGTGCACATGTTAGTATATAGAAGGACACATGTCTGAGGGTGACTACACGTGTGTGTACTGTTACGTGGAGGTCAGGGTTCAGTCTCAGGTAGCAGTCTTGAAAAGTCTGGAACTTGCCTGTTACATTAGGATGGCTGACCAGGAAGCTCATGTCTCCACTTATCCAGCACTGGGATTGCAAACATGTGCCACCATGTCTGGCTTCATTGCGTTGATTCTGGGGGATCAAATCCAGGTCCTCATACCTGCAAAAGAGGCACTGTACCAACTGAGCCATCTCCCCAGCCCACAACTTTACTTATTAATAAAGGGTAAGGGCAAGAAGTTCTGGGACTTAAATCACCAAGACAACCCACTTCATTCACTTCATATCAACCTCAAGGGCATTGTCCTCACTTAGCCCCAGGCCTCTGTTCTTCTATATGGCAGTAGGACTTTGAGCTGCCAGGTGGTTCAGATCCATGCCTCAGCACCTGCCTTTCACATAAGATCATATGGAGACATGGTCCAACATACTAAAATGTGCATGAGATTGACAGTTTGGGGTCTTTTGTGACCTCTTGTGCTCAACACAGCCATCCTACTGTGGATTCTTAAACTCCTTGTAAGGAAGATACTGGTCAGAACTCAAGGGCTTTCTGTAAAGTAGGTCAGATTGACCTTTGTAAATGCAAACATTGGTATATTCTCTCTCTCTCTCTCACACACACACTTAAACATATACATACATATGCACATACACACACAGCATATATTGTGACTTTCTAACCTGTGCTTTTGAAAGAAGATAAAGAAGAAATTAAATGAAAGAGAAAATCATTTTAAATGTGTCGAAGTTCTGATTTTGTTATTCTTGTTGTCTGTTTGGTCTCCTCAGAGCGGGTATCCAGCCATTGCACAGTCTGGGAGCTGGAGCCACGCTGAGGTTGTCACATGCTGTGAGTATGCCTGTGGAATTCAAGATCTGCTTGAGAACCAGACTCATCCCCAGCAGAAACTTAGGAGGCAACATTCTAGCTGACTTTGGGTTGCCACCTGCACACACCCAAGGAGCACACAACAAGATAGAGTGGGAACCACACAGATGACTTCCTAGAGGGAGTATATCCCTATCTGGGAACTGAGGGGGATACAGGTCCATGGCAAATGGAGAAAAGTAGAGGGCTTTCTCGTGGGAAACCCCCAGGCAGATCTTTGAGGGTAGGGAAGAGTATATATGAATTATCAAAAAGGTTATGAGCTTAGTTAAATTTAAATCATCACAACACTGAGTCTTAAGGTCCTTTTCACAAAGTTCTACCTCATATCCTTGCTCGGCTCAGTCCTTGGCTGTCTAACTCACAAACCTCACCCATTCACCCACCCAGAGTGGCCAGAGCTCGTCTGTTTTGCCTACCTCTGAACACCAAGAGCTGGTGACGCCTGATTTCTTTCCACTCAATTCCTCTCTAAATGTATCATAACCGTTGACCTGCTTAGTGTACCTTGATCTGTGGCCCTGTGAGCACTGAGTCCCCTAAGGAGCTTTGGGGAGTTCCCACAGGTCCCTGACTGAGTGGACACTCTTGTTCATTCTGCAGTTTCTAATCCCAGGGAGTCTGTGGCAGCCATAGCAAACTGGAGCGGTAATTCCCTTGGTTTTAGTGAAAAATATGGTCAGTATATGTGGTCTAATTGTCCAGACTAAATGGCTGTCTCCTGGGATGACCAAACATGTTCTTTTAGCCTAACTAATCATACCAAGCCCCCAGGCCCCCAAGGCTCCTCTGGACGGATGGTGAAACTCCATTAGCTGAGTCACCTCCTGCCCTTTCTTTCCACCTGGGCCCTTATCACCTGTGCCCAAGCCTCTTGTTCCCAGAGGCCCTTGCCTGTCTCTTCCAGTGCCAGTAAATGATCAGGAGGGTCAAAAAGCTGCCTTCTCCCTACATCAGACTTTGAAGGTAAGAATTCTAAAGGGAATTCACAAATACACAGAAAAACAAAGTCATCTCATACAGTATATGAAAAACACTGAAGTACCAGGCATTTCTGGCTCAGGCTTCTGACTCCATGGAAGGCTTTAGCACATGACATGATCATAAGAACTTGTCTTTTTGTCTCATCTTCCCGTATGTAGATTGGGATGATAAGCCCAGCCTTGCTACCGACATCAGGAACATGGACAAGTTGACTACCTGGCACTATGCCTTACATACTCATGGGGATATAAAGCAAAGGTTGCTGTTACTATGCCAAATGCTACATGTGACTCCAGAAAGTGAAACCCAAAGCCTATCAGAGGCCCGTCATCCACTCACTGAATGTGAGCTTTGCTGTGGCCATTGGAAGTGATACACGTGGTGCGGTGCTTAGCTTCCAGGAACTTTACAGAAAAGGGGGCCTGGGTAGGTTGCAAGACCAGATTTTTCATTTTAAGTAAATGCTGTGTGCAGAAGGGACAACCAACCCATGCTAAAAGAAGTGCCAGCCGGCTAACAATAGCAACCTGGAGAGTATGAAGCCGTTTCCTTAAGCAGAAACAACAGAGAAAACGAACAAGTTCATGGTGGATTTGGAAGCTGGAAAACCACATTCCACCCTTGCTTCTCCCAGAGAGAAGCCTGTCTGCTTCTTGGTTAATGGACACACAGGCCACCCTCTGTGCCCCATCCCTCCTCCCACAGAACTGCAATTTGCCACAAATTGTGTGTAACCAGCTTTGAAATTCTAGTCAGAAGTAATTATTGAATTTGAAATTACATAAATAAAACAGATCATTACTATAAAGTCATTAAAACTTCTACAAACAAAATTCACAAAGAAAAGAAATATAAAATACTCAACCTCTACATCTCAGTCTCTCTCTCTCTCTCTGTTTCTGTAATTCAGGGCTGTTATCTGCTATCTCTAGGGATCATCTATTTCTTAACCTATGAGTGTGGCAGAGCAGGTGTGTGTGAAGGTAGAGTGTCCACTTGGGAGAGGGCAATGGTCCCTGAAGCAGAAGTTGAGGCTTTATCACCTGTAATCTGCCTCCAAAAGGGCCTCAAAGGCTACAGTGTTGACACTGTTTACCAAGAAGGGTGGTATGTGCAGGGTAAGTGGTTTTAAAAGAAAAGGTCATCTCAGGAACATATCTTCCCAATTACAGTTTGACTTTTGGTGGAACTATTTGGTGTCTGATGAAGCCAGAGAGAAAGTGTGGCTGGCTCACGTTAGCCAATGCTTCAGTGACACTGGAGAAGAAAAGTCCCATCTGTAGTTGGCAGGCTGCAAGGATAAGACCAAGACAGGCATGAGAGAATTTCAACACCAGTTTCAAAACACAGGCCACAGGGGTTCTTCTCGGACCAGCTGATTACCTGGTGAGTCTCTAGGGAAAAGGGATTTAGAGATGAGATCTCATTACTCATTTTGCTAAAAACCCACCTGTGAACACAGAAAGCAATCATCTCTGGGATTTGGGGGTGGGGGCTGCTATGTGCTCAGGTGGAGATTGCTTAACCTAATCAGCCACTTGACTTCTGGAAAAATCAGTGGAGTTTTTCTGCCACAGGGACTGTGGATACAGAGGGGGCCTCTAGCCCATGATTACTTTACAATACCTGTGTGGGTGGTGAGAAACAGGTGGCAATGAACACTGACTGAGTTGAGTTCAGAGACAGGAGACCATGGGCCATGCCTCTGTTAGTACTCTCTGACAGAGAGAGCTCTTGTCATATGGACACCCTGACTTTGGAGGATGCTGGTGAAGAGGTTTATTAGTGTCATCATGGTGTAATTCCAACATTCTACTTCTTGCCACGCATGTTAGTGTTAGCCCAATGATCATGCTCTCAGAGCCATTCCTGAACATCTCACCCTCACATCTTGCCCTTTCTCCATCTGTAGACAAATGAGAGGTGGTTGTGTGTGTGTGTGTGTGTGTGTGTGTGTGTGTGTGTGTGTGTGTGTGTGTGTGTGTGTGTGTGTGTGTTTTAATGTTGCAATCTTTTATTGAACCTTCATTTTGGCCCCAGTGGTTCCTCACTCTGGGCATGTGCAAACTACCCCCCACCCCCTGTGATCCCCTCCTCTGAATATTGTGTGGGCATAGTAGCTTAATGATGGGAATATTCTGTCCCTGAGGTGGTAAGGGCTGGGGACTTGCCTTTGACTTGTTCTCACCTATCTTAAAAGTCCCTGGCTTGACTGGGAAAGGAAGCTTCCATGTCAGGGGGCTCCTTGTGGAAGACACACAAAACTGACCAACGGGAATTGTGAGCAAGCTACCCCACAGACTGAACATTTGCCTCGTGTGGCCATGACTCTGCTTCATGCTTCTGGAATTTGGTAATGGCTATGTGTCAACTGGGTTGTCTTCAGAAGCCCCAAGGAGATAAGATAAGCACACATCTAAGTGTTTGCAAAGGGACTTCCCGTGAGGAATTACTAAAGGGAGGCAATCTCCCCTGGATACTGGGAAGCATGCTACTGTAGACAGGAGGGTCCAGTGGAGCACAAAAGAAAAAAACAAAATGTTAAATAGGATGGTTTGCTTTGTGTCCACAATGCTGTGAGCAGCTGGATCCCCCAAACACTCCACTAAGATCTGAGACATTGCAGGTGCAGAACCAGATGACCATGGACCAAAATCTTAGAAACTATGATCAAATAACTTACCCCTCTTAAGGCTCTCACAGACATTTGACATCGTGAAGAAGGGAACAATTGACATGGCTCCAGAGCAATCAATGGACAAGCATTGGGTTCATCCAACCAAGTAGTTTTATTTCATAGAGAAGATATTTGAAAGAGGGAAAGATGGTGTAGGGTGGAGTTCCTCAATGCTATTTTGTAAGGAGCCAAAACTATGGAAAAAATATACCACTCAAGACTTTTCTAGGCCTTTTTAGTGTTGTATGAAGTTTCTAGCCTGTCTGGCCTGTGGTCCAGACCCACATACCCGCTGTCCTGCAGTCCCACAGAAACACCTAGATGCTTGTATTAATTTTATGCTGATCAGCCTATGGCTCTGGCATATTGCTAGCTAGCTCTTGCTCTTAAACTAACCCATGATTCTTATCCTGTTTAGCCATGCGTCTCGGTACCTTTTCTCAGAGCAGCATAGTTGTCCTCTGCATCTGTTGGCTTCTCTGGTATCTCTGCTCTGCTCTTTCTGTTCCCAGAGTTTTCTTAGTCTGGTAGCCCCACCCACACTTCCTGTCTGCCTTCAGCCAATCAGCATTTTTATTAAACCATTAGGTGGGACAATTATTTACAATATAACAACATAATCCCACTATATTTTAGTCTGTGTGTGTGTTTGTGTGCATGCACAAGTATAAACGTTGCATATATAGACAAACAAGCTATGTAACATGTGTTTATATATGTGCAGAGGCCCAGGACACAGTCTTCAGTGACATGTCCTTCCCATCTCATTCTTTGTGATCTGTGATCCGTAATTGGTCCCACATGTAGAACTCGCCAATTGGGAGAGTTCACTTCATATGGAAGGACCTTCTGTATCTAGGCTCAAACAAGCAAGAATCAAAAAAAAAAATTCCATTATACACCTGTATTGAACATGTCCTAATACTCTTTTTAAAATTATTTTCTAATGATGCAAAGTGATAATCATTTATGTGGCAGGTACAGAGTGCCAGTGGTGATACACAGATAATATGGCTTAGATAATCCAGAAGGATAGGGGTAAACCTCATTCAAATATTATGCCAGTTCATAGAAGGGGCTAACAGAAGCAGATTCTGATATCCAACAGAAAGTTCTAGATTTGTCATTCCCCTGCCACTGTTTATAACAGGGATGAACATATCTATCTGCTTATATGAATCTCATTTCTGTCTCTGTCTAATCAAATACCAACAACAAGCAAGGCAAACCCTATCTGTCCATCCCAGACAAAGAGTTGAGGTTCTTGTGACACAGACCCCAGTTCTGTGCAAGAGTCATTATAACAGACTGAATCCAGAATGTTCCAAAGATCACGCCTTTCCATCATTTACCTGCTTTTACCAGAAACACCTTAACAAATAATATGTGGTATATCTTCCCTAAGCAAGTGGTTCACAACCTCTTCTTTGCCTGCAAAGGAGACTTTGGACATTTTTTCCTAAATCATCACCCCAAGATACAAATACTAGTAGCACAGACAGGCAGTGTCCTGCATATGCACCAGCTGTATACACAGTTTGTAAGCCTTGAATAAGAAAGCTCAGTTCCACAAGGAAGAATTTTGGCTTCTTTCACCCCCCTTGAAAACACATGCTCCCTTAGCAACATATATGTTAGGACTTCATGATCATTTAAGAATAGTTAGAAAAGTTAAAAGCTTGTGTTGAAATATCCACATGATTTACTTCATTTTCAACTAATAAGAGCCAGAGAATCATGGGAGCTGAAGCATCAGAAAGACCACAGACAGATGTGTCCTGAAGTATCAGGGGTCCAACTTCGACCACATCTGGACAGCCAGTTCACGACTCATTTCGGAGTTCTTCAGATCTGTCCATCCTGTGTCCCTCCATAATTAACCTGTCAACCCAACGGCAAACCTAGGCAACAAGGCAACCTGAGCCCCTTCCTTGAAGAGTCTTGAAAATGAAATGATTCAGCATCCCATTGCCACCATCACAGTGACTGTGGACTTTTGTTGGGGATGTGCAAAGCAAGTGTGTTTTGTTCTCTGTTCTGGTTAGTCTTTGTCAACTTGATACAAGATAGAGTCACCAGGGAGGAGAAAGTCTCAGCTGAAGGCTTTCTTCCATCAGACTGGCCTGTGGGCATGTCTATAGGGTGTTTTCTGCATCGTCGATTGATATGGGAGGGCCCAGACCAGTATAGTAGGTGCCACCTTTGGACAAGAGGTGCTGGGCAAGCTGAGCAAACCAGGGGAAAGCAAGCCACTATGATCCTTCATGAATTCTGCTGTTCCTGCTAGAATTACTGTCCTAACTTCCTCAATGATGAATTGTGACATGGAAGTCTAAGCCAAATAAAGCCTCTTCTCTCCAAGGTGTTTTTGGTTAGAGTTTCACCACAGTAACAGGAGAACACACTAGGACATTCTCTTAAGAGTCTGGACTCCTAGGCAGACCTAAGGAGGAAGTGCTTGCTGGTCAGGCTGTGCCTTTCCAAGAGGGTCTATGTAAGAACCTGCTCACTGCCTTTTTCAGAACTTTCTGCTACCTTTGACTCCAGGCTCCTTCTATGAGGTACATCACTCTGGCCTTGACCTCTGCTCCCATTGTCACCCATCTCTCTGACTTTGACCTCCTCTCTCATTCACCTGTAAGAACCTCTTTTGATGACATTGAGACTGTCTTGGTGGCCCAGGATCATCTCCCATCTCCCAATCCATGGTTTACATCTGAAAACTCCAATTTTTTCCCATGTGAGTTCATATATTTATTCGGCCCACAGATTAGAAACTGGATGTCTTTGGGTGGCGATTCTGTCTACCACACAAATCAGTGCACATATGGTGTTGGTGTGATCTTTCCATTTGATTTTACCCAAGTCTGCTGATTTGAAGGGGGAAGTCTCAAATCTTCAGAACCAACTCCTCTAGCCCATGCATATGGGGGAAAGCGTGCCACATTATCCGCATGCGGAAATCGATGAGGACACACACATTCTCTCTCTCTCTCTCTCTCTCTCTCTCTCTCTCTCTCTCTCTCTCTCTCTCTCTCTCTCTCTCTCTTGAATAGATAGCAACTGACATCATCCTTGACAGCTTGGACTCTCATTGATAACACTCTTTATGGGCTTTCTGTTTCTGATTCTGCTCCAGAGCTGCCCAGACACTGGAACATCTTCAGCTTTCTATACTTTCTCCTCACCAGCCCTCAGCTGAAGCTGGAGAAATGAGCCCTCACAGAGTCCAGTCAGGTCTCACCCTAGGCAAGCCTGAAGTATCAGCCAGTTTGAGGACTGTGAAAGCTTTAGAGCATGATCCAGACTACAGAAGTCTCTGACATGATCAGGGAGTGAGTCGGAAAGGCTCAAGTAGAAGGCTGTCACTCCTACCTAGGAAAGCTTCAAGAAAGAAGGACACGGGGTCAAGTGGTCAGTGAATATACAGATGATATTTTTTTTGAGAAGGACCAGTATTAAGTGAACAGCACAGACTCTAACAGCTTCTTGAGAAAGTGTAATTCATATGTAGTTTACTTTAGTTTTGTGCATCGGCTAGGAAGGGAAATGGGGGAGATGAGAGGAAAGGATAATAAAGGGCAAGGGAGGAACGCTGGGGGGAGAGGAAAAGAGAGGACAGATCGCCAAAAGGAAGAGAAAGGAAAAGCCTCTGGCATGGACCTGTGCCCACAGACAGCTCTGGGTCCCAGGGGTGGGATTGTTCTAGAATTCCAATAAAGGAGACGCGTGAGGCAAACTCAGTTCACACTGTTGACGCTTTTCTGTTTGACTGCCCTCCAGCCCACATCCACATCAGGGGGAATGAGGGGGTCTGTCATGTATTTTCAACTGAGTTCTGGGCAAACCCTCATCAACCACAGAGAAAAAGCCACTTTTTTCCCTGCCCTTCTCACATGCTGGGCAGGAGCCTTACATTTTCTTGGCTGTGAAGGCCCTCTGTGTTTCTTGGCAGCACAGGTTTCTGGAGCACAGCCCCTTCCTGAGTCAGAAGTGAGAGCTAGTGGGCCTTGCTGGCAGTTGGGTGCCTTCTCAAGCCCCAGGCATGGGGGAGGTTTGCTTCCCACGCAGAGGACTTTTTGCTTCCTACTTGTCCACCTGAGGTGAACTCTTTCCTGAGTGCCCAGCAGCACATTCTCCATCCTGTTCCTGTGAGCTTTATACTTCCTGCTCCATCATCAATGGAAATTAACCACATTCTCTATGGATGGTCAGAGCACTTAGGACTTTGGGGGTATTGCTGCTTGGTGTTCCAAGATCTTCCTCTGCCTTTCTTATATCAACACGAGAGCTTCGTTGGTATCCTACATGATTTGAGCCCAAGGCCATCCAATGCAGGGCTTCAATTGTTCAGCTAGTCTTCTAAATGACAACCAGGGGGCCAAAGCCAGTATCTGGTTGTGTCCTAATTCATGGGTTTCTTTGGTTTGACCCCAAAGCTAGCCACTGAGGTAAGAGTGCAGCCCTGTCCCATTACAACTTTACCATCTCTAGGGAGTCCATTCACCTTTCTGAGTCTCGGCTTCTCTACTGCTGATGTGAGGTAATGTTCAGACAAGGTAACATCTAAGGCTCTTCAGGTCTGCTGAACTAAGATCTCAGTATGCTCCCCTAGGTTTGAGATCTTTCTGAGGTAGCAAGTTCTCCTCACTATTGCCCAGCAGGTATGTGAGTTTGGGGACTGCAGTTGTGACTTCAGTGAAGTAGAACAGTGTTGCGAACTGTCTGCAGGAATCCTGGTTTTGGTTATTCCGTGAAAACTGCCTGCTTTTTGCATAGGGAGGGTCCATTATGGTGGCCACAGGCTTGCTCTCAAATATTCTGTCCCATCACCACATTCTCTGTCAGATCATGTTTCTTGATTTTTGATTCAGAAAATATGGTCAGCATATGGTAAGCGAATTACTTCACTGTGGGCTGCGGGACTTCTCTCGCCTCCCACGAAAGCCCCCAACTTGCTCTCTCAGGCAGATGGGTGCCTCTGCTCTGGTTTCCTGTGCCTGTCATCACAACTCCTGTGATCTAGCATGTCCATGCCTGTGTCCTGGGATGGACATGTGACTCCCTGAGGCAGGAACAGTGTGTGTTTCATCTCCGTGTTCCTGGCACCAATTCTAAAACTCTCTAAACTAAAAGCAATTTTTCCCCCTAAGAGTCTTTTATGTTACACAGTAGAAGCTCTCTTGAACACTTGAAGCATACATTAAAAGTTATAATCTTTTAAAATAGAACCAGGGACGTTAGTACCCAGAGAAGAAGTTGTATATTTCTTTCTTTTTCTCAGAGTTATCCTGTTCCTTCCCCCACTCCAACATTCCTCCTCATCTTCCCCCTCCCCATCCTGTTGTCCTTTCAGATTTTCTAAGGTTCATAACTTACATACAGCAGTTACTAGAAAGGATTATTCCCTGAATGCAGGTATCCGCAAGTCTGTCAGTTCGTGGTAAATGAAACAAGACATGAGCTGAGAAATTGTCTCAAGCCTCACTGAGGGCCATTTCTGCAGCCATCTAAGCCTTCACACACACAAAGCCCAACTGTAAATGCTCGATTATTTTATGCTCTTAGGAAGCAAACAGTCCTTTTATCAGAAGAGCAGTGGGTAAAGAAATCTAGCTTTTGAAAATAACCTCAGTCGCCTTGTATTCATCTCTGTTAATTGCTTTTAAGTACTCAATTCCTCCTTCAGATCCTGCTCCCTCCAGGTCTTTCTAGACATGAGATCCCCTATCCATTCTCTAACTGAGCATTCACACTGATAGCCATGCTGAGCTTCATGTTGTCAGCACCTTCTAATTATTTCTGCCTTCTAGTGTGCCGTTCAAGACCTCCTAGGGTTTGACCACTGTCTATCATTTGGCACCTCATCTCTTTAAGAGAACCATGTGCCAACACCTTTTACTCCAGTAAGTGTAGACATACAGCCATTTCAACTATTGCTAACTCCTAAAAATAACCCAGCTCGTTTATACATATTTCTGAGCCTTTGCATAAATTCTTTCTTCTACCTGGGATATGTTTCGGTCTTCAGTTACCTTAGCAACCTATTCTTCTAGAATATTAGTTGACTTTTCTCTTACTTTAAAGGCTTCTTTCAGTAACTGCAGATGATGAGAGTGATGGTGGTGGTAATGGCAATGAGGCTGAAGGTGGTGGTAGTGTTATGAACATGGATCTCTCAGATTGCACTAATGACAGTGATGATAATGGTGGTAGCAACTATGACGATCATGGTGATATAGTGGTCATGATTGTGGTTATAAGAATGGTAGTGATAGTGATGAGATAGTGATGGTGGTGATGATGGTGATGATGATGAGGGTGATGAGGGTAAGGATCTAACATGGAAATGGTGGTAATGGGGATAGTGAAGATGGTGAGGGAGACAGAGAATATCAGAATAGCATAGTGCCATGCAGTCCACTGGGTATCATCTACTGGGCTAGGTCCTATTTCTTTATAGACTTTCCTAGATATTACACTTTATGGTAGAAAAACACCCAATTCAGAAATATATGGAGAAAAAAATTAATCCCATAGACAAATAGTTCACTTGTCTCAAATATGTTATCTACTTGTCATGTGACCTAAAAGCTATGGCACATATATGTAGTCTTCATTAACCTGCCACATGGATCCTAACACACTATAGGCAAGCAAACAGTTTGATAGGTTGTGGGCATGAGATTCTTCTTTCATATGTCTTTAGGCTTGCCAAGAGGGTCATTTCTTGGGAAGCACACACCTTCCATCAGTATCTGTGCACATATTCTTAATTATTACTGTACTGAGGACTCTGGGGACCTCCAAGAAATAGTTTTGGCCCAGACTCTCCTTCTGGCTGGATCTTTAAGTAGAACCCTCCAAGATTCAAAGTTTCTAGGGTCTGGGCTGATACAGAAACCTGTAACTATCTCCAGAAGATAAAAATATTGTGTCTCATCTAGAGAAAATGAAGCCAAGCCAATGCCAATCTGAAAGAAGCACTTTTACCCTATCGCTTTAAAAACAAATTCAACTGCGTGAGTATCTTGTCTGCAACCTGCTTGAGGTTAGCATTCAAGGCTGCACAAGAAAACAGTGTGTAGAAGAAGCCTGTTGCAGAGACCGAACTGACAAATTTAATAAACACAAAGTAAAACCAACAATCAATAAGAGGCTAAGTAGATCTACCCGTTCTTGTCACATTGGAGAATGCCCACTTATCATCTAGCCAGAAGAGGGTGACAACCCTGGAGTGATCTATCAGCATGGAGAGGCCATGTTCATAGTTGTAGCCTTTTCAGTGCCATGCAGCTTTCCCTTGACTCTCACTCTCGACGAAACAAGGCCCACCCAAAGGCCCAGAAGCTCTCTTCAATCATACTTACATATCAAGTTGCTCTGGCCCCTCTGGGAACACAGGTTATTCCATACGTAAGCATCCTGACTGCCTGGGCTCTGTAATACTGCCTGTACACAGTGCTGATGGATCTGCCCAGCTTTGCCTAGGGAAGTTTCGAAGATGACAAGTCAGAAGATGCAGAATCACTGCCTACCACAAGTTGGCTGTTTTGCTAAAAGAAACAGAAATGTTGGGCTTATGATCTTGGATATAAATTGAGCCATAGATATAAACCGAGGTTAAGCCATGGGTAAAAACAATGGTATGTATGTTTTAGGCTATGAACAATATTTTAGCTCATTAGCATTTCAGAAAGAAGAAAGGCTTTGGGCAGAAGGGCTTGGTAAGTCCTATGGACACTGGGAAGCAGAGAAGGCTGTCGACATAGAGCAAAGGGGGCATGGAAGTTCAAGGCTTGTATAAACAGAGAAGTGAGTGATGAAAAATCAGTGAATCAGGAGAGAAAGGAAGTAGGGTAGGGTCTGCATAGCAAGCACCATTCTACTGACTCTTGCCCATTGTGCAGTATTTATTTCTCGTGTGGCCTATACTCTTCTGGGTCACAAGATTGTATAATACAAAATGAGAAGTTTTCCATCCCATAGACTCAGCGTCTTCTTAGGACCAAAGACCATAGTGACCCGTAACAGCTGAGCAAAAGATAAAACATTAAATAGCTGTGTTTACGAAACACATGATCTGTTCTGCCTATGCTACACACATCATCTCCCATCTCTCTTGCTAATCTGATGAGAGCCAGAGTGAAGGCCAGCCTAAAGCAGTATATGTAGTACAGATGTTGACCTTCACCTAGCCAGACCTTCTTCCTGGCTCATTTATCTATAATGTGTTATAGTGTGGGCAGATGATCTTTTTATACTTCAGCTACTTCATTTACCTAGAATGATATCAGGTTGCTGGGTTAAAGAAACCCATATTGATATTGACCTTTAGTCGGCATCCTCCGGGTAGATGTGGTGTGATTGCCTCCACACTGGGCCCGCAGCAGCCACTTATAAGAGAGGTCAGGAAAGCCGTCATGAATTAGAATTTGGTTTCTAGTGTAAAATGGAGTCCTTCATTGGTAACAATGATAGTAATCATTTTTTCTTCCTACATTTACTTTCCGCTAAGTGTCTAAAGTGCGCAATCACTATTTAGAGTGTCCTGCTAATCTAACACAGCTTCTCCAAGTCTCCTAGCCACATAGAAACTGAAGAATGGAGAGAAGGGAGATCCAAGGCATGGTTCAAGGCTGCACAGCAAAGGAATTAGTACAAAGCCCAAGCTTATTCTTAGCATTCCCTTGACTTCTTCCTATCTAGCAGCAATCTAAGAGACTCCAGAGATGTCCGGACAGAACTTGTGTCCATGATAGGAGTGAACATTGGTAAGTAACAATTGTTCCCTGTTATCCACTGACTCTCGGATGCAATGAGCCATTTTGTAGGTCTGGTGCATTATCTGACCTTGTTCTGTTTGACATGGTATCTGGCTCAAAGGAGGTACTCCTGAAAAATTAGAATGGATGGATATCTCTCCATAGATGGGCAGATACACAAATTGACAAATTGGATGCCCAACCTTATGTGCTGTCTTCTCTTTACCTACCCTGGCTGAATGGCACACAAGTCTCTTCCTCTATATGCCTCACGTGCTAGCCACCCTTCTGCCCAACTTCTAGTGATGGAAGGGAGGGAAGAAAACACATCCTCTTCTGTTTAGGACATGACCAATTGAAAATGCCTCACCAAGTTTTTGTGCAGGCTTCTCTATATGCATCCAGTATGGTTTATAAACACCAGGATCCTATGTGACTGTGTATAATCTGGGCCATGACATAGAAACAGAAGGGAGGCTTGGGGGTAAAAGATAGACCAGAGGGAGTGTATGAGGAGTGAATATGGTCAAATGGTGAGATACATGACTTGTCTCTCTGTAAAGCCAGAAGTATGTACAATAAACATTAACTACATTGTAATACGCTTAAAAATTCTAAATTCCTTACAGTTGGGATAAAGATTTCTATGGATTTTCAACAGACTTCCATTTATCTGGAACAGATCATCAAAGAGAGTGTTAGCCAAAAGAGATGGCCTCAGAGCCAGGGGGGGGGCACCTCTTGGAGAATGACTCTGGACTGCCCCAGCCTCTGTTTTGCTGTGTCACCCTGGCTGTGCCCATTTATCTCTGTAGGCCTGACACAGCTTACACATTCGGGAAAACCTATTATTTAACTTAGAGAGTGGATGTTCTTTTGAACTACTCAAAACTGAGAGTATTGCTGGTGAGTTTATTGATTTTGATGGAAACCATAAATGTGCTCTTGAAATCATTTTAGAGTTTCTAATAGTAACTCTGAAACTCCACCTCTCTCCTTGTCCCTCCCTCTGTGTATCTCTCTCCATGTCTCTTTTTCCCCCCTCTCTCCCACCAAATAAAAAGAAAAATCAAAAGATGGACAGTGACATGATTAGCAGGTAAAAGTACCAACTAGCAAGTCTGATGATTTGAATTCAATGCCTGGAATCCACTTTTTTGAAAGGAGTGAATATATTACTTCAGGTTATCCACTGACAACATCAGGTATGTCATGTTGCACGTACACACATGCACACACACACAAGAGAGAGAGAGAAACAGAGAGAGAGAGACAGAGAGACAGAGAGAGACAGAGACAGAGACAGAGAGACAGAGAGATGGAGAATAAGAGAATAGAAAATCTCAAAAGAGGGCAGGGCTGGGGATACACACACACACTCCCCACAGTCACTGACCTAGCTCGCACAGGCCCTAGGATCCCCAGTATCTATTTTTTAAAAACAGAAATTAACCAATATTTGCCCCAAATAAGAAGACCGTGTCCCTGAAGAGCAGAGGGGAGGGGAATCCACACACAGTGCAACACTGATTACTGATTATGTAGATTATGACCTCAGCAGATTGAAAGCATCCATTTTATTTCCAGTGGTTCAGTGAGTCAGAGCCCAATCTTGTCCTAGCGGATCTGCAATATCTAAAATAATATTGGAACGATGATGTAAGGAAGATCTTGATAGCTTCAACTTGGGTGATGGGGTCGTAGGTGGCTTGCATCTTTGTATCCACTTGGTATTCTCAAGTTTTCTACAATGAACATTAATCCTTTCTTGTGCTGAAAAGAATCATATAGCCCCCTCACTCCTACCCCAAACCCAGGTAATCTAGAGTCATCTCCCTCACTTTCCAGAATGTTATTGGAAGTTCCTGGGCAGCAATCCCATGTGAATCAGCCTGTTTTCTACTGAAATAAATAAATAAATAAATAAATAAATAAATAAATAAATAAATAAATAAATAAATAAATAAATAAATAAATAAATAAATAAATAAATAAATAAATAAAATAAGTAAGTAAGTAAATAAATGAGTGAGTGAGTGAGTGAGTGAGTGAATGAATGAATGAATGAATGAACGAATGAATAAACAAACAAACAAATAAAAAGACCCATTGTAAAAAATACACACAGAAAAGGTGAAGTGAACTATTGGATGGTCACTTTCTCTGTTTAATTCTGCACTGATAGCCAGGACCCTGACACAGCCTCAGCCTCTGTCCCCTCTGCTCCTAGTTTCCCTGTATGGCATCCCCTCTTACTCCAGTACACACATATCTGCCCACCTTGGCTTGAGCAGAAATATTGGCTTAGGAGGATAGAGCTTCCATGCTGGGCATAGGCATCTACCAATATCTTTGAGTGCTGTTCTCACAGGGCAGCTGTAGGCTGGACTTCTGGGAGACATGGGTCAAAGCTCAATCAGTAGATGTGTTTCCTAGTAAAGGTCACCATTCCATCTCATGCAGCCTCTTTTCCCTATGTCTGGCTTTGCCAGGCTGTACTTCTCCAGTGGATGGTTGAGTTTCTAACCATTCTGTAAGGTCGATATGGAGGTGAGTAGGCACAGATGAGGAGAGTAGAAGAGCTTGGAGGTAGGAGATGGGGACATTAAGGTTTTAGCCTCAGAGTGGAGTCAGGGACCAGGATGGAATGGAGCTTCTGGTAGTTATCGACATGAATGAAGAGTCCCAGAAAGGCTTAGGTCTTGTACCCAGTACCCTTGCCAAGACCTGTACTGAGACACTCTAGGATTGGGTCCCACACAGCTGAGCAGAGCTGGAGTCACTTTTCCTGCCTGGTTCCTATTAACACTGTGGGTTTCCAAGCCTTAATGGATACACTCTGCCTGCAAGTGAGGGCTGCCCAGAGCTGCCGGCTGCCAACCAGGTTGCATATAAAAGAGACCTTCACAACCCAGACAGTGGGTTATTTACTAACTTCTCAAAAACAATTAAGTAAAAGCAAACCCCAGAACCTTGGAAGGCAGGCGGCTGGACATATGCTCCTTTATTGAGGGACAGAAGTCAGGCAGATTGGAGGATGTGTTTGTTGGTAAACTTCGGCCTCCTTAATTCCATGCTATTAATGGTGCATTCAGTGGATCCATTTCTCTGGGGATATGGTCCTTGGAGCTTCCAACATCTTGCTGATGATGCCTTACAAAAACCAGTATCCATCTTCTAAGGGTGTGGCAGAGCACAAGGCAGAGAACAGCCAAGACAACATAGGCTGGGCAAGATGAGACCCTTGGCCACTTAGGCACTTGTTCTCATTCCTACCTGAAGGGCAGGATTCCATCTCCAAGGATCTCCAGCCCTTTGTGGGAGTTGGCCTTACTAAAGAACATCTTCTCAGGTCAGATTGTTGGGCACCAGGTTCCTGACTAGGAGGATGAAGTCTGAAATTGGGAAGTCAATACAGTGTGATCATTTTGTTCAGCCCCCTGGGCATGACAACTGAAGGTTGCCTCTGAACCATAAACTTTGGCATTATTACATACACTCTATTTTCAAGGAGAGGTTTAATCACCTATTTCTTCGTCTGACACGTTGCATACGTTGTGCAGAGCTTTGAGAAACCATGTTTAATATTGTGTATGATGATCAAGGACACAGGGTTTTGTAAAACTCTGACAAGCACAGTTCTTCACCATA
The DNA here is from genome assembly GCA_033318265.1 of Phyllotis vaccarum. Lineage (NCBI taxonomy): Eukaryota > Metazoa > Chordata > Mammalia > Rodentia > Cricetidae > Phyllotis > Phyllotis vaccarum. The sequence goes on from JARWLC010000006.1 coordinate 43,784,975, forward strand.
AAAGGTAACTAAATATTATCAGAATAAACACTAGTGGAAGGCACATGGAAGGCCAGGGAGATGAATGGATGGATGGATGGATGGATGGATGGATGGACGGACGGACGGATGGATGGATGGATGGATGGATGGATAAGTGGTCAGTGAGCAACTATGAGGGCATTGGGCAATTGTGAGGGCCTGCATTCAGATCTTCATCAACATAAGAGCCATGTATAATAATAGCATGTGTCTATAAACTCAGCAATGAAGAAGCAAATATGAAGGGTCCCTGGGGCTTGTTGACAGTCAGCTTAACCAAATCAGCAATCTCCAAGTTTAATGGAGACCTCGTCTCACAAAATATAATGGAGACTAATTGAGGAAGATGCTTGACATTGACTTCTGGCTTTCATAAATTTGAGCATGCACACCTGCACAGACACATGCATTCACATTCTACACACACACACACACACACACACACATGCACACATACACACACACGCACATATACACACACACATACACACACATACACACATAAACATGCACACATACACGCACACATACACACACACATACACACACATACACACACATGCACACATACACACATGCACGCATGCGGATGCCCATGCATACAAAGAGAAAGAAGAGAGAGAAAGAGGTGGGGAGAGAGAGAACATAAAGGGTGCCAGACACTAAGATACTACAAAAAAAGAAGTGTTCATTCTCTACACAGGGAATGACATCCTAACCCTATGTTTACTTTCCTGGCCTTCAGATTATTTTCAGAGGTAACATCTTTGTTTGTTTTGAATGAGGAACAGGAGCTTTTCAAGGCCGAAACACATCAGGAAGACTTTCCTGGTCAATAGAACAGTTTGTGCAAATGCCATTAGAATGGGCGGGAAGCTCACCTGGGAACATGGCTGGGCAGTGAGGTATGTCTTCAGCATTACATTATGGAAGCAGCTGGTTGGCTAGGAGGAGGGGGAATCCTTGTGGATTTAACAAGGATATGTTAGTGCATCTGAGGTGTGGATTCGAACTCTCTGGCAGTAGTGAAGAGTATAAGGTGGAGTGTAAAAGGCTTGGAATCAGTCAGTTCAACTACGAGGTTCCTACCAAGAGCCTCAAAGCTGAGCAATGAACAGTGTAGTATCACAGAGCAAGTGGACAGTCTGGGGATACGGCAGCCATCAGCATGGGACACAGGGATCTAACTCCATGGGAGATGAGAAGGAGCAGGCAGTTGAATGTGCCTCCTGTCTCTGCAGCCAGGTAGAAAGTGGTGCTGAGTGCTGAGTGCTTCCCCTCATCCATCCTGCCCAAGACAGGGCTGTCAGTCACTGCTGAGGCAGGGCTCAAGAAGTCATTTGCACTGCTTGGCAATCTGGATCGCATCCATTGCTGCTTTCCTTTCATTTTGAGAATAAATGAAAAAAAAATTAAAAAAAAAAAAACCCGCTACTCCTCCGAATGCCAGATTTGTGTTCCTGTCTAAGGAAATTGTTTTTTCTTTTTTGCATCTGTGTGTACATTAAACAGCACGAAGAAAGTCGCGAAACTCAAGGACTTTCCCCAAAAGTAAATCAATTTGCGGTTGAATGTGCTGTGGAATTTGTTTGCAAACCTAAGAGAGCGAAGCGAGCTTAAAAAAGATGCCGTTGGATGAGACTGCAAAGTTCTGGAAAGTTCTTTGAACACATGTAAACATGATATGTGTAAGCAAATGTTTAACTCGCCTTTTTTACTTCTACAAATTATATTATGAAATCAGACGTCTGTGACTCCTTAAGAATGTCAAATCAGAGTATTCCTTCAAAACAGATAATTGCCTTGTGTTACTCAGCTTCCAGGCTCCGGGCTCTGGAAGGCTGGGTTTCCAGGCCCCCTGTAACTAGGAGCATGCAGAATCTCCATGAAGTAGGTGACTGAAAACAGACTACAGGATTCCTGAAAAGGAGCTCACCCCTTGTACTTGCTCTTGCCCAGGATGCCAGTATGATAATGCCATTCTTTTTTATCCTACCCATGATGGGTGAGCCTATCTATGCCTTGCACTCATCCTAGGGACAAGGGAGCTGGAGGTGCATTTTGAATCTATCTGGTATTCTCACTAGCATTGCTTTAACTCTCTCATGAAGGAAGAACCCAGAACCAAACTTCCCTCATGGCACCAAAAGGGAAGAAAAGCTGTGTTTTTAGAGAGCCACTGGCAGGAGGTCCCATGTAGGGAGATTAAGTTGTTCCATTATAAATAATTGTTCCCGCCTATGAGTTTAATAAAAAACACTAATTGGCCAAAGGCCCAGGCATATAACTTGCTAACTCTTTGCCCTTAATCTAACCTATGACTCTTATCTTGTTCAGCCATGTGGCTCGGTACCTTTTCTCAAAGTAGCATAGTTGTCTTTTTTTTTTTTTTTTTTTTTTTTGCTTTTCTCTGGCCTTCTGCTCTGTTCTGCCTGTTTTTAGAGTCTTCTTACTTTGGTAACCCTGCCCACACTTCCTGTCTGCCTTTGGCCAATCAGTACTTTTTATTGAACTCATAGACAGAGACAATTATTTACAATAAAACAACATAATCTCCCTACAGCCCCAGGCATAGGATAAGCAGTGATCTTCTGCTGTCCCCAGCACAGTGCACCCTCAAGTTCTGGAGCAAAGAGAGACACACTACACCCATCAGTTTCTGTGCTCACATATGGAATTAGTTGTCATTACCAGGCATTCCATTAAGGTTGCAGCCAGGCCTGCAGGGAGCCCCCTCTGGAACAACTGCAGGCAGGTCTGTCCAGCACACACAGCCCCAGTGAACACTGGGTAGCCTTTCTGCCGCTGCACACCAAGAGCGCTTTTGCAACCCTGAAGCCCAAGTTTTACTCCATATCTGCTAATAGTAGCACATGTGCACTTCCAGGGGAGAGAGGACCCCGTAGAGCTTCATATGCTAGCAGGCATTAATTTCATTCCTTGGGTGCAAAGCAATGTCAATGGGACCATTATCACGCATATGCTCCTGCTCATGAGCCCAATTAAACCAAAGGGTTATTGTTGCCTTTCACCGTCCATAACAGATGTGCAGATGATAGATTATGGGGGTGCAGTTTACAGTATCGTATTTTATTTATTCCCCAATTTATAAGTTGGCCATGGTAGCTCCAGAAAGGTTGTTTTACACTGAAAATAAGCCCTCATTAAAATATAAATAAATGGAAGTCTATTTCTAATTTTAGAAATGTAAAACTGTAGCTATACTTTTTACAAAACCCATAGAGGGGTTTTTACAAATAACCCTAAGAATTGCAATAAATAACCCAGTCACCTAGGGACATCTGTCACAGAAAAATGACTCATTCCTCATCAATATTACTAATGGTAATTTCTGAATAAGAACCTAGTAAAAAAGAAATCTCTGCCCTCAAGGGGGCTGATTCTCACTGGCTGAACTCTTTTTCTTTCTCGTCTTCCCCCTTCTTCCCTTCTCTCCCATAACACAGAGATTCAATGATATGTTTACAAATCTGACTTATAGTTAAAGGTTTTCTGATACCCCAAGAAAGGAAGCGACTGAATGACTTAGGTCACCCAATAATTCATAGAAAAGATGGAAAAGAAGCTGAGATTGTGTGTCCTCAAATTTTTCACTCTGAGAGCCAAAAGAAGGAGCTGGGCTCCACCCTTTGTTGACATCAATTAGCCTTAAACTCAGAGAAAGTGAGTCCTAACTGTGCATGTCCTGGGTCCTGTCCACCACTTTTTCTGCTGTGGGTACAGGAGGATTGCATTTGACCTTGTGTGGCCTTCAAGGTATAACCATCACCATGTGTGGAGGAAGCTTGTGTTAGTCTCTGTACCTCACTGGAGTGTTTTCCTGTTTTTATTCACCAATTCTTCAGTTTATAAACTCCAACTATTCCATGTCTCATAATGATTACATGGATATTGTAGATATGCAAACATGGATGGTACTGTTCATGGGCAAATAAGAGCTCACCTTTCCAGTACTCATGTTTTATTTCTTTAAGATGGAAGCAGTAACATGCACCCCCACCATGAGAAGATGTGGGAGGATGCCCCTCTCCCACTAGTGACTGATGCAATGATGTTTGAGGTGGAACAAAGGAATTCATTTGTCTTCTCATGGAACTAACCTATATACAAGATCATCTTTGGTCTGGTTTTCTGACGTTCTGACAAAGGATCCTAAAGTTAAAAAAAAAAAAAAAAGTATCTGGAAAATGTAGATCCAACCATTGCCCACCCCTCCCTCCCAGTTTCCATGCCCTCTCAAACAATGACTTTGTTTGAGATTGTTCTGGAGTTAGTAGGTCTGGAGCACCTTTTCCAATCTCCAATATCGGGGCTATCACACTGGGATCTTGCCACTGACCTTGGAAAAAGTATTTACACCATGGTAAGAGCTTGTACTATGGCAAATACTCTTACCATAGTGTATTTAAGGAGCTATTCAAGGCTGGTCCCTCCTAGAGCCAGCTGGTAATCAACCACTCACATCACTGCAAAATACCCTCCATCTCCAGCAGGAGAAGAGCTTGTACAATGCCAGGAGAGTGATGGATTCCCACATGAAGGTAAAAGTTCAAAATATCCTTGCTATACTCTGAGTCCTAAAAGAAAGTTTCTTCAAGCACCTTTGGAAAATTTGAGTAATCATTGTTAAGTGGGCAGATTTGAGTTTGTACAGTGAAATGACTCACAAGGTCTCTTTAAAGCCATGGGCTACTATGGCAGACTTATTTGCACTGTCACTCAAGACTACCAATAGAGATAATTTTATGAACACAGTATCCACCTTCCCAACAGACGGGATCAGTGGGCTGTGTTCACTTAATGGATTACGGATGTTTGTCATTGTTTAGGGGAGGTGGTTACGAATTGTATTGGTCATGGTCAGGGAAAACACTAAACAAAGGAGGCTAGAGTCAGGGATCTATTTCTGAGAAGAAAATATAACCTCCATATCGGAAGGGTAGGATAACAGGGTAGATTATTGAATCTACTTTAAACTGAAAAGGCAACTCCTAGTCTTAAGACACAAAAATAATATGTACCCCCATTGTTTATTCAACGATATGTTAGGAAGAAACATAAGCTAAGATCATTTCGGTCCTAGCCATCTGGGTTTCAGTGTTTGGGGATGAACTGAAAAGCTTCATGAAGTTTATGTTGCTGTTTCTGAAAGACTCATGAACAGGGACCAAAAAATGAATTAGATCATGTTTCCTTCTGTAGAGAACCACATCTCGTTTACACACACACACACACACACACACACACACACACACACACACACACACACACACACACATACCACTCTTATAAATGACAAGATCACTATGATTCCTGAAATAAAAGAATGACTTGAGGGTTGCCTTCAGAAAACATGTATTAGAATTTTCCCATGACAGGAGGCAATAGAATGAATGAGGAATGAATGGCCCTCTGGCTAGCAGAATTATAGACTCATTTCTTTTTATGCATTATTGAGACAATGATGAGAATCCTGACATTAGAAAATTGTGGAAGCACACTGACCATGGCCCCTAGGACTTACCCCTATGCTTCAAATATGTGTGTCCCTCTCCTTCAAGTCCACATGCTAGAGTCTGACTTCCTGGGGTAACAATCTTTGGAAGGGATTGGATCCTGAGGGCTTTGTCCTAATGGATGAGGTTAGCATGCTCCTCATGCTTGAGAGGCACATATATTTGCATGCTTGGCCCCAGTTCTTGGAAAGGCTTGGGAAGACTTAGGAGGTGTGGATTTGTTGGAGGAGCTGTGTCATTGGAGGTGGAACTTGAGGTTTCAAAAGCCCATCCCAGGCCCAGATTCTGCCTATTTCTGCCTCCAACTTGTGACTCAGAAGTAAGGTCCAGCACTGTGCCTGCCTGCCTGTACTCATGATCTCCTCTATAGCGGTCATGGTCTCACCCTCTGAAACTGAAAGCCCCCACTTAATGCTTTATTTTACAAGGTGCTTTGGTCATGGTGTCTCTTCCCAGAAATAGAATGATAACTAAGACAGAGCCTGTTAATAACGTGGCATTCACAAACCAAGTACAAGCCCTTGCCAGGTAGCAAAGCTGCTAAAGCCTTGATCTTAAACTCCTGAGTGCCATAACTATAAGAGATAAGTATCTGTTGTTAATAGACAAGCTCTTCTGGTGTTTTGTTATAGCCTCTAGAAGACACACAGACATTCATATATGAATTAAATGAAGAGAGGACTGGCCGGATGGTTCAACAGGTAAAGGGATGTGTCGCCAAGGCCTGAATTCTGTGTCTGAGACACACACACAGGAGGAGAGAAGAGATCCATGAAAGGTGTCTTTTGACCTCCACACACATCCTGTGGCACATGTATACCCACACTCACACCTACTCAAGCAGGCACACAAGCCCCACCGACACTCACAGAGCAAGTAAATAACTGCAAATAAATGGAACTGGATAGAATCATAAAACAGAGTTCTCCTCCTTTCCTTTCTTTCCTCTTTGTGGTTTTGTTCCTCCCTTTATTCTAATAATAAAGTCATTAATTGCTCTGTTTCCCAGTCCACTAACCACAAATCACACATCTCCCAGAATTCTCTTCTGGAAAGCTAACAAGCAGACAAGCCATGCCTGCCCACACTGCCAAAGGCCAAATTTAATAGTGGGCTTTTCCAATGACTAGGTTCTCTGAGGCAAGAAGGGGTAAACTGACTTTGACTCCCAGAAGCCCTAGCTTCCTCTTCTTCCTGCCCCACCCTTATCCATTGCAGCCCATTTTCTGAATCCCTGCTTGCACATATATTTTCAAACACAGCCACTGGTTCCCTGATGAGGTGATTAGGCCTATCCAGAGGCTCAGCTTTGCACAGCCAAGGCATTCCTAGTTTTTTTTTTTTTTTTTTAAAGCCCTGTGTCTTGGTTCTACTGGGGCAATATTGCTCAACAGTCAGTGTAATTGTATCCCAAGCACTTGTGCTAAAATCATATGCTGATGAAAGAAATTCACTCCTAACAGCAGCATTGGGAAGCAACTGAGAAAGATCCACAAGTTGTCAAAAGCCATGAAGAAAGCTGGGTAGTGAAAAGTACTGACATGCGCGCGCACACACAGACACACAGACACACACACACACACACACACACACAGAGAGAGAGAGAGAGAGAGAGAGAGAGAGAGAGAGAGAGAGAGAGAGAGAGCCCACAATGGACAGAAGATAGTTCTGAACAAGCTCAAGGGGTGTTCAAAAATGTATTTGCCCTTCCCCCACCGCATGTGTGTCATAGGCTTCTTCGCGATGTGAAGACAACACTGTCAGTGATGGCCACCTCAGACCAGTGATGGCCCCCTCAGACCTTGTCTAGACAACTGGGGTAAAGGCACTTGCGTTCAGTTTGATGGATTGGGATACTGTGTGTTTATTTATTAGCTAGGCTTTTGCCAGACTAGACCTGGCAGATAGCCACTTGCAAGCCCATGGCTTTTTTGGTGTGGTCTGGGTTTGCCTTGGCAGTAGAGACTGCTATTTCATCCCTCCTGTGGTTGGGATTAAGTCTATCAAAACTTGGAGATTTTTTATAATGTCAGGCATGCAGATGAAGAATCAGGCTCCAGCCATGGCTCTCCTCTCCCTCCAGCATACAAAGGAACATCAAACTTTCTTTTTTAAAGTGTTTTTTTTTTTTTTAATTCACTTTATGTTTAAATGTGTATACCTGGAACCAACTTCAAACACTCAGATGGAGGGTTTTTCCTGCAGGACATGAACATAAACCTGAAACCATGCCTGGGTTTTCCATTTCCTCTCCTGAGTAGACATTGTCTGGAGGCCCGGAGAGGCTCGGTAGCAAACCATGGTTTGGGTAGTACCCAGCAAACAGCAAAGGTCTCGAGGCCTCAAGGCAACCTAAGACTTGAAAGAGACACGTGCTGGAAGCTACAGCAGCAACTCTAAAGGGTGATGGAAAAGTCCTCTTTGGGTTGCTTGTTTTATTTTCTAATTTGTGGGGCAATGTCCTTTATTTTGTCCATCTTTCCATCTGTGACTGATTATGGCCTGCTTCTTCCAGCGTGGCTTGAAAGGGGAAGACCAAGTCAGAACAAAGTGCCTGAGACTGCCTGGACCCCTGCAGGGAAGGGGCAGCCCTTGGCAGAGGCAAACAGGCCTGCTGTTAATTAAAGTTTGAGCATGTTTTCCAACACAGCCACTCTGGAAAGATCACTCCTACAGTGATGCCATGCTTCGCAAACATTTTGTCATTTGCTTGTTATTATTATTATTTTGTTCTAGGGTGTTGTTGTTATCCTGCCCATGTTTGTTTGTTCGTGTGTTTGTTGAAGACAGGCTTTCATGAGGGCCAGGTTGGCCTTGAATGCCCTTTATACCAAAGGCTGGCCCTGAACTCCTGACCCCCCAACCTTATAAATTCAGCGATTATAAGAGTGCACCCCCACATCCAGACCACCTTCCTTACTTTTTAACCTCGACAGAAGTAAGGTCAAGCAAGTGGCAGGAGAAAATAAAAAGAAAATAGAAGATTTTTTTCTTAAAATACCATGACGATTGGGTTCAATCTCCTGAGTTCTCTTTCCTTTTTCTCTTTCTAAAAATCATTTATAAATCTTTTTATTTTCAGTCACGACTAGAAGGATATTTGCACTTCTGTTCCGTTTTTCCTCTTGACGTAAATTGTTTTGTAATTAGAGTTCTGGATGCAGGCCACTTAGCCTGGTCCATCACTCTGACTCCAATGGTTTCTGCTCATGTCTGGATTGCTGTGGGCTCAACACAAGCAGAGCAGGGCTCTGTGTGCTGGCTTGAGGAGAACACCATATTTGTGGCAACTGCTTTCTGGATTTTATTATTTCTTCTCCCGTTGTACATTTCTCAGTATTTGGTCTGGCTTATGCTGGGTTTTTTTGTTGTTGTTGTTTTGGTTTTTTTTTGTTTTGTTTTGTTTTGTTTTTTTTTTTAAGTAGTGATTTCCTCTTAAATGATGTAATTTTATGAAAGACTAAAGCCTTTGCAAAGCTGAATTTAGCAAGGGGAATTCCCGGTATTTATATATGTGTTAACAGGAATATAAAAAGGATTCCAATTCTCCCACCAGGCAACTGCAACTTGTCACTTGTTATATATTTTTTTCTTTCTTACCTACTTCAATCACCCCTCTCAACTTTCCTTTACACATATTTTTCAAGTGCTTTCAAAGTGCTGGAGTCTGGCTTCAGAGTGGTTTGAATACAGGTTATGGAGAACAAGCCTTGACTTGGTAACACGGAATGATAGCAGACTGTAAGACAGGATAGGAGTTGAGCTTTGAGGAGAGGCCACAGTGCATTCCCGGGACCAAGCAGAGCCTTTACATTGTCTTGTACAATGCCCAGTGGAGGAATGACAGATCATGGGTGACCCTCGGGAAGAACTGGTATTCTTCCAAAATCATGAGAAAAACGTCACTGATGCCTAGATGGCCAGGCTGAGAAGGGTGACTTGGTTGCTGAAGCTAGGATACAGATGATGAGTGGAAGTCTCATAGCACACTGCAGCATCTTAACAGGGGCCAGGGATGGAGCCTTTGTGATGTCTTGCTAAGTAATTTGATTTTATTCTTTATAACTGGGCACCTACCATCTTTTAAAAAAAGGAAAGGAGACTGTTGCGTTTGCCCATTGTATCTACTGGCATCTCCTTGACCTGGCTGTTTGTGTTTGAATTCTGCAGCTACTCTTGGTAAATGGTATGCTCTTAGGCAAGCTCTATGCCATCAGCATGTGAATAAAACTTTGAATGATGGCTGTGATGAGTGTGTTCTTCTCTCCAGGTACTGAGGTGGAGAAGCCCCATAGGGCAGAAGGTCAGCAACCCTGGAGCCATGATTGGAAGAAAACAGGGGTCCGGGGTTAGAAAGACGATCTTTTGGCATTTGCTTTGGTCACTAAGCAGCTATAGAGTGGTGGCATATGGCTTTCCTACGTAAACCTTGCCTCAACTGTCTGACTAGGTTAATGAGAATTCCCACAGGTGGCCACAGAGGCAAAATAAAACTGAAAACCAATTACATTGGCTACTGTGTATGCTCATACATCTTGGGGCCTTTAAATTACAGTATTTTACTCTCTGGTGATGAGGATTGATGCCAAGTAAATACAACTACTGTCTTGGATCCTTGAAAAGGTTTGGTACCCAAAGTACTGAAGATGATCCCATCGTCTGAAAGAAGTAAGGAGCTAGGAATAGAGACTTGTCATGGAAAATGACCCTGAAAATGTGCTGGACTGTGTGTCTCAGTGCAACTCCAGAAATATTGTCAGGAGTCTGGGTGAGATGCTTACAGGAACCAATAGAGACAGAAGTTGAGAAAACCTACAGAATGGGTTGAAAAGTCACAGCTATAAGAAACCTGGAGAACACAAGCGGGTGATCTCAGAAACCAGATGGCCAATTCACATACACCATGGTGAAAGCGAACAGACAGAAGACTTCAAGATGCAAGAAACTCTCTTGGGAACAAGACACATCTTCCGTTTGAAAGCCAGACCATCTCTAGGAAGTAGGCACCATGTCAGCACAAAGCCATGGACATCTGCTCCTGTCAGTCTCAAACTTCAAAACAAATACAACATCCTCTAGACACAGAGAAGGAAATCATTCACATTCATCACAGGGCAGTAAACCTTTGAGTCCAGTGTAAAACTGTATCATTGTTCCAATTCAAAAGTAAATTAAATATATTTTCAGACATATACAAGATCTAAGTATGTATATCCCCTGGACTGGTGCCTTAGGAAGTTTCTAGAAATTGCTCACTAATGCAATAAAGTGATAAGGCGTTATCAGAGGAAATGGATAACTTCTATCAGGAGAATAAAGAAGAGGTAAGAGAGACTTCAGGCTGAGAGCGAAGCAAAAAGTTGAGAAGTTAAATTTGAGCAGCGAGGCAGCCTGGGAGACCAGGGAACCACACTGGGTACCAAGTGCCATTGTTTGGTTGCTGTGTGAGTCATCTTATGATTGTTCAAAAATTAAAGAATTAAAAAAAAATGAATCAGTAGTAACTATATAGAAAAATTAAGCAAACCAATTAACAATAACAGTTATTAACTCCAGGGGAAATAACTTCACCATCAGGAATGTTAATTATAGTGTGCTGCCAAGCTCAATGCACTATGGGGTTCAATATTTAACTTTTTCAAATACTTCTGACGTCTGAAAAAAAAAAAGAAAAACTGTCTTAAAACTACAAAGAACTAGCTTCTTCCATGGCAGAGAACGACGCTGGAAAGAGAAAATCAATAAACTACTTTATTTTAAATATTATTTACTAGTTTTTATTTTATGAGTCTGAGTGTAGGCCTGAGCCCCATGTGTATGCAGTTGACTTCAGAGGACAGAAGATGGTGTCTAATCTCCTGATGCTGGAGTTATAGGTGGGTTGTGAACCATCTGGTGTGGGTGCTGAGAACTCAGCCTGGGTCTTCTGCAGGGATGGCAAGCACTCATTACCACTGAGCTATCTCTTCAGCCCCTCAGTATACATTTCTGCAGTATCACTAGATTGACAGATATACATTTCTGCAGTATCACTAGATTGACAGATATCAAAACGAATAGCCACTGTAGCCTTCAGCAAGTATGAATCTGGAGGGTGGATTGGATAGATGAAAAAGCTCTCATTTTACAAAAATTATTGTGCTAGCATCTGATTCTATACATAATTCATATATCACTTGTAGCCTGAAGTTTTCTGACCCATCTAGGCTCACGGTTCAGAGGAATCTTTTCCACCTGCAGTTCCACAGCTTATAAATAATTACTCGGAGGCTTATATTAATTACAAACAGTTTGGTCTATGGCTCAGGCTCATTACCAACTAGCTCTTATAATTTAACCTATTTTTATTAATGTGTTGTATTGCCGCATGTTCTGTGCTTTACCTGTGTTTCGTCTTACTTTCTGAGTAGAAGCCTAAAGCATTTCACTCTGACGTCACCCTCCTTTACCTCTATCTCTACTTGGGTTTCCCACCTGCTGCTAAGTTGCCTTAACATAGGCCAAAATACTTTTAAAAAATTAATCAATGGTAATAAAAGCATATTCACAGTGTACAGAAAGAAATTCTGCATCTATCACTTTTATAAAAATTTTAAAAATTCAAACACACAACTGCCATGGTTTGATAGTATGGAGATTGATCCTTTAACAGTCATAGGAGATACCTGAATGACCTTGCCCATACCTGAAGAAGAAAAGGAGGCCATAATAAAAAGGGAATAACAAAAAGGGTAAAAAGAAAAAAAAAACTGTAATTTCCATGTACTGGTCACAGTGTTAAGTTAGATAATAGATAGATCCACGATCATGTACAGCCCCCAAGCCAGCAGAACATTCATTGCTAACTCCCCCAAATGTAATCAAAGAAGGTTAAACTACACAGCTCATGGTTAGGCAAGGTAGAGTTGAGACCCAGGGTGTGACTCTTCCTCATGAGTGTTGTTCAGCCTCTACTGACTTTGGAGTTCAGTGTCGGCTGTTTAAATGGTGGGTCATCATCCCATAGAAAGAGGTCCAATTTATATTCTTAGTGGGTCTCTCTTCACTGTTTCTTTTATCCTGGGTTGCATCCAGCATGATTCCAGATGGGCACTAGGGGTGATAAGATAAAGGGGTAGATTATTAAACCTACTTTTAAACTAAACAAGCAACTACCAGTCTTAAATATTTTGAACTGATATGGACTTTTGTACATTGATACAAATTTAAGGGTGTTTATGTTAGAACATACTGTGCATATGTTTCTAGCCTTCCTCAAGGTATTGCACCTATTCAGATCAGTTAACCATGTAGTGCAATTTTTTAGTCCTAGAACGTTATTATTAGAAACTGTTTAGAATAATGAGGAAATGCATAGTAGTTGGTCACCTATAGCAATCAAACTTGTACTCATGTTAGGTATGTTTTCAAGGTCAAACAGATATATTTTAGATAGATGATCTTCAAGCACTACAGAGATTTATAGAATATGGTATTTAAGATTTTTAATAACAAAAGGTTTTCATGATAGTGAGACACGTCTGCTCCTGGTAGTAGCAATTTACTTCAAAAGAGGATGATGGCCATTTAATAACCTCTATAGGGAGTTTGCTTTCAATGTAGCAAAGCTGCCATTTTGTCAAGAAACTGTTCTTGCCTCAATTGCTGACAGTGTGCTTTCCAAACTGGACACAAAAAAAGGCTATTGCCAAACTTTGCCAAAACAATGGAAGAGAGTTCTGTAAATTCTTGCTTCACAGAAAGGTCTGTCAGATAGTTTAGGCCCATAAAGCAAAGAGGGATGTCCCAACCTTGCAGGGGAACCTTGTGATCTCCAGGTGCCTGGAGGTCTCTGTCATTTCTTAGTTTTGTAAATTGCTTGCTCTGCATTTTCTGCTTACACAGGTAATATATTTTTCTTGGGTCTATGATGGGATTGAAAACTAGATAGTTATAGTTACAGTTTTCCTTGTTATCAGATTCAGAAAAGAAACTCACAAAAGAGCTGTAAAGTGTATAAGGTTGAGACAAAAAAGTTTAAATTGTTTATATTAAGAAATGCTTTGAGGTCTAAAAATATAGTTTTGGGGTGGTGGTACAAGTTAGGATAGACGCAAATTAGATGCAAAACTTTGGATTCATCAAGATAGGACAGATAATAGAATATTTTCTCCAAATATGCCAAATATAAATGGGCTGAACATTGGAAAAGTAATTCTTACTTGACAATTGTTTTAATCATATGTAGTTTTACTGTGTTAGAATTAAACCCTTTCCTTTTTATTTAGACAAAATGAGGAAATGCTGTAGAATAATCTTTTGGTACTCTGTGAAGATGTGTCTTTGCCAAGGCATCTTCTGACTGGTTTAATAAAGGGCTAAATGGCTAATAGCTAGGCAGGAGGTATAAACAGGACTTCCAAACACAGGGATGACCATAGGAAGAATAACAGAGATACCAGGAGACACAGAGAGGAAACAGGAGGTGTGAGATGTGAGATAAAAAAAAGATAAAAAGCCACAAGGCAAAGCATAGATTAATATGAAGGGGTTAATTTAAGTTATTGGAGACAGTTAGAAACAACCCTAAGGCAAGGCCAAGCTTTTTTAATTAACTAGTCTCCAAGTCATTACTTGGGGCTGGCAATGAAAAAGAAAGTTTGACTGCAGGGCACTGCTAAGGCAGACCTCCCCCTTTTCCTTGTAGGTTAGTTTTTTGGTGAGGAGGATGGCAGACTGGCTCTCTCTGCCTTTGTCTTACATCATAGTTGTGAAAAATGACCACTAACTTTCTGACTGCCAATTAATTAATTGTATTTTTTTTTGTTACTCTGAAGTTCTATAGGATAGAAATCTGACACAGCCTCATTGTTAAAATCATGAAAGGGACGTGCTGTATTTCTCTCCAAAGACTCTTCTATTGGATAGTGTCTCAATTATCAGTCCACTCAGATGGCTCTGAACTTGTCATCCTTCTGTGTCTGCCTCCTGAGCGCAGGGACTCCAGGCCTGTGCAATCAGCTTCTTTGCCCCATAAGGTATATACAGTCATAAGTTGTGAGGAGTGTGGCATTGATATCATTGGGGGGACATGACTCTGCCCGTAGTAGAATGCCACCCTGTGCAATCGTCAGGTCTCTGGGTTGTGGCATTCTTGTTCCTCACCTTGAGCAACCTTGCAAGAGCATCCAGTGAGAAACCTTGCTTCTTTGTGAAGAACCAACTCTTACAATCCATGCTCTCAAAGTAAGTATTCTGCTAGCCTCCCATCTCAAGGATGACACCATTGGTCCCACCCGTTCAAATCTGTGCTTTTGGAGGATGTCTTGATTGTATACAAATGCAAGGACTACAGAGTTTCATATGTAGGAGCAACTGAGTTCTGCCAGGTCCATTAGTTCTGGCTGTGCACTAGAGAGTGCTTGTTATGGCTGATGGACACAATGGACTCCAATAACACTTTGTGATATGAGCCACCCACCGAGCCTGGGCTCTGTGCAAGGGTTTCAAGGTAATGACCAGGTCTAAGAGTGTGTTTAAAAGAAGCAGCCCAAGAACCAGCAGTTGCAGAGACAGGTGACATGGATGTAAGTTCTGCAATGCTCAGTGGTCCTTGAGCCTCTGATTTCTTTTCTGTGGAGGACGAAAATGATACTCAGGAAGCTGAGTGTCACAGAGAGAAAATTGGAATGTAAAAATCCAGCAACATTCAGTTTCTGGAAGTCAGGAATGTGTATGTGTTCCTTCTGTCCCTCCCACCAGCTGTGAATGCCCCTGATTCCTCGTACCTTAGAAACCAGTGAGACTGACTCTTGTTATAGAGAACTTCTGGAGAGAATGTGGCTGTGGAGAGCTACAGGGGGTCAGATAGAGGCAGGTCTTTGTTTGAACCTTAGATGCCCCAGATGAGAAAAAGGATACTCTAAGCTTTGCATCAGAGCTAAGCTGGTGTCATAGCACATTCTACATGTAGTAGAGCAAGTATACTCTCAGGTCCCTTTAAAGACTCTAATATGGCCCTGACACAGACTCCATTTACCATCATCCCTATTATGGCCTAGTATGGTGCACATAACCAACTCCAAATTACAGAACAAACTCCAGTTTAGAGAGGGTAAGAATTAGACCAAGACCACTTTGTATTTCGGACTTAATTGTGTCTTGTCCTCCAGACCCCTCCCTCTCTGCAACCAAGTTCTTCAGACTCACCACATTCTCACAGGACACATTTTGCTAAGGCTTCCTAAAATTTTTTTCTTATGTAACCAATTTTAAGCCACTGGTAAATCAACTTCAAGCCTATCTTGCAGGCAAAGTGTTAACATGGATTATGAAGCTGTGTTCCCTGGGGTCAGGGACTCCCTCATCTGGGTTTATCTGGCCTCCAGGGGCCCATTCCCAGCTCTTGTCTACATGATTCTCTTCCTGTCCTGGACCAGTCTACATCTCTCTCTACTCTGCCTTCTTCCAAGACAAAGTTCTACTCACTCTGCTCTCTCTTTAAAGAAATTAAGTTCATGTTTACATTTTAGTGTGTGCGTGCGTGTGTGTGTGTGTGTGTGTGTGTGTGTGTGTGTGTGTGTGTGTGTGTTCCCACACCACAATGTTGCATATGGAGGTCAGTGAACAACTTGCAGAAATCAGTTATCTCTTTCTACCATGTGTGTCCTAGGTCATCAGATAAATGGCCTTTATGCAATGAGCCATTGTACTACCTCTACCCTAATCTCATTATCTATTATAATAGTCACTTCTCCCAGCTCCACAATTGGAGCCCCACCTGCCCACTGAAATCTCCTTTACCCAGAATAGCATCCAGGAAGCCTTTCCTGGCTTATCTCAGTGTAGAAAAATATTGCTAAAGACTTTGATGAATTCTGGCCCAACCCAACCTGTCATCACCTGTTCCTATTCACAAAATATCTGTAGTCACAGCCAGGCCTCTGTATACCTGTTACCTTCAGCTTTCATCTTATCAAGGGACAGTTAGGTACTTGTGACAGAAACTGTTTAGCCAACAAAACAAAAACAAGCCATTTAATATTTATTTCTTTAAGAAAAAAAAATGTAGTACAAGCTATGAACACAAATTGAGTCTGTAAGTTGTCACTTTTATAGCCTGGTTTGAATTCTGTTGTAGATAATATGAGGGTGTGTGTGTGTGTGTGCACCCAATCCCACCATGGGAAGGAAGTTTTCAGAGTTACTATGTGGCAGTATGGGCAGAGGATGAGATTCAAGGTCACAGGAAGAGCTACTAGCAAGCTGCAGAGCTAGTGATATTCAGGGATGTGACTATTCCACCCTGAGCACAGCACATCACCTAGACTCTCTTTCCAAGTTCATCTGCAAGGCTGGGGGACACTGGAGGCAGCTATGAGGCTCTTTTGGTTTAGATGTGGTCTCCATCCTGACTCTAGGCGGAGTATGGACAGTAGGTGCACAAAACACATCCATCTATTCCTTCACACTCCAACAGACTTCTCCTCAAACTTTCTCTTTCTTAACCATGCAACCTCATGCAGGCTGTCTCAGCCCTAGGGCACAGCAGGCAGCTCTTTGACACTGAACCTGAAATAAGAGGTACAGAGATGGTGGGAAGCAGTGGAGGGAAAGGTGGGGGGGGGGATCTAGGAGCTACCTCAGCTGCCTCCATCAGGGTGGCAGGAGATTTCCCATCATTAGAGCTGGGCTGGGTTCCAGCTGCTACCCTGGAGAGGCTGCTTCAGACTCATTCCCAGTGCCCCAGCCAGCCTATCCCCCAGGATTAAGATCTTATAAACATCAGCCAGTCCTCAGGGGGCATCCACTGAGCACTCCCCTCCCCCATCGATTCCAGATGGAGAAGAGACTTTTCTGAGGAACAAATGCTAGCTTTCTCTTTTCACTGGAAAAACACAACAGCATAGCCATGAGAGAAACGGCCTGGACACCCCTTGCAAACCAAGTACTTTCTTCTTCCCAAGACTACTATAACTTCAAGCTATTTTAGGAGCTGTGGCTGGGAGCAATGTGACTGTGTCTTGTATCTTAAGCTATCTCTGCCAGGGCCTGTGCAGAGGTGAGGGGTGGGGCAGGCTCTGGTGACTCCCGGCAAGCCTGCCTTCGAGGAGCAGTGCCAACAAATAACCAAGTGGCACTCTTCCACGGAAGCACGTGCTCCAGGAAAGGCTTTACTGCCCTTAATTTTTCTCCTCGGGGTTGTGTTGTGGCTCTCGTCTTGATCTGGGCTTTGGAATCCCCAGCAGACTCCACTGAAAGGCTGTTCTTTTCATGAAGAGGCAAGCAGCCACATTACAGAAGCTCCAAACACACCTTACAAGGGAGAGATTCTTTCTAATCCTAGCCCAGGACACTGAGCACATAAGGGCATGGTCTCTTCTTCAAGCCACAGGGCTTTATCTCAATCCTCTCTGTGGGTCATGCTATGATGGGCATCCATCATGCTTCATGTCTATGAGGATGTCTCCATTCACATATAAATAAATAGCTCGACTCCCATCTACCACTTTGCCAAGAATTCCCAATTTTAGAGACAATGTGACTTTCCAATATTAGAGACAACTATGGGCCCATCCTGTCAGTTTCTAGCTCTGTGGTTTCAGAAAAACCACACAGTCTTTCTGAGGTATAGTTCCACTCGCAGCAATTGGTATATGTGCAGAAGAGTGTCTATAAGACTCAGAAATCTGAGTAGAGGGCCCCTGTGATTGTCACCATCACTATTAGAATGAAACGCCCTATGCCCCTCAACCCTCATTAAAAGACAAGGGACAGATGGTCTCCAATCCATGCAGAACTCAGCTGAAGACTTCTTAAATTAGGAGAAATAAAGCTCTCAGACGTGGAAACTTCTATTTAAGAACCCAGTATTTACTATGTGGGGAGATAAAGTGAAATCGAGTTCAAGACATGTAGACCACACTTGCTGAACCAGTTTTCTGTATAATAGGATTTAACAGAATCTTATTTTCTGAGGTATGTGGTGTTCTCTTAGGGGCTTTCACCACTGGACTTGGTGATGAAATGTCCTGGGGATTTCTCATTGGTTTGCACACCTCTGAGGCAAATGCACAGTTCATGGACCAGGCGTGGTATTAAGCTTAAGGTGTGTGTCAGGATCCAGTTTCAAATTTTTTGAGACTCAAGACTTCTGCTCTGAATGGAATGGAACAAAGCATCTGTAATAAGGTCTGAAAAGGTGAAGACCTGGTCCTTTTCCCTCTGTGACTTCTGTTACAGTTCAAGGCCAGACCTAGGATGACACGCCAAAGTGTTATCCCTGTGCTATATGCAGGTGTGAGAGGGAAGTCATTTTTCTCTAAGCCTGCTGCAATGGAGTGCCGATGCAGAGTTTCTATCCCAGGAACACTGATTCTGGGGCTTGGTGAGTAAAATGCTGACTCTGTAAGCACAAGCTCAGATCCCCAGCAGACCCATAAGAGGGAGGTTTGGTGGTGCAAACCTGTCATCTCATAGCTGGGAGGCAGAAACGGGGAGCTGGGGCTCCCATCCAGATAATTGGTGAGCTGTAGGTTTAGCAAGAGACCCAGTCTCAAAAGTAAGGTGAAAAATGATAGAACCCAACAACTGATGATGACCTCTGCTCTTCACACCTGTGCATTGAGGCGAATGTGTGCTTGTATACTTATGCACACACACACACACACACACACACACACACACACACACACACAGTGAGAGAGACACATGGGCACACAGGGAAACACATGTATGTATTACACAAGCACATGCCCACATATCAGTTCTAGTTTGTCCCATGTCCATGTACTCTCTTTCCCCTAAAGAAGGATGCTCCAGAGCTACCCACCAGAATGACAGCCAGTGATGTACTTTGCATAGACAAGAAAACTTCTGAAATATGGTTCATAGCCAACATTGTTATGTTGAACAAAATGTAGTGGGCTCAATACAGATTCCACAACCACTCTTGGATGAGGGAGGGCCCAGGATTCTGTAAGAAATGCACATTTCACACATGGAAACTGAATATGGAGAGGAAGTTTGGAAATATCCCAGACCAGATTCATCCCTGAGTACCCTGAAGCAGAAGAAAAGAGAATGAAAACATTTGCTCCATGGTATACTCTCAGAAACATCCACCCTAAGGGTGGATGAAGACCTAAAGACCCTTGAAGTATTGTAGACCAAGGTGCCTAGCCATACCCGCATTTGGTAGCTACATCTGTGTAGGTATCATATGATCTATTCACTTATCCATTCATTCACTCATTCATTCATTCACTCAGCCAGCCTTCAGTAAGCCAGACACCATCATCATCTCATAGGTACTTGGAGGTAAATCGTCTGTCCTTCATAATGAAAAGAAACGAGTGTTAAGACAACTAGTTGTACAATTTTCAGATGAGAGAATGGATCAACAATTGTGTGTCCCAGCTGAGCTGGAGTGGGGTATGAGGCAGTCGGTGGGATCATTGATCTGAACAGATCTGGGCTTTGCAGCAATGAACTCAGAAGGCATCTGCAAACAACCAGAGGTCTGAGCTCACAGATAACGTCCCTGTGGAGGTCAGACACAAGGAAGGGGAGTCCATCCCTCAGCTGCAGTGTCTGTGTGTGTGCACTGTCACTCTGCATGGTCAGCAAAATCTAGCAGCACCTCTCCACCTTTGGCAGTGGTGTGAGCGAGGCTCAGAAGGTTTGGGGTGTCTATTGCTCTCTCACCCTTGTTCCTTATCTACTTTGAAACTCTTTCAATACATTGTCTTTTTTTTTCTTTCATTGGTTCTTACACAAGAAAGAACAGAGCATGAGCATCCCTAACTGACCACATCTCCATGGATTACCTTCGGAATCTGTATACCACCCTGAGATCCTTTCTTTTCTCAAGGAGATGAGCATGTTTATGCCCATAATGGGGCTATGTGCGTGCAGGTCCAGAGGAAGCATATCATAAGCCAGCCAGGGTCCCTTGCATTGCAGTGGCTTCTGGGTACTATTTCTAGGACTTAATCTCCTCTACCCAAATGGAAACTGAGTCTCCAATCTGCTACACACAGACACGTCACTCATACATCGAGGCCAGAGGCTGGGTCCACCTCACAGGCTTCCTCTCTGACCTGGGCAGACCCATCAGCATTAGACTCCATGTGAGAATCTATCCCTGCAGGCTATTGAGAAGAATGATGACAGCAACAGAGGGATGAGAAACAGAAGAGGCTGGTATGAGAGGAAGCAAGACCACGCCCATTCTGCGAAGAAAAGAGACCCCAAGACAAATGACCACAGATGTGTGGAGAAGGTTCAGCCGATGAAGGTACTAAGCACCAGGTCGGATGACTTGAGTTCCATCTCAGAACCCACATAGTGGAAGGAAAGGGAGGAAAGAACTGACTTCCACAAGTTGCCCTCTGACCTCCGTGAATGTGCTGCAGCGTATGTGTATGCATACACGTACATAAATACTAGATGCATGTGTCTTTTTTAAAGATGGAAGCAATTTTCTTCAGTAGTGTGGCCGCTGTAAGTTATCTGTGCGCCAGTGAGGATTCCCGCACTCACCCATGTAACAACTCCTAACTAAACCAAGTGTGTCACCAAAATAACCCATGAAAGACAGCGTTGGACTTGCAAAAAAGAGAGAGCTCACTGGAAGTGGGGGGGGGTAGAAGAGAGGGTGAGATGGTGAATATAATAAAAATACATTGTGTGTGTGTGTGTGTGAGATTGCGAAAGAATGCATCTAAAATATCAATTTAAAAGAAGAAAAGCAACAATCAGCAGGTGAAGAGGAGATGCCAGCCAGGCATGGAGATGCAGGAAAGGGAGGAAGAATGAGAGGCTGTGGTGGCCACCGTTGAGCTTAGGATTTTAGCATCATGAAGAAGCCTGCACCCGAGTCAATTCTGTCCCCCACTAGCATGGCCTTTGGCTATGCAGCCTGGGAAGCTTACTCATGTATGTCTGTTCCTCACTTCCTCCACCAGAAGAACAGGGATACCTATGGCGCCCCTCTCAGAGATGGAATCAGGAACATTTATCAATCTGCAAAACACTAAGTATAGGGCATGTGATCAATGCTGTACTCTAACGTGTATTTTTACTACAGATATGAAAATTAAGGAACTGTCATGTCCAAGAGCATAGGCTGGCTTGTGACAAGGCCAAACAGCTCAGCTAACTGGCTGTTGCATGGCCCTTCCTTTCTACTCTTAAACCAGAGAAGAGCGGGAACAAAGGTGTCTTTACCAACAAAAAGAAGAGGCTTTTCTGGGCTGGTCCATTCTCAGACCCAGGCACTGTCCATGGTGGGAGGGTGTCACGGATTCAGTGTTGTCACTTCAAGTAGGACAAGGGGATGCAACAGAGAGATAAGAATGACAAATTTAACAGGAGATTCCTCTAGGATAAAACTAGCAGTTCATATTAGTACCCATTTATGACCATACTGTGATGGCCTGCCTCCCTCAGCTTAAAGGAACAGGGGTGGGTGAGGCTGTGTGCAAGGTGCAATGTGTATATGCATACATAGTAGAGCCTGTTCACATACTTGTAAGTGTGATCCCATAGATGGACAAACATGCATGTGGGTGTGTGTAAATGCATGTGCATTCATATATAGTTCAGTTATATGCCAATATCTGAACCTGAATATGCATGCATGTACTCTTTTGTGCATGTGAGTACATGTCTACAGTCTTTGCCTGTGCTTATGAACACACATACAGCATTCATAGAATGAAGCTGTGCCAGGCTCCTTATTCACTTGTTCTTTCTATTTCAACAGAGTCCTCAAACATGACTCAAGTCAGTAGCATGTGCGTTATCTGAGAACTTTTTGGAAATGCAGAATCTCAGACTGTTTCCAAGGCCTCCTGAGTCAGACTCTGAAGGTTATCCAGACCCGACTGCAGGGTGTTTCTGAGCATGTTAAAGAAGTTCAGCTGCCAGAGGATGAAGTCTACTGTGAATTCAGCCTACTCAGGGCCTGGTGCTGAAATCACCATCTCAACAAGATGTACAGCATGGGCTTGTAGGAAGAACTCTACACACTTGATATCACTTTCTCCATGAAATAAAACTCTTCACAGTTACCAAGTCAGAAATGAGGAAACGTGATGATCAGGAGAGAAACGGATGGCCGAAGTGAAACAGTCATCAAAGGCTCCACAGAAACCAGCATCTTTCCAAGGCAATGTCTGTCCTTCAAGATAAAGGCACTATCCAAGCAGAGAGAGAATGGTTTCAGAGATGACAATGACCTCCCTCCTCTCTCTTGTATGCTGACCTTGAAGCCACTTTGAAGAAAAGTCCAGCTAGCTTGGAGCTTTGTGTATCAGCACCTCATGTCAACAGGAGGTTCCATTTGGTGGCGCTCTGTGGGCATGCTGGGGCAGAGAGTACCCACCTTGACTATGAACATGGAACCCCATTTTCCAGAGGTAGTTAAGAACACTCTACCAACCATCTCTATCATGTGTCATGAATGAAAAAACTGGTTGAAAAGGTCATGCTTCAAGAGTACATTGGAGAGGTGCAGAGTCTGGGTTTATTTACAAACACATACATGGCCAGGTCATTGCCTTAATTATGTAGGAACTTTGGCGTCAATCATTGTAAGCTTCCTGATTGCCCGAGGGTGTCAGTTTTATTAAATCCATCCTACATATAAGGACGCTGAGGCCCAGGTGGGGGACTGACATATTCTAAGTACTCAAGTCCTGAAGGAGGGTGACAAGTCCTTCACTGTCTGTCTCTCCCCCTTGCTCACCTCTCTCCATCCTCACAGCCAAGACTTGATATTTCTGTTTCTGACTCAGCCTGAGATAAGAGAAATCTGGATGGCCCATGAGATGCAGAGCTACGTGCGAGACAGGCTTTAGCAAGTCACTTCGGGTGTCCAACTTTCTCTCTTGACTGACATCCCAGCAGTTCAAGCTCCCAGATTCCAGTGTGAAAGAAAAATAAAAATATCTGCCACGTTTTTTTTTGACTCAACATTTCCTGTACTCAGAATAGTAGATGCCATGCTGAGTAACACTGTCCCTTCTGGGCTGACAGACAAGATTCCTTCTCCTGACCTCTAGTCTCTTTCTGCACCAGGACAAATTCATGTGGACCTGGAAGCCTCCTTTTGAGAAAACTTTGTGGCCTTCTGAGGAATTTCTGTGGACCTCCTGGTAAAATTACCTTACAGAAATGCCCACTGAGCCCATCCTAGAATCTGGCTAGTATATGTCTTTCCACCCCAACTGCTATGATCATATTTGTTCCTCTCCTATTTATTCAATACATATAAACTCCACCCATATCACTAGAACATATTCTTTATGAGAATGTCTATCCAGTGCTGTATGGTGTGTGTGTTTGTGTGTGTATGTGTGTGTGTTAGGTGGGTGGAGACACCAATTAAGTGCTTGTTGAATGACCAAATGAACCAGTGAGCTTCAGCCATCCCTACACTAGTCATGGCCAATACAGGGTCAATGATAGTATGATAGCTCCTCCATAAGTAGAAGAGCATCTGTGCTGTTACACGACACCAATGTCCAATGGTGGGTGAATTCAATAGTGAGTCATGTGGATACTGTTTCTCTGCAGGTGCCAGGGGAGGGTATGAACATGTTAGTCCTTGTTTGGCCTGTTCACAAGCTTCCAGGAGCAAAGACTTGAGAAGAAGAAGTGTCCTGAATTTCTTCTGTTGCTGTGACAAAACTCTCCTTTTTCCTAAGGGAGGAGAAGGCTAATTTCAGCTTCTGGGTGACATTCCACCATGAAGAGAAGCCAGGGCCTAAATTTGATGCAGAGACAAATAATTCAAGAAACCCATGGTGACTGAGAAAGATTAATTATTAATGAATTCTATGGGGGAAGCAAACTCACTGATACAGGATAAGGCAAATTTAGTCACAGAGTGGCTAGAGGGCTGAGGACCGATATCATGCTGCTTCATGCTGCCTGATACAGTCTTCATCATCCAGTACCTGCTCCCCAGATTTTAAGCTAGGCAAGAGGCCACACCCATAAGACTGTTACTCAAGGCCTTAGGTAGAAGGAGTGCTCACTACAAATGAAGCTCAGTGAGCTTGCTCCCTGGCTCGCTTGCAGGCTCATTCTCAGCTAGCACTCTTGTGCAGTCTAAGAACCCCTGCCTAGGGATGTTGCTGCCCACCATGAACTGGGACCTCCTGCATCTCTTAACAACCAAGACAGTCCCGTACAAGCACACCCACAGACCAACCTGACATACACAATTGCCCACTTGAGATTTTTTTGGTGACTCTAGGCCATGTCAAGTTGTCAGTTAATGCAGACCAAGATAGTCTGAGACTGAGCAAAGGAGTCTCAGGCCTTGGAAGCTTGATTCTACCTTAGAAAAGTCTAGGCTGCCCTTCTAGAGTGGGATCCTGGAGAACAGGGTGTAATCAGAAATAATGGCGATGAGGTGATAGTCAGAGGGACAATGGAGTCTTGAAGGCCTCTGGCAGCTATGCTGTCCTAGCCTATGGGGAGTAGAGACTACATGGTCCTACAGCCTTTCTTCTTGTGTACACTAATTCTTCTGGCCATGAAGTTTGCACAGTACTGCGCTTTCTACAAACCTATAGGTTTGACCAGAGACAAAGCTTTCTGTTGGACTCAGAGTCCCAATACGGAGAAAGAGGAGGGGGAAGGGGGAAAAGTGGAGGAGGAAAATGGGACTGTGAGTAGCTGTGAGTTTGGGAGATCCTACACTAACCTACACTAAGAACCCTGCTGGGCAGAAAAAAGGAAATGCAAATTTCAAGTTGGCACAGTTGGGTGTTCTGGTGAAAACAACTTCTGAAGGTGGCCATCTATGGACCTGGAATTTTCATATCCCTGGGCTTTAGGCTTGCTGAGGCTATGGGCTTGGACAGTTTGAACTACAGTAACCTCATCTATAGATGGCCAACAGCCATCCCATCTGCCTGTCAGATTGATGGAGGATTAAGTAA
Source organism: Phyllotis vaccarum (assembly GCA_033318265.1). Classification (NCBI taxonomy): domain Eukaryota; kingdom Metazoa; phylum Chordata; class Mammalia; order Rodentia; family Cricetidae; genus Phyllotis; species Phyllotis vaccarum. Next base: position 43,810,470 of record JARWLC010000006.1, read on the forward strand.
GATGGTTGGTAGAGTGCTTAGATGTGATATGACTCACTGCAGGAACCCACTGCAAATTAATAATGTCATTGACAGGAGGGCCAGGTGCCTATGGATGATGAGTAGAGTCAGGTGAGGCACAGACCCTAATCCCTCCCAACTCTTCCACAGACTTTGAGTTTTCAGCCTCTTAGTAGATGAGCCTTATGAAAGCAGTTGTGAGAATGCTCAAAGTCAGAGGCCAAGTTCACTGTGACTTTATAAAGTCTCCACTATCTTGCCTCAGGCCACAGCACCACCTACTTAACCAGCTATCTCCAAGAGACAGTTGAACCACTTGAGTTCAGAAGCATTCTATTTGAGGCTATACGGGATAAGGAAGAGAGCCTGGGCTGTACCCCTTGGGCCCTAGGCCTAGTGAGCTTCCCCATCTCTCACCTGTTTAGAGGATAAATAAGTCATGGAATACAAGGTCAGTTGTTCATTGGTGGCCAGATTTCCTTGGCAGGCTCTCTTGTTTATCCCTTAGCAGGATGAGTATGGCTCATAATGGGCCTTGCCCTATCTCGAGGCACTTGGCGGCTTCATCCTTACCAAGCTCTGAGATGAATCACCACCCACTGAAAACCCACATGGACAGGTGAGCAGGGCTGTTGACCAAAAGGAGAATAAGTTCATGTGGTTCTTGCTTTGATGAGAAATCCTGGTGATACCATCCCATAGAGGAGCAGAAACCTACCACCACCATCATATCACATTACCATTAATTACCACTACAGCCTTTCATCTCTGGGTTACTAGGAACCAGTCTCCCATCCCTCACCTGGCACAGAGAATAAAGACAGGTAAGGAAGGCAGCAAAGATGGGCCGAACAGGACTCATGAAACAGAACTCAGGGTCTTGGATTTGGGTTGAAAGCCTGCATATTGGCAGAGGCAGGTTCTCACATTTCTTAGTAATGTACCACCCTTATTCCTGCAGAATATTCCACCAGCCAGAGCAGGCCAGGGAGAACTGGCATGGCCTGTCTTGACAGCACTAGCTCATGCCAACCTTCGTGTTTGTTGTAGGGCCAAGAACAAGGTACTTGTTTATCTGCCTGCCTCTTTCCACTCCTGTGAGTCTGTGTACAGAACATGGTGGGGGGGGGGATGGGAGGACGATGATGCTCACAGAATATTACTATATGCTGTGTGCTTCAGCGAGAGGCTTCTATTCTTTGCAAGGCCTGTAGGGAAGGACCCGGTCCCCTTCCACATAGAAAAGAAGACAATCACCTTAATATAATTCTTACGAAACAAAAAAAGAGAAAAATATTATATTTTTAATATTTATTTATTTTTTTGTATGTGTACTTACCTGCATTTTTGGATGTGAACAATATTCATGTCTGGTACCTGAGCAGGTCAGAAGATGGTATTAGATACCCTGGAACTGGAGTTATACATGCTGGGAACTGAATTCAGGCCCTTTGCAAGAACATCCAGCACTCTTAACCACTGAGCCATCTCTCTAGCCCCAGAAAGATATCAATTTTAACCTTTCTTTCTTTCCATCTTGCTGTGTTTCATGCTTTTGGATATTTGCAAAAAGTCAAAACACAGCCACTGCCTGGCATGACATGTGACTTCACAGAGGTCACTCTTGAGTCTCATCTTTATCTCCCTCTCTCTGACCCTAAAAGTAGCTATGGCAGGGAGGCATTGCCTAGCAAGGCCTGAATGAGGAGGTCTCCATGCTGCCATGTTGGCAGAGTGTTTAATTCTGCTCCAAGAAGCCACACCAAGATTTCCTATCTTTCTCACCTGGAAGAGTTGACATGATGGTGAAGGAGAAGGTTGTTAGGTGTGTCAGTATGCCGCCAACCAAGCCACACGGCATGTGAGTAATTATTCAGACATCCCTTATGTCAAGAACTGTGGAAGGAACAGTTCCTTCCACAGGAACTGTGGAATGAGGGCTTCGAGCTCATCTCCTTCGGCAGCTTTGCACTTCCCAGACCTGCTTTTTCACATCCTCTGGAATGGACTGGGGTGATGACTGTGACCAATCACAGTTATGAAGTCGCAACAAAATAATTTTATGGTTGGGTGGTCACCACAACATGAAGAACTGTATTAAAGGGTCATAGCATCAGACAGGTTAGGAAGCGCTGATATAGAGGTTGACATATCTTACATGCTTACTCTGTTTCCCGTCTGGAATCCAATGAACCTATGAGTAAGGAAAAGACACTGGATCTTGAGAAGCTGGTATTTCTGTAAAGTTCAAGGACTTGGAGGAAAGAACAGAGATCTGTCCAGGAGAAGAAACAGTCCTGGAGATTTCCACAAACCCAGAATGGTAGACTTTGCTCAAATGAACACAGACTCCCTAGAACAGAGCCAGGCAGCAGGCAGACCTGCTGTGGTAGGGGTGTCTTGTCATGTTGCACAAGGCATGTGTGTTTGGTCTGCAGAACACAGCAGGACACAGGTCAGCAAGATGGCTGGAAGCCACATGTGGTCACTGAACACCTGCCAAGTGACATCTGTGGCTGAGAAACTCAAGGTCTGATTTGCTTTTATTTGAATTTATATAACATTTCTCCAGGTGGCTCCATATTCAGAATAATATGTTCTCTTTCCTCTTATATTTTTCACTTCCAAACATTCCAACCCCAAAGGCAGGAATCAATCACTTTATGTTCTAGGAGCTTTCCAGAGGGAGGGCACACATCATAGGGAAGAGTGTGGTGCAAGACTTCCCCTGTAACCCCAGCCTGAGTGTGAAGGGCATGCTCTAGCTAGCACTGTGGGGCAGATGACCCTGCCCTTGAGACCCCATGAGCTCAGTAAGTCAGGCTGAAGTGAAAAGGGAGCTGTGATCCCCAAAATGTTACATGTCATACTGGGGTTCAGAAGCTTCCCCCAGAGAGGCACCCCCCCCACACACACACACATGGAACAGTTACTTTTAATCTTCTAGGGACCAAGAGACTTCGGATTATCTGCAGATTTTTGCAAACAACTTCACAACAACGTTATGGATACAACAAAGTGAAATCTCTGGGGATTCACAGAGAGACTCAAGCGGTCATGGTCACACTTTTTTTTTTTTTTTAGGTCTTTTCATGATGCAGGATTGGAGACCTGAAATAAGAGCAAGCCAGGAGCCTTAGGTGAAGCAGCTGTAAACATACCAGGGGGCTTGTGGGACAGGGGAGTCTTCTCAGAAGGTCAGGGACAGTGGAGCACTCTGGAAGGTTGTAAGCTCTAAAGGAGTCTGTCTCTTGTCCATGCTTTAGTGCTGAGCCCCCAGATGTCTTTCTCCCAGACTCCAGGGTGTGTCTCTGTGTCTGCTCCCATCAGTGAAGTTACCCATAGCTCTCAGCAGAGGCACACAGGTAGAGCAGTTCTAACAAGACAAGAGGAACAGGTAGCCTTGCCCAGGGGCCACTGAGAGGAGATTCATTCCCTGTTGGTTTGGGTGTTGGGAATCACAGTCTTCCTCACCCACAGTGGCTCAGCTTTCCCATAGTTGAAGGAGGTGAAACCTGAGCACCAGTCAAGAGCCTACAAATGAAGCAAAAGTACCTTCCCACCTTGGGGCCACACTAATGACTTCCAGAAGGCCCCAGTCCCTTCCCTTCCGACACAAACTGGGAACAGTGCAAGGTAACCCCCATGCTCCATTCCCAATCACCAGCCTCACCCAAGGGACCGTCTTTAATTAATCCTCCGTTACTGTTGAATTTGTGTAGTCCCTAGGGGAGGCCCAACTAAGCAGGAATATTATTTTAAACACACACTGTAAACAACACCCCTTCTCTGAAGAATTCTGAAGTACTGAGCTGTTGACCCTTTCACCGCCACCATCAGTCAAAGCCAGAATTTTGTGTCATTTCCCAAATGAAGCTCTAGTTTTATTCCCTACCCTTCTCTAATGACATCAGGACAGAAGCCAAGAATCACATCCAATACCAAATGTATCTGGTCTCCTGAAAAGTCATTATTTAGAGCAGGTTTAAAGGACCATCATTAAATACAAATACTAGCCACCAACCTAAAAGGCAGTGATAGCTAACAGCGGTGTGGGGCTCGTCACTATTCTAGGTCATAAAGCCTAGCAAACAGACACACACAGGTACCCATGCATTCACCCAGCCAAGCACACACACATAAACACATGCATTCATTCAGATAAAGTGCGGGGAATTTTAGTTTGGTTTAATATGTGGACAGGAGGTGTAGATGCCTGAAGTAACCTGCTCAAGGTAGAACAGCTAATGAATGGCAGGCTCCAGCTTTGAGCTCAGGCAGTGTGGCTTGGGGGTGTGTATTCTTAGCTACTGCATTATACCAGATTGACATTTTTCTCTTCCCAAACCTCTGAATTGATTCAGTCATTTGTGGGAATAAAATACAGGTGGGGTTCAACCCCTGTCTCCTACAGTCTTGCTTTTGAAAGTTAAATGCACACAACTTCTTTCTTTCTCTCTCTCTCTCTCTCTCTCTCTCTCTCTCTCTCTCTCTCTCTCTCTCTCTCTCTCTTTCTCTCTCTCTCTCTCTCTCCCTTCCCATCCACAATTACTTAATTGCATGCATAATTACTTGTATGAGAAATTGGTTCCCTAGCACCAGACAAGTAGTAGGAAGCAAAGCATTGCCCCTGAGGCCTAGAGCTAGGTGGGATGGATCACAGAACAAGCTGCTATCTTTGGCTTTCTTTGAAAAAAAAAATGACCTGCTTTCCTTTGGAAGGGCTGGAGAGGGGATTTGGAGACCACATTTCCCCCAGAGGCTCCCCTGGGATGACTGTGAACTTAGCAAACTAGTTCCAAATTACCCCCAAAGAGCTATTTGTTCCCTAGCAAAACAGGATAATGGTCTGGGGCAGACCCGGGGGCTGCTGGTGCATGGGTCACCAGAGCTGGGGGGATGTGTTCTCCAGCGACTCTGTTTGGGAAACAATTATCTTGCTTTCTTTGAATCAAAGATAGCCCTGTGTATTGTGTGCATGCTCCAAGATCAAATATAGTACACAGTCTCTATAGAGTTTCTTCTTTTCAGGAAATTATTCATTGATAAAGTTGCTGGCCCAGACAGCTGGCTTCCTTACAGTAACCGCTCTCTGCTTTCTGAGAATTCGCAGACTGAGCAGGTCTGCTCCTGCTGTTAATGGGACCTCTTCCTTGGGAGAGCAGCCTTACGTCTGCCCACCTTACCTCATTTTGCAAAGATGTGAGAACAGAGTGAGATTCAAAGGGCAATACAGACACACTTGGTATGAGTGACATCATTTCCCTGCTGGCTTCAAGCAGGGAACCATTGGCTAGATGACTGTACAGTATTCATTTAGGTCATCAACTACTAGTCTATGTGGGGAGAGGCACTGGGTCCCAACGCGCTAAGAAATTAGTGGCAATAAGACTCTTCTCTAGCATCTCAGTCTATGTTGGTGCAAGAGATGATCAAGAATGTTGCTGTAATTTACACCCGCTTATCCTTACTCCAGAAAACAATAGTGCCTACAAGGCTCTTGTTCTTTTGGGTTCTTTGTATTTCCAGAAGTAATCTGATTGAGCTCCTTCATTTTATACTCATGGGATTTGTGCAATGGTAAGGACCAGCCATAATAAAAGCAGGTACAGAATTGAATGCCAATCCAATGTAGACACAAAGGGTGGGCCAGGGGAAGCCATTTGGTATAGAGTCACATCGCCTCTGATAAGAAAATACCAGCTAGGCAAAAAAATGAGACCCCAGAGTACTAAGCATTGTGCTTAGGATGGTTACATTTATGAGTCTTTGTCTAGATACTGGGTGGGTATTGTAGTCATAGTACCTTCTATTGTCCAGTGTCCATGGAAACACTGGTTTGAAGATGAGAACATTCAGAAAAACATCACACAGTTATTGATCATGAACGGACGATGGTGAGGAAAGTCATACAAAAGGGCCTTCTAAATTTTAGCCCAGAAATATCTCTCAAAATCCTCATGTTAGGAACATGGAAGTGAAGTAAGGAGATGTGGTTTCAACAGAAGCCCAGAGTTCCCTTCACTTAGGTGAACATCTCCTGACTTTCTATTTATCTCATGTAGTGTCATCTCTACTACTGATGAAATTGAGGACTACCAAAGAGGAGTGCCTCATGGCTCAGAGAGAGGAAGCCACAACCAAGGCATCATGCCATTGTTTACTTGGCATGATGTGTTAGGGGGTGCCCAGGAACCACTTGTGTGCCAGTAATAACACAGAGGGGAGACCTAATGCATGCCATCACCTATAGCCTCAACCTTAGAACTTATAGGAGCTCTGAAGGCAACCTGTCTACTCCATTAGTCAATGAAACGCTGGGTCAGAATTCACTGTTCCTACTAGAAGATAAGCTGATACCAGGAAGTAAACAGTAGGTGTCTGGACAGAGTTACTGAGAAAAGGAAGAGGGGGCATGAAGACCAGTTTTACAAATACCTGTACATGTCTCATTGAGGATGAGTCCCAGAGACAAATGAAGATTTGGAAAATACATGCAACGTATGCCTGAAAAGAGGTTTAAGGAAAATGAGAAAGAAGGATCGGAGGAGGTAGTGGGGTTAAGGACACCACAAGAAAATCCACAGAACCAACTAACATGAGCTTATAGGGCCCATAGAGACTGAGCCAACTACCAGGAAGCCTGCATGAAACTGACTCTGCAAATGTTACAGTTGTGCAACGTGGTATCTTTGTGGGACTCCTCACAGTGAGAGCACAGGCTGTCTCTGATGCTGTTGCCAGCTTTTAGGACCTTTTCCTCCTATAGATCGCCTCATCCAGCCTTAGCAGAAAAGGGGGTGTTGAGTCTAACTGTGGCTTGATATACAAAAGCTGGCTGATATCAGTCAGAGGATGAAGAGTGGATAGGGAGGGGAGTGGGATAAGAAATGTTAGTCTGGATGTAAAATCAATCAATCAATCCCAAAAGAAAAGAAATATGGAGAGATTAAAGAATATGTGGTAACTGGGCTTATTAATAATTTTGTCTGTCTCAATTTGACACAGTCTAGAATCCAAATGGGACTGAAATCTAAATGACAAGCTATCTGGAACCAGTTGATTTTTGCTCATCCTGTTGGGTGGGAAGAGCCACTTGAATATGGGGAGCACCCTTTCATGGGCTGGCCCTAACCTGTGGAAGAGTGAGACACAGAGCTGATCACTAAGCAAACAAGGGTGAGTTTATCCTTTTCCTATGTTCGTGGTGGATGGGATATGACCAGTGCTGGATTTCTCACCTTGACTTCCCCTCAGAGATGAATTAGAGTTTAGAAGATGTAGGCCACAAAAACCTGTTCTTCCGGAAGTTATCAAAGTCGCTTTTTGTCAGGGTATTTTAATACAACAGTAATGAAGCCAGAACAGCAAGATAATAAAGTGTGATGGAGATGACAGAGATCAGAAAAATAGATTAAAAGGAAAGAAAATTAAACTGTTACACAGACAAAAAATACATTAGACTCTCTGATCCCCAATAGAAGAATAAGCCAAATAAGAGCAGAGCTTTGGGACCAGGGGAGAATGATGACCGAGAAGTTGCCACACACGATGGGTAGGGGAGTTCAGTGTGAGCATGTGGCTCATGAGTGTAGCTGACCAATATGGAAAGAATGAACTCAGAAATACCCAATGATATAACACAAGAAACCTTTGTTTATGAAGACATGAGATTTATGTACATACCTTGGATTCTCTGGGACACCGAGTCCCAGGGAAGAATATGCCAAATGAGAACAGTCTACATATATATATATATATATATATATGTATATATATATATATATATATGTGTGTGTGTGTGTGTGTGTGTGTGTGTGTGTGTGTGTGTGTGTGTGTGTGTGTGTGTGTGTGTGTGTGTATGGGAGCCTGAGAGCTGAGCATCAAGGCAAAGAAAACACCTGGTTACCTATAGAGAGGAAATCTGTCAAATTATCATCAAGATTCTCCACCAGAGAAGCCAGTGTCATAGATCTAAACATCTGTGTTCACCAGGCTTTGCGGGAAATCAAGTATGCCAGGAATCCCAACTTTACTGAACTCCCTTGGAGGTATAGAGTCTTGCCTTTGGAAGCAAAGATGGGGGCAGTCAAGCTCTTATCACTCACTGCTCATGTATGAAAGAAATGTAATGGTACCCCTCGATTCTGAAATCTCAAGAATCCCCTCTGTTAGGTTGTGTACCAGTAGCCTGGCACAGGCTGACCCTGACCTGTAGTCTTTCACCTGTACCAGGTCAAGACTCCCATACTTCCCTTAAGATGGAGCTAAATATACCAATCACTTCATGTAGCTGTTTGCTCTTGCTCTGCATTGTATCAAGTGGACAGAGAAAAACCTGACATGCCAGCCCATACTATAGATTATTTATTTCCTTATAACCATTTTCTTGATTCAGTTTTTGGTAACTTATTTTGTTAAAGAAAGGTAAATGTAAGAAAGTCATTAATTCAAGCAGTAGGCATGGCTTCTGTACAAGACAGTCTTGCATGGTGACCCTCTCCATTCAAATGAGTTCTAACCTTGCAGAGGCCGCATTAGCTACTGTGATCTTAGAACATGGAGATCTCTATGCATTTTCTCCACAAAGTGCCCATTTATTTCACTGTTTCTTACTGAAGTTAGTGTCTGGCACATTCTAATTCACACATCCATCTCCCTCTTACAATAAAGTACAGTTTTTCTAGTCAATGAATTGTCCAACATCCTTCATATGCCAGAGTCATAGGAAACACTCTTAAGAACCTGAAAATTTGATAGATGGATTCTCCTGGATTGTGGGATGGGGCAGAGAGCTGAGAAATGTAGAAAGCAGAGGATAAAAGCTGTCAGGGAAAATTAAAACCTTGAATTAGAAATAACTGTCTGTGGGGTGATTTGCTACTGCAGAATTTAGCAAACATGGTATGGACCTGGATGATCTGCACTCTATGAGAAGCCAAAAAATAACTTGAATGGGAACTGTGAATTAAGGAAATAAATCTGCATTAATATCTTTATTTTATTGCAGAGAGTCAATACCATATAAAGATTGCACTTTTGCATGTAAAAAATATAATCAGATAAAAAGAAATCCTGGTGGTACCCAATTTTTAATTACTGTTCACACTCTTTTGTGAGTAAACCTAGAGAGTCATGGTTTCCTACTTGGGAAGAACGTAGTTATGATCCTGATGTGATAGATCACTCTCACCAGAAACAACTTGAGAGAGGGAAGGTTTGCTTCAGCTTCCAGGTCACAGTCCATCATTGAAGGAAGTCAGTGGAAACTGAAGCAGAAACTCAAAGGTTGTCCTGTTTACTATTCCACACAGTATTATCAACAAGCAAGCAGCTCAATCCATAGCCAAAGAAGTCTATAAGGAACCATGGGGCATGCTCCTTACTAGGTGGCTCACAAGCAGGCATAGGCTCAGCTAGCTTTTTATACAGCCAGGGACTACCTGCCCAAAGTGATTGCAGTAATCTAGCCCCTCTCCCAATCAACTGCCAATCAAAACAATTGCACACAAACATAACTGCAGGGCAGCTGATATATGCAACTCCTTAGCTGAGGCTCCAGTCTCAGATGACTCTAGACTGTCAACCTGACTATTGAGGCTTCGCCAGAACAAACATTTATCTTTAAGTCAACAACTGTTAGTATTTCATATCAGATTTTTATCACTTATAAGCTATTGTTCTGTACAGAATTTTTCTTATTCTAATTTCCTAAATAATACAGCATAGCATATATTTTCATTAACATTTACACATGTGCTGGGGTTTACAGATGATCAAAGTATAGTTTTATATACAGAATAGAATATGTGTGACTGTATTGAAGTGAGAGGCAGTTTTTTAGATGGATTTTGGTGCTCACTGGAGTCCTAGGCATGAGCAGTTTTTGGGTACTGAGCACATGTCATGGCAGGTGCTTGGCTTGGCCTGGGAGACAGACTGTGCTCCCGAGTAATTAACACAAAGGACAGAAGCAGCGACCACAGTGAGAGAACTAAAGTTGTATTAAATAGACAGCAGGTTGGCACTTGAGTTTCGCAAAGCAACATGTCCTTGGGGTCACACATTTTGAGGCAGGGTTTAGACAAATGAAGCAGCAGACAAGGATGTGCTCCATGGGCAAACCAGCAATGGTGGAAAGATGGACAAGAACCACTTCATTCCATCAAGGGGACTATCAAGGGGGGTGAGTGGGACTCTGTATCCAAGGAAGGTGTCTAGAATCAAAGTGGCCTGTAGGGGACACAATAATAGCCCAGGGACCCTGGCAGAGCAAATGGTTCCCAGCAGAGGCACTTAATCTCACTTTCTTTGCTGAATTCTGACAAGCCATCCAGCCTATACCTCTCCCCTCCCCTTCCCTCTCCTCCCCTCCCCTCCCCTCTCCCTCTCCCTCTCCCTCTCCCTCTCCCTCTCCCTCCCTCCCTCCCTCTCTCTCTCTCTCTCTCTCTCTCTCTCACACACACACACAATTTATTTTTTTCTCATAAAATTTCTCACTCTCAAAAAACCGAAAGCTATACTTATTTTATGCAAAATTTAGAACAAATATTGTTTGCAAGACAAACACAAAGAAATAAATCTCCTCACAAAGCCAGTTTGGGAAATTAAACATTGATCCGATCACACCCAGAAAGTCTTTGAGAAACAACTTGTCTGAGACTCAAACTAACTGGGAGACGAAAGGATTAGAGGTCTTAAGGCCTGACAGACCTAAGGGGAAATCTTACCCAGACCCTCCCCCCCCCCACACACACACACACTGGTGTCTTCTCGCTGGGTGAGAACCAGAAAAGGAAAGAGGATGAGGAACAAAAGGTGGAGGAAGGACACGGAGAAAGGAGGACCAGCCCAGGCTGGCAAGCAGCAGTGAGTAAGTGACTTTCTCCTTAAGAGAAAAAAAGACTTTTATTTTTTTTTTCATTGTGTATCTCTGCCTGAATATTTGTGAATAGTGATTGCAGGTGCACGTAAAGGCCAGAGACTTCATGTCTCTCTAGAGTTTGAGCTACAGATAGGTGTGAGCCTATGAACCATCTCTCCAGACCAAACCTGTTTCCAATAAGGTGGAAGCTGAAGACCAACAGCCAAGGGTGCATGGAACATACACACAGGAGCACTGGCACATCTCTCTCTCTCTCTCTCTCTCTCTCTCTCTCTCTCTCTCTCTCTCTCTCTCTCTCTCTCTCTCTCACACACACACACACACACACACACACACACACACACACACACACCACCACCACCACCACCACCACCACCACCACCATCACAGCTTAAATAGAGATCACACAACAGACATAGTCCTGTGGATTTTAGGCTGAAGTCATGATGAGATGCATCTTCCAATCAACCCTGGTGATCAAAGGCATCATGATTTCCTGATTTGGCATCAGGAAGGTCATGAAGGAAAGCCTTTGTTATAAGAGTGGTTGAATTCTGGGGTGCAGCAGAAAGTTTCAGCTGTAGATTGTTAAAAGGGGGCAGACAACCATGAAAACAAGTGGGACTTTTAAAAGCAGAAAGGGTGCTTGCTTGCACCCGTTTTTGAAAAAGACAATAGGAAGTAGAGAGACAAAGAAGGTGGACATGGAGAGACCAAGTGGGAGTGGAGACTTGCCAGATGCAACCTGGCTCTGATCTAAGTTGAAGAGGACCCTCCCTTGGGCCTTTCTACATAACAGCACCCTGTTCTCATCAGTGCCCAGGCTGGTGTACCCCTGGGCTTTGAGGTCTATGCTATCTCTTTTTTTTCTATTAGAGCCTTCATTTGAGGGTGACCTTTATGTGTGGGCAACCGAGTGAGGCTGCACGAAATGGAAGGTACAGTGTGTGCTGGGGTCACATGCAAACTCTCCAACACGATATCCCAATCAGCTACCTCAAGGAGTCCTTCTCCATGCAAACGGGGTGCTGCCCAAAGTCTCTCTTTCACTGCTCTCTGTTTCTCTCTATGTCCTATGCCATTGCAGTTTTGCTAATAAGCACACCCCATTTAATCCCTCAAAACAAACCATTTGATGCCCTATTAAAGAGACTCCCCCCAAGACACCTCAAGAGTAGTCACTAAATGAATAACAGAGTGGACTGGAGAGCTACGCCAGGGTAGAGACTTCTATGTTGTCAGTTATTAAAGTACCTTTATCCAACAACAGAATTTATCTGGTCACTACTAGGAAAGGTTTTTAAGCTGACCATGAAGTGTATGTATGTGCATGAGGAATGTACGTGGTGTGTGTGTGTGTGTGTGTGTGTGTGTGTGTATGTGTGCATGTGTGTGTATGTGTGTGTATGTGTGTGTGTGTGTGTGTGTGTGTGTGTGTGTGTGTGTGTGTGTGTGTGTATTCTCCATCTCTTCTCCCTTTGGGTGAGTGAGCTAACGTGGAAAGACAAAGGTCAGCTTCTGCTTCAGAAAGGGTGAAGTGACTATTAATTTTTGAGGGCTTGTTCTAACAGTCATCTCGAGCTGAATTAAGAAGTACAAAATTGATTTTGCTAAATTAAGAACCTGTCCAATATAGGTTGAGGTTTTAATAAGGTTTTGATTCTGGTCTCTGGATTCTTGGGAATATATAATGTCTGGCTTACAGAGAGATATTTGGAAACTTACAGTGACAGCCCAGCAGCTGTTCAGGAGCCCTGCCCCTCAATCAACAGGAACCAAGGGCCATTTACCCAAACCCTCCTGCCTCTCCCTCTCCTCGGCTATCCTGTTTCTTGTCAAATCCCTTTTCTCTTTCAAGAATTCATTAGCATGGATGGGAGGGGGTGTTGCTCATTGGGAGCCTGCCCCTTACGGATGAACTACAGGCCACCACTGACAGGCTCTGAGGATGCACATACCAGTAAGTGACAGCTTCTTTGCATTCAAAGAGTTTTTTACACAAGAGAAAAAAAGAGGAAAAGAAAGGAGAAAGAGAGGGGAGAGGGAGGGAGGGAGGGAGGGAGGGAGGGAGGGAGAGAGAGAGAGCAAGAAGAAGGAGGGAGGAAGGGAGGGAAGGAGGTTCCCATCTTTAAAGTAAAATTCCTCCCAGACTTCCCTCTCCATTCTCCGAATTTATAAGCCAGTGACAGTCTGTTTTCCCACCCAAAGGGCCTGATCACAGTCCCTTCCTTGGACTGCAAGTGACAGAGAGGTTCAGTGACTCTGATTTGTCTATTAAGTGAGTCCACTAAGGCTTCTTGTCCCCTTCGTGTACCCTTCCACACTCCATCCCTGCTTCCCATGTGAGAGTCTTCAGGAGTTGGTAAACTATGAGACCAGAAACTGAAGATCACTCTCATGAAATGGATGACGTCAGAAAATTTTTGAAATCATGTGGAAGTTTGGTTTTCTTGGCTATAACATGGAGTGGATCACTTCATTTAATCAAGAGGAAACTCAGACCAGCCCATCTGAATAGATAAATTAAAAAACAAACAAACAATAACAAAAAATAACAGAATAGCCAGTAGATATATCTAAGTCATGAAAAACAAGGGCATTTTAGGAAGCCATCACAGATTGGAGACAGACTGACTAATGTGCTGTGGTGTCCTGGATACAGTTCTGGAACAGAAAGAGGGTGTTAGTGGGAAAACTGGTGCAATCTGGAGAATGCTTGTGGCTGAGCTAACTGACATCGGTGGTGATTTGTTAGTTTAAAATGTCCAGTGAAGAGGGCGGTGGAGACTCATCTCTACTTTTTTGCATATTTCTATGAACCTGTAACTAAAGGTGGATGTTTTACAATGCTGGAGAGATGCCTCAGAAGTGAAGAGCGTTTGTTCCTCTTTTGGAAGACTTGTGCTCAATTCCCATCACCCCTGAAGTACATCACTACCATTGGTCGCTCTAGTCCCAGGGAATCTGCTGCCATTTTCTGGCCTCCACGGGTATCAGACATGCACGTGGGTAACACACACAGAGAGAAAAAACACCAATATATGTGTAATAAACAAATGATCTTAAGTATTTTTTAACAATAAAAATAAGGGAACTGAGAACAATGTGCAGCTTGTGTATGGAAACAGGACATGGATGGGGCACAAGGCTGATTCTTCTCATACTCTTTCCTGTAGACAAATGTAAAGATGATGCTGTAGCTGCCTCGTCACCTTTAGCCAGGGTGCAGATAATTTGTCTTTGGTCTGAAAAAATAGAAATGGAAATAAAAGCAGAAATAATTGCTGAAGTCTGTAATTTAGACAAATGGACTGCATTATGGCAGGGGAGAGGGGCCGGGATATGATTTCAATTGTCTAAATCTTTTGAGAAAGCCAAGGAGAAAGAAGAAAAGCCACTCAACATTACTCCTTGCCTTTGGTGCCAGCTGCTGACGGAACTTGGCAGGCGTGTTGCTGAAAGTCTGATCTTGAAGGTAGAAAAATTTCAGCTCCTGTCCTGCCAAATGCACTTTGCCACACCCCCCCCCACACACACACACACACTACACTTTTCTTCCCTCAAGTAGAACTTTCCTCGGGATGCAGGAAAGAACTTCAGAGGTCAGAACTTGGAAGCAAGCCGTGTGGTGTTTTCTGGAATGCAGGCATCCAGTTGCCTCTGCCTCTGGATGCTTCAGCCCCACATTCTCCAGAGCAAGGATAGTCCAGCACTGTGGGGGGAAGGCCTCCATTTCTGCCACAGAGCCTCCTTCTTCCCACGTCACCTTATACATCTGCCTGGTCCCTTCATACAGAGATCACCTAAAAGTCAGAGGTCTCAGCAAGTGTAGTAAATACTTCTGTAATCCCAGCACTAAGCAGGCAGAAGCAGGAACATTCTGAATTCAAGGTCAGCCTGGGCCATAGAGCAAGAGACTGTCCAGCTAAGCAAATGGAAGATGAGACATGGAAGCCGGATGGTAGGCACTGACGACTGCTGGACAACTCGTGGTTTTCCGTAGTGATGTCTCCAAGGCTCCCATCATGCATAAGGAGATGGGCTTCAGCTTGGCTCCCTGGCTATATAGTCAGTGGTCCCTAGGAATTAGAGTGCGTCCCTACTTAAAATCAGCACTGAGATCTGGTTGGGAACAGCAGTGGCTCTCAAAGTGTGGGCACAGTTTGGGCAGCCTGCATGTAAAACTTATGAGTATGGTAGAAAGGGGCTAGAGAGATAGCTCCGTAGACGAGAGCCCTTGTTGCTCTGGCGAAAGACCAAGAGTTTATTCTCAGCACTCAAATGATGGCTCACAATCCTCCACAGCCTGGATTCCAGGGCATCTGATACCCTCTTCTGACATCTTCAGGGAGTAGGCACACATATGTGCATGTGGACAAAATACTCATACACATAAACTATGTCTAATGTTAAAAAATATATTTGAAATGCAAGCTTTAGACTGTGGTGTGAGTGTGAGGATCTGAGTTCAGATCATTTAAAGGCCGTGGGTGGTGGATTTACCTGTAAAATTAGTTCCCAACTCTTGGTTCAGTGAGTGACCCCGTGCCAGATAAAATGGATAAAATAAAATGGATAGAGCTCAAAGGAGGCATTACTATTGACCTCTGACCTATGCATACATGCAAACACACATGACTTTGCACACACATGAACAAGTGTGTATATAAGGGAGGTGCAACTCTTGTCTCTCCCCTTTAGATCTACTGAATTACAGTTTTCAGCATGGGACTACTGTCTCTACAGGTGGCTCTGGGGCCCATTTCAGTGTGGCTGTCACTGGTGACTGACAGGAAGCCCAGGTTGCTTGCTCCCTTTAAAAATCCCAGTGTTGCCCCAGACAAACCTCCAAGTTTGCCTCATAGACCATAAAACTGACGTAGATGATGATGCTTGAGATACGGACAGGGTCTTCTTTCTCACCCCTCACCCAGGTCATCACCAAATAGTCTAGTTTCTCAGTGTAGCTGGCTTTCTAGTGTCCTCCTCTTAAGGATGTGGCACCTTGGGAATCATTTAAATACCCCATCTGCTCTCCTACTGATACTGAGTAGTAAGGGACTTAGAAATCACAGGCCCATCGCGTCCTGTGGGGGAAGGGCTCTCCCACAGTCCTGGGTGATTGATTAACCTGGCCAGCTTTCTAGACCAGAAGAACCACAGTCAGCCTCTCCAGCCACATTGCAGTTTCAGGTTTGATGCTCAGATCCAGGTCTTCTGCAGAAAACAACCCTGCCTTCCTAGAAGCAGAGGACTCTAAAGACAGCAGTGTGGCCCAACTGGATTTCTCAATGATTGATTTCTACCTCCATTTCTTTAGGAAGGACTGGCTAACTTTAGAAAGCACCTCTTAATTCATTCAATGCATCACAGCAATACATGACAGGAATAAAGGCGGCGGGGCCTTTGACTGCTCTCTTTCCCAGAATGATTCTCAGTCTGTTTGAAAAAGGACTTGATTTCACTAGCTGAAGAATGGGCCAATAATGAGGAGTCTCCATGAGACCTCAAGACTAACACCAGCCAGCCACCTGCCTCTGCTTCATGCCAGAAGTCAACCAGGATCAGTCTGTTCTGCCTTAGCTTCTTACCACAGATCTTATTTCCAGAATAACACCTGTCTTCCAAGGCTTTCAGATGGACTCACTCTCCCCTCTCTTTGAATGTCACAAGAATGAACAGAAATCTGGATTAAATATAATCCTTCTAAGCCTTCAGAGACATTTCCCGCTCTCCACTAAGCCCTGTGGCTCAGGAGAGCCTTGCACTGGCCTCCTGAAGGTGTCTTAATCAACACGTATGTCCATGTCATTTGCTGGGGTGGGGGAAGTCTAAACATTCTCTTAGCTAGGATTCAGAAGGCAACATCTACTTTAACTAAACTGAAAGTCAAAACAAGCTATTGTCACCCTTTCAAAGTATTTGTGTTACCTTTGACTTCAGAATAGAGTGCCACTAAATTTTCTTCTAAACAGTGGGATGGTAAGCAAGAAAGCAGTGGTCACTGAGACATTACAAGGACCCAGAAGCTATGGGGAAAATCGAGCTGCAACTCAAAGCCTAACTTTGGAGCATCACCAATATTCACTCCATGGGTGAGGGCTTCTGGTGGTACCTGAAGATGAAAATTGGCAACTGTGGTGAGATTTCAGAAAAGGGGCCATACATCCAGCTGATGGACAGGGACCTCTGAAGGAGGTTATGGCCTTCTCTTCATGATGCAGGAGTATATATTCTATGCAGGGGAACTTCCATTGAAATTTTGAGTAGCGCCATTATTTCTTAGAATGCTGATGAGGATAAGAAGTTCAATGCTATGGTAGAGTTTGAGTGTTGGGGCCTTGAACCAACTGACTTCCAGCTTCAGATCAGGCTTATTGCAGAAGGTAGGAATCAGACACAGTCTTCGGTGACAGTAATCTGCAGGAAAAGGACTGGACAGACTGTGGGGAAAGGGTTCAGGCATCTGTGGGGATCTTCCAGGTCACCCATCAGTTTGTCAAGTGTTGAACTGTCTTCCAGCGTACTTGCTCATAGGAATGGAGAAGAGACAAAGTGCCCTGAGCAGCAGTCCCCAGAGAGGCTTCTCATCTCTTATGTTGCAGAACCCTCACAGCCTGCGTGCTGGGGTTTGTCACAGCTCTAAGACCTCTGCACAACAAAGCCCCTGTTGGTGCTGCAAAAGAAAAATAATAAGTTAAAATAACAGTGAGGTTTCATAATAACTTAATCAATAAAGGGCTTACATTGTAAGCATGAATATAGGGTTTGATCATCCAGAATCTATATTTTTAAATATTCTGGGCATGTCAACATGTATGTTTTTAATTCTAGTACTGGGAAAGTAGATACAGAAGAATTCTTGGGGTTTGCTGGCCAGCCTGTCTTACTTAGTAAGCTCCAGACCCATGAGAAACACCCCCTGCTTCTCTCTCTCTCTCTCTCTCTCTCTCTCTCTCTCTCTCTCTCTCTCTCTCTCTCTCTCTCTTCTCTCTCTCTCTCTCTGTGTGTGTGTGTGTGTGTGTGTGTCTCTCTCTCTCTCTCTCACACACACATACACACACACACACACACACACACACACACACAAACACACACACACACACACCAATGGTGAGTTAATACTTCTCTTGGTGTCTGTGGGTCAGGAGTCTGTGAGATGGGCTGCTCACTTCTGGCTTAGTGCCATCTCCCCAGGCTTCAGGGGACTACCTGAGCTGCAGTGTCTGCTTTCAGGGACTCACTCATGTGGCTAGCAGGTGGGCTTGAGCTATTGACTGAGGGCTTTAATTTTTCTCCCATGCACTACCTATGGCAGAGGATAACGTTGAGCTTAAAAAAGGAATACAGTCTTTAACTAAATCACAAGATAAATTATCTATCCATACTTTTATTTATATATCTGTCTGTTATAACATGGCAGAAAGCATGCCCCAGAATAAGCTTCCCTAGAGACTATGAAAGAATGTTGAGACTTTCATAACAGAGTCTTGAAGGCACCAGTCTTGTATTCTCCTCGCTGAGTGTAGCCTGGAGTCAATAGAAAAATAAAAATATGTGAGGCTGCAAATATCATGAAGGGAAAAGCATGGGGGCTATTTTGGGGCTTGTTCACCGTACTCTCTGTTTGACATGTAGAAGATAAATATGTCAGATATTGAAATAAGGTGATCTGGAGACATTGTCATGGAAATGTGTTTATTTAAATGTTAACCCTTAATTAAACAGATATTAAAGCAGTGTGAATCTGAAAACACTGGGTATATCTACTGTAAGATATGATCTATATAAGATTAGTTCAATGCTGGGGAGGTAGCTCAAGGGTTAAGAGCAAACTAGTACTCTTGCAACTCTGGGTTTAGCTTCCAGTACACAGTGATGCTTCACAACCATCCATAACTTTAGTTCTATTGAATCTAACACTTTCTTTCGACCTTCACAGGCACCAGGCATGCACACAGTACACATACATGCATGCAGGCAAGACACTCATGTACAGAAAAATAAATCTAAAAAAAAGTTTATTCAAAACTTTAATTTTATATTCATAGATAAAGATTTCCATTTAAACCTCGATTTGTTAATTCACTAAACCATGATTCAATTTTACCAGAGGTTCATTTTAAAATAATTTCTACATATAAAAAAATTAAAGAACTTAGACTAAGGTTGTATACAGAAGTTTATAGGAAACCCACTAGTTCGTAAGCTAATTTTAAAAATATAATACAAACGAGGTTTGCTCACAGGTACACTGACTGGGAAAACAGTACTTCTTCCAGAAGACCTAAGTTTTTAAATGAAAATCTCAGTGCTGGCACAACCTATAAGCTGGAGGCTGTGGAGATACCCAAGACAACACAGGCCATCACTCATTGTTGCTCACAGTGACTAGGTGATAAGACCTTATTGCTGAAGACATTTCACAGTTGATTAAGGAATACAGAGAAATCCATCTCAGTCTCAAATTGCCCACAACTCTCCCCCTGCCAGCTAGCCTTTCAAATGCTAGAAGGTGCTGTGGAGGCTTCTGAGAGAGAAAATGCTTCAATGTTCTTATCCAGCACTGTGATACAACACTGACCTTCCAGGAAAGTTGCGCCTACTGGTGCAATAAGGGCATGTTGGATGTTGGAGTTACCAATTGCTTTCTGATTCTGTCTGAGGCTTTTCTATAGGAGATTTCATGTTCGCATTGTCCACCTGGTCAAAGGCAGTAGTGGGGAAATCATAGGCAATAGGAGAAAACCCATTTGTGTTGTGTTGATGGACGGTCTTGCTGTCGAATTGAATTCTAGACATTTATGCATACTCAGATTTATGTTACTGTCAGCTCTCAGTTCATGCAGAGACTTACAATGGGTCAAAGCACTGAGAATAAGCAACCAAGGGTACTAGTAGATGGTTCATCTATATCAGCCTCCCTCCCCCATACAGTATGGGGAACATCTTGGAAAGGGAAGTAGAGAGAATTTAAAACTGGTAGAAAAGTAAAGAAAGCTATGAACTTTTGTCCTTCAGATACGACATGGTTGATTCACACATCAACTTACAGCAGCTGTGGTTACTTACATGAAACCTACATGAGATCAAGCCAGTAAATTCCCAGTGTGAAAAGGGGAGGGGTCCTGAGGACCCAGCCCTATCTGAGAATCTGTCAGCAGTTGACTGCTAAAATAACTTTTTCTTTGAGGATTTAATACTAGTAAGTTGCCTGTGCCCCAGTGGATAAGCCCCAGCCCATACACATATCCATGCCACAGTGGATGAGTCCATACCCATGCTACACTGTATAAGTCAATACTCATGTACAGGCCCATGCCACAGTGAGAGAGCCCATACTTACAATATACCTATGACCTATCATATGAATCCTTACCCCATGTACATAACCATGCTACAGTAGATGAGCCCCTACTCATGCACATACTCATGCCACGGTGGAGCTATTTTTAATACTAATCAGAGTTGGAGAGTATTAATAATAATTCTAAAAAGAGAATATGAAGTTGGAAGGGACATGGGAGTACAGAGGGATTGGAGAGAAGTAGCAGGGGCAGATATGGTAAAAATATTTGTGATATAGGTATAATATTTTCAAAGAATAAATTAAAAAATATTACTTTTAAAAACAGAGACCTTTTGTTTTCATATATATAAAACAGAAAATGGGTTATTAGGCAAAATAGCCAAGTGCACCTGGACACAGGGGGCCATTATAAAAATTAAAGACTATCTGAGTGCCTTCAGCATCCTATGATTCTAGCACTTGGTAGGTTGGGGCAGGAATAAGAGTTCAAGTGCATGTATAAATACATGCATGCATACATACATACATACATACATACATACATACATACATACATACACACATACATATATACATAGTACATAATACATCCCTAAGTCATTTATTCACGAATCTCATATTCACCTGCCAGCATAAGGCAGAGGGCGTGTCTTTCAAGGAAGAGGACAAATAGGACAGGTGCAATTCACCTGTGGCCATAGACTGGTCCATCTCAGGAGCTCTAACAGCTTATATTTTATTTCGGCATATAACATGAGATTGGGTGTTTTAAATTTTTATCATAGGCTAGGATTGGTCCTGTGACCTTCATCACAGAAGACACTATTGCAAAGTCACTCTTTACCCATCCAAAAGGGGAGAGAAAAGAGGCACAGAAAATGTCAGGGTTTTGACTTGATAAAATATTCTATCTAAATGTAGATTCCTGGCAAAATGGCCCAGGAAATTTGTACCCACCATACAAAAATGGTGAGCAGCAGCATGCTCAAGAGAAACCACTGCAGAAGAGAAGAGTATTTCTTGTGCCTCAAGATGTGACCAACGGCCTGAGATCCCTAGCCTGGGTCTGGATATCAAGCAAAATTACCCCTTGTGCTGCTCTGAAGGTGTGCCCTCCACTTGGCCTTGGTCACCACAAACTCATTTCCTAGTCCCAATGGAAACTCCAGCCTCTAACTTTTTACCAGAAAATAAATTAGACTGTCAACATGGAAGATATTTATTAAGAAGAGAAGAAAAGGAGAAAACTCTGCATTTTATTTTTCCCATATAGATAGAATATGGAAAGGCTCAGATCACCTGCACTCCAGGGTCCAGCCTTCTTTGTTCCCGTGGAACCATGGAGTAGAGTAAGACATTCAAAATGATAATCATATAAATAACTGTTGGGATATGAGATGGGGAATATGGATAGAGTCAGCATGAGGGGCAAGAAATGGGCGTGACATCAGCAAGACAGGCTGAATGCACAGGGCATATTTGCTCTGCTTCCAGACTTGAACATCAGAATTTTTGCTAATGATCCAAGGTCAAAGCAAAGTGAATAAAAAAGTATTTGTGGAAAGGGGAACTTCCTAACTTCTTCAGTATATGAGGTTTTAACCTCAAGGTGTTGAAGCTTGGGGTGCTACTGGTATTCAAGATTTCCCTGGAGCTATCTATTGAGGAAAGTGGAGATTTGGCAAGACTTGGACAGCTATAACACAGAGAAGAGAGAGAGAGAGAGAGAGAGAGAGAGAGAGAGAGAGAGAGAGAGAGAGAGAGAGAGAGAGAGAGAGAGAGAGAGAGAGAAGTACGCTGCAGTCTCATTGTATGGGGGACTTCGAACATTGCCATGCCAGGGCCACATTCAATGTCAAAATAAAATAAAATAAAATAAATTTCAAAATACCTAAGTTTATTCTTCTGTGTCACAAAGAAAACTTTCAAGAACATTCCCCACCTCAAATAAGTCTTAGAAGTACTTGGCTAGTTGTTGCAAAGGCTAGTTCAGAGTCCTCAGTGGGACTCAGACATGCTCTTCCTAACTGTTCTGCTCAACAATGACAAATAGAGTGCCTGCGCTTCATGAATGGACTTTAGGTATGAATTGTTTTTTCTGTTTCCTGTGACCAGGTATCCAATAAGAAAAAGCTTCAGAGGGCTCTATTTTTGTAAGTCCCTTGAAGCCCATAAGCAGCCGGGCCTCTCCCCCTGAGGATCTCCAACTGCCAGGTTCTACCTACACACTCTAACTGCCCTAAACAGCTGGATGCAACCCCACCCTACAGAGTTTAAATCCCAAGCTCTGGACTTAAAATTCCACCAATCTCCTCCTTGAAAAGCTCTGCCCACTGTATACCCCAAGAAAAGCTATAAAACTTTGTGTTCTGTTCAGTTCTCTGCTATTTCTTGCTCGAGCAAAGGCAGTTGCCCTCCTGATTTTTCCCCACCTAATAAATCTCTTGTGTGAGTTTATTTGGTTGTGTGACTTTGTGGTATTACTTGGCTCGTAACTACCAGGATGCTTTCCTATCTGAGTAGTAATACTTCCAATTTTGACGTAAGTCTTGATGGCACAGCCTGTCAGGGCAGTTCCATTATTTTGGAAGGTATGTAAAAAGTATGGTCTTACTAGGTTCACAGACAGGAAGCAGAGAGATGAATGGTCATCTTCCAATCGCTTTCTTTTGGGGGGAGGGGAACTGAGACCCCAGACCATGGAATAGGGCCCCCTTCACTCAGGAAAGATATTCCCATCCCAGCTATACTTCTCAGGAAACACCCTCAAAATGTGCCTAGAGGTATGTTTCCTATGCAATTCAAAATCCCGTGGACCTGGCAGGGAAGGGAAATCATCACAGTCAGTAGTGCAACTTTATGATGAAAGGTGAATCACAGAAGATAAAGCATTGATAGGGACTTGGGAGTGGCATTGTAAAGCCGGGGACTTTGAGGTATTGGGGAAGATTGGACTGAAGGCATCCTCTGAGCCCTTCATACAAGTAGCTGCAGATGCCTACAGAATTCAGTGAGTTAAGAGAAATTCACTTGGCAAAGACATGCTCTCTGGACTCCATTAATTTCCATTACAAGTTTAGACTTATATCAGCATTAAGCAAGTTTGCTAAATCCTCATGACAGTGATGACAGTGGACGCTAAGGAAACTGAGGTACTGGGTGATGAAAAAGCTATAAAAATGTTGAGGGGCATGGTAAAATTGGCTGTGACTTCTCCAAGCAAATATTCGCCTTTCAAGTCTACTCAGCATCTGAAAAACTGAGGCTTTTAAGAAACAGTTCATGTATGTGTGTGCATTGAAATATGTGTGTTCCTGTTCCTGTGCATCTATGTGTGTAAGCTCACAAATGTGAAAGTGTAGTTGTGTTATATTCACAGAGGCCAAAAATCAATGGTAGGCATCTTCTATCACTCTCCGCTTAGTTTCTAGAACAAAGTCCCTCGTGGAATCAGCTCCCTAATTGGCTAGACTGGATAGCTAGCAAGCCCTAGATAATCTCCTGGCTTAGCTTTCCTGGAGCTGGGATTACAAGCATGATCTACCATAGCTGGCCTTTGCCTATCTTTATGATGAAAAGGAAAAATACTTTTCTGACTAAGAGTTATCAGTCTTGAAGACACAGATGTGTACTGGTAGTCATAACCTCTGTCTCTCATAGCGACACATCTGCCATTCTGTTTACTGATTTGAATACCCCATCATGAAGGGCCTTTGTTCTGCACTGCAGAAAATGTTTTCTATGCTCTCCATCCACAGTTTTGTGGAATCCTAGCTTCCCTCAGTCTGCATCCCTCCCTAAAAGGACCTAAGTAAGGAAAGTTCTACAACATAAGGCTTTTTATGGAATCAACGTGAGAATATATGCTGAGCTGCAACCAGGTCAGGATCATGCCAAGCCACACTTTCTGCAAGAAGTAACTTGGGACAGAGAATTATGAACTATATAGTTTGGTCCAAACAGCCTCTTATCATCAAGGGTGCCCCAGGCACTGTTGGGCTCAGGCTTGACTAATGGGACTGAGTTGCCCTGCTCATTTCCCAGGAACCTGAGACTCTGCAAGGTTTCCTGTCTAAGAATGACTAAGTCAGTCAGAATTCCCTATCTGATGGGATGTCTTCTTGGGCATAATGGGCATAATGGCACATGAAAGAGAAAATTATAATGTCCAGGACCAAATCTAGCAGGCTGATTTTCTAATTCCCTACACTGCTATAGATAGAAATGTTAGCTCACTGAGCCATCTAACCAAAAGACATCCTGTAATCCAGCACCTTTGGGAAGAGGAACACATTTATCTGTCTAGTCACCAGCCTTTAGAACTTGGGATCACATAGCTAGCCGAGAGGAAAGACATGGAAGAGGTCCCCTTTCTCCAATGCCAACACCCTTGGTATTAGTGCCAAATCAGTAGAAGAAATCATTGGTAAGATTTTCAAGTGGGAAAATCTAGAACATTCAAGCTCCAAGTAGTCCTTTCTTATCTCCACTGATTGATTGATTATAAGGGAGTTAAGTACTTTCAAGATCAATGTACCTGGGTTAACATATCCGAGGTCTACTTTAAATCAGGTGCCAATGACTTGATTGAAGAAAAAGAATGCAAATTATCATCATTAATATTGCATATTGTTTGCATTTCAAAATAAATGTTTAGGATATACTAAGCTGAGTAAAATAAAATCACTAGAATTAAAAGTTAATTAAGTTAACTTCTGTATCTTTTTTTCCCAGTCTTTTATATCACAAGAAATCCTATGTGGTTCACATTGTATTTTTACCCAACAGCATCTTTTAGACAGGCTACCCTAGGTAGGTATTTCTACCCAAGATAGGAAAGAGTTAGTGTTTGGTTGTTAAATAACACCCTTCCTTTGAACTAGCTGAGGTATTTCCACCATCCCCTGTAGGATGTTTTAACCCTAACCCATCTTCCCTGGGTCCCTACATTTTGATCACTACACCTTTTTCTGTAGTCTCCTCTACAGAAGGGCAGGCCCTCTGGGGCTCTTCCCGGGGGTCCAGTCTTCCCTCTCCACATACCTCTTTCAGAAGCCTGCCCTACTGTCTTTCTGCTGTTCTTTCTCTCACTAAGGCCTTGGAAATATGGCCATTTTCAGAACTCAATGTAAGAGTTCTAACTGAAGACACCTTCCCGGACCCCACCTTGTTTTCTAGGCTAGAATCAGTGCTGCTCGGAGCCTGATCATGGGAATTTGCTGACCGGACTCCTATATGCCCATTCATAGAATTGAATTGCAGTTCTAGCCTGGAAGAACAGGAAATGAGTCTCACAGGCTAAATGCAAGACTTTCTACCCAGAGACATATATATCACAAGGATGTGGGTGTGGAAATAAAGAGGAACCTTGCCTGAAGTTGGTCCCTAACATTCACATAGAAGACAACAAGAGAACCTTGGCAGACAAGCAGCAGAGACATAACCACTGAGTCAGGAGCTAATTCTTCCCCTGCTTACCTCCTGTAGCTCTTGAAAAGCTGTAGCAGCGTCTCCCAGTGTCTCTCCATACTCCACAAATCTAGTCCCTCAGCATGTGCTGGTTGCCCACCCCTTGAGTGCGTTTGCAGGCCTGTTACTGGTTTCAATGGTCAACTGTTGACTCTTTTCTTTCCCATAGTCATTTCTGTTCTTCTGGGTGACCATCTCCTCAACCTGTTTTGATCCACTATCTGCTCCCACTTTGTTCTTTTCCATACAAGGAACAGACCGATTTTCATTGTAATGCAAATGATATCACAACACTGCCATCCCAATTTATTCCATACTCCAACTCATGGACCAGCTCTTCTTTACAGGAGTCCAGCGCCCACATTCCTGCCAGATCCTTCCTGCCCCATGTAACCTGTACTTCCTTCAGGTCTCTGAGCACTCCATTTCATTTTAAGACTAGGGCTTCTGGGCTGGGGCTCCTCTGCATTTCACTCTTCCAACACCCTGTGCACTAAAGCCTCCTTTGTCACCGAGTTTTTTTTAGCTCAGACGCCACCTTTCCAGAGAGGCCTCACATGAACAGATAGCTTGGATTCACAACTTGGTCTTCTCTGTTCTGTTCCCTATTATAATTTTTTGCTTATTGATTGTCGTTATTGTTTTCTTATTTGAATGTCTTTCCTTCTTGGTAAAATGGATGCCTCTAGACCGGTGGTTCTTGCCCTTCATAACACTGAGATGCTCATGTTATGGAGACCTCCAACCATGGAACTGTATTTTGTTACTTTATAACAGTAAGTTTTCTAATGTTATGAATCATGATAAAAATATGTGATATGTGGTATGGTCTTATTTGATCTCTATAAATGGGTCTGGCCCTTTGACCCCAAGAGGAGTCATGACTCATACTTTGAGAATGACTGCTCTAGACAAAATCTTTGCCTTTAATTTCCTGAAGAACACCCATGTCTGAGCTTTCAAGAAAACTCAACAGGTAAAGTCTCTTAGCTGGTGACCTGAGTTCTGTCCCTATAAATCCACATGAATGTAGAGGGAAGAAGCTGATTCTACAGCTATTCTCAGAAGCACATATGGAATCATAGCATCAATGGCCCTTGTACCCACATCAGACACACACACACACACATTCACAAATACTAAATATGTTTTAAAATAGAACGCAATCTGATTTGTTGAAATGGTAGGTATATTGTTTTGAATATAAAATAAAATGATACATACTGACACTTTAGCTCAGCCCTGCTTATTAAGAAGATAAAATTAAACAGTTTTGCAAACCGATAGCCAAGACAGACTAGATACACAGTGTATCACAGACTATCCATATATTATAATGCATTATTTATTGTGAGAATACAGTAAATATAACACATGTAAAATAACTATGTAATAAAATTTTTATATTACTTATTTATAAAAATTCTTTTTTTCCTATGTATGCCCCTGCACCCCTCCCTTCCCTCCTCTCAATCTCTCCCAGTCAGCCTTCAACCTCCCCCCATCCCACAATCCCCTCCCCTAAAAGGGCAAAAAGTCCCAAGGTGGATCAGCTCAGCATGGTGTATCCACTCCACATAGGTCCAGTTTCCTCATCCCAATATCAAGACTAGGTTAGGTGCTCCTCTGTAGGGAATGGGCTCCAAAGAGACAGCCCATGCACAGGAGCACAGTCTGATCCCACTGCCTTGAGGTTCCACATACTGCCCATGCCAGTCGACAGTTGCCTACCCTTGGAGGGTCTAGCTCCTTTTCCTGATTGTTCCCCAGTGGCTGTTCTTGATTCGGTGAGCTCCCCAGAGCTCCAGCCAGCCATCTCTATGGGATTTCCCCTTATGATCCCTATCTTCTTGCCATACAGACTCTCCTCCACCACTCTCAGGTGGACCAGGAGCTCGGCCCAGTTCTCAGCCATGGATCTCTGCCTCCATCTCTATTCATTGTTGGATGTAGGATCTGTGATGACATTTAGAGTGATTATTCATTTGATTATAGGGGAAGTCCTGTTTAGGCACCCCCTCTGCTATTGTTTGGAGACTTGGCCAGGGACATCCTGTGAGTTCTTGGAGGTTTCCCTAGCACCCGATCTCTTTCCAACCCCACACTGACTTCCTCCTTCAAGAAATCCATCTCCCCCTCACCCCTCTTTGTTGCTCCTCTCACTCAACCATCTCCTTCTCTCATGACTTGTTCCCATTTTTTCTTGGTTGCTACCTGTTATGATCCCAATTTGCTAAGGTGATTTTTTTTTCTATTTTCTCTTCCTAGGAGAATCTCTGGATGTCTCTCTTAAGTTCTTTCTGATGCCAAACTGTTCAGGGGTTGTGGTTTGCAAAGTGGGTATACTTTGCTTTTTGTCTAAAGTCCATTTATGAGTGAGTACATCCCTTGCCTATCTTTCTGGGCTTATGATACCTCACACAGGAGGATATTCTCCAAATTCATTCATTTGCCTGTAAAATTTAGGATGTCCTTTTTTTTAACTGCTGAATAGTACTCCACTGTGTAGATATACCACAGTTTATTAGTCCATTCTTCAGTTGAGGGCCATCTGGGTTGTTTCCAGGTTCTTGCTATTACTAATAATGCTGCTATGAACATAGTTGAGCTAATGCCTTTTGGGCACGAATGTGCATCCTTTGGGTATATGCCCAATAGTAGTATTGCTGGATTCTTGAAGAGATTGATTCCCAGTTTTCTGAGGAATTGCCATACTGCATTTCAGAGTGGCTGTACAAGATTACACTCCTACAAACAATGGAGGAGTGTTCCCCTTGCTCTGCATCCTCTTCAGCATAGGCTGTCATCTGTGTTTTTGATCTTAGCCATTCTGACAGGTGTAAAGTGGCATCTCAAAGTTGTTTTGATTGGCATTTCTCTGATAGCTAAAGATGTTGAGCAAATTTTTAAGTGCCTTTCAGCCATTTGTAATTATTCTGTTGAGAATTCCCTTTTTATTTCTGAATCCCATTTTTAATTGGTTATTTAGGTTTTTGGGTTCTAGTTTCTTGAGTTCTCTATATATTTTAGAGATTAGTCCTTTGTCAGATATAGCTTGGTGAAGATCTTTTCCCATTCTGTAGGTTGTTATTTGTTTTATTGACTGTGTCCTTTGCCTTACAGAAGCTTCTCAGTTTCAGGAGGTCCCACTTATTGATTGTTGTTCTTAGTGTCTGTGCTACTGGTATTGTATTTAGGAAGTGGTCACCTGTGCCAAAGCGTTGGAGGGTATTTCCCACTTTCTTTTCTACCAAGGTCAGTGTAGCTGGGTTTCTTATGAGGTCTTTGATCCACTTGGATTTGAGTTTTGTGCAGGGTGATACGTTTGGAACTTTTTGTATTCTTCTACATACTACAATCCAGTTATGAACACTATTTGTTGAAGAATACTGTCTTTTTTCAATTGAATATTTTTGGTCTCTTTGTCAAAAATCAGATGTTCGTAGGTGTGTGAGTTAATGTCAGGGTCTTTGATTCGATTCCATTGATCCACGAATCTGTTTTTAATCCAGTACCAGGCTGTTTTCATTTCTATGGCTCTATAGTATAACTTGAAGTCAGGGATAGTGATTCCTCCTGAAGATCTTTTATTGAACAGAATTATTTGAGCAATCCTGGGTTTCCTGTTATTCCATTTAAAGTTGAGTATTGTTCGTTCAAGGTCTGTAAAAAAAATGTTTTGGGATTTTGTTGGGGATTGCATTGAATCTGTAGATTGTTTTTGGTAAAATTACCATTTTTACTACGTTGATCCTACCAATCCAGGAACATGTGAAATCTTTCCATTTTCTGATATCCTCTTCAATTTCTTTCTTCAGTGATTTAAAGTTCTTGTCAAACAAGTCTGCTACTTCTTTAGTTAGAGGTACGTCAAGATACTTAATGCTATTTACAGCTATTATAAAGGATGATGTTTCCCTTATTTCTTTTTCAACCCTTTTATCCTTAGAGTATAGGAGGGCTATTGATTTTTTTTTTAGTTCATCTTGTACCCTGCCACAATGCTGAATGTGTTTATTAGCTGTAGGAGTTCCCTGGTAGAATTTTGGAGGTCACTTATGTATACGATCATATCATCTGAAAATAGAGATAGTTTGACTTCTTCCTTTCCAATCTGTATCCCCTTAATCTCCTTTTGTTCTCTTATTGCTTTAGTTAAAACTTTGAGAACTATATTGAATAGATAAAGAGAGAGAGAGGACAATCTTGTCTTGCTCCTGGTTTTAGTAGGATTGCTTTGAGTTTTTCTTCATTTAGTTTGATGTTGGCTGTCAGCTTGCCTTTTATTATATTTCGGTATTTTCCTTGTATTGCTGATCTCGCCAGAACTTTATCATGAAGGGGTATTGGATTGTGTCAAAGGCTTTTTTGTCATCTAATGAGATAATCGTGTGTTTTTTCTTTCTTTCAGTTTGTTTATATGATGGATGACACAGTTTTTTCATATGTTGAAGCATCCCTGAATCTCGGGGATGAAGCCTACTTGATCGTGGTGGATGATTTTTTGATATGTTGTTGGATTTAGTTTGGCAGAATTTTACTGAATATTTTTACAACCATGTTCATGAGGGAGATTAGTCTGTAATTCTCTTTTTTGTTGTATCTTTGAGTTGCTTGGGTATCAGGGTGATTGTGGCCTCATAAAAAGAGCTTGACAATGTTCCTTCAGTTTCTACTTTATGGAACAGTTTGAGGAGTATTGGTATTAGTTCTTCTTCGAATGTCTGGTAGAATTCTGCACTGAAACCACCTGGTCCTGGATTTTTTTTTCTTGACTTGGGAGACTGTTAATAACAGCTTCAATTTCCTTTGGGAGAATAGGTCTATGTAGGTCATTTATCTGATATTGATTTAATTTTTGTAAGTGGTACCTGTCTAGAAAGCTGTCCATTTCTTTTATGTTTTCCATCTAGTGGAGTATATATTTTCAAAGTATGACCTGATAATTCTCTGGATAAGCTGGGCATCTGTTGTTATGTCCCTTTTCATTTCTGATTCTGTTAATTTGGATATTCTTTCTCTGCTTCTTGGTTAGTTTGGATAAGGGTTTGTCTATCTTTCTGACTTTCTCAAAATACCAACTCTTTGATTCATTGATTCATTGTACTATTCTCTTTGTTTCTATTGTATTGATTTCAGCCCTAAGTTTGATTATTTCCTGCTCTCTACTTCTTCTAGGTGAATTTGCTTCTAATTGTCCTAAAGCCTTCAGCTGTGCTGTTAGGTGTCTTGTGTGAGATTTCTCTAGGTTTTAATGTAGGCATCTAGTGCTATGAGTTTTCCTCTTAACACTGCTATCATTGTGTCCCATAGGTTTGGGTGTGTTGTGGATTCATTTTCATTGAATTCTAGGAAGGCTTTGATGTCTTTCTTACTTTCTTCTTTGATCCAGAGGTGGTTCAATTGAGAGATATTCAGTTTCCACAAATTTGTAGGATTTCTGTGATTTTTGTTGTTGTTGAACTCTAAATTTAGACCATGGTGGTCTGATATGATACAAGAGTTATTCCCATTTTTTATTGATATATACCTTATGACTGAGAATGTGGTCAATTTTAGAGAAAGTTCCATGGGTTGCTGAGAAATATGTATATCCCATATATATGAAACATGTATATTCCATATATATACATATATATGCACGTGTGTGTGTGTGTGTGTGTGTGTGTGTGTGTGTGTGTGTGTGTGTGTGTGTATTAAGTCCATTTGGATCAGAACATTTGTTAGATTCCTTATTTATTTTCTGAGTTTTTGTCTGATTGGCTTATCCAAGGGTGAAAGTGGGGTATTGAAGTCTCCCACTCTTAATGTGTGGCATCTGATGGGAAGTTTAAGCTTTAGTAGTGTTTCTTTTACATATGCAGGTGCCCTTGCATTGGGGGCATAAATATTCAGCATTGAGACTTCATCTTGGTGGATTTTTTCTGAGATGAGTAAGCAATGTCCATCCAGGTCTCTTTTGATTGATTTTAGTTTGGAGTCTATTTTGTTAGATATTAGGATGTTTCTTAGGACCATTTGGTTGGAAAGTCTTTTCCCAACCCTTTACTCTGAGCCTGTGTTTATCTTTGAAGTTGAGGTGTGTTTCTTATATGCAGCAAAAAGATGACTTCTGTTTTTGTATCCATCATGTTAGGCTGTGTCCTTTTATAGGTGACTTAAGTCTATTGATATTAAGGGATATTAATGACCAATGATTTTTACTTCCTGTTATTTTTTGGTAGTAGCATATGTGTATTTCCATTTGGGGGGGTTTCTTCTATGAGATTATTGATTGTTTGTGGTTTCATGGGTGTATCTTGTTTCCTTAGGTTGGAGTTTTCCCTCTGTTGTTTTCAGTACCAACGGATTTGTGGATAGGTATTGTTTAAATCTGGTTTTGTCATAAAATATCTTGTTTACTCCAGCTATTGTGATTAATAGTTTTGCTGGTTGTAATAATCTGGGTTGGCAGCCATGCTCTTTTAGTGTCTGTATAACATCGGACCAGGACCTTCTTACTTTCATTGTTTCCACTGAGAAGTCTGGTGTTGTTTTGATTGATTTGCCTTTAAAGGTAATTTGACCTTTTCCTTTTGAAGTTCTTTGTACTTTTCCTTTATTCTACAGGTTTGGTGGCTTGATTATTATGTTATGTGCACACTTCTTGGAGGGTCTAATCTATTTGGTGTTCTGTAAGCTTCTTGTATCTTTATAGGCATTTCCTTCTTTAGGTTGGGAAAGTTTTCTTCTTTGATTTTGTTGAATATATTTCCTGTGCCTTTGAGCTGGTATTCTTCTCCTTCTTCAGTTCCAATTATTCTCAGGTTTGATCTATTCATGCTGTCCCAGATTTCTTGAACATTTTGTGTTATGACTTTTTTGTTTTAGCATTTTCTTTAATTGACGTGTCTATTTCCACTATTGAATTTTCCACTCCAGATATTCTCTCTTCCTTCTCTTGCATTCTGTTGGTTATTCTTGCATCTGTAGTTCTGGTTCATTTCTTTAGGTTTTCTATTTTCAACTTTGACTTGGTTTGCACTTTCTTTATGGCTTTTATTTAAAATTTAATTCCTGGAATGTTTCTTTTACCTGTTTGTTTTCTTTTTCTTGTTTTTCTTATTTTCTTTCAGGGATTTGTCCATCTCTTTCAATTTTTTTGTTTGTATTTTCTTCTATTTCTTTAAGGGAGTTTTTTATATCCTCTTTGAAAGCTTCTGTTATCTTCATAAAGTTGTTTTTAAGGTTATTTCCTGCTGTTTCCTCTTCATTGTTATAATCAAGTCTTGATGTTATAGAACCACCAGCTTCTTCTGGTGGTGTCTTGTTGTTCTTTATAATATTATATGTATTCTTGCACTGATGTTTGCCTATTGCTTCCTCAGTTCACTCTTAGCTCTTGGTTGGTTCTTAATCATTTGTGAGCCTGGGGGCTGTGTGTCTCCAGTAACTGCAGGGGTTGTTCTTAGTTGGCTCTTAGTTGGCCATAGGCCAAGGAGCTGTGTTCTCCAGGTGCAGGGGCCATTCTTAGTGGCCTCTTAGTTGGCTCTTAGTAGACTCTTAGTTAGCTGTGGACCAGGAGGTTTCAGGGTCTCCAGTTGTCAATGTACGATGATGCAGATTTTGGGTAGGGTTTGGCCTGTGAGATGTCCCTCCAGCTGTGTTTTGCTGGGGAATGGGCTTGGGGGGAAGGCTCTCCTATCTTTCTTTGCTTTAGGGCAGAGCTGGGTGTGGTTCAGGTGCTGGGTGCTGTGTCCCCAGGCCAGGCTTCAGATACCACAGTCTCTGCTTAGCCTAAGGATTGGGTGCCACTCTCCTCTTATTCAATTGTGGACCAGGAGGTTTCCAACTATGTAATAAAATTTAGAATTCTATTACTTAATGTCTTTTTAACCCCATAATTGGACCAGACCATAAATTTATTCTACAAAGTTATTATTTTTAAAAATTAAATTTTTTATTTATTCATTTCTCTCTCTCTCTCTCTCTCTCTCTCTCTCTCTCTCTCTCTCTCTCTCTCTCTCTCTGTGTGTGTGTGTGTGTATGTGTGCAGGCCACATCTGTACAGGTGATTGAATGGTCAAAAGAGGGCATTTGGTCTCTTCGAGCTTGAATTATAGATGATCATGAGCCAGCAGATGAGGGATTGGGGAATCAAACCCTGGTTCTCAGGAGAATCCATGAACTCTCTAGATCACTTGTTATCTCTATAGCACCAAAGTTATGAGCTACAAACAACACCTAGAATGCGGTGATATTTTTCATTGCTTTGCCCCAACCATATATACACAATTTTCTTTTTCAAAGAGCTCAAAGGAGAGTTTTGTTAAATATAAAATATATAACTACAGAGGGATGCACCATGTCTTAGTGTATCGCTCATTGTGATGAACAGAAACAGACTTTTACATTCACAAAAGGGCTTGAAATGCCTACACAAGCTATAAGGTATAATTTCTTCAAGGGAGTAAGTACCTCACCTCCATGACCTGTGGGGTTAGTACCACGAATCAGTAGGGACCCTATTTTCAGATCTAGATATAAAAATTGACCCTCTGTCACATCAGCTTTCAAGTGAAACACAAAATAGCTTCCCCTCAGGCTTTCACCTAAGGTTACACCAAATATTACAGAAAACAAAAAAGGCAAAAAAAAAAAAAGAAAAAAAAAGACAAAGAACAACCAATGGGCCACTTTCAAATGCAAACAATATTGACACTACATTTTGTAGAATGACTTATGTTATCGTTATAATTGCAAGTGTAGACACTCAATGTAGGTTTCTCTACTTTGCTTCTCCATGGCTTTCAGCGTGGTTTGCACTGTATATAAGCAGAGATCAGATTGCAGCCATGAAAGATAGTTGGACTATACCTTGTACATGGAGAAAGCATACAATGTTCCATGATTGAATGGAGAGACAAATAAAGGAATAAATGAAAAAATAATAGTGTCTAAATTTGCTGGGGACAATTATTTATTTTTTAAAAAATGTTTCTTTTTGAGAATTTTAGACATACGTACATGAAATATGAATGTATCATCTCCTTTCCCCCCATCTCAACTGCTATTTCCTTACTCTCATTATTCTCCCTTCTTGATTTCACAACTTTATTTATGTTTTTGGTGACCCACTAAATACAGCTACTGCTACCAACACATGCATACATGTGAGGTCATTCACTGGAACACTGAGAACATACAGGACGCCACATCTTCAAAAAGGAATGACTCTGCCTTTCTACATCAACTATCAACTGACAACAGTTCGTCACCGGGCTCAAGGCCTTGAGACCATCCATTCCAGCCATACTGGGCTGTTGGCTGCCTTGAGTTTTTATCGATTTTGTGCAAGTGACCACAGCTGCTGTGAATGTGAGTTCAACGGCCACATCCTGTCCAGAAGGCAACAATCTACAGTGCTCCTTTTCCATCTTCCGGCTCTTGCGTTCTTCCTGCCTCCTCTTTAGCAAGGTTCCATGAGCCTTTGTGATAATGGGGAACAACACAGAAGTCGGACTCAGGGATGGACAATTAATCTCTGATTCTCCTTAATTTCTTGAGTTTCAAAGCTAGAGAGTCCTTTTGATGCATGTGTCTAAATGGTAGAGGGCTTCCTAGGCATGTCTCTACACATGGGTACTTCTAAGTGTTTAGAAAGAATGTTATTGTCATGGCAGGGAATGTATCCAGTCATTCTGAACAGGTCATTTCATGGTGGAATCATTTAGCTATAGTATAGGAGAATACACAGAAGAGGTGGACTCAACTGATCATTTTGCCTAAGGGGATGAGACATCATGATCTACAGACTCCAGGCTAAACCCAAACAGATAGTTATGTCTCAGCAAGACACCTGTATTTTTTTTTTTTTTTTTATCATGTGCATGGTATTCCTGATTCTGGGCAGCTAAATCATGAAGACAGATAAAATGTAACCTGAGAGTTAGAAACATGGGCCTTTGTATTCTTTAACCACGTGGTAGTCTTACAGGCATGCTACCATCCTGCAGGTCTCAGCCAAAAGAAAGTTTGCTCTGGCTGATACTGTGTAGTCACTTAAGCCTCCTGGGTGCTTTGTGCTTGTACACAATGAAGAAGAGACAGCAGGCTTGGTGAACAGCAAGGAGATTGGCAGTTGGAAACACTGCTAGCTTCTACCATGGCTACCTTCTGTCATTTGGCTACAGAATAAATAGACAAATAGCATCTTATTCTAGGAATATTCTCATGCACCCTAACATGTGGCCTCGCAGGTGGCTAAGGCTGGACCTGTGGGCTGCAGGCTACCCTGAGCAGACGGAGGGACAAGCCGAATGTCTGAGTAGCGTGATGTCCTGCCAGAGCCTGAGCCTGGAGCATGGAGATTGCAGATGTCCCTTCCAGACAACAAATCGCAGCACATGCTCTGCTTTAGAGAGAAGGTTGCTGAGCTCGAGTTTCAAACAGGCTGGGCAGTGATCCGACCTGACCGTACAACATGTGCTGCACACACTAGGGTGTATGTGCAGTTTTACTCCAAGTACAGACTTATTCAGAGAATGGCTCCTCCCACTTCTATCTTTTTCACCCCTCGGATGCTTGTCTGTCCCTCCCTTTGACCTCTCTGAACTCTTGTGAGGGTCTGTGAGGGCCTCTGCTTATTGTGTTCCTGCTTGGGGCAAATCAGTTGTATAGGAACAATCATTTTTCCTCATTCAGCTGTGTTTCCAGGCATCCCAGGCATCCCAGGCAACCCACCCACATCCTTCTGTGGCTTCCAAGATTGTGTAAAACATTGTTACACTTTATCTTGGATTTTATGCAGGGTGCAAAGACCTGATCAAAGCAGATCTCTAACTCAGAGAGAGTCCAATCTTTTATTTAGGATTAATTTATTTTCGTTATATATGTTTGAGGATTGGCCTACATATATGTATGCATACTAGGAATGTACATAATGCCCATGAAGACCAGAAAGGGACATGAGATCCCCTAAAATAGATATTACAGATGGTTATGAGTTATTGTGTGGGTGCTGAGAAGTGAACGAAGGTCCTCAGCAAGAGCACCCAGTACTCTCAATCACTGAGACATCTCTCTAGGAGTCACATCTCCAGTACCAATAGCTCGGTCTTTATACAAACAATGCTAACAGAATAATAATAATAACAGAGAATACTCCCTGAACTACTACAGTCTTGAAAACAACAAGTTTCTCCCCTGAGAAACTGATGCCAGACTAGTCCACTCATGTAGGCTTGGGCTCTAACTAAAGGTACCTACAACCCCTATCAAGAGATGCAGCAATCCTGTAAGTCAGATTGGTTCAGTATTCAAGGATACTCTTAGTCTCAAAATTGTAGAAGTACAAGCTGATGTTCTTGAGGACCACTTGAGAATCTGCAGCCTGGGTGTCTCCTGCTAAGAGTTTCTGTGCCCTGTACTTTCCATAGAATGGGCATACCATACATATGGCATGGTATGTAGAAATGTGGAGGAGTCCTGTGCAGCCGCACCTCTGAGGAAATAGCTTCCGAGAGATACTTTCTTAGGCAGTTCTGTTTCTGTGCCAAGAACTGAAGCTGACTCTGATGTCACCCGATGACTTCATCATATGGAGCCACAATCATATATGAGATCGGCCATTAACCTAAACTTTGCTGTGGTACATGACTGTATATAAAACAACAACTCTTCTCCTTTCTAGAATTTTTTTTTTGATATTGTTAGTGATGGATCAAGGATTCTGAATTTCAGACACGCAGAAGCATGAGGAGAGTTGGGGGTGGGTGTAAGCAAACCACAAGAAGTAATGATTGGTGGATGGAGTGAATCTCATGCTGGATTGAAGAACATTTCCAAAGGTGCCCTAAGAAAGTGCCATCCCTTTGGTCCCACACTGCGTTATACCTTACCCACAGCTAGATGTATTCTCCACTAGGGTTTCTCCTGCAGTGGGTAAGGTCCCTTGAGTGGCTACTGTCACATTCATAGCTCTGATAGCAATCAGAGTTATAGATTTAGAATTATTGCCTCCAATCCTTCTGACTCAAGAATCCTTTTTTTATGGTGGCACTCAGTAAAGGCCATTTTGTGGGAGCATTCTGCAAAGTCTGTGCATCCTTCACTACTCAATGGTGCTTTGTAGAGGTGAGATAGGCCATGTCATCTGTCTGGAATGAAGTTAAGTCACTTCTCAGATTGAGTATAACAGGAAGTCTCCTCTTATCCAAGGCATCTGTGGACTCCATTACAAGCCTGCACTTTGCTGGCTGCAGAAACCCTGGCATTTTGCCACAGAACTGCCCCATGCTCATCCTGTGTAAGTTTCAGATATGCGTGACTGCCACTCCAAGCTCCAGACCACTGTTAGATCCTAGATCCTTCTTTTCTGTCTCTCCATGTTCCTAGATTCCTCAGCTCCATTTCTTCTTATGCAGAGTGTCAAATTTGCATGGGAACAAGACTTAAAGAGTCATTTTAAGAGACCACCATGTGTTCCAAACTGTGCCAAGTGGTCCCACAGTGGAATTTAAGCCATGCAAAGCTTGGGAGGCAGAGTGTGATACTCCTCACGAATGAGAGGGTGGAGAGAGGCTCAGAGCATGGTCTGACTGGACACTTAACTCATTTGTTTCATGTGTAAATGAAGTCTGTACTTCTGCCCAGAAGACTCCAACATTCATTCCTCGTTTTTTCTACTCCAAGAATTTGCTTAATATGGTCTCATTGGTGAGGGTGTTTCTCCAATTGTCAAGAAATGATCTTTCTCCTCAGTAACATCACATCAAAGGACCTCTAGATTCCTTTGGCCTTGACCCTGTATTTGCAGGAATAATTCTTTCTTCTGGGCTTCTTTCTGAGG
Organism: Phyllotis vaccarum; assembly: GCA_033318265.1. Lineage (NCBI taxonomy): Eukaryota > Metazoa > Chordata > Mammalia > Rodentia > Cricetidae > Phyllotis > Phyllotis vaccarum. Next base: position 43,848,963 of record JARWLC010000006.1, read on the forward strand.
ATGAGTTCCGGGTCTACTAAATTTAGTTACCAGCTCCAAATGATGTGCCTTCTATGAACATTTTCAGGAAGTTGTGTGTTTAAAAGATGTAAAATGTCAGGAAGTCAAGAAGCCAGGGGAGATGTGCCTTTTCCCAGTTACTGATTTCTCTGGAAGAGTTTGAGCCCACCTGGCCTCATCCTGAATATCACAATGAAGTATCTCCTCTAAGTTTGAAAATGTGGTCACTATTTAGTTATGCACTTAAGTAATTGTTTTTCAGTCTAGAGCTACATATTTCTACCCTCATGGTAAATTCAGTCTTCCAAGGTAATATATGTTAACACTTCAAAGAAAATTTGTGTATTAAAAAAAAATCTGTAGACCATTTAACTCTTAGTGAGCAAACCAATTGCATTTGATTCTACATACAAACTTATCTATAATCTGAGCTTTTAGTCCCTTAACCTCAGTGAAGCCAGAAGATGGAGACTAACATATTTTGAACAGAAGAATCATGTATGAAGTATGAGTATGTAAAAGTGGCAAAATCATGGGTCGGGGGGCAGAGGATGAATGTCAGGTGTGTGAGGTGAAGGGCTGACATATAAACTATGGACCACCAGAACATACTGAGATGGCATCCATCAGTGAACTTTGTGGGATGAATGTTACGGATGTATTAGAAAAGACTAAATTCCAAGATCAAGCACCCTTCACCCTCCTCCCAAATAACATCAACCTGAAGCCAATGCTGACTGAATGTGAAGTAGTTTTGATTGGTCTACAGAATTAATGTGTCAAATTCCCCACATTCAGAACCCTCAAACTGTTTGAATGTAGATCTTCAATGAGGTGAAGAAGTTGAGTGGAGTTGATATGAGTGGCCCTAGCCCATTATGAATGATGCTCTCATAGGACTGGGATATCAGGGCATAGACACAACAGTGCTGTGTGTGCAAGTAGGGAGGGCAGTATGAAGAAGTGGCATGAAGTGGGAAGTCACTTGTAACCATGTCCAGGGACCTTAAGAAAAGCACACTGCCAACTCCTCAATCTTGAACTTTTTGCTTTCAGAACTGTAGGTCACACAAGGTTTTGGTCCTGTGATACTAAAGTTCTATAATATTGATTCTGGGTATGTTTTAGAAGGCATCTTGGAGATTCTTCTCTACAGAATAGTCCAAACTCTCATAAATTCACACACTGAATCTTCATAGACTTTGTTTCCATAATGCATATGTGTGCGGTGTGAGTGTATGGATATGTGCATTTTTCATGTATATGGGCACATGTGTGGTTGTGTATATGAATAAAGGAGATTTATGTAAAAAGTCATTCTCCATCACTCCTCATCTTATTCAGTGAGGAAGGATCTCTCTTTCAAACCCACAGCTTGCTTATATGGCTAATCATGATAATCAGTTTGCTCCAAGTTTTGCTGCCTCTACCCCTGAAGCTAGTTTTACAAGCTAGCCTCTAGAACTACCGAGCATGTTCCTGGGGTTCTAAAAATCCGAACTCCCATCCTCTCATTCTTCAGCAAGCACTTAACCCCTGGCAGTCTCCCAAACTCATAAAGACTTAATTTTTAATAACTCATTTTGCACTGCTTTGTTGTGTATCCTGAATGCTTCTTTACTACTTAGAAACTTTTCTTTATTATTTTATTATATATTATTCTTATGAATTTTTAACTCTCTTAAAAATGAATTAGTTTATAAATGATAAGAAAAACTTTTTCTTGGACCGGGAGTCTTCTCTGCAGTTTTAGAAAAGTGTGTACTGTGTATTTATAATGAATTTCATAAACTAGAAAGCCTACAAAATGACTAGAACTGAAGGCACATGAGCCAAGAGTGAGCAAAACGAGTCTTAATTAATAGGACTAATGAGACCATTCCCCACAAACAGTCTTGGGATGTTTCTGAAATATTGGTAGCAGAATTTGTGAACTGGCATAAAATTTAGTGGAAAAAGTACATTCATGAACCCTACAGCCTTGTTAATGAGACGGGTAGTCCTTTTAAATGTACACGTGTCATACATGTCTGGTCTACAATCTAAAACAAACAAATCTAGGGTGTCTATTTCAGTAACCCCTTCATCTTTTTCTTTAAAAAAGAAATGAAAGTGGATTCCTTTCTAAAACTGCCATCAATGTCAAGAAATGTGGGTGAAATAATAGAATAACACATTGCTTGTCAAAATAACCGGTTCACCAGAGCAGCAAGCACTAACGGGCTTATCAAAAGTCAATACTCCTCAAAGGATGTTAGACCAGTAGTTCACTGGATAAAGAGATAGTGGGCTGTGTTTCTTGGCAATGGAGGCATGTTTCAAAACCAAGAAGAAGCACCCATCTCTGCCTCTATAATAACCTAAAGAGCCAGCTGCTGTATGGGCACACAATCTTCAAGATGGGTTGTAAGGAACCATTCCCCCTGCATGGAGAGATGGCTGGAGCTGAAGTGAGTGTGCAGACATACCACTATGGGGTAGATATGATTAACAACAGAGGTGGGTGAAGCCATCTACATGATGCTATGTGGGGGGCCTGGTAAGGGATTTCTTGAAGATATTTGAGCTTCCCAGAGCACATCCTTATGACTCACAGTCTAGGCCCAGGGTTTTGGCCAAACCCCAGAGTCAGGTAGGGCTGGGGGTTATGGTTTTATATCCCTTTGATCAGGGGGACTGTGGAGCAGGGGTATGCTGGAGAGGGTGGCTACGGACTGGAGCAATGGTTGTGTCTCACCCCACAGGGCGTGACTAACAGGAGGCAGACTTGGCCCAAACATCCTCTGATTTGGATGGAAGGGAATTTGAGACAATCACGGCCCCCAAAGCAGCCAGTGCCTCTCTGATATTGGCAGGGGGTGGCTTCATGACCCACAAGGTCTTTTTCATGTCCAATGTCTGTGTTAAAAGACAGACATTGGACATGATTTAGATTGGTTTAAGCTGACAGTCAGTCTGTGGGGTTCTTGGATGCAATGCTTAGCTTGCTTCATTTTTTGAAAGTACGTTTATTTTATTAAATTAAAACCAAAGCACTATCAGCCAAAAAACGAAGGGAGTAAAGACAGAATTAATTGTCCCCATCGATACTTGGCTGATAAATTCCTGAGGCACAGGGAAAACTCCAACACTCACTGAGAGCCCACCAGGCCATGTTAATCTTGGCAGTGCCATGGTCACACATGGACAAAAAACTGTTTGGACAACGTAGTCATAGCTTGTAGGCTTGAGTATTCTAGCAACCACTGAAACATTCCAGAAAACAACAAAACAGAAGGTTTGATAAATGTACCTGCATGGTATCTGACCACCAGTATGTAAAAGCAGCTATGGCAGGAGGTTAGCTTATGGGCGCTTTCTGGGGCATAAGAATATCATCAAAACAGATCATATGGGGAAACATTAAAAATTATTTCCCTTATTTATAGACTGGAGCTGTCTATGCTATGACAACCCTAGATGAATAACACAAAGAAGCCTAGTAGGGACAGAAATGGCTCCCAGAAGAATATCAGGAAGCAGGTACTCTCTTTGATCTTGAAGGCATCTATCCAAAGCTTTGCCAGAAAGAGCTACTCACACACCCAATGACTATGGCTTGTGAAAATATAGATAAATTTCAAACTAGTGTGTTCACTCAAATCTATCAATAAAGAGAAGGGCCACCCTGGGACCCAAGCAGATGAGGGACATAGTTCTGAGATGTAGTTGCCACAAGCTAAAGTCACCACAATCCATCTCAACTTGGGAGGAAATCTCAGATCCTCCTCCATGTCAAGATGATCTTGAATCTGGGTGCTACGTCTCCCATGTCCAAGACTCTCTGTTGTCTGGAGCCCAAGATGAAGCTGGATGAAGTGACCATAGCAAGTAAGGAAGATCCTGCATACCATGGAAAGGAAAGCTAATCTCACCTTAGAGGTAGCAGAGCATGTCAGATAGGTTTGGCGTCTTCCAGCAATTGCTTTTCCAAGCCAAATAAACACATTAGTTAATAAGATGATGTAACTGAACCTCTTTTGTGTGTGCACCCTACACAAGTTTATTCTACTGTTACAGAATTAACAAGGCATTTCTGCCTTCTCTGTCCAGACATTTTGTGTGTGTGTTTATGTGTAAATACATATGCATGTGTGTGCTCCTGTATTAGAAGCCAGAGAATAATATTAAGTCCTATTTTTCAAGCACTGGCCACCTAGAATTTTCAGATAGGATCTTTCATTGACTGAAACTCACTGAGCAGGCTAGGCTGGCCAGCTAGTGAGTGCCGGGGACACACCCATCTCCACTCACCTAGCATTGGGATTATAAGTGTGCACCCCAAACCTAGATCACTTCTGGGTCTGGAGGATTGAACTCAGGTTTTTAATTTTTATATCAAGTCCCTTACTGAATGAGATATTTCCTCAGCCCTCAGTCTAATATTTATAGATGCATATATCAAAGAGGTGGAGGCCATGTTGAGGTAAGAACAGTCCAGACTTTCATGTATGTACTTGTTAGTGTCTGAAAATATTGGTATGACTGGGACAGAGTATGGGTCAGCAAAGGGCATCATTTCTTTCCATGGTCTGTGCAGTCTATGATCTTGTTGAGCCACCTGTAACAGCAAAGTGATATTGTAAGTGACAATGAATTGACTAAAAATAAATCAAGACTTGTTAACAGGTAATTTTTTTAATCATCTAGAGGTGTTATTGGTGATGGTGATGGTGATGGTGGTGGTGATTTTATTGATGATGATGGTGGTGGTGGTGATGTTATTGGTGATGGTGGTGGAGGTGTTGATGTTATTGGTGGTATTATTGGTGATGATGGTGGTGGTGGCAGTGATGGTAATGAAAATGACAATGCTTTTCTTTGCAATAATCAAGCACAGGCATCACTGGGCTGGAGCTTCAGCAAGCACTGAGTCAGTCTGTCACAGCCTAAATTCTGGAGAAAGAAGCCCTCAAATCTCAGACATTTCAGATTTTCAGCATCATGTGTGTTCAGAGACTGTGTGGTCCAACTGTTGTTGAAAGGGCAGAGTCATGCAAATAGCAGCTAACTGCACATAGGGAAGTGCAGTGAGTCCACACCTGGCTCATCATCTATCTGCACCCAGGAAAGTGCAGTGAGTCCACACCTGGCTCATCATCTATCTGCACCCAGGGAAGTGCAGTGAGTCATCATTTTCTGTTGACCCCAAGTTGCAATGTAGAGAATATGAAAAACTCCTCGTGTTTGGTTCCTTTTTTAAACATGGGGTCTCTCTTTGTAGCTCGGGCTGACCATGAACTAAAAATTGTCCTGCCTCGGTCTTTTAAGTTCCATTAAGTACAAGCAAGAGCCACCAAGCATAGCTTAGTAACACATTGGTGAGATGGCCTCTGTCTCAACAGAATGAACAAGCCTGTTTATAATCTCAAAGCCTCCATTACATTCAGCTGTCTCTGTCTTCTTCATGCTTGTGTCTTAAGATGTGAGCTCTCAGTTTTCTGCTCTTGCTGTCCCGTCTGCCACTTGTTGCTCTAGCTCTCTGATCTGCCATAGCAGACTCTTCCCTCTGGAACCGTAAGCTAAATAAACTCTGTCCTTCTTAAATTGTTCTTGATTGTGGTGTATTATCAAAGCAATAAAAAGTAGATAATACACACACACACACACACACACACACACACACACACACACACACCCCAGTGGAGGCAGGAAACAGAACCACTTCTCTATGACTACAAAACAACAAAAACCTACCACACTCAGGTTTTCATCTGAAGTGAAGAAAGGTCATTTGAGTGCTGGGGGTTTTGTGAGGTTGTAGAGTAAAGCCTGGAGATTCGGGGGGGGGGGGGGGGAAGAGCCCACAACAGCCTTTGTAGAAACCAAGATCAAATCACTTCTGGGGAATCTGGGTGTCTTTCCGGCTCCTCTTTCCCGAGGCCTGGGTCTCTGTCTAGAGACATCTTCCTCCCCTTTCTTCTTGATCAGCCCCTTTTCTGTTTGGCTCATGTTTCAAACACCCTCCTTAACCACTCTCTGATGGTGAGGGAAGGTGACTCTTAGCTCTGGTACTTGTCAATTCTTGACCACAGACTTGGGTTCAAGTTCATGAGTCCTCAGCACCAATTCTACTTGACTCAGTCTCTTGCCATAGACAATCTATGCAGAGTGGAGGTCCATGGCGAAGTTACACGTCTCTCAGAATGAAAAAGAAAATCGTAATACAAACATAGTTTCTCCATATTTCAGATCCCAGGGAACCTGGAGAGATGCGTACAAATGGCCATATGTCTTTGTCACATAGACCCACTGATGATGTGCCACTTTTATACATTACAAAGACAGCGCTTTTTGCTTTGTCTTTCTCCTCTTTATAGGTATCATGTGTATGGCGCTGCTCCATATAATCTTGAGTGGTTTGGGAGCTTCAAAATTCGAGAGAGCTTAGCTGGGTTTGTGTGCTTGTAGCTGTTTTTATGTCTAGTTAAATGGTGTTGGCTCCCGATAGGTCATGGTTTGGCTTCCAGTACCATGCCTCTGGCACATGGAATTAACTCACCTGGAATCCTGACAGGTAAGAAGTGGGATTAGAGTTCATGTCAGGACGTGAATGTGCCCCTAGTAGTAGTGGAAAATGGATCAGACACAAGCCCTCAAGCGCAGAACACAAACGGATTGGTGGAATGGTCTTAGATGCTTCTAAGATGCCTAATTCTTTAAAAAAAAAAAAGAACTGTTCTCACTAATACCTGGCACAAAAGAAAATTATATCCTGGAAAAGCATGTTAAGTCATAGAATATGTCCAGTGATAAACACATGGTGTCTTCTTCTAATGGAGTAACTGGAGGCAGGGGGTCCCCACCCTGAGTAGAATAATGAGCAGGCAAAGCCACTCAATATAGCACCTCTATGTGACAAATGAGACCTGGTGTCCATGTTCCAGGGCCTTTGAAAAGTCCATATAATATAGTGATGTGTATTTGGACCTCAGCACTCAGGAGGCTACAGCATGAGGATTGATATCAACAAGACCAGCCTAAACTCTAGAGCAAGACCTTTCCTCACAACAATCAAGTTTATAGAATCTACATGATATTACCAATAGTTAGTTGTGAAGCAAAAGGAACTAGTCTATAAATATCAATTAACACATATGTATATAAATATAATATGTAAATTATAATTTCTCCAGAGAAGACATTCTAAAATTTTGTCTGTATGTACAATGAAATTTCCAATAAGCAGTATGAGGTATTACAGTGAGATAATAAAATTATGTTGCTTTAGTATACATTGATCAGCTTTTAAAAATACATAAGTTGCCCAAATGTGTTTTCTCACCCTAAATATATATTTGATGTCTTCTATAACTTCATGATGGTTTTTGGAAAGAAATCTTTCCTAGCTTTTCACATGTCTGGGTCTTACTTCCCATGTTCCATGTGAGCATGGCCTGACTCTGCCCTCATTACTGGTGACTCAGCTCAGGCAAGGTTTAAATGCTACTAAACATAAAACATAACTTGGGGTTCACATCTACCTATGAAGAGGGCCATGCACTCAGTAAAGGGGCAATATACATATTTGCACCCCAAGGGCATGACTTAAAGGTTAAGTGACATGTGATCACTTTTTTTGGGGGGGGGGGGGCATCTCACTGTAAGCAGAGTAAACAAAAGTTACATTTCCCTGACTGCATAGGGTTCAGGGTGAAGTTGAAAGGGAGACATGCCTCCTACTTGTTTAATAAATGTGTAATCCTTTCAGTAGGGACCTTAAGCATTTTACACATTTAATCCCCATAGTGAGTTAAGTATTATTATCTCTCCTTAGTGCAGAGAAGAGAAAACCAAGCTACCAACACAGGTTGTGCATTACATCAGATCACCTAGTAGGTGTCAAGGTAGAGATATGTTGGCAGGTGTGACAGTGCTCCAGGCCACCACACCCAGCAGAGGGAGGAGAGGGTGTAGGAAGCCCTCCTGATGCAGGAGCTCCAAACAACATCCCACCAAGTTCTCACCAAACTTCAAGCCCGTGGACATGACCGCCTGTCATCTCAAGCAATTACAGATGTATAAGATGCTGAAAAGGGAGACGGAGGTCAGAAGAGAGAGGAGAGGTCCCACCTCTAGAGCCAGGGGCATAATGATTCAAGAGTACATTTAACGCCAGGGCCCAAGAAGAGTGAAGCTCAGAACAGTGGAAGGTGGAAGGCATTAAATGATCTTGGTCCTCAGTTATGGCTCTGGTGGACTTGGTAACTCCACTGCCACTGAAGTTCTTCATTGCTTTTTTATTCCTGTCTGCGTGGTACATTGTAAAGGAGATCATTGATACAAGGAGAGAAGTTTAAGATGTTGAAAAAGAGAGGCTTCAGTCAACGTACAGAAAATCACTTATCTGATAAAATTCCAAGTGGCTGCCATGTGACAGCTTTTCAAGCATCCTTTGAAAGGGGGCTGGAGGTGAGGAGGGGGCGGGAAAAGATGCTGGCTGAGAATGCTGCCTCCCAGATCTGGGGGCCCACAGGTTGGCACAGAGAAGATTCTGCTCTTGGAGAGATGGAGTGAGCCACCTCAGAGTGTGAAGCTTAAAGATAGCTTTAGAATAATAGAAGCCTGGTAGCACACGCTAGAAAGGGATTAACTACAGAAGCAAAGAAGGGAGGCTGGTGTGAGAGCTGGGTCCAAGGGCAGAGAGAAGACTCTGCTCTAGCTGTAGAGCCAGCTCCTATGCTCATGTGAACCCAGCAGATTGACAAGATAATTGCCTTTACTAGAAAATAGGAAGATGTGATGGGAGACCGCCAGCACTGCTCTAAGAGCCTGGGTCCAGTCTGATTGAAAAGCTGGACCTTTGATTTAAGCAAAGTAGATGGACATATATTTTAACAGTTCCTCAGAAACCCCATGCACTTTGTTAAGCACACTTTCCATGGTCCCTTTGGGTCTTTTTTTTAATTTTATTTTACCCACTGTCCTCTCCCAGATCTTCAATTCCTTACTTTCTGACCACAGGTTTTGTGGTAAATTTTCTTTCCAAAGAAATAGGTGTTGATTTTTAGAAACAATTATCATTGTGCCATTGCTGATTAAGTAGGATAATTAAATGACATTATGACTAGTGTTTTACCTCATAACCTTGCTTTCTGATCTGCTTACTAGAGGAAAATGCCATTTTTTTTTTTAAAGAAATGAGTATTTTTTTTAACACGATTAGCAAGCCATCTGCTGACATTTCAATGCGATCTCTCATGAAAGTCCCTAGCTTGAAGCTTTAGTTTTATCCTTGCAAGAACCCAAAATAGTATTGCCTTTTGCAGTTACATCAAAAGAAGGTGATTTGGAAAGGGTACTCTTGAGGAAAATAAAATGTGCCATGGAGCTGTACCTAGAACATCACTTTGGGAGACTATGAAGGAAGATGTGACATAGTGACAGATAATTGAAGGAAAATGTACTTCTTCCCGGGTTGGCCGCCTTCTTCCAGTCTTCTTGTCGTGGAGGAACTTATCCAGGCTGTGGGTTTAGATGGATCTGGGTCTAAATCTTGTGTTCTCCATGATTCTCTTGCAGGCATTGATGGTAAATACTTAGCTGGAATCAGGCAGGTAGCAAGAGCTACTGAGTCCTTACTCCAGCGAGAGGTGACAGGGTGGAGCTGGGTAAAGAAACACATGACACTTGAGTACTGGTTCTTCTTTGCTGCTTTGTCTGAGCCAGTGTCAATTATAGATACTCTCTGTAGCCATAGTGACTGAGAACAATCCAGGTTAGTGACGATTAGAGCTGGAAGCTCAGGATGGGTCATCAGTGACTGTGGCCTGTGGATTCTACCCACATCTCCCATGCCTAGGCAGGGGAGGCACAGGCAAGTAGCCAGGACATGAACTTCAAGACCCTGTGCCCTTTAACAAACTTAAACAAACTGTCTATGAAATGGGCCCTTCTGGGCATGTATAAAAATTGTGTGTGTGTGTGTGTGTGTGTGTGTGAGAGAGAGAGAGAGAGAGAGAGAGAGAGAGAGAGAGAGAGAGAGAGAGAGAGAGAGAGAGCATGCAGGAAAGGTTGCAGCTGCAGAATGAATTGACTTCACTCTGCCTTTTCACACAGATGTCCAGTCTGTGGAGAACCAGGGGAGGAAATGTGGACTTTGATGAGATGCCTTCTGTGCTTTCTATGACTTGGCTAGGAGGCGGGAAAACAGAAGCCCGGGTCTCTTCTGTCCTTCACATCAACCCTAGTGTAAAAAAATTAAAGCCCTCAAATTAACAACCAAGAAAGTGAGTGATTTATGTATGGAAAGAGGAGCCCAGAGACTCAGGGACAGCAATTATCCTGGTATCATTGTTGACCCTTCATGGTTGGGCTAGACGACAGTAAGAGACCTTCTCTCAGGAACCAAGAAATGAACAGTGGATGAGAACTGGGGAGCAACATCTCAGGCTGTTCTCTGGCCTCCATACCAATGTCACATGTGTCACACATGTGCAGTACACATGCACCTACTGCAAGTATACACATACACCACATCCAGGAATACAAAATTAGGGAAAAAAATTATGCATTAAAATAATTAATGACTTAAACCAAATTGAAATGCACTAAAAAATGAATTGACACAGTGGTTGGGAAAGATGTGCTTATTTGTCACATTCAGTCCAAAGCAAAAAATGAATGATAGGGTTAAAAAAGAAAAAAAAACCAAACTAAAGGAAATCAGGTTAAAATGGCATGATCTATTGATAAGTAGGTAGCTGTGCTCATATATATATATATATATATATATATATATATATATATATATATATAAACATCATAACTAAGCTGTCATTTCTGATTTATGGACAGTTTGCTCCCATGTCTCTTGTAGTCTAATTCATTTTATAGTAACTTACTGAATTTTGAAATTATAAAGCATTATCATCAGCTTTTTATTACTGTCAGTAAGAAAGGTGCAGAAATTCTGTGTATGTCAAAGTATGCTTGTCCTCCCGTGTCCCGAGATTTCTCTGATCTAGCTAGTTCTTCAGCCCAGGGATGCTGGAGGCTCAGGATCTATTGAAGATCCCTGGGGTGTGCTCTTTCTTTAGTATCCTAGTTAAGTATTTCTGTATCTATCCAAACCTCCCGATTCTCATTTTAATAAGATTAGATCATCTATGCCTTATTATTTAAAAATATCTCAGGTCAAGACAATTGATTGACTCCTGGTTGTTTATATAATGGGACTAGCTTGGAAGTGGGATTTGAAGAAGGTGGTCCTTGTTAGGCACACACATCGGAAGGCTAGCCAAACGTGTCAGTCAAGGCTCTTCAGATGCTCTCTGGGATCTTTTTATGAGTCAAGCATCTTATTGCACAAATTCTATTTGCTATTATAATAAAAACATGGAGCCAGATATTGGAGGAAAAGCTAAAATACCAGAGAGATAAAGAAACAAATCAGAGTCACTTCTTATTGGGCCAACTCTTCAGCCCTATCTTCCTGAATTCCCCGAACTAAACCTCACTCTCCTCAGCCAAAAGGAAAGTGGCAGGGTAAGCTGCACTCTCCCCCTTTCTTCTTCTGCCCAGCTATCTCACTTTCTGGGTCAACTCTCCTAGAGCTAGGATTAAAGGTGTGTGCCTCCACTGCTTGGCTGTTAGGTCTTGAACTCACAGAGATCCAGACAGTTCTCTGCCTCCATGGAATTAAAGGCATGGGTCACCATTCCCTGAACTTCAGGGCTTGTCTCTATGGGTAGCTCTGTCCTCTGATATTCTAGACTATTTTTATTAAGTACATCACCATAGCATCTTAAACTATGGACAATCAAAAAGACTCCACAGAAACAAAAAATAATTCAGCTCCAACAGCATCCTTTACTTCTAAATTAACTCCTTTGATATACTCATGAGCCAAAGAGGACCAGTCACCAGGAGAGGATGGTTATACAGGTCCCAAAGGTAAGTGACTACGTGTTTGTGGAGGAGACGCATCTTGAAGACTATCTTTATATCCACTGAACACATCTTTGGAAAACATGAGACAAGTCATACACAGTGGATATCCAGTATGTTACATCTTAGAGTTTACAACCAGTGTCTCCCGAGCATACATGGGGCCCCGTGGAGACTTGTTTCTTAGGAACAAAGTTGCTAGCCTATCATTTTCCAGATTTCTGAAGTTTACCCCTTCCCTCCATGTGTCTCCAGCCTGAGCTTGTTGCCAGACTCTCTGTGCCTGGAACGCAGAGGATTCCAAGTGATTTTTTTTTTTTTTTTTTTTTTTAGCTCTTTGACATGTGGTCTTTCAACTGGGGTCAAAAGCAAGCATTCCATCTACAAAATATTTTAAATGCTCTCTGCATTCATTGTAAGGTAACAATGTCTCCTGATTAAAAAAGCCCTATCAAAGCTGAAGAGGAGGTTGGGGTGGCTCTCTTTGAAGAATGTTTCAATTATATTTCGGTAGTATCAATAAAAACGAGCTAAGGGAACGCTCACTGACCCCATACTTTTATGTCTTGTCCCTTGATCACCAAGGGGACTTATATTTGGCAGTAAGATCACCCCAGAGAAAATTTTAATTATAATATTTGATTTCTGCACCCCTGTATGACAATGTATCCCTGGATATGCTGTTTGAAAATGGCTAGGGAGCTGGTTTGCAAGAAAACGAGAATTCTTAAGTTCATCTGAAATTGGGTAAATATGTTCTATCCTAGGGGACAATCGTCCCCACTGCTTCTTCATCATTGTTCTGCAAAAGGCAGGATCATTCAAACAATTAAAACTGGGTAGCAACTGTAATGCCAGGAGGTGGTGTGGCTAGTGCAAGACTCTGGGAAATCCCTTATGTCATTTCTAATCTATACAATAGAGAAGATGTACTCTCAGCAGCACCTGAGGAAAAGATGTAACTACCTAAATGCTTGCATTTGTCAGAATGTCCGTGTGAAATCCTGTGTCAGGCTTTATGGGAGACAAGGTGATCAGTAGAGGTGTCCAGTTCCCTGGGAAACAACTATACACTGTCATAACATTACTTCTGCCAACCCCTAATAAGCATGGGCACGTTTGGTCACCTGAGGTAGAATGAGACCAAGAACAGACCAAGCCGATGAGTGACCACCACCATGTTGCCATATAGAGGCTTCATGTGTGTAGTACGAGGTTTCTGGCCCTGACTTTTGGGCCTAGACTCAAGGTTTAGGCCCGCAGACCCACAGACCCACAGAGACAGAGACACACAGATGCATACAATAGTTTTAGGCTGATCAGCCTCAGGCCCAGGCATATCACTTGCTAGCTCTCTACCCTTCATCTAACCCATGATTTTTCCTGTTCAGCCATGGGGCTCGGTACCTTTTCTCACAGCAGCATGGTTGTCCTCTGCTTCCTGCGGCTTCTCTCTGGCGTTTTGCTCTGTGTTTCCTGTTCTCAGAGCTTTTCTTAGTCTGGTAGCCCCGCCCACACTTCCTGCCTGCCTTTGGCCAATCAGCTCTTTTTATTAAACCAGTGGGTGGGACAATTATTTACCATGAAACAACATAATACCCCTACACATGTGTTTAGCTCACATGTCCAAGAGATAAAGTGAAGCCCCTGAGCAGCATCCTAGGCATTAAAGGAAAGGGCAGACACCAGAATGAATGGGGCAGGAGGGTGAGCCAGCTCCCAGGCTCTTCGGTTCGGTTCATGATGACTGTCATTGTTATCATGGCTTATGGTATGAGCTGGTTCGGTGGCATTTGTTGATATCTTAATATCTAAAATTTCTTAATTTCTTGTGAAGTTCTAGGAAATTTTTCAAACATATCTCTCTTTGCTATTGCTTTAATACATGACTGTATCTGCATGGTGGATTATGAGTACACTGAGCCAGTTATCCCCCGTTGGCACTTACCAACCCTAACTAATGAACAAACACTTGGCCCTAGACCTTAGACCTCTCTTGTGTTCGTTCCCTTTCAAGTTTGTTACACTTTTCTGTGCACTGCATCTCTGACTGTGACCCAATTTTGTGTGGTTTTTCAGCCTCGGACATACATCAACTCCTTCTACATATCTTTCCTCATCCCATTGCATACTCTCCAGTGCTCTTTCCCAGGATCACCAAGGTGAATTTTCCTCTAGCAAACAAACATACAGACGCATGGAAGGCAAGTGCTCTGTGCTCCTCACTGGGGCTCAGTTTGGGTCTACACACCTTTCCTGTCCTTTGAGGTCAATAGACTCATCCTTACATTTTACAGCTGATATCAACATTCTTTAAAATTTCTTCAGTATTTAAGATCCCTTTATTTCAATAAATGATCACTAAAGAGGGGCTGTAGTGGTATTTCTGTAGGTAAGAGCACTTCCTGTTCTTCTAGATGTTAAGAGATCAGCATCCAACATCCATGAGGCAGCACACAGACACATGTAACTCTAGTTCCAGGAAACCTCACACTCCTCTGTCCTCTGCAGACACGACACACACACACACACACACACACACACACACACACACACACACACACACACAAATGTGGCATACATTCACACAGACTCAACCACACACATATGAACATCTATAAAAGAACAAATATAAATCAAACATCTTAAAAATATGAAGGTATTGTCAGCAAATCATAGTCATGTGTAGAGGGGGAAGACCTGATATTATAACCTATTCTGTCTGGTTGACATCAAATCACTTCTTAAGTCCACCTGCTTTGGCTCACTCTTGAACTTTACGCTGAGAGACACTGCACCACAGATACATCTGGAGTGGACTCCCTGAAGTATTCATTTCCTATCAGAATATTAGATTTGGAGGGTGTGTGAGTAGGTAAAAGTTGTTATCACCGAGTCTCCGTTTCATGGCATAAAGAATGTCAGGTCCACATGACACCACCACCATTGTCTTCCTTGTCACTCAGCTTTATGGCATGGCAGACATCATTGGTATGACGTCTCCATGTGGATAATGCCATTTGAATCCTTTTAATAGAAAACAGTAAGACAAGAGAGCCCAGCCAATAAAGCCGTCTACAAAGGAGAACTTTCAAGTGACAAACTGTGAGCTATGCCTAAGTTTCTTGATCCTCTTGTAAGATCTCTTATGGGATTGTGAGTTGGCCCATAGAGGCTGCACCAAGCTTAGGACCAGAGTTGCACCAGGCTGATGACAACCAGGGAGGTGCCATTCTGACAGACAACCAGGACTGCACCAGGCTGAAAATTATGGCTGCACCAAGCTTAGTGCCAAGGCTGCACCGGGCTGAGAACCAGGACTGCACCAGGCTGGGGACCAGGGAGATACCAGGCTGGGAAGCAGGGCAGCACACTCTGGGCACTGTGGATGTACCAGGATGAGAACCAGGGCAGCACAAGGCTGAGAACCAGGCTGTAGATTCCAGAGAAAGAACACAGCAGAATGAAGGTTGTGCACCTTGAGGAAGGGGTGGTTCCTGAGAAAGATGGAACAAGAAAGAAGAGCCATCTTTGACTCTGGAGGAGGGCCTGGTTCTGAGGATTGGTTCTTGGGATGGCATGATGCTGTACTGAGGCTGAGCATCTTCTCAGAGTGATGACTGATTGCAATCTCTTAGACTCTTTCTCTCATAACACATATTTTTACAGGAGGTGGCTAAGGGAAGGCCACTCTTCTCCTAATCAGGGTTCCTAAAAACCCACTTTATCCATTGCACTGTCCTGTGTTACAGGACAAAATGGCTTTGACATTCACCCAGGCTTCATTGCATTTCTGAACCCGGGGCAAATGCTCAGGTCTGAGTCGAGTGTGTGGCTGTACAGGGAAGGTCACAGACTGAAGCACAGGGCACAGGCAAGTGTGGCTTTGGGCGTGCACGTGGTCTTGGGCCTGGATAACAGCCCTTTTGTGTCTGTCTCATATAGACAAGCTGCTCTCCTCGGCCTCCCCCCTCCCACTCTGGGAATAGTGGGGCATATGTGGTCATGACCTTGACTGTCTGGCGCTCGTCTCAGAGGAAAGGCAGAGGCAGATGGAGGGCTCTTGATATTTAATAAGGGCCTGACATAACCCAGGGCTTGCCTTGGAATAGGATACAGTGCCCTGAGGGGATAAACACCAACACCACCCCCATCAAAAAAAAAAAACAGGGCCTTGCTTCCAGGCGCTGGGTTCAATGCCCCTCAGTCCTAAGAAAGGCAAAGCAACCAAGCAACCTGAAACTTTGGAAGAATGAGCAATGGTTGCCCCCCTTTCTAATCTGCCAAATATTTTTGATAGTGTTAGCAGACAGTGAGGAAAATCAAGTCCCATGCCAAGTGAAAGGGTTCACTAATTTAGCATCGAATACACGTCACAATTTTAATAGATGAAAGAAGGTAATGGGCTTGGAAGGAAGAATCACCATGGTCCTGTCGCAGAGGGGGACCTCCATCAGCAGCTCTTCAAAGTCTTCAGCTCCCTTAGTGTAGAATTCCTTCCTTTCACCTTATGCTCAAGAAGACACAATTTTAAGTTAAAAGGAAAAATGTCAAGGGCTGGGAATATAGAGTGTCTGCCTCGCTATGTGAAACCCTGGATTTGATTTCCAGAGACAGCAACCAAATTCCAGATATATAAGAAGTCTAAGGAGCATACCATAGCTCTGAGAAGATAAGACTTCTTATCTTTCAGGCCTTCTCTGGAAGTTGGGGTCTCACAGAGCTGTGAGCCCCACAATCCAGGGTAGCAGGCTCACCCCTAAAAATCTCAGGTCACAGCTTCTTATTTAACACAGGGGCTCTGCCTGAGTCTTCAGCCTTGATTCTGAGATCAAATTCGTCTCATGAACAACTGAACAATATTTAATGCATAGCAATAATAATAATTGATCAATGTGTGTTGTCTGTTCGGTGTATGATTAGTGCCTTTATGAATGTTCCCTCTGCTGAAAGTTCAGTCATCAGAAGACACGTGCTACATGAAACATCTCCAGATCCTCACCTCAGGTGCCAATTCAGCGTTGGTCACTACAAAATAAAAATGTCGTGTTTGCTCAAGATGCTGGATTTTATCAGAAAGAGTTTGAAGTCACATTTCCTGCCTTGGTGACACATCGTTGTTCTGTGAGCTAAATGCTAAGCTTGACTTTCTTATATAGCATCTGAGGGTTTTAAAATACTTAATAATTAGATAAACTACTTGATAATTAGATAAACTATCATCTTTGAAATATACAATGTCAAGTACACCATCAGGACTATTGTGCAAGCTATTAAGCTGGCATATGATTGTATATGTGCACAGTCTTTTATAGGATCTAAAAAAAAAAAAAAGGAATAAAATGCCTGTCTTTTTTCAGAGTGTTGATTTTCTTGTGACTCAGCTCATCCCCAGTGAGACACGGGCTTAGGTTTCTAGAACACGGTCTAGCTGGATGCCATGGCAGCCATCCACCAGCCTTTTGAAATGCCACTAGCTCTTCTCCCTATCATAACTGAGCTCCTTCCAAGCTCAAATTCCCACTCCAGCCATACCAGTGTCTTTTGGGGGACACACCCCAAACCATTGCCTTGCTGTCAGAAGACCCTCCCTCTGCAAAGTATGGTGTAGCTCCCTCCCCTCTGAAGAGCTTCCTTCCCCAACATAGGAACAGACAGCGGTTCCCACCCAGATTTGATTAAATGTGCCCTCCCTTACTGTGGTCCATATGGCATGGAAAGGCAGGCCGCCATCTCATTTTTCCAGACTCTGGGGTCAGACAGTGCCCAGACATGAAAATAATAGTCAAATTATACAGGAAGTCGTCAGAGAGGTCCAAACACAGACAGGAGCCACCTCTGACCCCGTGACAGGTCAGAGGTCTGGTTCAAGTTTCTCCTTCTTAATCTGTCACCAAAGCAACATAAAAACAGCCCCTGAATGGAACCATTTATAGATTCTACTTTTTTTTTTTTTTAGTTTTTCTTTCCCTGGGAGTTGAATTTTATTATTTTTTTTAAATTGTACTAACAATTCTCATCTGAAAAGATATATTTATAGTATTAAAAAGCTAAAATGCTTCTATCCTCTCTTTCAGAAAAGGGACCAGGTCAGGAAGCTATTTTCTATAATTTTAGAAGTAGATTTTTTTTAATCAGTAAAGCCATCATTGATATTAGTGGTTGTGTAGCAAACTCCTATCATTTGGATGCCTCTCAGGTACCTGTAAAGACTCCTGTGAGATATCAGGGGAAACAAATTTTAAAATAGGAATAAAAAAAAATTAGCGGTACATAAAGACATCACCACCTAAGAAAATCAGCCTCCCAAAATTCCTGAAATCACAAAACAAAAACAGAATGGTGGACATCTCATCTGTGGCTCCTGAGCTTTCCCCATAGGCCTCTATGGCTCCTGAACCTTCTCCATAGACCTCTGTGGCTCTTGAACCTTATCTATAGATCTCTGTGGCTACTGAGCCTTCCCCTGTAGACCTCTGTGGCTCCAGAGTCTTCTCTGCACTCACATTTGCGACCATCCATTGTCCTAAGCAGAGGAGTATGACCAGGTTGACCCTATACCTCTACCCTCTACAGACCACCAGGACAAACCCTCTGTTGCCCCCATGGCATCAGATTCAGGGGCTCTCCTCTTTGTCTGGCCTTTCACTTACACCTGATGAAGGAAAGATGGCATTTCCTAACAGGGGCTCCATGGAAGAGATGGATAATAATCTTACCAAGGGCATTTCAGGAAGAACTGAGTGGCTATCCATGACTGCATGTCAATGCCATCTGACATAGACTATCCCTGTGCACTCCACAGGGAACATCAATCAACTATGTAGAGAGGAAGGGGTGGACATGGGGAGACATAAACACTGGATCTCGGCTTTATTCACTCACATATCTCCAGAACCTGGAACAGTGCCCAGCACACAGTTGGTACTCAGTAAATATTTTTGATTAAGTGTGTAACTGAACACCTTTTTCATATAAACAATTTTCAAAAGAAGTGTCCATGGGTTCCTTGGAAGGCAAAAAACAAAATTCCAAATAACTAATCAACTAAACATGTAGGAAATATATATTTTTAAACATTCTAGATGTAGTCTGTACCAGAGCTGGAACACCCCCTGGATAATCTCAGTTGAGCTTGGGTCCCTTGAGTCATTATGTCCACACTTACCTAGCATGTGAGCAATTGCCATGATTATAAAGTTGGTTGGCTTTAGAACCAGCCATCACAATTGCATTTGTAATGGGGAAAAAAAAATGGGACACAGAGGCGACCACACCTGGCTCTGTATCAAGGGCCAGTACCTTTAGCAGTCATGTCTAGTGAGAAGTGACTGCCCACAGTTCCCACTGTATCAGAGACATACAGTATATGTAGCATGGTTTAACTGGCTATATTATCTGTCGGCTCCAGACTACAGTCTTTTCAGTAGTAACACAGGGGAGGAGTGTCCAAAGTTGCACAGAGATTTTAGAGTGAAGCCCTTTGTAATGGTTATTCTCCATTGGTAACTCAGTTGGATCTTGACTAGATCAACTAAGGATGCTGCTTCTACCTGGGTCTCTGACAATATTTCCTGGTAGAAGTGACTGAGAAAAATGGTTCTCTCCCAGAGTGAGAAGCACATTCTAGACACAGCCTTAATCCCTGCTGTTCAGGGAATCTACCTGCCTGTTGCTGCCACTATGGCTGCCATATCTTTTGTTGGCAGCAGATCCCAGTTCCTGCAGCCTTTCAGTGTGAACTTAAGATCACCAGTTGACAGGAATAGTAAGACCTCAGCCTTGGACTGTGACTACTGAGGCATTCAGATGCATGAACTGGGCAGCTACCTGTGTTAACCTTTTCCAGTGAGTATATGGTGGTAGACAGTGGTTATGGGATTACTCGGTCCCCATTGTGTAAGCCAGTGAGGAATTTCCCTTTATATATATTTTCATTCCAGTGGCTCTGTTCCTCAGGAGAACTCTGACTGACCCTACTCCATTGCCTCCATGCTGTTCAGGGATTATCTGTAATCTCGTAAAAGCTATGGAGTGAGGGACTGTGGAATTTTAGTGCTTAACACTGTTTTGTGGTTTCTCGTCGTAACTGCCACAGGTATCTATGTAACAAACAACCTTAAAATCTCAGCAAAGTACACATTTAACTTATGGGTGGGTGTGCTTATTTGTACCTCTGAGAGAACTACGTGGGCTGGGGAGTTTAACTTTGAGTAACTTTGCTTCGTGGATCTCTAGGTATCCTTTGAGAGCCAGAAATTGCTCCAGGCTTGGCTTTTCTGGGTGACAGTAAAGACAAATGCAAGGAATCCTGTCCTCTCTTTATATTTCACCAGTTGACCACCTGTTAGACAAGAAATTACATTGACAAATACATTTTTGGGGAGCAGAAGGGTTTCACCCATGCTTGTGAGCACAGGGCCCAGAGACAAGGAAGGTAAATGATTAGAAACACATCCTATCATGATCTCACCCCCACCACACCATGGCACACCCACACACACACACACACACACTCACATAAGCACAGTACAGCTGGAAAGTCAGTAACTGCAAGTCCTAGGTAAAGAGATGAGAACAATTCTGACTGATAAGAAAATACCCAGACAAGATTTATTCTCACCTACTTCCCTCTGCTTATTGAGGTAGTTAGGCCAAATAATCTTTAACAATCGAAGGTGGCAATAACATTGAAAGTAGTTTTAAAATATCTCAAAAGCTTATTCTGAAGTAACCTCAGATTGTGCCTCTCAAGATAAATACTCATTAAAAAGATTACAAAGTTACGTTATGAATTTTTAATAATATTGCCCACCACCAGTCCTGAGATTTATTTATCCTTTCCCCTTGGTAGGACAACACGTAAAATGTTAAGTTGGGAAATGGAGACATGACTCAGTGGGTAAAGTGCTTGCTGGGTGAGCATGAGAACTTGAGTTCAAATCCTAAGCTGCCATGTAAATGTCAGATGTGATGGCAGCCTACATCTATTACCCATTTGGGTGGGTACTATAAGAAGAGGCAGGTAGATCACTAGACTGGCTAATTAGTCTAGACTGGACAGAAAACTCGGAGTTCAGAGAGAGACCATGTATAAAAGAAAAACACCAAAATGGGGCATAATCAAGGAGAGCATACCTATATATACACACACACACACACACACACACACACACACACACACACACACACACCCAGAGAGAGAGAGAGAGAGAGAGAGAGAGAGAGAGAGAGAGAGAGAGAGAGAGAGAGAGAGGTTTATGCATGATTGCTCCTATATCCTTCAGCAGGGGTAGGCATGGAGGGCAGGTAACTAAAGATGGTGAGGACAGATGTCAATGTCCAGTTCTAAATGAAGACTAGTCCAAGTCCCTGCCTGTGACTTGAATGGATGTCACAGTGTCAGCTCTTGTGAAGGAAGGAAAGGGGAGGAAAGGGGCTGGGCTTCTTAGACACCTTTGGGTCGTAGTACCTCAACACTCAACAGTCCTGAGATCCATTTTCTGTATCCTTGACTTGGCAGCACACAGACCATCTGCTACAGATGCCATGGTTGAATGAATGTCCAGTTCACTCTGCTA
The DNA here is from genome assembly GCA_033318265.1 of Phyllotis vaccarum. Taxonomy (NCBI): domain Eukaryota; kingdom Metazoa; phylum Chordata; class Mammalia; order Rodentia; family Cricetidae; genus Phyllotis; species Phyllotis vaccarum. Next base: position 43,870,472 of record JARWLC010000006.1, read on the forward strand.
ATTTTTCCACAATTTGATAATTTTAAAACCAAATTTGGTAATCAATTCTGAACATATGGAAGGGCTGTGGCTCTTTTGTGGGGTTTGTAGCTTCTCCAACGTTTGCCTTGGGTGTGTTTTAAGACAACCCTCTAAGAGCTGAAACTAAGGGTCTTCTTGACTTAGAGAAAATTTGGGTCTGAAAGATAACATGACTTGTTGAAGTTTGTTTGTGCCTGACCTGTGTGGCAGTACACTTCTTAACCTGAGTGGTTACAGGGAGCAGACATGTTCACATACTGTTTGTCCCCTAATCTTCACAGGAGACCTGGAACTGTCTCAGATGGCCTCATACAGGTGCAAATGCAAGATTCAGAGAAGCTCCAATCCCAGCTCTTGTCAAGCCCCAAAAATACAAATACAGGGGAGTACATAAAAGATGTCTGTGCCCTATTGTTTCTCATATGTATTTTTCTGCTTGTCTTGTTTGCCTATCTTTCTATAATATCCCCCTTATCTATTATATATTTATTTAGCTATAAATCTATGCATAAATGTATCTGTTATCTATCTACCAATTATTCAGTCTATCTCTGTACATATCTATCTTCCTAACAATTGTATGTTACCTATCATCTATCCAGCCATCTATTCTGTCTATCATCTATATAGCATCTTATCTATCTCTACCCATCTATCCTTGATTCATCCCTCAACCTATATGTCTCAAGTTCTCTGCTCACAGTTCTTAAGGCTCAGAAGTACATAAAATATAGAACTTCCTTTGCTTCCTATAGATCTCATTAGAATAGAGGATACAAGTAACTAGGTTCAATCACATATATGATAGTAGTGAGTACTAAGCAAAAGTTAAGCAGGGAACAAGGGAGAAATGTCACAAGAAGAAACACATAGACACATTAAATGAAAAGACCATTGTAAACTCCATCTGAAGCACTACACAAACCAAGGCTGTAACTGAGTGGTAGAGCACTTGTCCAACATGCAAAAAGCACTATTGCTGTGGGATGGTCTTTCTGTACATTGTGAATATATGCTGCTACCATTGGTTAATAAAGAAGCTGCTATGGCCTATGGTAAGGCAGGATACAGCCAGGTGGGAAATCCAAGAGAGATACGGAGAGAAGAAAGGCAGAGTCAGAGGAGACAACCTGAGGAAGCAAGATGCACAGGACAGGTGGTGATATATAGATTAATGGAAATGGGTTAATTTAAGATGAGCTAGTTAGTAATAGGCCTGAGCCATGGGCCAAACAGTTTGTAATTAACGTAAGTCTCTAAGTAATTATTTTATAGATGGCTGTGGGACCACAAATGGGAGAGACTCATGTGGATAATGGGGCTAGGTGAGACCAAGGAACTTCCAGCTACACACTACTAAAAATGATAAATATTATTCCAAGTGTATCTATCATCTATCTATCTATCCAACCATCCAGTCTGTCTGTCTGTTTATCTATCTATCTATCTATCTATCTATCTATCTATCTATCTATCTATCTATCTACCTACCTACCTATCTATCATCTAACCCAATCACTGCAAAATATAATACCAGACTTACACCCGTGTATCTATCAAGCATTTCTTCATCCATTACATGTCCATCAGACCTATCAGCTCAGAAAGCCATTCTTCCATCTGCCCAGCCATTCTGCAGAAGTATACACATTCAATATTTTATTTATTTATGCTCTGGGCTTACTCTCCATTCATTCATTTATCCAAAATAAACTGTATCCTTTCACCTCTCATTTTCGTTTCAATGTATTCCTCTGTCTGCTTTGTTTCTTCATTTACTTGTTCAAATATCCATTCCTAAAAAACACTCACTAGATTTTTTTAAATTATCATCCAGCACTCAGAAGGAAAAAAATGATGTAGAAAAGAGGCCATCTGAAAGGAAATATCCAGGCTGTCCCCTGATTGAAATTTCCACATGTGTTCTGATCAAGTACTTGCTCCTGGGACTTCAGATAACAGAGCAGCAGTGTCAGGGGCTTATCACAGCCTAACCCTGCTACACAGCTGTTCTCAGGACAACCCTGTCACCTTGAGCCAGGAGTGAGTGATGAACACCCTTCAAAGTTAATGTTTACGCAGACTATCCCCTCTGTATCAGTTAGAGAAAGACCCAGTTTCTCTATGGCTCCTGCAGCTTTGGAGAAGCATACAGGATAATATGGATGAACTCAAAGCAAGATGGTGGTAAGAATTCATCTCTTGAAACTAAGCCACTACCATTGAGTTTTAAAGCATAAACAAGGCAGATGTATGTAAAATGGAAAATGGAAGTCTTCGTGACAATGGAGTAAAATGGACCCTCACACTCAATGTACAAATGAAGCTCAAGTCATAGGCTGTTGGGGTCTGACAGAAGCAGCCATTAAGGGGGGGGAAATCTCACATCCTAATGAATATTTTTCTTTAATCCTTTGGATATGTAATCGATATAAAGTATCATGGATAAAATCATTCATATCTTTTCCTTTTATACTAAATCATGTAGCTCCCCTGGGTGTATGTGACAGTCACCTCACAGCTCAGTTTTGACCAACCACATTCAAATCTTGGTTGGCTACAAGCCATAGTCACTGCTGAACTTAGAAATAGCAGGTACTAAGAGTGGTAGGAAGATTGGGGCTAAGGAGAGTGTGGTAGGGGGGTGACAGTGAGGAATACATGCTTAACCTTGCTTAGAAAAAGGGCCACTGTCCTTTCCTGACCCAGTGATCTTTTAAATAAGTCTTTTTTTGAGATAATATCTAACATAGCCCAGGCTGGCCTTGGTGCAGTACACTATGTAGCCAAGGATGGCCTTGAGCTGCTGATCTTCCTGTTTCCACCTCCTAGGTACTGGGATTACACACGTTCTCTACCAGACCCAGTTTATGCAGTCCTGAGGATCAAACCTAATATTCCATGAATGCTAAACAAGCATTCTATCTACTGAGCTGTATCTCCAGTCCCCATGCCAGGTAATTTTTAAAAATCTCATTGATAAGTCAAATTCAGGACTTATTAGAAGTCGCCATCAAAAATGTCTATAAACCACAGCTTGAGCTTATGAAAGCCACAGTCCTGCCTGTGTGTCTGAAACAACATGAAGGTACAGCTGGGGATCACACACCTATGGCATTTGCCCCAGAGTGATCCCCTCTCTGTGATGACTTCCTGGATGGTCTTTTGGCATAACTGTGTTCCAACATATTACTATCCCTTAGAACAAAGAACAATGGTGTCACCACCTAGCCTCACCTTCACGTCCCTGAATCCTGAGCTCCAAGAGCAATGGGCTTGACATATTCAATCCTCTGACTTCTCTCCCCATGGAGCCCTGGATGGAGGGGGCATCACTTCTTCAATATTTATTGCACATGACAGACAAATGGATCCTTAGAGCTGCCACCAGACAACCAAGACCCAGACATTAAAATGAATTACGAAAAAGTACCCTGTCATTTTCCTTGTTTGCTTCATCAACTCTTCAGTAAATAACCAGAAAGCTCTTAACAAGGGTGCAGGTTGAGTGTAAATAATCATGCTCCTTTATCACTGACAAAGCTCAGGGAGATGCTGAGAAGCTGCTGCCGAGTCAGGCAAGGAGGATGCAGTCTGCAGGGCCTCTGGTCGCCTTCCTTCACTTGCTTCTCACATGCTAACCTCAGCCCCCCACCCCCACCCCCAAACTCAGTCTCTTCCTCTGTTAGTGGGGCTGAGTCTTCTACAGATTACACACAGATGCATCATTTCATTGAAGCAAATGGCGCTGTGCACATACTATTTCCTTTATTTATTGGCTCACCAGAAAAGCACCTATCAATTCCAGAAAACAGGGTTTGCATCCTGAGTTTCATTTGCAAGGGACCTCAACTTGTTGTCTTGCAGGTCACACAGATTCTATGAGAGCAGGACCTTGTCCTCTTGACTCTTCAGAGCTGGCTCTGGACATTAAATGATCCCCAAATAGTTCATGTACTAAGGACCTGATCTCTAAGGTGACATACTATGGAGGAGGTATGGCCTCTGAGAGGACTTCAGGTCACAAGGAGGATGTCCTTGAAGTGGTCTGTGGGGCTGCATTTTCTTCCTCTTTCTCTTTTTCACTTGTAGTCCTGACAGATAGGGATGATTTTTCTGTACCTAGATTTGCAGCCTCCCTTGAAAACATCAGTTGTCATGAGAAACCTGAAAACCGTGAGCTATAATGTTTCTCCTTTTTTCTTTTTAAATTGTTTCTCAGGTATGCGTTGTAGTAACTGCAAGGTAGGTAGCATAGGTCCCTAGCACAATAGGGTTTGGATGTTTACCAAAACATCTTCAAGAGAACAATCCCATGTCGAAACTGCCCATACTTCAGATGGGAAGAAAGTAAAATCAAATGATGGGATGGGGGAGGAGAGATTAAAGTTCTAATGGGGCTCTGAGCAAGGGCACCAAGTTCAGATTTGGGGTGCCACAAAAGGCTTCCTGAAGAGCTAGAATGCTTGAGAATGGGTGTGGCCAGGTTCAAAGGGAGCAGGGGAGTTCAGGGAAGGTGGAGACAGGGAGAATGGGGCAGCTAGTGGCCCACAAGGCTCAAGCTTGGTGGAATGGATCTTCTTGGAACACTCCATGGCCAGTGAGCTCAATACAGACAATTAGGACACAACAGAGGAGAATGTTGGGGTGCACATTGGTCTATTCTTGTGCTTTACCACAGACCCTTGGGCTCAGTGTCTTTGAGAATCTCACCACCATTTCATTGAGTCTCGGAGTCTCGGATCTTGTCCATAAGATGATGAAGAAGCTACATCACGGCTGAGAGATGGCTCAGGGGTAAAAATCACTTGCTGCATAAGTGTAAGGATGTGAGTATCAATCCCCAGAACCCACGTAAAGTCTAGCTGTGACCTGGAACTCCAGCATTCCTGTAGGAAAACAGGAGGCAAAAGCAGAGAAAGCCTAATCTGTTTGCCAGCCAGACCTCCCAGCACACACATCAGAAAACAGCAGATACCTATTCTAAGGTGAGGACAGACACCCCACTGTCCTTTGCTCATGCCCTCTGATTGGTTAAATCTGTATCACGTGCTTCTTCATACTCATATGCACTAATTCCAATGCACACACACAAACACACAGAAGACTCATGATACCAGATTCTGTGTTTTGAGATTCAAAGGAGATAAAGGGTATATTTGTACCATCCTGACCATGGGGTGTGATGAACGTCACCATTCCCAAATAGACTCTCTTTTTGAGTTCTGTGGGAGATCATCTTCACCATAGCTGTAATCGTGTTTTCTTGCAGAGCCAGCAGGGGAGCGTGTGCACAGCCCCAGGAAAAGGTTTAAATGCAAACTTCTTAACCCATGGCAAAGCCAGCGAGCAGTAGTTATTTCAAGTGCCTTGGTGTCACAGCATGCTAAAGAGTCTCCCCCAAGCTGCTCTGGAGTCTCTTTTACTCCAGACACTGGGCTAGTGCCCTGGCATAGAAACCAATGGTCTGATATACAGGACACAGGCTCTAACCAGCCTGGAGGTTGGTTACAGTTTCTGAGTAGCAGTCTGTAGGTATGAATCAGTCAGAAGTGTCAATATGCAGCCTAGCTTACTTCTGTCCAGCCTTTCTGGTCCAGGTCTCACCTTCCTCACTGTCCCATAGTAAAGAGCTAGAAAATGGAAGGAGGGAGATCACAAAATCTAGGAAGAAGAAAGCTGGAAATGGGAAGTAGAAGGGATGGGGAAAGTAGACGGAAGGAGGGAAGGAAGGGAAGCAGAGACGGAAGAAGGTATAGAGGAAAGGTGAAAGAGGGAGGGGAGAAAACAGGACAGAGACTCTGTAGAGTGAGAGGTGAAGATGTGAAAGCAGAGGGTGGGGGGATGGAGAGCACGGGATAGTGACGTAAGATGAAGGGATCTAAGAGGTGATGGCTTGTTCATCTGTATCTGAAGGGAGTTCTTTTATAACTGAAATTGTATGTTTGAGAGTGTGTTGGGGTAGGGGATTTGCACGTGGGTGTGCAGGTTTGCACCTATGTACAGAGGTCTGAGGAGGACATGGTTTGTGTTGCCCTGTCACCACATGCAATACGCCTGGCATTTGAAGAAGTAGGTGCCAGTGATTAAACTCAGGTCCTCACACATAGGAAGCCAGTGTTTTTAGCAAGAGAATCACTCCCTGCTCCCCTTGAAAATAAACACAAATGTTTGCATGTCAGCTATACCATACGATGTCATAAGATAAACAAGTACATGCAGTAAAATTGCCACCTTGTGGACCTGATCACTATGTCTGTGGTCTCAGACACACACCCACAAGCATCTACCGCTCCATTTGAAAAGGATACAATCTTGCCAATGCGTTAAACACTTTGCCTCTGCAGCTCACCAGCCTATGCATTTGCTACTTTGTATCCAACTGGCCCTGATTACCCAAATTCTTCCCTCCTTTAAAACAAATTTAGTTACCTTGTGGTTTCTGACTTGTTGGCAATTTAGTGGACTCATGAAGCTCACTTTCATATGAGGAAGAAGAAAAATACTCCAGGTTATAGAAAAAACAGACAAGGCTTGGGAGCTGTGACAAATTGTGACAAAACCCAGTCAGTTTAGTTCCCTCCAGAAAGCCACTCTTTCCCTGAAAACCCTTTTTGATAGTTTGTGTAGTTTTATTTCTGTTTTCTGTTATATGTTAGTGCATATGCGTATATGACCCTGTGCAGGTGCACACATGCATTATCTGAATACATGTGTGCACACAAAGGGGCTGAGGAAGATTGTTGGAAGTCTCTATTCTGTCAAATTGGCAGGCTTGATTTTCCAGGCATCACACAGATCCAACAGCCAAACGCACCTCCACCCCTAAAGCATCCTGCATTCTAGTTACACTTCTAGACCTCAAAGTGAGACATTGACCGGGAACACTGCTTCCCACCATCAAGTTCTGCCAATTTATTTCTCAAAGCAAGTTATCAGTATACCTTTGCTTTGATGGCAGCATATGGCAGTTTCCTTTTCTCACACTTGATAGATGATAGATAGATAGATAGATAGATAGATAGATAGATAGATAGATCTAAATCTTCACTCTTATAGCTCATATATTTTCATAGAACAATGCCCATATTAATAGCATGTCCTGGTTTGATGAGTACCATTTATCTGCAAAGCTTCCACACTCTTTGGTACACATACCCATACTGTGTGTGGAAGCCTATATTCCCTCATGATGGCTATGACTGGTTATTTTAGCTTCTGCTCCTATCCGCCAAGCTGTTTGTTCTCATCAGGGCAGATCACAACCCCCCACCCTTTTGAGGCCTCCCTGGTCCCACGCTCTATAACAGTGACCTTTTGACAGGGCTGCATGTTCAGGCGAGGGGGGTGAACAAGAGTGACAAAGAAGTACATATTCAGGGGAAGAGCCCCAGTGAAGTTGGGCAGATGGATCTGTGATATAAGCTCTTAATTAGGGCCGCAAGGCTGCCTGACCTCTCAAGAGACAAAAGGTGTGTGCTTGGATCCCACGGTTCACCTGCTCCAACACCCCTCACCCATTAGGCAGGCGCCTCTCAGGCCCCACCTGGAGCATGCAGAACTAGAGAAGCGCTTTTCTTCTCAGGGTGAAATCAGCAGTTTAGCATGACATGTTCTCAGCTGGCAGATGGGAGAGGGCGGGCTGTCACCTCAATAGAATCTGATCTCTGATGCTTAGGTAAGGCCAGGACAAAGATGGAATTGTTCCAATAGAGAAAGGACAGTCACCTCTCACACTGGGGATAAAGACGAGGGCTGCATGATGAGGAAGCCACCCTGCCAAGTGTGCGATCTCTGCAGTATTTACACTTGTCACCATCTTAAAACCCTCAACTGTGCAGACAGATGGGTACATGCTGTTTGCTTCCCAGATTAGGAGGCCAAGGCTCAATGAATGAAGTTTACAGCAGACCTGTAGTAGATCCAGGGACCATTGCAGTCCCCTACAGATCCTGCTCCGGCTGCAACCTCAACACATTGTCTGTGGTCCCGACCCCACATCCACAGCACCTGAATGTTATTCATTGAATGATTCCAATACCAGCGTGCAGGGCAGAATTTATGCCCCCCACTGCACAGATGTAAACACTGAAGCTCAGAAATAAAGTCTGATTTTTCCATAGCTACACAATCGGCTTCTACTCCTCACAGTGTAGGGCCCTGCTGCCTCAGTGGCATAAAAGATTGTCACAGCACCCTAAGTAATCTTGAACCCCCCCCCCAAAAAAAAGCCTATGACTCCACACCACAAGCTGACGTCCAAGCCTGACCTAAGACAGAACCAGGAAGCTCGAGACACTGAGATGCTTAGAGGCTCAGCCTGCTCCTCCAGAAAGATTTTCAGCAGGAAGACTGGGGACGGATGCCTAGGCTCTTGGCTCACACCCCAGGTCAAGACAACTTCTCAGACCTACTCTGCACCATTAAACCTGGAGAGGCAGGGACAGAATAGGGCACTGTCTCTGAGCCGATGGCTCCTTGTCACCAAGCTCAATGCAGATAACCCATCTGAGAAGTTCTCTTCATTTATAACCTGCCCTTTCTCCTTTCCATCCCCTCTTCCTGGCTTCACCCATCCTTCCGTTCTTCCCTCTTTTAAATTATTTTCAAACATTCAAACTTTCAGAACATTGGCAAAGGTAACACAACGAATCTGTCTGGCCCTTTACTCACATTCTTTAACAGTACATAGTACCCCTGTGCTAAGCATCTCTGGGAAGACTGATCATGGGTAGACAGAGAGACAGGTGAAGACAGACATCACTGAAGGGATATGGACACATACATAATCTCCTTTTTATTCTGAATATCTCAATGCATGTCTCTTAAAACATCGCTTTAATCCACACAGCGAGAACAATGATAGAAGACAGTGGAGTGCATGACCTCAATGCGCCAGCCAATGACCTAATTCCATTGAATGTGATGACTCTGGCCAAGGCTAAAATTGAAGATTTCTTTTGGCTGCCCTGGTCCTTTCACAGCCTCACTTCGCCTTTAGTGAACTTGACATTGATAAAGTCTTCCGGCCAGTCTCAGTGCAATGTGAGAGTGTCTGCTGTCTCCCAGGAATAAAATTCAAGCTGAGCCTTTCAGGGGGACCCCAGAGAGGGGACTGGAGCCCTCCTGGTGCACTGAGGCATGTGACGGCAATTAGTCCCAATACTGTCTGTCTCTACTTTGATCACCTGGGGAAGGTGGCAACCGCCAGATTCCTCCGCTGTGAAGTTCCTCTCTCTTTCTTTTTAATGAGTTAGTATCTTTTGGTGAGAGATTGAGGGCACAGCAAACTCAGGCTTCAGCCAGTCCTGATACACTGTTGCTTCTCATCTGGATTGGTTCCTGCTCTCCAAGTTGTCAAGCGCTGATTTCCTAAGTCTTTCTTCTGCATTTCCCAGCTGGCATTCTTTTGTCAGTGTTTGTATTAGCATAGACTAATGATACACACTCATAGACGGCCTTGTGACATGTTCATACTGTGCTCAGTGTACTTTGATGACGTTTACCCTCTTGACCCTCTCTTGTCCTTACCTCAGACCCACCAGGCCCTTCTTCCCATTTCTTCTCTCGGTGGCTGTGTGCTTATATATGAACTAGTGTGCCACTGAGTTTCTAACTAGAGTTACTTACAGGAGTGTGGGCTACTTACAAGTGTCTGAAGATAACGTCTCCTGACCCCCAGTAACCATTGTCTGGTTAAAAATCCTTAGAGAGTTTGGGTGAGAGATCATGAGCCCCTCTCCACAGCTGCTGTAAACTTTGTCTTCTTCTGTTTTTAAAGGCTCATTTATGTATGTATGTATGTGTGTGTGTTTATTTATTTATTTATTTATTTATTTATTTATTTATTTATTTATTTATTTATTTATTTATTTATTTATTTATTTATGTGGGTACCTGCTCATCAATTCAGGCCCAGACAACAGCTTTTATTCACTTTGTCTCACACGCACACGCACACACACACACACACACACACACACACACACACACACACACACTCAAAGAAAACTAGTATCTGAGATATAGCACAAAGAGCCTGAGCTTGCAAAGCTGACCTCCAGAAGTGGCCCCGCTGAGAGGGTATGGGAAGGCAGGAAGGCTCTGGAAGGCTCTGTGCTAGGGTTAGCTATCTCCCCTGCCCTCAGCAGTGAGGCTTCAATATCTCCTTTTTGGACAAACAGATCAATACAAGCTTTTTAACATCTTCAATGAGAGCTCATTAATGCTCCCTGGGTGTCCTCCTGCGGCTCTGCTGACCTGGGAGGAGCCGGGAAGCTGAACTGCAGACAGATAATTATCCCAGGCATACCACTTCGGATCAGCTCTTGGCACAATGTGAATTGTTTCCCTAATTATCCAGGACAGCAGCTAGGGAGAGTGTAGACTAATTGAAAATACACAATGATGTATTTGTGCTGGTGTGGTGCAGCCTGGATGCTGGGTTAAATGCTTGCAAAGGGGAATGGGGACACAAGGTCCTCTCTTCCAAGCCATACATGCCTCTATCTCTCTGCCTATCACTGAGGCTCTTGGTAGCTCATGGTCTAGGATACTCTTGGGACCACTTCCATAAGAATCACATGACAGAGAAGGCAAGGTAAAGAAGAATTTTCACATGGTCCTTAGTCATTTGTCTCTCCAGATTTTCCATTCATCACAGAGAGGGATTAGAAGTGGAAACTTCAGGCACAGGACTTGACCCAACTCACAGAATTACTTTTTCCAAATAGGCTTGGACCTTTTGGCTCCAGCTTTCCCTGAGGGTAAGATAACATGCCATGTTGCTGGAGCAGACAGCACATGGCTAGGAACCCATGTCAGCCCTGTGTGAGAAGCAGTATTATATAATAAGTTTCAAACTGTTCAAACAGTCGGTAGTTTGTGTTATCCAAAGAACTTTCTGGTGGACTGTGGACATCCTATCCTTTTTGACCTGACTTCCAGGAAGCTCAAAACTTATGACAACATTTTAAAGTGGATCTCCTTTGTTCAATTAATCAGAGGTGACTCCAGGCTCCTGCTTTCCAGAGCCCAGGATCCTGAATTTCTGTCATGCTTGAGTGTGAAACACTGCCTATACGTCCATGTGTTTTCACAATTGGTTTCCTGTTGGTGATGCTATTCTGGAAAGTGCTGGAATTTTAGGGAGGTAGAGCCTTAACTGGAGGAAGTGGGCTGACCAGGGCCAGCCGAGGGTTTACATTCTTACCCACCTCTGTTTATTCTTGGCTTGCTGACTGCCAATATAATATGGACTCACACTCCACGGCCAGGTCTTCCCTCTGAAATAAACAGTATCGCTTCTTAAACCCTCTCTCCTACTCAGAATTTGCCAACACAACACAGACACAAACCAGAGTCATCTGAGGAAATGCCCCCACCAAATAGCCCTGTGGATAAGTCTGTGGGGCATTTTCGTGATTGATGATTGATGGGGGGCCCTCCCTGAGAGGAAGGTTCTGGGTGCGCTAAGAAAGCAGTTTGAGCAAGGCCTGGCAAGCAAGTCAGCTAACAGCACCCCTCCCCCTTGGCCTCTGCTTTACTTCCTGCCTCCAGGTTCCTGCTTTGAGTTCCTGCCCTGACTTCCCTGCATGAAGAGCTATGAGAGGATAAGAGGAAATAGAACCCTTTCTTACTCTCCTTTCTGTCCGTCATGGTGTTTATCACAGCAACAAGATGTGAGCAACACACCTTTCCAAGCTGCTGCTTTAGTCACGTATTTCTTTACAAGACGGGGAAAGGGGCCGATGCTGATTGAGGTGGTCTCTTGCTCTGGGTCTGGTCTCCTGGCGGGAATAGCAGGCTCTCTCTATAAGGGACAACCAAACAACAAACCTAGCAAGCAGCCTCTGGAGGCCACAGTCCCTGAGGAAGCTACTCGAGTCTGGCAGGAGGGTAGGACAAAACAATCATAGAAAGGAGACATATGAGGGGAGTTTGACTGTCTTCCTAAAGCTGTGCCTCTGCAGTACTAAAACTTGGATTTCAGGCCATTTTCATGACTCACAAAACACATTTCCTTTGACTTTCTTGAATTAATCCTTTGAAGTGTAAACCCCTTCTCAGTTTACAGGTGTATGAAAACAGGTGATTGATTGTCATTGGCCCATTTTGCCTCTAGGGCCATAGTTTGCCAGCCCTGACAGAAAGAATTAAGTGCATAGGTGCAGGGTACAAACCCTTGGGGATTTAACAGAGGGTAGTAATGTAGAGGTGCTGGGCCACAGAGAGATGGAAATGATCTTTCACCCTACAGAACATATCAGTACACAAGCACAGCATGGTCAAGGATAGCCCAGGTGGCAAAGGCTAGCCTGGGTAACTAAGAAAGAGCTCTGTCTTGCTCTCAGGTTTCCTTCCATGTTATATTGACTTTCATGTTATCACTGGGCTGTCACTGAGAGTCCAGACCCTTCTCCACAATGCAGTGTAGCAATAAATTGGATCTAAAGGACAGAGTGTTAAAAAGCTTGATCCTCACTGGAAATCAGTGCCTCAAAATGAACCCAGTACAAGGTATAAGGTCAGTGGAGGAGATAGGCCCTCACTGGGGCGTGTGGAAATCCAGACCCTGCTCCCCTACCCCTGGCATCCTTTGCCAGGTACTTTCACTTTGATGCATTGAGGGGCCACAACAGACCCAAAGCAACTGGGCCAAGATACCTGGCTTGCAACTCGCGAAACTATGAGCCTGAGTAACCCTTTCCTTTATGAAGCTGATTTCCTTCCGTATTTTCTCACAGTGACTGGAAGCATAAACCATATGGTTAGTAGAATTGTCCTAACTAAATCCACACTTGGAGGCTAATGAGAAGCCAGAGAGGGTGTTCTCTTCTGACCCTATTCCTTGTCACATGTCCAAAGAGAAAATGAGGACAGATCCCACTGTCAGCATCAGTACCACTATAAGCATCCCTGCCTACCCTGTCACCATCACCATCTGTCATGACTGATCATCATCACCATTACTGCCACTATCCCATCACTGTCACCATGATCACAGCCCTACTATGACCACTACCATCACCACACATGTCATCACCATGGAAGCATCTGCTACTCTTACTACCATGACCCTCACTGGCTCCATCACTACTGTTAACACAATCGCAGCTAACTCTGCCATTGTTGCCATCTCTACCGCAACCACAGTAACATCACCGTAACCATGATATCATTACCTACAATCATTACTATGGCAATAGCTATTGGAACCATCACTGCTATCAAACTAAACACCCCCAGTCATGCCCACTCTAACCCAGTTGCCATGAGTACCGCCATGGCTCCTCTCACACCTTCTGCCCTGCCTGTGACATCCGACAGCATCACTGACCATATCTTGACTCAGGATGCTCAGAGCAACTTAATACTGAAGCCCTCTGATCAAACCACTTTGAAAATCCAAGCTCCTTCTTACCTTTCCCTTCCCAGTCACATTCACATGGAAAAGCTGATATTTGCTTGACTGACTGATTCAGTTTTCCATTTATCATTGGAAGAAAATAATCCAAATTTGAATAAAATTTCCAAAGAAGGATCTCTTCCAAATCGTTGTTCGTAATAATGAAATTTATGTCAATATAAACAGCAAATGATTTAAAGAAACTCATATTCATTATGGAACAATGTGTAAAGGAACAGGTACAGTACAAAAAAATATTTGCCACGTTTTAGATACAGAACCATGCATATTATGTGGCATTAATTGCACAGTGCACATATGTCTGCTATCATTGGAGATATACACAGCACACATTGACACCTTTATTTGAAACTAAAACTTGTCTCCTTGTGTTTGCCACCTTTACCAGTTGTTCTCTAGTTAGGAAGCATCAAACTAATGACTATAAAGAATATTTCAAGAAAAGAAGATATGGGCTCATCTTCCATTCCGAGATACAGTTTCCAAACTGTCATCCCCTTTAAGGAGCCTTTTGCTTGAGGATCTGTTTAGAATTTATTTGACCACTGGAATGCTATTGACAGGTTCATCAGACCCATCTGTAGCCTAATACACACTGAAGAAAACGGTACAACTTAGGTGGACTCTTCCCTGAAATGTTAAGTGTTTCATCCCCTCCCCTCCCCTCCCCTCCCCTCCCCTCCCCTCCCCTCCCCTCCCCTCCCTTCCCCTCCCCTCCCTTCCCCTCCCCTCCCCTCTCCTTTCTTTCCTTTTTCTCTGTTTCCCTTCCCTCCCATTCCTCTCCCTTCACAAATTTTTTTTTGGGAGCATCTTCTATCAGCTGCCTAGGCCCTGGTCCACTGCTCAGTCCTTCCCCACGGCAGAGAAGAGACAGCTCATAAGCAAACAGAAGAGGAAGCACGTGCTGCCAGAAGTTTGTTTCTGTTTGTGGTATCCCTGCTCCTGACAGTTAGCATCACTCGGTTCTCAGCTCAGAGCTTGGGTTTCTCACAGCACCCAGGAGAACATCTGACCCCTTTCCTCCACAGTTCCCTTGAGAGGAGGTGCAGGGTGGAGAAATGAACACCTGTCCACCAGCAGCTGGGCTAGTCTAAGGCCTCAGGATCAGGCAGGCCACTTCCCTGCCTGCAGATGGCTTAGGATGCAAATACTTCTTCAATCTTGACTTTTAAAAAATCAACTATCCCCCCTGGGGGCCAATCATGGTGATTTGGAAAATCAAGGGTCTCTTCTGGCCACTTCCTGTAAATGCCTTTGCCCTGCTTCCGGTCTACCTACTGCCTTCTCTTTGCAATCACAACAAAAGCAAAAGTCAAACAACCTTCTCTGCCTTGAGTGAACAGAATGAGCTGAAATTCAGGGCCACAACTTTCAGACAGTGTTAGCGAGTTCCACTGTTTAGAACCATTCAACCTTGCTTATAAAAGGATGTATGTAGGGCAGGGCTGGGGAGACAGCTTAGGTAAGGAGATTCTTGCTCTACAGACAACAGTATCTGAATTAAATTCCAGAAAGCACATCCAAATGCCAGACCTGGTGTCACAGACCTGGCCTGGGATAGAAGAGGCAGGGGTATCTTTAGGGCTTCCTGGTCGGCTAGTCTAGCCTACTTGTAGGTCCAGGCCAAGAAGAGAAGGCTGTGTCTAAAATTTAAAGTGGAGAGGATGTTGTAAGAGCAGCTGAAGTGCTATACTACAGCACAGGGAAAGCCATGACTGTGTCCTGATTCAGCAGGTGAGGCAAATGGACTGGGAAAGTGAAATATTTGGGCTGAGCTGTTAAACAGTTGAGCAAGGATTGAGTTGGACAGGCTGACTTCTGTGTCCTTTGGAAGACAAATCACTCGTGTGTCTACAAGTTGGGATTGTGAGGACAAAGGGACTCCTTTCAGAAATCTCTAGAGACTTACCTTTATCACCAACATTCCTCTATTCTGTGTGTGTGTGTGTGTGTGTGTATGTGTGTGCGCACACGTGCATGCACATGCATATGCCCACAAGTATTCACATACACAGAATTTATTTTTCTGAAATGGAGTGATTTTTATACTGGGGACATCTCTTGAATTAGCTTACTCTTTAAAACTACTGGTTTTGAGAGCAGGAAGAATCCCAGACAAGGAAGACATTAACTTATCTGTCTAAGGCCTGGGAAGACAGCTCAGTGGGTAAGGAGTGTACGCAAACACAAGAACCAGAGTTTGAATTCCCAGCACCCAAATAAAAGTTAGATATAGGTCTATGTACTATGGGGTATGGAGACAGGCAGATCCTGGGTGCTTACTAGCCAGACAGCCCAGTCAAAAGTGGCGATGTCCCTGTCTCAGAGGAATAAAGTAGACAGCCATAGAGGAAGATACTTGAAGTCCTCTCTGACCTCCATATACATGTGAGCAACTGTATACACACACACACACACACACACACACACACACACACACACACACAAAGTCAAATCAGTTCCCTCTCCACCTCTCTCCCTTCTTCTTCCTCCCTCTCTTCCTCACCCTTTGTCCTTCCTTCCTTCCTTCCTTCCTTCCTTCCTTCCTTCCTTCCTTCCTTCCTTCCTTCCTTCCTTCCTTCCTTCCTTCCTTCATGCTGTATGTGAATGCACAGCATGCTCCATACCTGCTTCCTTGTAGAATGTACAACTACTCATGGATTCCTTGTGCCTTGGGATAGAAGATTATAAAAAAGAAATAAGCCCCAGCTGTGAGACAGGGATGAGCTTCACGGGGACCAAGAACAGTATGGACATGTGAGTGGAGTGTCCATTTATCCCATGGGTGTGGGGTCCAATACAATGTCTAATGTTCAACAGTAAGTGGCCCTTCCCTCATACCTCATTCTACTCATGGTCATTTGGAAATCCCACCTGTCTCATGATCTCAGCCTCACTGGGTCACCAGGTCAGGATAGTTTTGGAAATATGTGCCTGTGGGATGGGATTAGGTACTGTCTACTCACTGCTTTCTGATCTTGGGTTTAAGCAGCTGAGCGTCATGTCTAGTACAGACCTTTAAGCATAGCATTGGATTTAATCATGTCCACAGCCCTGGAAGGTAGTGAAAACTGTTCCCACTCCATAAGTCAGAGAACTGAGTTATCATCTGAAACTTGCTTGGGGTCACTCAGAAGATAGAAGGCAAAATCAGGGTTTAACTCTTATGTACAGATCACGCATCTGACCACGCACCCCCATGTCCTTGTACTTGGCTGACTTTGAAAGTGGCTGTTCTCACGTGCGATGAGTTTAGGGAATCTGTCTTGCCTCATCAATCAAGCATCAGCTAGTTCTCAGGAACAGCTGCCATTCCAGAGGCCTGTCTCTGGAGTACGGTGGAGAGGAGATTTCACCCTTCAAGGTAAACCCCAGAACAAAATCCCTAAATACCCAACTCCCTCTCCAAACACACCATCAAATACATCATATTACATCTTGTCCCTGAATTCTGAAGGGATATGTTGTCCATGGAGAAAACACCTGTGCCCCTGGGTCTGGGTCCCTTGGTCTGAGAAAACCCTATACTAATCCCACTTGATAAAAACAGGTATGATTGTCCAAAGAACTTTCTGGAGTTGGAGAAATTAGGCCTAGAGGAACTGAGTCGTGCTCTGAATTGGGAGAATCAGACCAGCAGGTGCATTCCTATTAAATCTAGGTTGTTTGGGCCACCTTTAGCATCATAGTCAGGGACATCTTTGTGCCTTACTGCAAGACTAAATAATAAATATCAAAGTAAGTAACTCACCCTCCACCTGCCCTGTGCACTCTAATCATATTTATTCAGGATGTTGACGTCTCTGAGCACCTGTCTCCAACAGCCTTATCGCCGCATGAGCTCTTGTAGGAAGCAACATGTCCAGCTGTCTCAGTGCAGAGTCTGCAGTATTTCCCTACAAAAATAAAATAATGCAGGCAGCACCTGATAGGGGAAGGCTCTTAATGTCAATGATTTGTGTCTAATTTTGGGGGTGACCAGCCTGTCAGCTCCAGCAGCCTGATCTGTCTTTGAGGTCTACTTCAGGCAGCAGCTGCCGCTGCCTTGACACCTCTGTTTTTATTATTATTATTATTTTTCTTTCTGGAGCAAAAGCATCAGGAAAGGGGGGAGGAAAAGGGAAGGAAGGGGAAAAGCCATGCTTCTATTTTGGTTGCATTTTCAAGCCCTGTTTTAGTGCAAGAATTTAATTATACATATTTTCATCATTTCTCGTACGCTGACATATTAATTAAGGGAGTTCTAAATCAGGTTCTGTAGCACCGTTGGCTTACCCTGTAAAAACATTTTACCGTTTTGGTACAAATAAAAAAGTGAAAAGTTAAAGGCAGAAGTACTCTTGATTGTTGATACACGCGTACTCCCTCCCTCTGCCCCCTACCCAACAATGTCACCACAAAGTTGGACTCTGCCTTATCTTATCAACAAATGCACGGCACCTGCTCAGCTCCCCACTCTGCCCTGTTTAGTCTTGCGTTGAAACTGACTCCCCAAAGCTGTCTCTGCTGCAGCTCTCTGTCCATCATCAGATGGCAGGGAGATGGGCCACAGTGGGAAGAATTGCAAAGGAGTCACTTGGGAAATAGGCTAACCAGGCCACACCTGTCTACTGGAGCTGACCCCAGCAACTCCATATCAGAAGAATAGCCAGACTTGGATCCTAAGGGAGACACTGGGTCCAAGGACCCAGGTCATTTTCCAGACCCAGAGCTGGTCTATGAAGAGAGGTAGAGCTGAGTTCTTGGATTCCAAAATACTGACCCATCTTCTGTCCTCAGGCTCCTGTAATAGAATGTTCACACAAAAATGGAGTGTTTAACCATCTACAGTGCTCTGAGCTCATTGTTGGGTGGGGACAGAAGAGATAGGGTGCCCTCTGCATGTGTCTTAAAGGGACAATCTAGTGAATGTCCCAAATATGATTGGAAACCCTGTCAAGAGGTACCAGGAAGGGACCATGGAGAAGAAAATATTGAATGAGTTGGCGAGCCTGGGTGTAATGAAAGGCCAGCCAGGACTTAGGAGCAGCAATAATTCCATGTAGTGGGATATTATAGGAAGACCCTTCAGCACCCTGGGTAGATGCTCAGCTGACTATGAGTCCAGAGAAAGGATGAAGGCCAAGGACTCCTTGGAGATGATAACATGGGGTCATAGAGTTCTAGAGGCCATAGGAGATGTCTACCTGTCCCAAAAGCAATGATGAGCCACCCTGATGATTAAGGTGTGATATTAACAAATAACTATGGCTCAGGAACCATGTTCTGTCTCCCACTTGGACCCCCTTCCCTCCTTCTCTGCGAATGTGTGTGTACATATTTATAAATAGAACCTTTTGATTCTAGTTTTGCTACTGATGTACATGGTTTCAAGGCTGACCACCCTGCAAAGCTGGGGTCGCATGCAGAAACTGAGTGGCTTGGGCATATAGAACAAACCAAAAATATATGTGGTCTTAGAGCTCATGGTAGAAGCCCTGGCTGAGCACCTGACAAGATCTGAGGTTTTAATTCCTCTGTGGTCTCGTGTCCCCTTAACATTCAGGTGACAGCAAGTTCATCACACATCACTAACTCCTCTCTCTATCCTTTCTTGTTATTTCCAGGAGCCAAGTCATTTTCCATGCTGCCAGGAGCAGCATGCTGATGGGTGGCAGAGTCCCCATGCAAGATGGCCTGAGCACAGTATGTGTACATACTCATTTCTACCTGTCACCATGGCTCTTCTTGGTCTCCAATCCCTATTCCAAGTTCTTCTCTCTCCTCAAAAGCACCACACAGGCTGGGGATGAAACATTCCTGAACATTCCTGGCCCATCTGTGGTGCGGACTGCCCAGAGAGAAGGCCCCAAGGCACCAAATACATCATACAATGGAGGAGTTGCCAGAGAGGACACTTTGACAAAGGAAGTCATGCAGCTCTGACACCTAGGGCAGAAACACACTCTCTGCTTCCTAGTCATCCTTCGGGCCTGACCAATATCACTCAGCTTGAAGTCCCTGAGACCTTCCACAAGTGTAGGCTGTCACCTCCAAATCATAACAGTGTCAGCAGTTCGTGTTCTGGGTTCTAGAGGCAGCCTCTTCCATTTCTCCCAGTGATGGAATTATAGTCAAATAGAGATGACCTGGGGTACCACCAAGTGCTTTGCTTGTTTAACTCATCCCAGGGAACAAGGGGTAGCATATTCTTTGTAGTGATTTGGAGCAAGGAGAGCCATCAGTTGACTCAAAACATTCCAGAAAGAAAAACTGATGTTCCACACAGGTGAAGGTCCCCCCGAGCTCTCTCTGTAGATTAATTTTCCATTCCCCTTTTGTCTAGTGAGTGCTCAGTTCTCTTAAGCAAAGCGATTGACATTGTGAGTGAATGTGATCTAGAGATCACCACCCATAGACTGGCCAGTGTGTGACCCCCTGAAATGACTATACACTGAATGTCTTCATCAGGAACAGAGTCCAAATGAAGCAATCAGAGCCCCTATTCAGGAGGATTTGATATTGGTATCTAGAAGAAAACAATTTGTAGAGGCTGGAGTAGAGCAGAATCAGTCCAACAGTGTACTTAAGGCAGAATACCTGGTGACTGGATCAATTAACACCCTGATGTCCAACCACTACCACCACCAGCTCTCTACCCAAGTGTCCCAAGGCCTGGATATCCTGTCTATGCCTGCATATGTTCTGTTTCTTCTTTCCCTAGAGGCCCCACGCTGTAAGAAGAAACATCACTGGGGCAGGGAAAACAGCTCAGTCAGTACACTGCTTGCCCCACAAGTATAAAGAACTAAGTTCAGATCCTTGGCATTTATGCTAACACCTAACATGGCCACTGGATCATTGGTACTTGTAACCCCAGAGCTAAAGGGAGATGGGGCGGGAAGACTGAAGAATCTTGCTGGCTAGCCTTGCTGAGAAATGACAGGTTCCAGTTTCAGTGAGAGACCCTGTTTCAGGAGGATGAAACTATCCTATATCCCCCAGCTTCTAAGTGCACATATGGATACATATAGTCTCACATTCATTCATTTACCGCACCCACATACAATGAAATAAAGCTAGGTATGGTGGTACAGTAGAGAGGAAAATAGGACCCATGGAAATCATTAGCTAGCCAGTTTAGACTCAATGAGATTCAGGCCAGTGCATGACTCTGTCTCAAAAACAAAATAAAACAAACAACCAAAAAAACCCTAGTGGTTAGTTCGCATCTGAGATGTAATACGTGACATTGTCCTTTGACAAACGTATGTGCACTCTCACATACCTGATCTTGCATGCACATCTACATCCAAACATATCTGATCATGTACACACATCCTTTCCCAGATATAAATATACACATGAGAAAGAAACTTTGCTGAGCAGTAAACCAATGTTTTCTTTCTTGAAACCTCCATCACAGCTGAAAATCCCACCCTCTGGAGGAGCCAGAGCAAAGGGCCAATGAAGAATGCAGAGGATTAAGTCAGATTCCAGGCAGTGGTTCAGAAAGATGGTCCATAGCTGCCTTCCTCCTCTGCCTTGCCTGTTGACACAAGTTAAGATCTCTCCTTCCCCTTTTGGCTCCTTTAAAATCTGCAAAGTGCTTTGCATCCACACCCAGCTTGAGTTTTAAGCTGCCTGTGGCATGTCTTGGCCACTCTGGAAAGCCAGGCTGGATTCTGGTGGCAGAATGCAGGCTGAAGGGGATTAGGAAGTCTCGCCTGAGCTCCCAAGGCAGCTCAGGGGTTGCCATTAAGAGGGACGGATTAATATCAGGCTGCTGGGATCTGGTTCCTGGCAGATACTGCTTAATTATTCACATAAGCGATCGGCATCCAAGCTTGTGAGGCAGTATAAATCCCGGGGCCATCATTTTCCTTTCTTATTCTTTTTGTCTGAAGAAAAGACATTTATTTATTTGTCACTGTGATACATATTTTAATGTGCTCATGAAACTTCCAGTACCAACTCCAGCTTTGGTCTGATGGATTTTGGCTGCTGATGTTGAAGGCTGGTCTCCAGAATAAAGGGTTAGCAGCCTCCTTCTCATGCTGTGAGTTCTAGATCTTTCCTTTGCATTCCAAAGACCCCACACTGGCGTCCACTCCTGCCCTCACTGGGAGCAGGCAGGAGCAGTGTGTTCCCAATCTCAGGTCTCTGGCTGCCTCCATCTGTTTTCAGAGGAGGCTGAATGGGTCAGGGCAGACTCCTGGGGCTGGACACCAGCTTCTGTCTGGCTTAGTAATTTTATCCCACAGAGACTCCTTTGCCCAGTGTCTAAAGCTCCTTCTACCCACCTTGCCATATTTAGCCTCCCAGGCTGCTTTGAGGCTTCTATAGCATCTATTAGTGCTGTCCGGCTCAGGGCATCCAGTCATGGGTGCTGCTTGGTCTTACCAAGACTTTTCCTAGACACTAGTCAGGCCTCCCCTCTTCCTCTGCTGACTTTCTTTTTCACTTCCTGGGACCTGGTCTCTTAGTTAGGCAATAACTGTCCAACCAGCACCCAGCTAGGCACTCAGACCCTGGGACTATTGCCCCCTGTCCTCAGAGGACCCCACTGGGCCTCTTTAGCCCCATGCTTTCTTCCTGTGACACAGACAGCCACCTCCTCCCTTGGCTTATGACAGCACTTGTGGGCAGCTAGAACCCAGCAAGCCACATAATCCCAGATGGTCTCTGCTCAAGCAAGGGTCTATGCTGGGACTGCCCCACTCTATGCAAAGCCAGTCACTAGCCTCACCTTCTCTGAAGGCTTGTCAGTGGAGCATCCATAGAAATGCCCACTTTCAACATCCAAGATGAGATGTGGCTGTCCTGTGTCGCTACACACCCCAGGTATTTTCGGTGAAAACCCCTGAGCCAGGGTAATCTTTCATCAACATCATACCACATTCCTCTATGATTTCCATCAGAATTCAAGGCACATAGAAGAGGATAAGACAAGCCAACTGTCATCAGAACCAGTCTGTGGGCGAAAGCCAGAGCTCTATATAAATTGTCTTTCTCTCCCAGCTTATGTAACATGCTTGGGGACATGAACCCGTGGGCTACGGAAGTTCAGAGAGGACATAACAGCTACCTGCCCATATGGGCACTAGGTGCTCATTCCTAACCTCCTAGTCCCTGCCAGACCAAGAAATTTCAGCAAGTGCTAAAAACATCTCTGGGATTTGGGAGGATGTGACTTTATTCGGTTTTCACAGAGTTAAGGTTATCCATGCGAGTCCATCTTGGCCTAGGTTGGGCCCCAAATCCAATAACAAGAGTCTGTAAGAGAAGAGACAAGCGGAGCTCTGCTCGGTTGGTACAGCGCTCCCCTAGCCTGTGTGGCGTCCTGGCTCCCTTACTCTCGGGGTTGCTTTTCCTCCCCAGCTCTCTGGGTCTGACTGAGGTCAAGCCAAAGGACATGGGTAAAATAATTCTCAAAGCCATTTGGTGGACGGTGCAATGGCCGCCTCCCCTCCTGGTAGCTCAGCAGTTTCCGTGAACCACTTGGGCACGTGCAAGGAGCAAGCACCAGAGACACGGATCCACAGCCTTCAGTGGCTCCTGCTATTGCTTAGGAAAAGGCATAGAGGCTGCACCCCACTGCGACTCTCTGCCCCACCAAATCTCTCTTCTGCTTCACTATTCTTGCTTTTTCTGGGAGCTGCTGGGCCTTTGTCCACATTGAACTCCCGCTGTCATGGGATGTTCCTGGTTCCCCTGAGAGCCCTCTTGTGCTCTTACATCAGCTTGATCTTCACAGGCCTAAGGCCACTGCTGTGGTCTCTCGGGACAGGCTAGTCCTCCTGAGAGATGTCTTCTGCGCATGTCACAAGCAACGCTGATCTCTCTATGAGATAATGCAGGCGGCTAAGATAATTTTTACAGCTATTTAAACAGAATCTTTGAAATCAGTTTCTAGTCATGGCTTTATAAAAATATAGCTGAATAATTTGGGCTTGTATCTGTAAGCTTATAGGAAGCCTCATTAATTTCATTAAAAAGCAATTTGATTTTTTTTTCCTTTAAACCTCTGCCTTTATTTATTCATCTTGCTTCCTCTCCTAGCTCGGCACTGTTTGATGAGGCAGTGACATGAGAGTCACTTAGTTTTTATTTAATAACTTTTACAATTATGATATTGCATGAGTTAATAGATTGTTGAATTTTGGAAATTAAAATTACTTTTGGCTTCTCATTTATGGAGAGATTATTTTGAAAAGTATGAACTTGAATTTTTCCAATTGCTCCATACTGATCATACTCTATACACATATATGTCATTTGTAATATATACCCACTGTATTTTATAATATAAATACTAAATATATAATATTATGATATGTAAATATAGATTATGTAATATGTAAACCCATGGAACATTTTATATATTTATAGATTATGGATGAATTTAAATTTCATCAAGTGTTCCATTTTTGTTACAGATGAGATATATTGTATAAATTATAAAGATAGTTTTATTCCCTTATTTTATTTATATGGTAAGGTGCATTAATTTGCCTTCTATTTTTAAGTGACCATGTTTCCATTTTTATTGGGAACTGATGTTTCCATATATTGCTTACTATATTTTTCCACGTTTTATTTCAGATTATTTTATTTGTGCCCCTTTGTATCCATAAATGAAATTTCTGTTGATGTTTTTGGAGAGCTTCTCTCTCTAACTTTGGTGTCCAAGTTCCTCCAGACTGAAAGCCCTCAGCTGAGCTGCTCCTTCTCTCTGACCAACCAGCTGGGAGAGGAATCTGAGGACCTATAATCCCTCTATGTGGAAATATTTTGCAGCTAAAATCAACAGGAGCTTGGTCCCCTTTCTTGTCACCTCTTGGAGACAGTGGTTGTTATAGCCAAAGAGCACATTGCTTCATTTCTGTAGGGGCTTTCCAGCTGATCATGAAGGTGTGTTCAACAGAATTCATTTTTCTAGAAAGTTCTCCATGTATGTGTGGCCCAAAGTAGTCCTTAGTCCTCTGGTAGACTCCCGGCCCCTTCTCTGTGTGGTCTCACCGTCCTGGTCCTGCCATGAGTCCTTCTCTGCTTCCTATTTCCCTTTGATTGCGGTGACCACTCAGGGTGAGCCCTGTCAGCACTGGCCTGATGGCATCGCTTCATTTATTGTTCCTGTGATTTCCTTGGGCTAATTTTTCTTCCTTTTTTATTATTTCTCCCTTTCTGAGTTTTAACAACTTTTTTCCTCAAGAATAATTTTCTTTGCGTTATTTTAAGACTTGCTTCACTTGCATTCTTGGTTACTGACTTTTCTTTCTTGCTTTCTGACGTGGGCCATTAGTTATTAACTGGAAAGTTGTGTTAATTGCGTCTTTGACTTTTGGTTACACTCTGTCCATTAAACTGTGTTTCAATGTTTTCCTGTTATTATGAAACTTAGCCTGCTGGGGGATGCTTTAAATTGTATTATTTTTGATGTGAATGTTATCAGTTCTTTGAGAAGCACATACATTATATTTTGATCACATTTATCCCTTCCCTCAATTCCTCCTAGATACACCCACTCTTCCAAACCCACCCACCCAAAATTGTCTCTCCTTCCCACTTCCCCTTCTTTCCCCTCCCCCTTCTCCCTCTTCCTCCTCTTCCTCCATAATTCATCAAGTCCAGTTCATCCTGGAGCCATATAATCTTGGACATATGGCTTATTTACATGCTTTATGTTTCTAAATGCAAGTGATGCTGTTCCAGCCACCACCTAGGAGGTCATGAGGTTGCTTAGCACGAAGCCTGATGGCCTCAGCTACGGCCCTAGAACCTACGCCACGGATCTATGGCAGCTGTCTTTTGACGTCTACATGTGAACTATGACATGGGCTTGAACCCATCTATATATATATACATACACAAATAAATAAATAGATGTTTAAAAAATCAATTTTCCATCAGAAAAACAGGGCAACATTATACATTATGAAGGGTAATATAAAGTAGACCAATTAATTGCACAAATATTGACACATGAAAGAGAAACAGAACGAGGTGATCTGATTCTGAAACAATATCAAGCTTAGCTTTCCCTAAGGGTAAACCTCCATCCAGACTGCAATGTGAATGCCGCCTGGTGAAGATAGGTGTTCAAGAGCAGGAGTTAGAGTCATTCTCAGAGTTTAGAAAAAGTGAGAGAAACAGGAGAATAAACAGAAAGTCTCACTCTCCACCCCCATCAATAACCTTCTGTTGGTCAGATAAGGCTGAGACTTTAGAAGAGCAAGGAACTCGAAAGGGGGCCAGGGAACAGAAGGGGTCTGGACAGTGTGATAAAAGATCACATTCAAGGGTTAATACACATATTATGAAATCTCATTACAAAGCCAGTATCATGTGCAAAGACCTCAGAGACTTTTAAGAGCACTGGCTGCTCCTTCAGAGGACCAAGTGTTTGCTCCCAGTACCCCATGGCAATGCCAACTTTCTGTACCTTCAGTTGCAGGAACCCAGGACTCTTTTCTGGCCTCTATGGTCACCAGGCATACACGTGCAGCACACACACAAGCAGGCATGCATACATATACACCATAAAATATAGGAATATATACCAACAAAAAAATTATTCCAGCAAACATGGTATTAGACATCTGTGATCCTGGTTTGGGGGAGGCTGAGATAAGAGAATGAACTTGAGATTCAAGTCAGCCTGGAATACATAGTGAGATCTGGTCTCAGAAAAATCACAGTACACATATACGTATGTACAAACATATACAATCTTGCATGGAGTCAAATGATTTTGGAATTAATAATTGTTTTTTTTAAGTTACAAACTCCACCTTCACAAATCTGATTACAACAGGTTATTTTAAGCCAAGTCAAGAATTATTGAGTCATATATATTTCAGGATTGTTCTACTTACTGATTCCAAGATTCAGTCACTTTTTCCATTCATTTGGTAACTTAAAACGAAATTCCCACAGAATGAGTTCAAACTTGTGTTGATGGCTACTGTTCATTCAGAACTTCACCAAGTCTGCCCTTGCCGTGTACTTGATAAGATCACCCTGTACAGAAGAAATAAGCATAAACTACATAAATAAAGACAAGTTCTTTGTTGTCACAATAAGTAAAATAAAGCCTACAAGATTAATTTTATGATATGGTTATATAACTCAATAAATGTGAAATATAAGTTGTATAGCATGCAGTTAACACATACATTAATAAATTAATAAAGTTTCTTGTATTTTAGTACTGTTTTCAAAGTCCAATGTATATTTTATGATTTAGCACACTGCAATTTAGATACTAAATCCTTATCACAAATACCGAGTTTGTATTTAAGAATACATAAAAATTGAGGTTTAAAAAGTCATCTCACTGACCAAAGTTGTTTCAAAATATAAAATTTCCATTAAGTTACTGAATTTAAATGACAAATAATTACACATGATACCTGATGTCCTGACTGCATTTATCTTGGGTTCACACGGCTCTCTCTACAGCATGGTCTTCAAGGACTAGTGCACTTATGCACTCTGAGGAAACGCAGGAGTGGAATCCACAGGATTATGAATCAATAAATGAATGAGACTATACTTTAATTTGTGGTATTGTTAGTAAATTTGTCATTGCAGATGTAAGTTTGAGATGGGGGTAGTGAGTCATGAACACACTCAGCAGAGACAATTAGACTCCTTAAAGAATGATTTTTCTGGACTCAAAATCCATCTGAAAACTTCTATTACAGAACTCAATAATGGCTAAAATATTCCACCTTCCTCTGCATCTGTTCCTGGAGATGGCAAATGAGGGGACCAAAGAGTCAGTAGGGCTAGAATACGAGGGCACTGTCCTTCCACAGGCTCTGTGCTTGGCTCTGGTGATGAGCTGAACTCTGCACCATGGAGCATCAGAGCACTCAGGATGACTTCCAACCACGACATACAGGACTGTAGTCAGTGCTATAGTGTCCTCTCCCATCAGCTGGACAACTCCCGTAAGGCTGTGACAGGACCTTACAGAGGCAGACTTGAGCCTCCTTTGCCCTCACTGATGATCTCCACATGCATCCTTAGCTGTCACTCACCACCCCTATGCTAGGTTCCGCCTACCTTGTGTGGCTTCTGCATGCCCAACTGGAAACCATCTTAATGAGCAAATTCAGGGATTTGGAGTAGGGTTTTACATATGTTTATCTCAAGAAGATAAAAGGTATGTTTAACTCAACCATTCTACATCTCCTGAAGCCCACAGGAAGAACTCAATGGGATTGATGTGGATTTCATCTTGAATTTATTCCATGCAAAGTGAGGAAATACAGACTCTTGATGAAGAGAGTCTATCTACTATGACTTGCAGGTCCAGAGACTCAACGTGAGTCCTAAAACCAGGAATAGCCTTGTCTCAACTGCAAAACAAAAGTCTAAAAATGGATGAAAACTAGAGAAAGCTTGACTGGGAACCACAGGCTCAGTACACATTTCTGTATTAATATTTAAGCCATGTGCATACAGGACTGTATACATGTATACACAGATATCCTTAGTCTCCGACCTGTGTGCATGTGCATATTGATACACACAGACACATATTTATATACAGTGTTTAACAATGCTAGCTTTAGATTTAGTCTGCATAAAACATCACCCCTTCGATGCTCACCTTTGGTGTCTTCAGCAGGAATAGCAGATCTTTCCTGGAGGCTGAATCCCAAGGCAAAGGGTTGATTCCCTTCCTACAAAGTAGCCATCCTCTTCAGGAACATGAAGATGATAAAATTGGATTTCAAGCTCTTTCCTTCTGTAGTCTGTCCAACCTATGACCTCACCTACCTGGACTTAACCTTTTCATGTGCAGTTCATATGCCTCTCCACTGGCATGACTACTTTCTTCTGATGTTTCCTTTTCTCAGTTCTTTGTGTATTCTGCATGTCAATCCTCTGCCAGATGAATCTGTAAAAGCATGTCTCCAATTCTATGGCTTCTTTTTTTTAATCTGTTCAATATCCCTTTAAGTCTTAAAGGTGCTGTGCCATGATAGTTTTGTTCAATGCTATGAACTCAAAGTTTCATTTTAAAGTGTATTTACCATTGCAAGTATGCATGGGGCTGTACATTCATAGGTGTACACATGGGCAAATGTAGAAGACAAAGAGTGGTAAGAATTTTCTGGACTTTCTGGCCCAAGGTCCCACAATTGCTTAGTCCCAAATAACCACACACACACACACACACACACACACACACACACACACACAGAGAGAGAGAGAGAGAGAGAGAGAGAGAGAGAGAGAGAGAGAGAGAGAGAGAAAGAGAGAGAGAGAGAAATGCTTATATTAATTATAAACTGTATAGGCTCATTATCAGCTAGCTCTTACATCTTAACTCAATACTTATCTACTAATCTACATTTTGCCATGTGACTCATAGCTGACATTACTTTTATATCTTGCTCTCTGGGGAGCAGTTTGCAGCATCTCTGTCTGAGTCTGCCCTTCTTCCTCCTTATCTATGCTCAGATTTCCCACCAGCTTCTAAGATGCGTTACCATAGGCCAAGACAGTTTTCTTATTATCCAATGGTAATTCACAATGTACAGAAAGACATTCCACATTATCACAAGATGATTTAGCTCTCTAGTTGGGATCCTGGTATCAGGCTGGAGCAACAAACACCTTTCCCTCTAAGCCAGGCAGAGTCTGATTGTGGCTGGTTTATTGACATCAGAGTGAAGGTTCTTGGGGTTGCATCCTGGGCTATGGTTTAATATGCATCCCCAAGACACTGAGGCGTGGATATGACCTATTGTTCATGCTACCGAGAGTTTACTCAGGCACAGGCATGGATTGGTTTGTTAAAGTCCACTAAATTATGAACTAGACAATTCTAAAGTCAAAGCATGGACTATCGACCTCCCCAAATCCTCTAGCATTTCCACTGAAAAAAATCTTCAGGGACCTTCTAGTGCCATATCTACCATGTGATTCCATAGCCACATCTTATAGCAGGGTCACTGATGCAGGGTAAACTCAAGGTCTGTCACTTATCCGAATCTGTAAAATCTCCAGCATTAATTACAGTAAGTAAGACTCTTGGAAGTCTTGGAGAATTGTTAAGCAAACTACACATCTCTGGAGACTTGAGTTAACCTCAGGAGGGCTTGCTCACATGTGAAAATGCAGGGCTAGATTCAAACTCTCTACCCTCTCTCTCATACCATGTATCTGCCTTCAGAAATAAAGCCTGTTTCCTCGTTAGAAAAGAATGCTGTGTCCAGGATCACAACATACTCCATTAAAAACTGGAACCTTCTGTAGAAATGGTTTTCTGGCTCAGACTAGTCCCACAGTTCAGATCTCCCTGCCACTGCTTATCTGGACCAGCAATCCCAAAGTCCCAAAGAAAAAGAAATACACAGAGGCTTATATTAATTTCATTCTGTTTGGCCTATGGCTTAGGTATATTGCTAGCTAGCTTTTTCATCTTAATGCAACCCATTTCCATTAATCTGTCCTGCCACGTGGCCCATGACTTATCTATTTTGTTACATGTTGCTTCATAGGTGGCTGGATTGTATCTCTTTTGACTCTGCCTCCTTCCCCATCTATGCTCCGATTTCTTCACCTACTTCTATAGGTTGTCCGCCATAGGCCAATACAGATCCTTTATTTCACAGCATATATAAAGAAATTCCCATATCACTTCCCCTTTTCTGTCTAATCAAAAAAGAAGGTTTCAATTTCAGCATAGCAAAATTACATACAACAAAACAGCAAGCAAGAATTATAGTTACAATATCTAGTCTATTTGTATTTAGCAAAATTAAAGAATATATTCTATCATCTACCTTATCCTTGTGAATTTAAAGTTTCATTTCTAATATACCTTTTATAATAACTAAGGAAAATATAATTTTAACTGTGTAATCTTAAACTACATCAAAGACCACAGGGGATAATATTACCTAAGCAAACAGAAGTGCAAGCAACTTCCAAAATCTAGAAATAACAGAGATGACACCAGTCTGCCTGGACAGTCACCCAAAATTCCTTTGTAATGTTGTAGCATCCATCTTCAGCCTATAGGCCCAGAGTCTCTGGAGTTCCTTTTAGTGAACCAGAAAATTTGAAAGACTACTCTGTCCATTCTGCCATAGTTTATCAGTTACTTCTCCTTGTGTCATGAAGGGGCATGTTTGGTAGTTTTCTCTGTGAAGCAGGAAACGGAAGGACCACCTCAGCTTGTTCTGGCAAAGTTTAGAGATCACTTTCCTATGGGTCTTGCATGTCCAGTTTACACAGCATACTGTCAAGCAGTCAATATAAGAACAGTTTCTTGTCCAGTGGCTAACCTAATCATTGCCACAAACAAAGTAAATTCATATGGAGTTTCTTCAATGCCCATCACTTTCTTGAAATATATTAGTGCTGCTAGGAGCAGACCTGTCTCACTGTCCAGAAAAGTTTTAAATATTTTAAATGCCATATTCTGTAGGTCTTTGAAGTGTTTCGAGATTACTTATCTAACTGAAATATATATTTGTATACCTAAAAATAATCTAACTAATATGACTATAAATTTGGTTATCATAGATGACTATTAATCTCCATTTCTTAATTGGCATCATCTGTAGAATGAAGTTTATGGCCCAGACTAGCTCCACAGTTCAGAGGCACCTTCCACTGTTTATCTGGGTCAGCAATCCCAAAGTCCCAAAGAAACACACAGATGCTTATAGTAATTTCACACTGTTTGGCCTATGGCTCAGGCATATTGCTAGCTAGCTCTTTCATCTTAATTCAACGAATTTTCATTAATCTGTCCTGCCATGTGGCCTGTGGTTTACCTGTGTTAATTTACATGTTGATTCTTGGGCAGCAGGATGGTGTCTCCCACGACTCCATCCTCCTTCCCTTGTCTATGCTCCAATTTCCCACATACTTCTAAGGTGCCCTCCATAGACCCAAACAGCTCTTTATTTCACAGCATACAGAAAGACATCCCCACATCCATCTTCTACCCCCTCAGCCTGTCACCAGGAGGGCAGAATCCAGAAAGTAGTTCTGACCATGCCTATTTTAATACAAAAAAGGAGAATAAAGTAAGTCACAGGAAATTATGGGATGTAATTTCTAATTCTTTTTGTCTAATATTTTATACAAAGGCTGCTTTCAGGTGTGCATTTATTAAGGGCTTTTTTTTTGTTTAATCTAATGAGAATCATCTTTGCTTTTAAAGTTTAGCTTATGAGAAAGTATCTTTTAAATGAAATGTCATCCTGCAGAATTCCCAAAGCATATACAAAGCACTGACCAAGTCTTCAGAAAGCAGCTTGAAGTATGAATGATCAGTATGCAATACAACTGCATCCCAAGTGGGTGGAATCAGCTCAGCTCTGTGGAGCCATGGTGCTCCCAGCCACACGCACTAAACTTATTTACTCTGATTTTTTTCAAAGGCCTGCATCCCTCACAGGTGGGCACTTGGGATTGTATTGCTTTCTGTTGAATTCCAAGATTCCAGAAAATGACAAGCTGGAAGTGTACACACACACAATCACACAAAGATAGACACATACATAGTCACACAGAGACACACAAAACACACATAGACTCAGAAAGACACACAGGCACATAGTCTCACACACAGATGGACACACGGGTGCACAGTCACACACAGACACACAAGCACATAGTCACACATAGACACAACACATACATACACACAGTTTCTGGGCCTCAACAGAGTAAATTCATCTTTGAGTTTATCTCCATAACTCCGAGTGTCTAATTTGAGCACTTGGCCTCTGAAATCAATCTCAGGTGTCTCTGAGGAGCTAGAACCAGTAGCTTGCCTGCACTGTATTAAGTCTGAGCTGGGGAGGGGAGAGACTTTGTCTCCGCACGCTCTCAGTAAGATGAGCATGACAGCAGAGACAGAGGCAGGCTGACATGTTTGCAGAAGCATCAGCATCACTGAACTATTAATATTACTTAGAATTCATTATTCACAGAACGGAACAACCTGACTTTGACCTCACATTTCGGAAAACATATTGATTGGAATGAGGATGGCTTTGCAATAAGCTAGTGGCAGGTTGGATTTGCCCGCTTGAAGCCTAGAGGTTCGGCTCCCAGCATCTTTCCATGGATGCCCTATTGTTAAGTGGTCTAGGTTCAAATGGACGAGCTTCAGGAACTAGAAACTTTGTGCTGCCAAGGACAAGACAAGGCCCAGTGCTCCTAGGATAGTGGGGAAGATGGGAAGGTTTGGTATGAAGATATAGTGACCAAGTCCTTTGTTGCACATCAGTTCACCCACTGTTATCCAAACTGGGGCAAAAGAAAGAATACAGCTGTCCATCTCGGGGGCATGGAGCCAGAGTGCTTGTATTTCACTTTGCTTTTTTTATTGCTACAATTAATGCCACAATCAAAAGCAACCTTGGGAGGGAGGGGTTTATTTCACCTTCTAGCTTGTAGGTTGTCATAAAGAGAAGCCAGGACAGAAGAACATGGAGACAGAAATGGAAGCAGAAGTCATGGAAGGACACTGCTTACTGCCTTGCTCCTCACAGCTTGCTCAGACTGCCTTCTTTTACAATCCTGGACCATCCTTCCCAGGGGTGTCACCACCTACAGCGGGCTTAGTTCTCCCCGTCAATTATTAATCAAGGAAATGTCCCCATGGGATTTCCCACGGGCCAATCCTATGGATGCCTTTTTTTCCCAGTTGATATTCCTCTAACTAGCTTGTGATGAGTTGATAAAACCTGACCATCACAAGTGTGCTGTCTTTCTGTCTTGGGGAGCCAGGGGCTTCACTGACTGGGAGACTTCGGTCTAGGAAAAGCTACCAACAGTAGTAACAGAAAGTGTCCAGTGGGGATACCACAGAAAAGGCTCAGTCCTTAAAGTGTCTATGACTATGCAAAGAGAAGAAAATTCACCACCAAAATCCACAGAAAACAGGTGCATGCATAATGTTGTGGGATTGTAACCCCAGAACTGGGAGGTAGAGACAGAGAAATTCTAGGACCAGATGGTCAGAACAGCAGAGTCAAATGGGTGAGTTCCAGGCCAGTGAGACACTCTACCCGAAATCAGGTAGGAAGGATCCAGGCAGCAAGAATTCTGGGGCTTTGCAGAGGCTGGAGTGAAATCTCACCCTCTCATATGTATCTAATAAAATAAAGACATAAAGACATATAATAACCACCATGTATCATGTGGTGTGCGTGTGCACATGTGTGTGTGTGTGTGCATGTGTGTGCATGTGCGCGGCATGTACATGCACAATATGTGTCAATAATAATTAAAGAAAAAAGGCTATAAATTTGAAAGAGAGACATGGGAGGGGTAAGGTAGAGAGGGAGGAGAAATGATATAATTGTAATTTATATTTAATTGTAAATAAGATCAAACTAAAAGCAAGATACATGGTCCAGAAAGTTCTACTCCATTGCACCTATTGTCTGTCTTACAATCTGCAAATTGTCAGCTGTCACTCTTGCCCTGCACCCCTTGGTGTTGTCTTCCAAGGGGAGTGTGGGAGCCCTGCTTTCTAAGTGACCTGAAGGCTCTGTGACTGTAGCCACCTGTGTTGTCCATCCAGCTTTTACTTATGTACCTGGAATTTGAACTCTGGCTCTTATAGTTTTGAGTCAAGTGCTTTCACCCACCAAGCTATCTCCATAGCCTTCAGCTTTTTTTTTTTTTTTTTTTTTTTTGCACAGAACCTATGTATGAGTATTGGTGCTTGGTTATTTGTGTGTGATCCATGTCCAGTGGAAAAGCTAGTAAGGAGTCATTGTGTTATCTGCCAGTAGTTCCCTAACACCTGCAGTGTAGGCAGGGACCAATTAAACACCCCTTGAATAATTAAGTGAGTGAATAACTGAATGAGTCACCTTCAATTACCATCAGAATCATAAATATATCCCCTTCCCTTCAATCACTTCTTTCCTTTTTATATTATTTTTATTTAACTGTGTGGGTGAGTGGGTATGTGCATTTGTGAGTGTACTACCCAAGGAGTCCAAAAGGGGACACCAGATCCCCAGAAACTGGAGTTAGAGATGGTTGTGAGCTACTATGTGGGTTCTGGAACTAACTCAAGTCCTCTGAAATAGCATCCAGTGCTCTTAACTGCTGAGCCATACCTCTAGTCCATCTTCCTTTTATAAAAACTATTTTGACAGGGTCTGTGTTCCATCCTAGCCCGCAGTGGCACACACTGGATCTTCAAACTTGAGAGGAAGAAAAGATAGAGACATTTAAGCAGCAGTAGACAGAATGAGAGTTGAGGAAGGAGATGATACACAGTGAGGGGAATGGGCAGGGGGAAAGCTTTTCCTCAGAGAAAAAAACTGAGATTCTTGGCACAGACGGGAGGCTGACATGCCATGTGGAGATGGCTGCACCCACCTTCTCCTTCTTCGAAAGAAGAGAGACACGGGGGGGGGGGGGGACAGTCAAGCACAGTGATGAGAAACTAAGTGAGGAGCATTCAGCCTGAGAACTCTCCAGACTTGATTTCAGGCCTTCCGTTTTCCAGTTATGATGGCAAACCTTCAGAAATGTCCCTATTTTTGTCAGGCGTGTCATGGAATCACCAGAACTTCTGACAGAGTCACTCTGAGTTTTTTTGTTTGTTTGTTTGGTTGGTTGGTTGGTTTTTTTTTTTTTTTGGTAACTTTTTGTTAACTTGTGAACCTCAGGAACATCTCCCTTCCTTCTCCATCAACTGCAGAGTCCCTGCCTCAGACCATTGGCCGTACAGCCATTTTAATCATTGTCTTTGAGCCGCACCTATGAGAGCATGTGGCCTACGACTGCTTTATCTGTTGACTTTTTACAACAAAGACCCCTCAGCCTCTTTCTGGCTTTGTAGCCTTGGACAAATTTGGGTTTCTGTCAGCAGAGGCTGGCATGTCACTTCAGGGGAAACCTTGAAGGGAGAACAGGTATAGAAAAGAGCTGGACTCTGAGCAGGTCTTAAGTATGCATTCATTCCTTTGCACTGATAAACCTCTATTAAATAATAAATACAAATATTTTCTCATCATATCCAAATTATTAAGGTTTGTCATCCAATGTCATTTCCCATTACTACTAGTGTGATTGTCCTTAAAACAGAAGAGTACCTCAGGAGCTGTCTGGCCCTCTTCCTGATTTAAAGTACAGTGGTATAGGTAACAGGGGACCCAGAAGGATGATGCCACAGACCTGGAAAGTCCCTGAGCCTAGGAATGATCCCTTTCTAACCCACATTTTCACCACAGTGAAGAATTACAACCCTCCTCTAGAAACAGCAAGCCCATATAACACACTTGTTGGGAAGGTCTGGCAAGCTAATTTCTCTGTGTCAATCAAGCATTTTGTTTCAAAACTCAGGATAAATCCTCAGATCCAATCACAAGGCAATGCCCTGCTCTTTGAATGCAGGGTATGTTTGCCATCTCTGACTCCAGGAGACTGGCTGGTTGCTGCTGCTGTGAATTCCTCACCCCCTTCCCTTTGGATGAGTGCAAGTCCAAGCTTCCGTGATTAATACAAAATGAGCAATCACCCGGGTATCGGGAGACTATGATGTTCTCCATCATTGTTAATTCACAAAAAGCACAAGGATTGACTTAGTTGTGTGCACCCCTCCTATCCTGTCCTGCAATAGGACTCTGTCTGGATTTACAGCCACTGCAGAAAACCAGGATTTAGATAGGAACTCCCTGGGGATAAATTATTACCACTAATCCTTGTCTTCCAACATAAGCTGCTGGGGAATGGGGTGATGGTTCTCCGTGACAGATCTGCCTTCCAGTTTTATTCTAGTCCAACATCTACAGTAAAATCCACATTGCTCACCTGGCCAGGGTTACAGTATTAATATCCTAACCATAGGAAAGCTATCTAAATATACTATTTTATAGTATTAACAATTGATAGTGGGATGATAAAGGGCCTTTGATCAAATCTTGTGTCATTTGTTCAACTCCAGGCCTATGAAGGTGTAGCTGACGCTTCTAGACTCTGCGTGACCCGAGTCTCCATAAACTAGTCCTAACTTAGTTTCTTATTCTTAGCTGAGACCCGAATGGCCCATGCTCCTGAGAGCCATCTCAGAACCATTTCAAAGCTAGAAAGAAGCAAGCAATACCATGCCAAATGTCTCCACATTTCTGGTGCCAAAGCCTTTTAATTACAAGTGAAATTCAAAGCAGTGGCCTACCTGTCTGAAACTCCAACATCACCTTTGTGTAGAACATGCCGAGGACCCAGGTAACAACATTGAGAAAACCATTAGAGAAACCCACACAGGTGTGCATGGGACATTTGAAAGTTATTTATAAATAAAAGTCATCGATTAGCCATCTGCACTCAAATAACTCAATGTGAACTTTGTGGACTTGGCTACCAATGTTTCTATCTTCTGTCACATGAAATGCCCAAAGTAAACTCTAAAAGTTCTGTAACCAGGGGCCACTTGTGTAGGTGGATTCTACCACCGTGACATTCTCAAATCTATCTTTTTATATGATTGTATCCAGCTGAAAACAGCTGTGGCTTTCTTCTTTCTCTGAGTAAGAATAGTGATCCATCTTTGTTCAAGTGACTTTTGTGTAGGTAACATAGTTCTTGCCATATCTGAAGTCTGAAAGTCATTGTTCCTTAAAACATCAGCAAAGCAATGCAAACATCATTAACAACTCCAAAATAAGCCAGTACTCCAGAAAGAGGCCTTCTAGGTGGTTACCTTCAACTCCCATTTGTTCCTTGCCTGGCAACAGGCATCTGCTTGATGCCTCTGTGGCCTTGCTGTTCTGGAAACTTCATATGAAAGGAATTGCACAAACACAAATCTTTGCCTGCCAGCTGTCTTAGTTAGAGTTCTTATTGCTGTGAAGAGACACATGACCATAGCAACTTTTATATAGAAAATTATTTAATTGTGGTGGTTTGCTTATAATTCGGAGATTTAATGCATTATTATCATGGTAGAATGTAGGAGGATTATGTTGTTCCATTGTAAATAATTGTTCCACCCACTGGTTTAATAAAAAGCGCTGATTGGCCAAAGGCAGACAGGAAGTGTGGGTGGGGCTACCAGACTAAGAAAACTGTGGGAACAGGAAGAACAGAGCAGAAATGCCACAGAGACTCTAGAGTTGTCAGACAAGCCAGCAGATGCAGAGGACAACTATGCTGCTGTGAGAAAAGGTACTGAGCCGCATGGCTGAACAGGATAAGAGTCATGAGTTAGTTTAAGGGTAAAGAGTTAGCAAGTTATATGCCTGGGCCTTAGGCTGATCAGCCTAAAATTAATGTAAGCATCTGTGTGTCTCTCCAGGTCTGTGGGTCTAAACCTTGAGGTTAGGCCTGAAAGTCCGGGCCAGAAACCTCATGCTATAGTACAAAACAAGGTAGCATGCAGGCAGACATGGTGCTAGAGTAGCTGAAAGTTTGTATATCTTGACACTCAGGCAACAGGAAGTGGTCTGAGATACTGGGCATGTCTTGAGTATACATGAAATTTCAAATCCTACCTCTACAGTGACACACTTCCTCCAATAAGGCCGTGCTTATGTCCAGCAATGCCAGTGTGGGATGAAAAGGACCGAGGGAAAAAACACTCTGATTAGATCCCAGGAACAGACTTTAATTCTCATCAACCCTTGAGCTTGCCCCAGACACAGGCTGCAAAATCCTACCAATCCCTGAGCACAGAATTCTTCTAATCCCTGAGGTCTCTGAGCACAAAATTCCATCAATTCCTGGGCTTGCTCCAGAATCAGATGACAAAAAATCCACCAATTTCAAGTCACCTTGGAAAGGTCCAACCCCCCACCCCCGAAATTCTATATAAGGTCTGTACCTTGTTCAGTTTGCTGCTGATTCTCATCCAAAGCAGCAACTCTTCTGAATTCTTCCTTCCCAATAAATCTCTTGAATGAGGTTTCTTCTGTGATGTGACATTTTCTCCATATTGTTGTGCAGCTATAACAACTTCCATAGGAGCCAAAGTGAAGCAGAATTGTAACACTTTTACTTGAGAAATGTTCCCCTAGTGGAGCAGAGTTGTTATACTCCAAGAAACCTGAGCTGAGCTGTAACACTTCTCTGAAGCAGAGCTGTAACAGCTTTGCTGGGCAAGCCCTCCCCTGCCAGAGCAAAGTTGCTGCACTTACCCTGGGGAAACCTTTATCCGGAGCAGAACTGTAAACTGCTATGCTCACAGTCACTTTTGGTATTCCTTGTCTCTCGACTGTAAGCATGTCTTTCCATCTAAACTGCAGTGCTTACAGCCACACATCCTAATAGTACCACTTCCTTTGGGGATCATTTTCTTTGAAAACACAGCAGCCTTATATGATTCAGCATCACGACATCTTTAAGTATTAACCAACATTTAGCAAGAACCCACATTTGTTCCCTTTTGCAACCATGTTCATGGCATTTTGCATATGTATGTGCCTCTTTCTGATTATCTCTTTATCTACTGGTTGAGCACTTGGCTATTTTCACTTTCTAGTAAAACTCATATTCTGGTTTTGATCAATTATATGCAATTTGTTATACAGGCATAAATCTTCATTTTCCATCAGTACAATCAAGAGTGGGATTGTTGATTCCCATGACAGTGACATGCTTGACTTTATTAGTTAATTAATGTGATAGCCAATATTGATGGTCAACTTTACACAGTTTAGAATTACCTGGGGCATGGGTCTCTAGGGATAATCACAATTATGTTAATTGAGGTGTGAGACCCACTCATTGTGCATTGCCCCATTCCCTGGCTGGGATCTTGGGCTGTGTATGTAGAACGAGAGCAATGAGAAGTGACTGGCATCCATAGTTCTGTTCTCGACTATGAAGTGATGTAAGCAGTTACTTCAAGCTTCTGCCATTTTGGTTCCCAGTACCATGGATGGTACCCATGAACTATGCCAGAATAAGCTCTTTTCTCTTAAGGTATTTTTTGTTAAAGTATTTTATCACAGCAGCAGAGAAAATAAACTAAGACTATTTGTTTACTTTTAGGTTTGGGGATGAACACATGGCTTTATACATGCTCTGTGAGTACACTACCACTGAGCCAAATACCCAAACCAATACATTTAACTTTGTAGAATCACTTCATTCCCTTACCAGTGACACCATAAGCATCCTCTACATCTCCAACGTCTGAAACTGCCTATCTTCCATTGCAAACATTTTCACAGAGAAGCTGACTCTTGGGAACTACATTGCATGTAGTCGGCTGTTGCTCTACATGTTATGAAACTCTCCATTCAAATCTCTTTGTCATCTCTAATGGCTCATTGTGGAATCACAAGCCTTCCCACTCCCTCATACGTTTTTTATTAGACTTCACTTGAGGCAACAGTCTTGGGTTCAGAGGGAAATTGAGCTGAAGTTATAGAAATCACCCATTTGCCTTCTGCCATGCATGTTTAGGCTCCTCAAGATGAGCAGCTTCAGTGTGTACTTTTACTATGATAAATGAGTCCAGATGATGTGTCTGTACCCTCTGTACTCCATAGTTTTGTTAGAGGCTCCCTGGTAGCGTCAATTTGTAACTTTATAACATGAATTCATCTCTGCAACATCCTGCAGCCCTAAGACGACCTATAAGTAATGCTTCAATGGTTATCTTTATTTATTGATATCGTTTTAAATTCCACACGTATGTAAGATGCTGCAAAGGCTCACAGTTTGCCTCTTCATGTCTGGCTTATTTCATTTAACACAATATCCTTTAGATTCACCTAGATTGTAGCAAAAAAGCAGGTTCCTTTTATCATGGGTGAAATATATATATGTAATATATATATATATATATATATGAGTATCTTTTTATATGTGTGTGTGTGCACAAGTCTATCTGTCCATAATGGTTTATCATTGTTCCCATATATTAATATACCTCTTAACCCTTTTCATAGAAGTTTTTAATTTGTAGTAGATGGTGTAGTATGAGTTTCTGGTTTAGATTAGCCCCAAGATCCAGACCTGCTATAGCTGGTTAGCTCTGCCTAGCCCTGAGGTCCGCACCAGCAGTCCCAAAGTCCCAAAGAAACACACAGAAGCTTATATTAATTATATGCTGCTTAGCCTATGGCTCAGACTGTTGGGAGCCGCTGGCCCCAGCTCCTCAAGGTGGCGCCGATATCCGGTGCTGGCCAACCCGCCTGAGTCAGTAAACAAAGCAAGAGCGCATGCGTTTGGTACTCTCGCGAGACTGGTCTCTCCGCCTCTCCCGTGGCGTCATGTGGGATAATGAGCTGCAGCCTATAGAAAGGTGACACGTCCAAGGCAGAGGCCTTTGGTCTATATAAAAGTTGGGCTTTCCTACCTCGTGCTCTCTCCATTTTATGTAAGCTTATGCTCTCCCTCATGGAGCATTAAAGCTTTGCTGCAGAAGGATCCTACGTGTGTCGTGCCTTTTCTTGCGGGCGAGAAGTGGGCGCGGGACATCAGACATATTGCTAATTCTCTCATCTTAACTCAACCCACTATTCTTATTTTGTTTAGCCACATGGCTTGGTACCATTTCTCAGAGAAGCATTCTGGTCTTCTTTCCTCTGCATCTGCTAGAATCACTAATCTGTTCTTCCTGTTCCCAGAGTTTCCTTAGTTTGGTAGCCCCGCCTACACTTCCTGTCTGCCTTCTGGCCAATCAGCATTTTATTAAAACAGTAGGAGGGACAAATATTTACAATGTACCAGAACATAATCCCACAGCAAGATGGTAACTAATATAGTTGTCAATTGATGATATACTGTATAGTTATTCATTCAGGATTAGACACTTCCATTCAGGAGAAAAAACAGGGCTTATGAGACTCACATTATTGTACCGACATTAGGTAAGAAGCAAGCACTTTCTGGGAGGAGTTGAGGTGGAGCTGACTCCAAGTTTTGAGGG
Organism: Phyllotis vaccarum; assembly: GCA_033318265.1. Lineage (NCBI taxonomy): Eukaryota > Metazoa > Chordata > Mammalia > Rodentia > Cricetidae > Phyllotis > Phyllotis vaccarum. The sequence goes on from JARWLC010000006.1 coordinate 43,911,790, forward strand.
AACTTCCAGGGATGCTGAGGTGAATCTTTCAGAGACACAATCACCCTTGAGTCACCCATGTTCCTATAAGTTGACCCACGCACGTTCCTCTAAGAATCTCCAATATTCTCATTATGTGCACCATTTCTTTAGTTAGCTCTCATTGTCTCATCAGGGACTTATGGGTGTTTGTTCTTGCCTTTCCAGAAAGTCACACAACAGGTGCTTTGATCTTGATGGTCTCCCTATATAATCTGTAAGGACCATATGAATGCAGATGTGTTTAGGGACCATATGAATGCAGATGTGTTTAGGGACCATATGAATGCAGATGTGTTTAGGGACCATATGAATGCAGATGTGTTTAGGGACCATATGAATGCAAATGTGTTTAGGGACCATATGAATGCAGATGTGTTTATAGGGATATGGATTCATTTGGGGGGGGATAGACTCTTCTCTGCATATATGCTCACAGTTAAAACTTTTCATGGCTTCCAGCACCATGATGTACCTTCTTTTGGATCACAGCATTCAGACAGGGCTTACCTCCCAAGGTCTTCTCTCTCTGCCCCCATGCCACAATTGGTCTTTGATTCATGGAATGTTCTGAACACTTTGACATCCCAATTTCCACTCTTATTTGCTCTGTCCAACTTTTCATACTTTCCCGTTTCTTGACAACCCCGAAATTCTCAAAAGCAATTCATCAGAAAGGTCTTTTATGTCCCCCAACCACTCAGAATACCGATACTGACAATACCTACAATTCCTGGTGCAAGCATTAAATGTTCTTACTAAAACAAACTTGGGTAACCTTCACCTGAGGAATTCACCCAAGTCCACATGGCTGCTGTAAGGCAACTCTAGGATGATGCTGTCTGGCAGAGTGCTTGTTCATAACTGCACTTCCACCCTCATTATCACTGACCTCTTCCTCCTCTGACACACCATGAAGTGAAATAGCTAGAATATGTTACGTTTTAACTTATATTCATTCACTTATCTTCCTAGCCATTCATCTTTTAACTCATTGATCCAGCTATCCCACCCATCCATTTGTCTTTCATCTATCTCACTCATCCATCTGTCCATCCATCTGTCTGTCTGTCCATTTATAGCCATCATCTATCTCTGCTGGTCTGTTTGTCTAGCTGACTGTTATCATCACCTACCCATCCTGTCTATCATCTATCTCTTTTATCTATAGTCTACCACACATCATTCCATTCTGTTTATTTATCAAGCACCAATCTCTTATCTATCTAATCAGAAAACAAAGATCCAGGAAAAAAACTAACTAATACTATTATTCCAATATCAGGTATATAAACTTTTCCTGTGCGTCTTATTCAGATCTTATTTTCTATAACCACATATATGTATATTTGAATTTCATGCCCATATTTACTCTTCAAAAATACTTTAGAGATGTTCTATGTCATTAGGTAGCTTTCCAGAATGTATGGATTTTTTAATAGCTGCACAGTATTCTGGTTTAGTGCTACTCTAGTACTGGTAGATGCTTACCTTATGTTTCTAGATTTTCAGCTACATAAGCAACTGATATAATTGTTTATATAGAGATCTTGCATGCAATAATTTCTTTAAGAAGATAATTAATATTTCCTGGAGAAAGACCTTTGGAATTTGAAACACTACAAGAAAGTGAAAGGTCATCTATAAATATGCAATATGAATTACCAAATTGTTCCCAGGGGAATAAAATCCCATGAATGTGCTGCTCCAGCAACCCTCACTATATTAAGGTGCTTTAAAGCCTCCTGGAGAGCATGGCCTGATAACCCATCTTTATCTGACCCAAGAAGTAGGAGGCCAACCTTGCATAGGGAGTTAGGCCATGATGGTCAGAAAAGAGGTATTGAATTTGGAAATAGGTCTTGGATCAAGCTGTGCTCTGTCACCACTCAGCCCCATGAGAGTTAGCTGTGCTATCTTAAAAGTACTACAAGATCTAAGAAATCAACCTTTGACCAGGTTGGGGCTGGTCAAAGGCTAACTTCTGCCATGTAGCTCTTAGAAGAAGAAGAAAAGTCCTATGTCTTATTAGTGAAAGACAGACAACATACATTCAGTCAAAGATACAGAGAGAATGAGGACTTGGGGATTCAGCCACTGGCTGTGGTGTGTTCCCAGGAGCAATGTCCTCATCTGTCATAGTAATTTAATAAGCAAGTATCTACAATGTCTTCAACCCAGCATCTAGTGTTTAAGCACAGTATGAATGTTTAAAGAAATGAATTAAACCCTGTATGTGGCACCCCCCTCCAGTTTTGAGCTTTATAGTATTTAATCAGATCCTCACAGCTCGCACCTGTCAAAATCAATATTGTGTCTCCTGAATGGGGAACTTTCAGAACTTGAAGCAAGTTGTCCAAAATTGAAAACATAAAGAGGGGATGAGCTAGGGTTGAGCTGGGGTCATTCTGTCCTATAAGAGGAAGTGATTTTTTCCCCATATCTCAAGGCTCCATGAAACCTCTTTTATCTGTCTGATCACTGAGCTGTGGCATGAACTGAGAAAGCATACTATTCTGAAACATAACAAAAGTATCCAGCCTTGGGCCACTGTTAGCATCAGGACCAAGGATAGAACCATCATGTATTTTCCTCATCTCCAGATGCCTGCAGCCTCTCATATGATTTTACTGTCAAATATCTATCCCTCCTTGCCTTTGACAGGAGGAAGTATATATTCCATTAATAGATGGGTGAACACTTAAAGGTGAGACAGGGTCAAGAGAGTGTGGTTTGTGGAATCATGACACAGATGAAGCTTGTACAGAAAAGCCCTGGGAGTCTTTGAGGTGCAGCCAACACTTAGAAAACTCTTGGCTTTTGAGGAAAATGTGTGTATACATCTTGGGGACATCCCAAGGGAACACTCTAGAAGGAAGCAATAGGTTAAGCTTGGGTTGTCACAAGAGACCCATAGGCTACTCTTAGGACATCTCCAGTTCTTATAGACATCCAGGGTGTACTGTGCTCCGCACAACTGACTCATTTTGGGTTCCAAAGAAAATGCTGTCCATGGGCCATGAGGATGCAAAGGAAGAGATGGAGGTGGGTTTGGGGTCTACAATAGAAGCCACATTGGAGCTGGGAAAGAGAGGGCAAAGGGAGGGGACTTGAAGTCAAACAGAGACAAGACTTGAGCCTTCTTCTCTGGGCTGTGGGAATGATAGGTGAGCATCAAATAGGATTGGACTTCAGGGAGCCACAAGAATCAGATGGCCCTGGGGTTCGCTCTGAGGAATCAACCAGCACCTTCACATCATGTGCACCCACCTTAGGCAGGAAGCACTCTGTATTTAGAGTTCTCTTTTAGTCTTGAAAGAGGAGAAAACAGTCACAAAGGCTTTCTTGTCCAATACTAATTAGAGTTGAATTTAAAGAATGTGGAGTTGATGTGTGTGACACCAGTTTACAAGCATGGGTTGGAAAACTGGGGTGTGTGACTCCCCCCTTTTCCTGATTCTGTTCATAGACTCAGGTCCCAGGCAGAATTCTGTATTTAAGCTGTTGCGTGGTGTGCAGAGCATTTTATGATGAGGAACACTCATTCTTAGAAGACTGGAGCCAGGACTGTCCTTCAGTCAGAGGTCTGCATCTCCTTGAGGCCAAGAGCCTCACAGTGGCTGACCACCTTGTAAGAGTGGGCACAGAGTGAATCTGTGTCGGTGCCTTTACACCACTGTAAGAGAAACCTGGCAAATGCAGCTTCAGTAAGAGAGCTTTTAACATTTGGGACTTTGGGAGAATTTTCTGGATCCAAGTCAACAAAACTCTTTGGTTATGACCATATTCAGATGCATGACAGAAACCACAAGTCAGGGAAGGGAGATTCACACTCAAAGAATCATACATTCAGAAGAAAAGGCTGCCTTAACTTACCCTTGGTTAACATGATCCTACCCCAGAAGACGCAACATGTATTGTCCCCGTCCCAGGAAGAAGAGAACACAGGAGCAATTCATCTTCTGAGCTGTGGCTACATGCAAGCAGAAGCTCAGAGGGAAGGTTAGATTTTGTCCCCTGACACTTGTGAAAATGAGTTCAAAGCCAGGCTTCTTTGGCAAAGGCTGAATTTGACATGTCTTTCTTTTTGGGCAGTGAGACAAAAGGACATGGAACAGGCCAACTCTAGCACCTACCAAATGCAATGTCAGGGGTGACATTAGAAGGCAAGATGCTTTGGTTCCCAAAGCCCAGCTGAGAGAGGATGGCCTGCAGCTCAAATCCCCTCAGGGACCAAAGCATGGAGAAACTGAAGACTATAGTCATGGGAATTCACATCTTTCCAAGTTAAAGGTTCGGAACTCCTCAAACACTAAGGTACTTTTCCTGGTTGATGGCAGTCCTCTGTCTGGACATGCAGAACCTTTCACTCTTGGAGATTTTGGAGTCTGGGGGCAGCTTTTGTTTCCCTTTGCTGTGATTCTGTGATTTTTCTAGGCGATTATCATATGATCTTGTTATTTAAAAAGCTGAACGAAGTAGCAAAGCAAGTCAGGTTGACTAGTATAAGACTGGTGCAGTTCCTGAAAGCAGTAAGGGTTGAAAACATCCTAATGTGTAAATTATCATTTTAATTATTACATTTATTCATTGTGGTGATTTGAATAAAAATGCTCCCCATAGGCCTTTAGGGCACCTTGATGGAGTAGGTGTGGCTTTTTTTGGAGAAAGTTTGTTACTAAAGGGTGGGCTTTAAGGCTTCAGAAGCTCAAGCCAGGCCCAGTATCACTCTCTCTTCCTGCTCCCTGTCAATCCAGATGTAGAGCTCTCAGCAACTTCTCCAGCACCATGTCTGCCTGAAAATCACTATGCTTTGAACGATGATGGTGATGAAACTGTAAGCCAGCCCAATTAAATGTCTGCTTTAAAATGTTGCTGCAATCATAGTGCCTCTTCACAACAACAGAAATCCTAACTAAGACAGTCATTGTGTGGGAGGAGGAGAGGTAGCTTGCTTGCATCCTGTCCCTCATCTCTTTCTCTTTATCACTGAGGTAACCAGCAGGCCCTACTCTGGGTGAGAAGGCTTTGTTCCAATCTTCGTTTCTGCTGGACTTGATCAGAAACAGTGGACTCTACTTCGGCCCAGAGGAACTGAGCTCCTGCACCTGCATGCATGCAGAGCCTCTGTACCACAGATACTAGCCACTGTACCTAAATGCATGCAGAGCTCTGCACCAGAGCCTCTAAAGCCTGAACCTGTATGCTTCCAGAGCCTCTGCACCTGTGCACCAGGTTCCTGAATTTTCTGTGTCTGCACACTTCTTTTAACTACCTTAAAGCTTCTGTCTCCTGGGTATAAGTACTTCAAGGTCATGGTACCTCCAAAACTACCTGTGACTGCCAAGTGCTAATACCTTGGCTGTAGCCAGCATAGCTGGCATTACTTGCCAAGACCCGTGTGGTTGACATCTGCTTAGATAATCTACAGTGACCATGTGCCCTTCACAAGGTTCCTAGTTTCCTTTTGCTTCTAACTATTTCTAAAGCCCATGGGCTCCTTTGTAGCAAAATATGTACCATTTGCTTTTATAGAAAGTCTCTCTTCTGTGGGCAAAGACTTCATAAGCTGCAGTCACTCATAAAATAGAATGGCATCACACCCTAAGACCCACAATCTCTCTCCCAGCCCCCAACATGAAAATCCAACTATAAAACTACTATGATACACTTGACCTGTCTATCTCCTTGAGAACACCAAGGTCTAACAGCTCTCTAATGCAAAGCAAGGTTCACCCTCATGGCCCCACCAAAGTTGTCATCACCCCAAGTGTGTGTAAGACCAGAGATATCTCAACCATCCAAGAAACTGTAAAGTCTTTAATGTTGCTGTTCTTGTCTGTGTTCTAACAGACAGAAAAATAACAAAGGAAAGATGGCCGGAATAGTGGAGAGTTGGGAACAATGAGGTACACAGAAAAGGGAAGTGGATAAATCAACTCTGACATCAGCAGCGATCACCCAGCCATGAACAATCACCTCTTCTTCAAAGGCCAGGGCAAGAGAGGGAACAGTAGGAAACAGAAACCTACTCTGAATGGCAGATTTCAAAGGGACAAATAATGGCTGGATTTCTCCAGATGTTCCCAAACAATTATCCCTTCCCAAGGAAGAGCCTTTAATAGAAGAGCCATGAGAGAGGTTCATGGAATTAGTCCACAGGTATAGTGCTTGTTCTGTAAGCATGAAGCTCCTGCACTCACATAAAAGCAAGGTATAGTAGAAACCTAACACATATGTGTACACACACACACACACACACACACACACACACACACACACACACAACCTGGCTTATATATGTCTGTAACTCAAATGCTGGGGAAGGAGCAAGGTATCAGGGCTGGCAGCCATTCCAATCAAAATGGAAAGTTCCTGGATATCTTAGTCAGTAAGAATATCCTGTATCACAAAATCAAGGTGGGGGATGACAAAGGAGAAGAAGTAATGTCCATCCCTTTCCCAATATGTGTGCAGACACAGGTAAATACAGCCCCCTAGCATGCTCATGTATGCACATGCATTACATAAATGCATGAGAGAGAGAGAGAGAGAGAGAGAGAGACATAAAAACTACAATGAATGGAATGAAGTCTTCCTTTTTTATGGATACAAAGGGGAATATTCCAGAAAACCCTCTTGAGTCCCTGAAGGAGTCCAAAGCAAAGGGCACTGTCCTGTTATCTCTGAGAACCGTCAATAGCAGTTGGTTCAGGAAGATGGTACACACTATACTTTTTAAGATCCAAACCTGCAAGTAGACACCTGAATCCATCCCTGACACCATGGCTCTCCTATCTGGGTAAACAGATGCAGAAAGGATTCTGGACTTGTTTGTGGACACTTCAGTGACCTGTTTCTTCCTGAGCCTGTATTTGATGATGACCTTAGCAGGAGGAGCTGGGAAATGAGGCATGCTTCATGAGCCCAGAGGAGTGTCTGATGGAATAGACAAGGTCAGCATCTTCTTTATGGGACACAAGCATCAAAAAGTAACCAAATTCACAACCATTGGTGTTTACAGTGATGCCAGTGAGTAAGACATGGATGCATTGCTCTGTCTATGGAGGCAACAGCATGAAACAGAGGCTTGTTAGAGGTAGGAAAAAAAAAAGAAGAGGTTGAATGTGACCCCTAAAGGGTCTTCCCAGTGATCTTCATCTACCAGCTGAACCCAACCAGTAGCCATGGGATAAAGTCTCCCAGGACAGCTATGAATGCCTGCCACAGCAGAATCAAAACTTAAAGTATAATGAACATTAGGAGATTTTTTTAAAAAAAAAATATCTTGGAGTAGAGAATTTAATTACATGGTTCTAGGTGTGAATTTAATTGCATGGTTCTAGGTGTAGATGAGTCTCAGTTGTAATACCAAAAGTTAAGACACGCCCATAAGTTGTCACAGCCTCTCCCAAAATAGCACAGACATCTAAATCATGAGCCTGTAGGGGACACTTCAGATTCAAACCATAGCAAGAAGTTTAAGCATGACCTGATGAGGAGAAGGCCCCCCATTCTGCCCGGAAAGTGTGGAAGAAGGATAGATGAGAAATAAATTGAGATTATGTGGGGATGTTCCATCTGCGGGTGAGAGAAAAGACCCCTAGGTGATTCTGTGTTAGCTTGAGATGAATCATGGCTAGCTACCTCAGAACACATTTAAGCAGCACAGGCATCTTTCAAAAGAGCCCTATACCCTCTGGTGAAAACTGATTTGGGATTGCCATGCCTCCTCGGTTGTGCCTGAACCCTGGTGAGCTCATCAGATTCAGTAGGTGATGTATTCATAAATCCATCTAAGCCCTTTGAAATGAGACACAGAGCTACAGGATTTGGAGTTTGCTCTGCCGAGTTTTAGTCTTACTTTGGTCTAGTACTTCCTTTCACTGTACCCCATTTTTCCCCTTTTGGAGTGTTAATGTATATTCTATGCCATTGTATATTGGAAGTATGTAATTTTCTTTTTGAATTTATGGGGGTGGGGGTTACAGCTGATAGATTGCCTTGAGTCTCAGAGGAGACTTTGGACATTGAAACAGTATTAAAAATTAAAGACCATGGGGACTTTTGAAGTTAACTAAATATATTTTGTCTTATCACACAGCTCTAAGTCCATAGGACTACAAAATGAAATGTGGTTTGAATGATAAATGCTCTCATATTTTGGGGCACTTGAATCCTTGGTCTTCAGTTAGTGGAACTATTTGGGAAGGATTAGGGGTGTGGCCTTACTGTAGAAGGTGTGTCACTGGGGGTGGGCTTGGAATTCTCACAGGACTCTTACCATTGTTCTCCCTGTCTCTTGTCTGTGATTTGAGATGTGAACTCTCAGCTAAGGTTCCAGTTGTCTGCTGCCTGCTACTTCTGATCCCCCATCAGGGACTATTATCCCTCTGGAACCATAAACCACAGAAACCCCTCTTCCATTCGTTGTCTTGATCACAATGTTTCATCACAGCAATAGAAGACTAAGAGAGATGTTGTGTCTTCACACATTAGCTTCTTCGCGAGAAAAGAAGGGACAGTTTCCTTTAACAAGTTGTTACAGGAAACAAAAAAAGTCTATGCAGGCAGCATTCAAACCACGAAAGTAATTATTATTCAGCAAATAAGGCCTATTTAAAAGATTACCAATTCTGTGATAATTTCATACAACACGTTTTGAGCATATTCACCCATAAGTTCCCACCCAACTCCTTTTAGATCCTAATTTCACCTCCTGACACTCCCCTACAACTTCATGTTGTCTTTAAAAAGCAAGTCACATTTATGCTTCCTGTATATCCCCTGAGTATGGGGACATCCCTGGGAGTGGGTTCACACCCTTGAAGAAAACGCACTCTCCTTTCCATGAATGCCACCAACTGTTCATATCGCCTCTGATAGAGATGAGTTCTCATGAAGCCTCTCTGCTTCAAGTTGGAACATTGGCAGACTTGACCTAGTGTAGATCTTGTTCAGACAACCAGTGCTGCTATAAATTCAGAATCCTCTCCTGTCCAAACATTGTTTCCCTCCAGTCACTTTAGGCCTCTCGCCCTTAAAGTCTTTCCATCTTCTCTCCTGATATGGCCCTTGGAAAGGCGGTGTGACACAGATGTCTCACTTGTGGCTAAACATTTCATTGACTGAACTTTGACCAGTGTGATTCCATGTTAACGTTGTACATATGATGAGATATGAGGGGTGTATTGATCTATGAAACTTCAGCTCTTGGCACAGCCCCGTAAAGTGCTTTATACATATATGTAAAACAAATCAACAAACGTGAGCCCAGAGAAATGTACATGAAAACTCATGATTGATACAAAACCCATAATTGAGCTTAGAACTTGGGTCTGAGAGACTAACCCATCACTTAACTCTGTTTTAAAGATTGGACTAAATTTTTCAGGATAGAGATAGAGAGGTGTTTCTATAGGCCTTAGCAACAGAATATAAAAACACTCTCAGAGCACATTGTGGCCTAAATGGGAAAGTGAAGTCAGGAGCCTTCAGGACCTCCAGACAACTGTCTGACCAAGGGTTCAGATTCTTTCTGAGGCTGTAGAAATGTGGACTTTACTCTTTGCTGTGCTAAGGTCTTGTGCCCCTCCCCTGGTGTGCACACCTTGTCTTCACAGCATGTCCTTGGTCTCTACAATGTTTTGTGTTTCCTCTCCTTAATTCCAATACATTCAAGATGGGAACAGCCACAGAATATTAAGTTCCAGATGAATGCATTCATGGAGACCCTGGATCCCCATCACATCTTAAATAACAAGATGATAAAATAAAAATCAGCATTGCAGAGCTTCTCAGGAGAATTCCTTGAGCTGAGAGAAGTTAGGAAGAAGCAGATGAGTCCTTGGGAGCCATCAAGGTGCCTGATGCAGGACAGTCCTTCACAAGTACATGAATGTATATCATCCCTGCACGTCAGAAAAAAATAAATAAATAAACTCAGTCTCAGAATGAATTGGCATGAACAGTTTGGCCCTGGATTCCACACTCAGCAGTAAATTTATATCTCAGGAGAGTGTAACAACACCTCAAAATATGGATGTTAACTGCAAAATTCTTGGGTTTGCAGTCCTGATGGGCAGTCGGTTACAAAAGCAGAGACATTTCCTCTGTATTAACCTTTTATGGCTGCAATCTTGGCAACAAATCTGTAGACTGTCCTTCTTCTCTGTTGCTTCTATCATTTTCCCCTCATGCTCATGTCTGTCTTCTTCTCAGGGTCTCCAGAGCCTCGTCTCCATTGGCCTTTATCTTCATCTTTCCTCTGTACCTTCCAGCTTTTGTTCACACCACACTCCCCATCTACCGATCCCCTTTGCATCTCTCCAGTAGCTCAATAGAGGAGAGATTTCTTAGCACATCATTCATGGAGAAATTTCCTCCAGCATCCTGGCTCCTGTGCCTGTTGGTCACAGCCAACCATTCTTCCCATTTTGTATATCATTTATCAGTTCAATGAGTCTTTACTAGACCCAAGATGCAATTTCACCAGACTCAAGACCTCCGATAATAGTCACTTCCAATTTTTTTTTTACATTTATTAGATATGATATGATACCTTTTGAGGCTCTGTGCATATATGCTGCTCATATTGTACTCACCATGTGTATTTGTGTGTATATGTGTGAGCATGTGCTCACAGACACCAGAAAAGGAAATCAGACCCATTGGTACTGCAGTTTCAGGCAGTTGTGAACCCCTGACATGGGTGCTGGAAACCAAACTCGGATGCTCTGGAAGTGCAACAAGCATTCGTGAGTGCTGAGCCATCTGGATTTTAATTACATGTTTCTGATAGATTTAAGTTTGAGGCCTGCAATCCCATGCTTAGGACCGCATCTAACCTGCATGGTTAGATGAACTCATCTTGGAAGGGAGCTCCTTACAGTAGCATTTACTCTGAGTAATGTGTGGAAGCGTCAAAACTTCTGGGTAATTTTTACAGGCAATTGTTTAAAGTGATTTACTGCAGTCCTGTAACAGAAGAACTCATAGCTGTGAAACACCCAACTACAAAGACTACTGCTTAGGGAAATAAATACTCACAAACAGGCTACAATATAGCTTTTATCACACATTCTATAATTCCAATTTCTTACAAAGAAAAAAAATTTATGTCCTGTCAGCAGCTAGAGCTGCTCCAAAACGTAATTGTGATTATTTCTGGGGGAATCAAAACATACTTTGTTTCTGAATTCACATTCTTATCTTCACTTCTCAAATTTTGCTGCTGAATATATTTTTCTATTAAGCTCTCAGAAAAGAGACAATAAATACTGTTGAGAATATGCTAAAATGTAAAAGGAACAAACAAGCTGGAAATAACGCCTGATACATGAAGACAAGGTATTAATATCTTTAATCTAGAAAGACAACTTATAAATTAATGGAAAAAAATAATTCCAATATGTACCCAGGTAAAGACAGCAAACAGAAAACACGTTCATAACAAAAATCCACAAACAAAAAGGATGTTCAAGTAGCTAATAAATGTGGAAAGTATTTATTGCCACAAACAAGCCAACAAGAGCAGGAAAACAAAGGATTTTGTGCAGGTCGGCACAGTGCAGTGGGCTCAGGAAGGGGTGCACTCAAAAGCAGCCCTGTCCTGCCCCATAATGCCTATCTTCTCTCTGTTCAGATGTCATTTTCTTCAGTAAATTAAACACTACATAGTTGCCCAAACTTGAGCAAATAACATTCTAATCATGATCATGAAGGAAACCCTAATTAAACTCAGTGGTACACATGCATGCAGGCATGCACAACACCTGTGCATATATATGTACATACATTCTCGTGTGCACATGCACACATAGGTACACTAGCAATACACTGTTACATAGAAGTCTGAGAGGATGATGTTGGAAAGAGGGGTGTCAGCAGGAGCAGATGAAGGTGGAAGAGTTAGAAAGGGAAATAAACTGACAAAAATTCATAACACATACATGAAACTGTCAAAGAATTAAAAATAAGGTTAAAAATAAGTTAAGCTGTCAATTTTGAATGACACTAGTCAATATTGCTGAGGACAAATGACTCAGTTCTTGGTGTCAAGGTGCTGAGAGTCTATATTTGCTTAGCCTGTTTTAGAAAGTCACCCATAATCCTCCTGATACATGATGTCACCAAACCCAACATGGTCTTACTAATTCCCTCTGTAGATGTGTGTCCTAAGCAAGTAGGTACTTAAGACTGATGAGCAGACTGTTTTAGTTTCCAGATCTTTTCATGGAGCTTGTAAAGTATAGTCAGACTTCTCTGTCCTGCCAGACAGTTCCCAAGTAACCACACAGAGACTAAATATTAATTATAAATGCCCAACAGATAGCTTAGGCTTGTTTTCTTAGCTAACTTTTATAACTTAAATTAACCCATTTCTATTCATCTATGTGCTAAGTGGGGCTCTTTTATCTCATGCATTTCCTTCTCATCTTGCTATTCACTCTGCACCTCATGCCATCTCCTCTGACTCTGCCTTTTTTTCTTCCCAGAATTCTGTCTCAAAAATCCTGTCTAGTCATCAGCCAACCAGCTCTTTATTAACAAATGACAGTAGTACATATTAATAATATACCAAAAGATTCTTCCACAGCAGTGAAGACAGTTTGGTTTCTGCTGCTGTGATAAAACATTAACCAAAGCAACTTGGAAAGGAAAGGATTTATTTTATCTTACAGCTCCCAGGTCACACTCCATCAATGAGGGAGGTCAGAGCAGGAACTCAAGACAGAAACCCAGAAGCAAGAACAGTAGTACTGTGTCCTGGCTTCTTACTCTTGGCTTCTTCGCTTTGCTTTTTCATGACCCAGGGTCACCTGCCCAGAGATGGCACCAACACGGTCGTCTGATTCCTCTTCCATCCATCATCAGTTATGACAATATCTTACAGATATGCATACAGGTCAATATGATGAAAATAGCTTCTCAACTAAGTTTTCATCTTCCTAGGTGTTTATGTTGACAATGACAAAAAGGACAAAAAACAGATACAGATATGTGTGGATGTGGATATAGATACAAGAGAGATTCTAAAGTCATCAGAATAGCAGTTACAATAGATATTTAATCACAAGAGCCATGGTTTGTGATCATTGATAACTGTATAGTACCACAGTCTCTTTGACATGTTCCAGTTGAGTTAAACATCAGAGAGTCTGCATTCAGGAACTGCATCCAGCTCTTTAGCAGGTAAGACTACTATCTGATGACACCAGCAGCTTTCATCTGGGTGTGATTGTTCATTCTGTAATACCAATATTCAGATGCAGGAAGATAAGAAGTTCAAGGCCAGCCACAGATAGATGAGACTTTATTTCAAAAATTCAAAGAAGAGCTGTGTAGATGGCTCAGTGGGTTAAGTTTTTGATACATGAGAGTTACAACCTGAATTTGGATCCCCAGAGCCGTTTAAAGTTGAATGTGGCAGTGCACCTGTGATCTCAGCATTCCTACAGAAGGTGAGAGAGAGAGCTGGGAAAACTCCCAAAAGCTTGTGGGCTAGCTACCTTGGGAATGCAGTGGGGAGAAGAGATCCTGCCTCAAACAGTGGGGAAAAAATATTAAAACCCAAGGTTGGCATTGTGGTGTGTGCATATTCCTCAACTTATATAAATGCGCTCTCTCTCTCTCTCTCTCTCTCTCTCTCTCTCTCTCTCTCTCTCTCTCTCTCTCTCTCTCTCAAAAGACAGACAGACATAGTTTCAATGTAGAGGCAAAAAGAGGAAGGGAAAAAAAGCCTCTTGTCTCAGTGAGACAAAGGCAAGACTCCCCCCCTTCTTCAAAATTAGAATTATATAATATCCATCACATTATAACCTGTTCACCTGTTCAGTATAGCTATGACAGTATTCCTGAGTTGGGTACTTATAACAAAAGAAAATAGCTCAGCTCCGTGAAGACCTCATAGTGAATGGCATCATAAGGTCAGCATAGATTGTCATCTTTGGAAGATGAATGCAGAGCATACACAGGGCTCACTTATATAACTATCATGAAATGAACTAATTTTGTCCCACAAGACCTGCCTCTTTCCCAGGAGGCATCATCTATCCACTCATGAAGGTAGAGGCCCCATGACCAAACCACATTCCAGCAGTCTCCCCACAAGCTCTTTATGTTCACATCTCTATACTGCAAACCATCTCATAATACAAAATCTTGAGGGGCAAATTCCATCCAAACCCTGTTTTGTTTTGTTTTTTGAAGACCATGAGGCTGGAGGCCTCATAGACTTCCTGTCTACAGCCTTTCCTCTGCAGGCTTCTAACCAAAGATGTGTCAGTTGGTTTTCCTTTGCTGTAACAATATGTCTGGAGTAATCAGCTTACAGATGAAAAGGCTACTTTAGCTACAGATTCAGAGGTTACAATTGTGTTTAGTTGGCCCTGTTGATTTGGAGCTTTGGTGAGGAAGCATATTATAGTGGGAAAGGGGGACAGAGCAAAAGCCATTTGCCACATTACCAGGAAGTGAAAAGAGAAAAGACAGATCCTTTAAAGAGCACCCCACCAAGTAACGACCTAGAACTTTCTATTGATCTTTACCCCTGAGAGTCTCTGTAATCCTCCTCACAAAGCCACACTGACCTAAAGACCTTGGGACACAGTCCAGATCCACTCCATTGCAAAGATACATGGGGTGGACAAGCTTCCTCCTACCTGACTTTTGGATTGTGCCTTCCCCTCCTAGAACAGGGTCAGATAGGATCTGTGTAAGAAGCCCACATCTATGTTCAGAGTGGATTCTGAGATCAGCATCCCTGAGGAGTGAGATCATCTAGGGGATGCTATTGCCAGTATTACAGACCTCCTAAGCTAAAGCCTGATGCCCTGAGACCTGGGCCTTTTGTACTGTGAGCATTTCCTGGTCAGCTCATACACCCCACAAGAGTGAAGACAGCTATATTCTCATGGGCACTGGGCTGCCCAAGAGAGCAGTTCTGTTCCAAAAAAGGAATCTACCTTAAACCAACCCTTTGCCTTTTCACATCAGTTATCAGCATTCTACTTCATTGTTGTGATTGAATGTCAGACATAAAACTGACATTTTGCAGAGTTAAGAAATGAACTTGAACATCTCAGATTTCTTGGACTCCAGCAGTGTAATGAATCACCAAGCAGCCTCGAATCAACACTTGCCATAGTGATGAAATGGACAGTACATACATCAGCACCTAGCTCAGAGGCTGTCAATGTGATGTTCTTCATCTAGGGCCCAAAGGTTCCCAATGAGGAGTGGGCAATTGTAGGATTGCTCCCAAGGCATATCATACAGTGCATAGCTCAGGAACCTTGAGTAAAGAGCCGTGTAACCAAGAAGCTAGTCAAGACAAGACCTTTGCTGCAAGCTGACACTGTGCTGGACATTGAGAGCCTCTTCCTTCCCAGTGTGTTTACTCTACTCTAGCCCTTGACAGAGACAAGAGAAATGCAAATATGAGCTCAGGTCTCCTCACTGTGCCCACCCAGGACAATGGAGAGTACACCTGTCAGGACAGTCCTCCAAGGCCAATCTTGACTATGAGAAAAAGACACTGTCACAGTGTAAAGTTTATTTCTGCTTCCTGAGAGCAACAATATCCTCCTGATAAGCCAGGCCAGGCCAAACAAGTCCTTTCTGGCTTTCTGTCTTATCTGTCAACATCATCTCAGAAGGGAACCCTACCAGAACCAGGACCTAACTGCAGTGTAGAAGTTTCTGCCCCACCTGCCAGGGCCTTGGGGAGGTAGTACCGTGAGAACCTCATGTCTCCACAAAAGAAAACCACAAGCCCAGGAGGCAGCCCCACTTATCTCTACCTCCCATCGCCAGACCAGTTGGGTTGCTCGCTTTCAAAGTAGGTCAAATTGCCCTGGTAGATAAGGATAGAGACTCAGAAACCAGAGGGCAGGAGAACATACTTTATCAAGTTTAGATAATGGAGATTAGACATTCCACCCTTGCCCTAGGACCCCCAAAGACAGAAGCCACCCCTATAGCTGGCACTTGTCTTGCAAAGCACTGGAGGCAGCATAGGCATAGCAATGAAGAGGCTGTCAATCTTCATTGGACATCCTAGAAGTTTCTGAGAAGTCTTCTGCCTTTTCCTAAGACATCTGAAAAGAGAGAGACATAAAGAAGGCCTTGAGGCACTTGGTGATGGATCCTACATCAGCTGAGAGGTATTACAGATGAAGCTACTCAATGACATTTGTTTAGCATAGCCCAAAATACAGAGTCCACTGTAATGGAATTTTCCACAAGAAGGAGAATTAGGACTCCATTATACACGCAATACAAACACCCTGGAATTGAAGGCAAGGAGGAAATCAATGATCAAAAATAACTAGGAGACATCCAGCCAGACTTTGGAGAGCCTGGCTAGAATTCTGTAACAGGATTGCCCCTAAAGGCAGGCCATGAGAGATAATCTTATGTCTGGTGGGACATGAGTAAAGAACCCAGTGTTGGAATGAACTTCATAGAAAGACAGAATTTTCTTGCTATTGGACTGGTGCAGAGTATGATACAGAGGGCCTGGGAGAAGGTACAAAGCTCTAGACAAGGCTTCCCCAGCAGAGATTCCAAGTTGAGGCCTCAGCATAAAAGATGGAGGTAACACATCCCTTGAAATTTCCAAGGAGACTTAAAAAGACCAATCTGAGGGATGAGGGTTTCTCTCCACTCTGCTTTGTTTATGAGCTAGCCACATCTGGCAACTGGACACAGCTTTAGGAAGCTATAGGGACCTAGGGATGAGCTTGGAATGATAACTTTGCAGTCTCCCACAAATCTGACTGATTCTTAGATTTTCCCGCTGGTTGAAATTGTATTCCTATCCTGGAGCTTTTGGAAAAGCACACTGTAGAAAAGTCCACTCCTCACAAACCATGTTCTCTTCTAGGGTCCTGGCAGACCTCTGTCCTATATCCTTATAGGCTGAACTCCAAAATAGGCTTTTGTGAGTGAACTGGGACTGTCTACATCACTACATATACTTCAACACTTGGTACATGCACGGGGTGAGGATTGCATGTAGAAGTGAGGTGGAGAATTCATGGCTCACTGGAGGCCATTTTACCCTAAAGGCACCATCAGGCTTCTGTGCAGGCCAGCCCTGCCCTAGTGTGAGTTTAGTTTTCTGTACAGATCACCCCTCCCCCATCATGCTCCTGCTTCTCCAAAAGCTCACAGTGCCCATGAGATGTTGTGGTTTGGGTTGACTCTCCATCACTGTTCCATCTCACTGCTGTTCATCTGAAGACATGGATCACTAGAGAATGTTCATTAGATTAAAATCCAAATCCTTGGTGTGGGGAAGTAGCTCGGTTGGCTAAATGCTTGTTTTACAAGCAGGAGGATCTGAGTTCGAAATGCCCAGAACCCATGTAAATAGTAGCAAGGGAAATAGAAGACAGACAAATCCGAGGCATTTTCTGGCAATGAATATAAGTGAAGTGGCAAGTTCTGGGTTTGGTGAGAGAGCATGCCTCAAAAAATAATGTGGAGAGAAATAGAGGAAATCACCTGATGCAAACCTCTGGCCCCTGCATGTGCATGCAAGGGTGAGCAAAAAGTGCATAAACACACATGCATCACTATCCCTCCCAACACACACACACGGGTACACACACACACGGGCACACACATACACATTCTGTTTTTCAGTCTCTGTCTCTCTGTCTCTCTCTGAGTCTCTGTCTCATACACAGACACACACACACACAGACACACACACACAGACACACACACACAGACACACACACACAGACACACACACACACACACACAAACCAAGCAAAGGAGCTGTAGAATAGAGAACTCAGCTTGAGTTCTGGGTTCAGCTCTGTAACTTACCAGGTTTGTAGCATTTGTGAAAGTATTAAAAGTACTGTTCAACAACAGCTCTGACTCATTACAGGTCTTATCAGTGATGAGAGTCACACCATTGAGTGTCTCACTAGGCATGAGATACAGCAGACAGAAGAGTTTGACATAATCCACAAATGCAAACTCACATGAAGCATGTAGATGTACCTGTCCATGTTCCTGTCTAGGCTCATGGAAATGCATTAATTTCATAGCTTGATAACAACAATGATGTAATCGATGAGCAACTGGCTGGTATGTCTCCAATCTTCCTGTGTTCGAGTCACAACCCCAACTTGCAGCAATCACATGACCTGATGTCACACGATCCTATATACAAAAGCTCATCTTATACTCACCTTGACATTCACTCCTGGGTCACTGTTCCCACATTCCAAATCTCAGCTTTGCAAACTGTGACATGCAAAGAACAAGGTTCCCTCACTTCACATGTGTGATGCATCCCTCCGTATATTCATGCACAGATATCATTTTAAATTTTGAACTAAACAATCACCTAGCTTTTATTATGAGATGCAAGCACTCTTGGAAGCTGCTAAGTAAACTTCATTTTTAAGAATTTAGAATAATCCAAGTACAGTGATGCATAACAATAAAGCAAGTTCATGGCCAACCTGGGCTGCCATGAGACCTGTCTCAATCTCAATAAACAAAACAAAACAAAAACTTTGAACATGCTGGGCATGGTGGCACACATCTATAATTCCATCACTTTGAAGGAGTAGGCATAAGGTTCAAGAGTTCAAAGTTACCCTCACCTACATAGGAGGTTTGAGGTCAGCTTCTTAGGTAAGATCCTGTCTCAAACAACAAGACAGAGAGTTGGTGTGAAGACCACTGATGGGAAGACAGGACCTTATGTACTGTCCTGTGTGCTTGAAACCATACTCTTTGGAGTTCCCTGTTCCTGTTCAACAGATGCATTAGGCTCCAGTGGGTGAGTCTTGAACACACATTGTGCAAACATGTCTTAGTCAGGGTTTCTACTGCTGTGAAGAGACACCACGACCACATCAACTCTTATAAAGGAAAACATCTAACTGAAATGATGAATTACAGGTTTACAGTGTCATAGATTCTGTTCATTATCATTATGTGGGGGAGGCATAGCAGGATGCAAGCAGACATGGTACTGGCTACATTTGATCAGAAGACAACAGGAAGTGAACTGGAATATTGACTGAAGCATAAGCAACAGAGACCTCAAGCCTGTCCCCACAGAAGTCCCCACACTTCTTCAACAAAGCCATGCACCCCCAACAGTGTCACTCCCTATTAGCTTATGGGGGCCAATTACATTTAAACAACCACAAGGCAACACTCACTATTTCAACCAGTTGGTGCTGTCTATAGACATGGAGACATGGGACCATCAAGATCCCCCATGAGACTTGAGGACTAGGTATTCTTAGAAGTTCTGGCCTCTGATTCTGTGAGGACTCAGAATAATTTAGACTCAGACTAGAATTCATCTTCACCAAACATTCCCCTTACATTCCAAGGCTAGGCAGACACGATATGTGATCGGTTCCCATTTTACCTCAGTTTCCTGTGTGTGCTTTCTTACTCTCTGCTTAAATACTGTGGGTCTCATTTCCTTCAGAGTCCACATTTTCTAGTTCCCTGTGCATGATGACCTTGCCCAAAATGAGTTTAGGCACGCAGCATGGACTGGGTGATCTTCTGTTTTCCTTTGTCTCATCACCTGATACTTATTTGTTGAAGGAATTTATGGAAAGCAGGTGACCTGGGTGTGCCTTCACAGAAGAAAATCTCCAACCATCCCTAGCATCAGAAGAAAAGACAGAGACCCAATGCCTGTAGAGACTAGTCTCCATGTCAAAAATTCCTCTTAATTCACACTGTCTGACACAAAAATTTTGGTCAAAGATGTCCATTGAGAGAACTGGACAAAATGGAGCTGTAGAAACCAAAAAAGTGCTATAACTGTATTGTGATCCAGCATGACCCTAGGCAGACAATATACACATTAGGCCATCCAAAGACTATGAAGTTGTGTATAGTCCTACTTTGTAAATAGGAAAGCTGAGGCCCAGAGAATTTAGCAGCCAGATCAAAGTTCCAAAACAGTCCTGGAAGAGCTGAAGCAGATACAGATCTGTCTAGTTTCCTGTATTACCTACTGATGGATTTGATATGTCTTTAATGAACCATATGTCACACCTATGGGAGACCATGGAGTTTTTACTGTGACTAACAGGCCTGATCCCTGATGGACTTTCAGCCTTACTAGACAGTTAATGAGTAAGCTGAGGACCACAACAAGAATGGGATAGTATAGAAGAAAAATGATCCAACATGGACAGTCAATGTGAGCACTGTAAAGACCAGTGTATCAGCTAGTGGTGCTGTGTAACAAATAAACCCAAAACTTGAAGGCCTAAGACAATGGTTATTTAGCAAACTATTATTGGGTAGCTTGGATTGAGTGACTGAATAATTCTGCAAGCCCAACTTGCACAGGCCAGTACTTGAGTCTGAGTTAGCTAATCTTTATCAGACCTGACTAGTTCACTAGGCTCTCATTTAGAGTAACGTACCTTCTCTCTCGGGTTGATCTGTGCTCTCTAGGTTTGTCTGAGGACCCCTGTACACAAGTCACAAAATTCTCAGGAGTCAAGAGCTACCATGTAAGTAAGTTTTTTTGTTTGTTTGTTTGTTTGTTTTGCAGGTTTTACTTTTAGATTTTGTTCCTTGCCACATTGACTATTGTTGCTGTTATCAAAGAGCCATGGCTCTCTCCTGGGTCAACATGGAAAAGAACATTGCAGAGACCTATGCACACAAGCTTTGATAAACTGGGTACACTGTTACCAGTCATCCTTTGTGTATTAGATGAGTTTTTGACTCTGACAAACACCTGAGGGGGGGGGGGGACATTTTCAAAAGGAAAAGGGTTTATTGTGACTCACAGTCACAGAGACTTCAGCCCATAATGAACTGGATCCATTGCTTCTGGCTTGGGGTGAGGCAGAATGTCCAGGTGGCAGAAGGAATGTTTGGCAGAGGCTGTTTACCTCAGGGTGACCAGGAAGTGTGGAGTGAGGGAGATGGAAGAAAGGGGGAGGCGGAAGAAAAAAAATAAAGAGAAAGAGGAGGAGCTAGTGAGTGGTACATGCCTACAGAGCACACATTCAGTGACCTCTTTCCTCCCACTTGGTGACACTGCCTCACACCATCAAACCATACATTCCTTGGTGCAGCAATACACTCATCATCTGCCCACTCCTCACTAGCACTAGCATCTATGGTCCAAGCCTTCACACCTGAGCTGTGTGGATGATGCCTTATGACATTGACATAGTATGGAGAGCTAATACCAGGCAGAGAGGAGTGACAGGGCAGTCAGAGTAATGTCTCACCTGGGAGGTAAACTATGACATCCAGGGCACACTGCAGAAATCTTCACTCTCGTAATATTTCTGTTTCCCACTGCTTAGCACCTTGGGCTTCCAGAATAAAATAAACCAGACAGAAGCAGACAAGCCACCCAGGATGTGCCAAATACAGTCTGGGAAAAGACAAACCTAATGGAGATCCAGAGTCTATACCAAGACATGTCTCTGGTGTCAACCTAAGCCAAGTGGTGGCCTGTGTCTGAAGCCATATGACACTGATAGATGTTTTCCATAGATTACAAGTAAAGATTAAATTAAGTGTAGAGGTGCATAGGAATGGCAAATAAAGAGGGGGGGTCTTAATTTTTCTCATTCACTTGTTAAATGTGAACTGAAAATGCCTTTTGTAAGTTAAAACAACCATGGCTTCTACCTCTCATCACCCTAAGCTTGGATCTGGTTCTTAGCTCAAGTTCAGCTCATGACAGAGTATTTCTCCTTGGCCAGCCAGGAACAATGACCCTTTTATTCAGTAAAGGAAAGCTGAGTCTGGTTTCTGAAACTCCTGGCTCAAGGGTATAGGGTCCCGGCCATGGCCAAACACATTCTTTTTCCAAGGCCAGGGCCCCACCACTCCCACTTTGGGTGAGTTTTCTAAGCATGGAAAACCCAACCACAAGAGCAATCATGGGAGCCTGGAGCCAGACGTTGGGTCCTGAATAGGCTCAGCACAGTAACTGTCCCCAGACACTGAGCATACTAAGCCACAGTGCTGTCAAGGGTGATCAGGCTGAAGGGAAAAGATATAGCTAAGGATCCAGAGAAAAGATATGTCCTATAGAAAGGTGGTGTAGAGAGGGACATGGCTATGGAGAAAGAAAGGTCCACCAGTCTCTGTTTACAACTTTTTATCATTTCATTCTGAGCTAAGTGCCCTGCACTGGTTGGTCAAATTAGTACATTATTTAAACAGTCTGGTCTAGAGTCAGATGCATGGAGGGCACTTATCTGCAATTGGTCTTGGTGGCTCCTATTGTACCCCTGTGACCTGCAGTGTTTTCATTTCATAGAGATGGTTCCATCCTCGAAGGGATGTCCTGTGGCTCTAATGCTGTGGGGCTAGATGAAGAACATGTCTAGAGAGAGCGCCAACATCAGGATATACATGGATGGTGGAGGGGGGTGCTGAGGCGGTGGAGAAAGCATGCTTTCTGGCATTTTCAGAAGATATTAGCATATTCATTCACATTTGTGACTTAAGGAAGATCTGCTGTTACCAATAGGAACAGTACCATAGTCACATGGGTCTTGACAAAGCACAAAGCAGCTATAAGGTCCCCCATCCCTCTCTTCTGGAGCTGGGATGCCCTTCTGTTCATTTATGATGGAAATACAGATGCTCTGACCTTCAGACTCAGTTTTGAGGTAGTTTTTAAATTTTCAGACATGAGTTGAAGTCTATCTGAACCCCATTGTAAGCAAAGGGTAGAGCAGCATATTCACAGAGCCCTAACCATCATGGAGTTAGACCTCAGTATGACCATACGCGGAAGATGACAAAAGATAGGCCTTTGAATGTTCAACTTTCCCAAATTTGAGGCAAATTTGAGTCTACTACTTTGCATTTGGGGACATCTGCAGTATCTCTGACCCCCGATGCATTTCACTAGGTTCCTGTAGTTGCTCCCAGGACGAATGTCAGAGCTTTAGTGCTACTCTGAAGCCATTACTCCATCCCTCCAGGGTATATCTCTGCTTCTCATGGACTTCCTATGTGAAGGAAAATGACAGCTCTGGACTTCCCAAGGTCAGAGTCATTGAAATTCTCTGTCTGGTTTCTAATTTTCCAGCTGAGAACTTTTACAGTTGTCAAGACATAACGACCCAAAATGGGCACTTTTCAAGATGACCAGGAGTGTATAATTAGTCCATTAAAATTGTCAAGATGTTACTTTTGGTTAGTTAAAAGATGCATCAAAATCATTCTGTTGTTGAAGGGCAGGGGTGTGTATCTGGGCTGTGTGTGTGTGTGTGTGTGTGTGTGTGTGTGTGTGTGTGTGTGTGTGTGTAATGTGGCTAAAAGAATACAGCAGACAGTGGCTAAGCTAGACTGCTCTGTGCAAAACTCCTTGGTACATATCCTGGGACAAAAGGAACTAACATACTGTCCCCTAACCCAAAGGTGTCTCTGTTCAGCTTACATCATCCTCTAAAACCCCCACTTCCTACAAAAAGTAATTTGTCCTTCTATCCTGAGTCAACTCAGTATCTTCCTTCTGTCCCAAATTTTAAGAGATAGGTGCAATTTCTCTATGCTCTCTAAGCAGGGAAACAGGTAAGGGTTTTATCCAGCTTAATTCACCTGTGAATGGAAGTTATGATGAAAATAACACTGAATTCTGAAAACCAATAGACTCCAGTAAGTGAGGGAATGTCTCCAGGCTATCAGTATGGATTCATGTTCCAGGGCAACTGCTGAGATTTCCAAGTTCTTTCATGTGTGCTTGAGAAAAAGACATTGGACAGGGGCATGTGGGTAGCAGCAGAAATAGGCAGTTACAAGGGAAGAAACTCTCCTGAAGATGGAGGTGGGTCAGAGATAAGAAAGGTAGACAGTCAATGGCAATGGCCCACTTCTGAAATAAGACATCTAATTCTGTTCATCACATGGGCCCTATGAGAACAGAAAGAGCTAACTTACATAATTTTAGCTTAGACTAGAAAACCAGGCCCCTCAAAGGACTTTAAATGACATTCAGAATTAAGATGGAATGACTGACCTGCCTAAAAAGATCTAGTGGGTGGAATAAGCATAAGAACTCAGACATTTATGGTGACACATAGGTCATCCTCTGCCTGCTCTGTTGAGAGTGGGTTCATGGGCCATCACAGAAGTGCATCAGTGTCTCCAGAGAACAATCTCCATGGTGTTTCCCCTAAGAGAGGGAGGAAGCATGGGGAATACACAACATCAGGGTTTCCTTTGGGACCGTGTCAGACTAGCCTCACTAGCCACATGAAACTGTGCACTCCAAGGCAGGGACGTGGTCAGGCGATTCAGAAGTCACAGAGTTTCAGCAGGACAAGCTGAGGTCCTCATACATGCAGTTGACATGTGGAGTACATTACTCTAAGACAGGCCGAGAGGCAGGCAATGCCTTTGATTCCTGAGATTTCAAAAGATAAAATAGCATCCAACAGCAACAGATAATTCATGTTGAATGAGACAGCTGGGTATTTTTATGGCTTGCACAGTAAACTGAAATCTATCACAAATGTGTCATTTAATGCCACTATTTCTGCAGGATGGAAGTGAAAAGCCAAGACTCTGAAATAAAACAAAGAAGTATCTGAAACAGTGCCCAGGACCATGCTATCACCTTTATGCGTGTATTGGGTTTAGATTTATTTATTTTATTTTATGTGAGTGAATGTTTATCTGAATGTATGAATGTGAACCACATGCTTTCCGGTACCCGAAATGGTTAGAGGAGGATGTCAAATCTCCTGGAATGGGAGCCTCTGATGGCTGTGAGCCACCATGTGAGTGCTGAGACTTGAACTCAGATCCTCTGCATAAGCAGAGAGTGCTCTTAAGTTCTGAGCTACCTGTCCAGCCCTTCGGTATATGTTTAAAATTATTACTTAGGACTTAACAATAGCCTATAGAGGCTGATACTTTGACGCCCACTTTTCACAGAACAGAGATCTAAAGAGAAGAAATATTTCTCCTTGCCCCTCCATTTCCACCATCCCTTTGAGAACCTGATTCCATGGAAAACTTCAAAGTGTGTCTTATTTGGGATTTTCGGTTGGTTTGGTTATTCTCTAGTTTTGTCCTGCAAAATGGAACATGCAAACCCATGAGCATCCTAAATTCTTGGACCTTGGCCTCACCAAAGAGGTAAACTTTAACCACATTGCAAATCCAACAAGCCTTTGAGTCTGTGGTGGCTATTGGCAATGTAAGGGAGCCTAGAGAAGGACAGAAATGGACAGGGGTGTGGCCATGGCTAGTCCAGCCTACATGCAGCCCTTTGCTTCTATTTCTCTTCTTTGCCAGTTGTAGAAAATCTACATATGGTTGTCTTTATTTTAATGTGCATGAATAAAAGATACCCCTGCGAACTGATGTAGTCTGCAAGCCTTGGAGATCAAACGGTTCCTACTCCAGGTGAAATGTGGGGATGACAGATAATGTTGTCAATATGCTGTATTTTTGTTAGGTTGAACAAACACGGCTATAGAAATCATTTTTATCATATATGTGTGTGTTTTCATGCACACATGCACATGTGTGTGGGGGGTGTTTAAAGAATAAGATTTAAGAAGGAAATCAATAAATGCAAAATTTTCCATAAAACCTTCAGTGAGAAATATCCACCCGACTTCCTCATGTATATTAAAGTGAGTGGGATTTGCTGACTTGCATAATGCAATTCAGAGTGATTACTGGGAAGGCTCTGGGGTGATTAAATAACCACAGCTTTTGGAGGCACCTGGAAATAAATATCCTTATTCCAAAGCTGTGCAGAGCCAGTAGCAAGCGGTGGGAGGGTTTGCTGGGGACAGGAAGCCCCAGCCATTCCTTTCTTGACTCAGAGACTCGTTGGAAATAAACAATGGGGTCTGCATTGTATGTGAGTCACATCATGTACATGATGTATTTCTATATGACTGAGTAGCTTTAGTTAAGTGAGTGCAAATTCTGGAAGAAGGTAGACACTGTATTTGCAATCGGTCTTTGCTTTGAGTAAATAGCCCAACTCTTATGAATCTAGATATTTTCATCTATGTAGTGGCAATAAGCATCATGAGCAGGACGTCTCCACTTAAATCATAGCTAGTATTAATAAGTTATTGTGATGATAATAACAGTATGTCATTTATTGAGTGCCCATCCTAGGAAATCCACTAAATCCATTAATTACTGTAATCCTCAACCATGGCATGTTAGCAATTTTTCCATTTTCAGAGATGGAAATTGAAATGCAGAAAGGGTAGTGCCTGGATTTCATCAAATGTGAGCTGCATCTATTGTAATAGGCGTTATTGCTCTATGTAACACGGGGAGAAAAATAGGCTGACAGTTGTAATTGGAAGACGCCATCAATTGTGAGTTACATCCCATTTCTGCTGTTAAAATATTTCGTAAAATATTGCCTTAGAATCAATAAACAATGGTGAATTGCTCAACATCACACATCTAATAATAGATAGGACCAAGATGCCAACATCAGACTCTTAGAACAAAGAGACAGGGTTTGTTCCCAAGGCAGCATCCTCCCTAGCACGGAACACAGGCCCTATAAATCTGTATGCTTAACATAAAGTTCTCATACACACTTTGTGTTTCACCTGATATAAAATCCTGGATTCCATATCTTATATTGCACAATCATTTGCTTCTCAGAACACCATCCATTGTCACATTTCTATAAAAGAATTCCAAAATAGGAAATAACTTTTTTTTCATTTTTTCCCCTAAGACAAGGTCTCATTATATAGACCTGGCTGACTTTGAACTCAGAAATCTGTCTGACTTTGCCTCCCAAGAGCTGGGACTAATGGCAGGCATCACCACAGTAGGTTAAGAGTTATTTCTATTTATTTTTTTATCTGTGTATTTAAGCATGTCTGTGTGGGTATATGCTGGCTAAGGCTTCTTTCTATTTACTTTTGTTTCTGTGTGATTGTGCATGTCTGTGTGGGTATATGCTACATTTGGTCTCCCACAGAATCCGGAAGAACACAGTTGCTTCTCTCAAACTGAAGTTACAGACATGGGTGCTGAGAACCAAGCTCAGGTATTCCGGAATAGGATCAAGTGCCCTTGACCTCTGAGCCATCCCTCCAGTCCTGGAGTGGTGGTGGTGGGAGCTTATTTATATACATATTTTGGACAAAAAGAAAAGAAATTCTATTGACATGTAGTCAAACTACCCTCTAAATGTTTATATTCATGCCCGTAGACTTGTGCGGTGCTCACCCTGACAGAGAGGCCTCTTCTGGCAGCAAGTGATGCTCAGAATCTAAAGTCATCATCTTTGAAAGTGTTCAGTGCTATGTGGGGCTTCTATGTCTCCCTCCATTAGGCCAGGACTTGGCCGACAGGATGAGCAGAGTTCTGTGAAGCAGTCTATTGGATGACATGAACACTGCAATCAGACCACACAACCACCATGACCACTTGTAGAAGACCTGCTTTGTCCCCCCAAAACCCCCCAAAAAGATAAATAACAGGAAAAAAAAGCAGGGAGATGGAGGTGGAGCAAAGAAGAAGTTGGCTGGTGAGAGGGAGAGGGGGCAGGGCTTATGGATGGATGTGATTGACAGTGCACTGTTCACAAGTGTGAAACTGTGAAAAACAAATTAAAAGGAACAAATGAAATTTGCATTAATAGATGTTCCATTCAAGGTTAAAAATAACAAAATTCATATACTGAAGTAAAACTTCCCCCATACGTATACATAAAATGGAAATTACTGGTAAATACCTTGAAAAGCAGTATGGCATTGTTGCCAGAGGAAGACATTGTTCTGAGCCTGCTGTGGAGTCCCCAGCTCTCATTGGGGGTTCCCAGTCACCATCCTCCTTGTGTGGTAGAGACCTTCAGAATTTGCCAAACGCCCTGAACCCTTGTTCTTAACAAGGCTTGTGCTGACAAGCCTCTTTTTATTTCACAGAGCTCTGCCAACAAGGACAGAGAGGCTGTGGCCACTTCCTTGCCCCATTATCTTCACTAGGCACCCATTATTGGATTGACACACCAAGAACTTCTGTCACTTCTTAATCTGACAAGTAAAGTCAAAATTCCAGATAGTCCAGTGGCTGCTCTGGTTCATAGAAAGCCCCCAGCCAAAAAAAAAAAAAAGGTTAAGTGTTTTAGTGTTTTCAGTCAAATTCTAAATTCTAGAAACCAAATTTTAAAAAATAATTGATCATGGTATCCCTTTGAAATTGCAAAGAGTTGCCAGTCGTGTCTGAGTATCAGAAACTCGCCATATGTAAAACCTGAGGAGAACAACCTGCAAGGTTGATAGAGCAGGGATACCTCCAGTTCCATCGCCATTCTCGGAAGGAGAAATTGAGGAAAACAGGTTGAACAAGCCAAGGGAACAAGTCCATAAGCAGCACTCCTTCCTCCTTCATGGCTTCTGCTTCACTTCCTGTCTCCAGGTTCCTACCTTGAGGTTCTGCCCTGGCTTTCCTCAGTGATGTACTAGGATGGGGTAACGGAAAACAAATCAACCCTTCCTCCCAAGTTGAGAGACCCCACACATCAAAAACAGCACATGTGCTTGTGGCAGCCATCAGTCAAATCAGGGCTGGTTGGAGGCCAGGTCTTCAAGACCAGAGAAGTATTTCTGCCCCTCCTGTCTGTGGTGTCGATCAGGTACACACCTTCTCTGGCCAGAGAATCTCTGGAAGGAGCGAACACTGAACTTCTTCAACGGGTCCTGGGGCAGCATCTTAACAAACTTGCTCCTCTGGTTCCTCCGATCCTGAGTATTCTCAACCCCTGGGTTCAGGTTAAGATCCCCTTGAAGTGAAATATTTTGCTGTTGTCTGTGTCCTTCTGCTTATGGGAAGTGAAACAAAGATGGCCAAACCTCCAAATCCCTCTTATCACACTGAGGTCCACACGTGGATCACAGGATTGCTCAGGCTGTGAACCTTCTTTTTATCTAAGCATGGTGTGAAGCAGTAAAGACTCATCCTGCTTCTTGATGTCCTGAACTACTTCTCCAGCTCCCCAAATTTAATCCTTTTACCTAGTAATATAGCCCAGCTTAACTTTAACCTCTCAAATGCAGGAGATGTTTGCCTCATCGTGGTCAAAGAGAGATACAATGGAGTAATAAGTGTGGTGCCCTCACTCTAATTTTCCTTTAAGTTTGTCTTAATGGTGAATAGCACATAACATAAGATGCAGAGGGAAATGAGCCAACCTCAAGCCTGGGGGACACTGGTATGATTCATTGGCTTACACGCTCATCACTTGTTATTAATAAAAAGTTATTTAAGCTGTTGAAAAATGTGTATTTATTTATTTTGAAGGTAATGAGTACTTGAGAAAGAAATTGGTAGAAATGAAGAGAACGATATGAAAAAACTGCCCAACTCTTCACCAGGCCAACCATGTGACTAACCATACAACACCATCATCCTCTGATACTCACACTCCTTATCAGTGTTTGAATAGAAATAGTTTTGTCTCCATGGGCCAGCTCAGCAAAAACATGCATTCAAGGCAGAGTTGCTTCATAACTTTAAGTGCTCCCAACTACGCTTTTCCTGTCTCACAGCAGAATGGAAATATGGTCATCCTCATTTTTGGGTGCTACTCACAATGCACTGAGAACATTCTTTGTGAATATGTATGCTGTTTGCCAATCTTTTCCTGGGATGCTAACATCTCTGCTCCAAAGAAGTCTTTAGAAAACTTACTACTGTCCATGTTCTCAACAACTCCTGCAGGCCTCTAAGGGTTTCCTAACCTTTCCCAACCTAAAGTGAATATTTGAGTGATCTGTACATGTACCAATGGTGACAACATTTTAAGAGGCGGATACCCAGATAGAAGTAAGATCATAAGGTCAGGAAAGTTGGAATTTGAAGTTACTGATATAGTGTTGACTGACTTTCCTAAAATATGACATATTTTTCTGTTCCACACAATGAGTAAGGGACTTGTTTTCTGTAGTTTTTTTTCCCCATCTATGGCCACCCACCCCCTCAACCTGGAGATTTAATTTGTTTTGAATCCAGAAACAGGTCTCACGGGGGCTTCTGGAGTGACTGATTTTACCTAGTAATGGCCAATCTCTTTGTTTAGCTTAACCGGCCACATTAATCAAAAGAACTGCTCTGGTTTCACAGTTGGGTCCCTTCTGAGGTGCTGTTCTCTTCTTTCACTGGGAACAATCATGGCTCCACAAAGGTAAGTCAACTCAAAGGATTTTTGCCGAAAACACAATCTGCCAGAAAGTCACTTCTTTGAAGGACTCACCATAAGCCAGCAAAGGCACCAAGGACGGAGGATGACCTTTAAATTCTCACACAGCCTCCCTGCAATGTCAGGAGGTAGGACTGTCACACTGCTCTCTATGTGCTGGCTAAGTGCAAAATGTCCCTGTAGTCCTTGTAATCAGGTTTCTCAACCCCCACAGACTCTTCCATTCTCAGGAGCTTAGGGGAAAGTATTCACATTCTGTCTCTCTGTCTCTTCATCTCTCTGTCTCTCTGTCTCTGTCAGTCTCCCTCTGTCTCCCCCCACATACACACACACACACACACACACACACACACACACACTCAGACACTCACACACACACACACAGAGAAAGAGAGAGAGAGAGAGAGAGAGAGAGAGAGAGAGAGAGAGAGAGAGAGAGAGAGAGAGAGAGAGAGAGACTCCTAGGAAGCTTTGACAAAGTGTGGCCAAAGGATTGGGTGTGGAGAAGTTAGGTGTCCCTAGCCTTTTGACATCATGATAAGAAGCTGTCATCTTTAGAGTTCACACTTGAGAAGCAAACTTTGGCATTCCAGAAATAAAACACAAAGATTCCCTGCCATGTTCCAGCAAGTTTATGTTTGTGTTGAGCTGTACTCATGGTGGTCCTGGGAAACATGTGACTTCTAATATAATGCATGCACAGAGACCTCTCAAACCAACGTCCCTGCACAGAGCAGAGCAGAGCTTTGGAAGCTTCTGTACTGATGCCTTATGCAGGTGAGAGGCCTGCTTACAAACCCAGCCTGCTGCATGCTTGATCCAGACACAGTTTTGAAAATGGAGAAATGGGACTGAGTTCTGAACAATGGCCTCATTCACAGTGCATTGGGGCACGGCAGCTGGCCACAAGATGTGAAATCTCAGAACATCTGCAAATCTACTCGTTCCATCCAGTCAGATACAGCCATGGAGGCCAAGGTGGCCATGACAATCCCCTGTAAACCCAGGGGCTCCAAATTCAGGTTTCCCTTTCTTTATGTTCTCCAACCTTGAGCGATGGAGCGGGAGCATCTTCATATGGGGAAAAGAAGACACTCAAGGCAGACAAAGAGAAGACCTGACTTTAAGGTTTAACAGAGACTGCATTGGAATCTGGAATGCTGGGAAGTATGTGGAGGGTGGATTACAATCTGTGGAGGCCAAATGGGCATTTTCTTCAGAAGTGTAGGCACTGAGGAGTTGTTCCTTGTCCAGCAAGTGTCCCCAACATACAATCATGCAAGGACCCCTAACTAGGCTTATTTGCTGAATTTGTTTTAAGCTGATAAAGTAAGACAGGAATAGTTGAGAAGAAAGATGGATTGATTCGGAGGAAGAGAGGGTAATGGAGAGCTGATGTCACCATAGTACATTCTACATATGTCTAAAATTGTCAAAAAGAAATGGGGAAGTACCATTTGTAACACTGTGGAACACACTGTTAAATCCATTATACCCTCAGAACAGAGCAAAGAACCCCATGCACACTGCACGATCTCACATGCAAAATCCAGGTTAGACAGATGCTTGTGTGTATCTTCATGTGTACCCAGACGCTGTCTCCCCAAGGTGATGGAGGGAATTGTCTCCACTGGGTTCTCTTGAGGAAGAACTCTGAGGCTCTAATGTGGGAGTTCTCAACATGTGGGTAACAACCCCCAAAGACTAACAGAAAGCACAGATATTTTACATTACAGCTCACAACAATAGTAAAATTTGAGTTATGAAGTAGCAATGAAAATTATTTTATGGTTGGAGGTCACAACACGAGGAACTGTATTAAAGGGTCACAACCTGAAGGAAGTTGAGATCCTGGTTCTAAAGCAATAGGATAACAGAGAAATGTCATTTTTACTGAGCTTGTGTTTGAACTGAAATCTAATTTACAGCATAACCAGAACATCAGAAAACTTAAAATCACTCAGACAAAAACTAAAGCTGGTTGCCGAGGTAGGCCACTGAGTATCAAATGTCTGTCTCTTGCCCACCTTACTCTGCTCCATCATCTCTGCTACCTCAGTTTACCTTTCTGTAATATAAGGACACTGGGCAGTCAATGGCACGGTAAGGGGGAATGGATAAGTACAAGGCTGGCAGAGATCCAGTTCATTGATGCAGATTAAGGTAGGCACTTTGGGGATTCGAGATAGGTCCTTAGATGTCTCAGCTGGCCCTACTAGGAGGTGAGGCTCCTTGAAGCTATTTACTGAGATGTTATGTCATAGGGTACCAGAGAGAGAGAGAGCATGCTTGACCACAGTCCCCTGTGTCTCCCCTCTCCTCACCCCACTCTCTCATAAGTCACCAGCCCTGATTCTCAGGCTAAAACCTCAGTGTCAGGACCATCTGTCAGTAGACTTGACTGACTAGTCACTTCCCTGCCCTGGAGATGATTATGTATCTGTAGGTCTAAAACTAGAGCATTTATGAGAATTATCCAAAGGAATTATTAAAGCACAGATGAGCGAGCCCAGCTCAACATTTCTGAGTGAGCAGGTCTGGAAGATGCTAAAGAAGATGTATTTCCAGAATGTTCCCAGGTGATGTGTATATTCTTCCCTAGGTTGGGGAGCTCATTTCAAGAACTGAGACACAAGGGAATTGGGGTGAACAGCAGACTACCCTTTCCTCTGAGACTGAGCTGTATAGCTCACTCATATGCCAACACAAGTCTGTCCCCCAGTGTAACCACTGGGTACACAGCAATACCATCAGAAGTTTGGATCCATGGTGTCAGTGTTCCTCATGTCTGTGTGACCCTAGACTATGAAGGCATCCTTTCTCAGCTCAGGTTCTTTTCTAGAGAATGGCCATGATAGTGACAGCACATCCTTCCAGAATGAAATGGAAACTGAGTAGGGACATGAAAAGCAGTTAGACAATGGTTTTGGGGGGGCAGCAAGGAAGGTTTGGTGCTTTAAAGCACTTTCTGTCCTTATAGAGAACTAGAATTAAATTCCAAGTATGCATAGCTCACAACCTTCTGCTTCTAGGGAGGGCATCCATTCTCATCTTTGAGCATCCTTGGGCACATCATACTCATGGTGTGTATATATACATGCGGGCAAAACCCTCACATGTAAAACAGAAATAAATAAAACCTTTTAAAAATGAATATGGCTTCATTTTTGGTAGATATTGGCTCATAGGGACATTCATGACACTGTTAATTGTATCATTTTTATCACTACCAAAAGGCACATATTTTGTCATGGCCTTCCTGATTGGTTCCAGTGCCTGATTTTGTTTGATTGAGAATTCTTTCACCTTGACTTTCATCAATCCAACCCAGCCATGTCCCGATGACTGGGCTGTCAGGACCAGATCTCCTCATCCTCACCCTCAGCATCCTTGACGTCTGTTTTCTGTGGCCTTGTCTGTGATCACAAGGCCCATTGAACTATCTTTTCTTTTCTGAACTTCTCCACAGTGTTTCCCTCTGTACATGTGCTCCCAGAACCTTCTATTCAGCACATTTTTAAATCATAATTATTGGTTATATGTCTGGCTCTTGCTTAGGCACAGAACCTGTAATTTATTTTTCCTGTAGCATGAGGCATTGCCATGATGGACGTAATAGGTGCTCAGTAAATGATGCCCTTGTCAACGAATGTCTGCTCTGCCCTTTGGAGTCTGATTTCAGACATGTAGGGAATACTCCAGCTTGGCCTCTTTCTCTGGGGACACGATCCTAACTCACACCCCCCCCTTTTTTAACCACAATCCCCATTTGTTCTCCTGACTCTGGTTCTCATGTGAAATGAGAAGTGAGCACAGAATGTGGCATGGAATGAAAGCCAAGCCAAAACTTGAACACCATGGATGAACTTCAAACAGGGACTTAAAACATCCAAAATCAGAACCAGCTTTGCCAGGACAGGGTAGGAGCAATGAGGCACTTGGTGGCTCTCTCAGATGTTCTGGAAGCACCCTTTGATTTCATCTATTTTGAATTAAATTGATTGAAATTCAAAGCCCAAGCCAACATACCACATTTCCTTTGGTCAGAAGTGAAGTGTGAAAACAGTGTTTTGCATTCCCGGTTGGATGCCCAGCTCAGGGTTTGAAGTGTGACAGGCTGTGGAGGTTTTGGGTTACTGGAAATTTCAACATTCCTTTGGCCCAATCTTTCAGAGGAATTAGAGAAATTGAAAACAAGGAATTGTAAGGGCCCAAATTATCAGAAGGGCTTCCATGAGGATTCCCCGAGACTCTGCAAATTGCCTGGGCACTGAAGGCATCCAAGTGTGGCTGCCCAGTGCTGATGGTGCCGTAGCAGGATAAGGAGGGAGTGAAGTCACAGAAAGTCCTGTGCCCCCGGGCAGGTTCCAGTTCATAGAAGGTGAGCACACTCTTCCTGATACAGGTAGAAAATGAAGGGCACTGTGTACTCACAGTAGAGTTGTCTTTGACATCAGAAGGGAAACCCTTTAGACCAAGCAAAGGTTATCTGCCTTTCAAAAAATTGTATGTGTGTGTGTGTGTGTGTGTGTGTGTGTGTGTGTGTGTGTGTGTGTGTGTGTGTATGTGTGTGTGTGTGTGTGTGTGTGTCCAGGTGCACCTTAGTACATGTGTGTTTGTGTGTGGCTATGTGTGTCAGAACATGTGTGACGGCAAGAGGACAATATTTTGACATTAGTATTTTCCTTCAATCTTTGATTCTGGGTCTCAAACTCAGCTTATCAGGCTTGAGCAGCTAGCACCTTTACCCATTGAGTGAGCATCACATCAGACCAGTCAGTCTTTACATTGGACACTTGTTAAGAACTTTCTAAACAAATCTGTGTAGCTGATCACTATATTAAGGTCTAATTGTTTTCTCAACAATATCCTTGGAATTGGTCAACTACAAAGGTCGAGGTACACTTCTTCTCTAAAAGCGATGAAATCACAGGAGCACTTGTAACCACTATAAGACACTGGTGCAGAGCATAGCCCAAGGGAGGCCAAATTTCAAGACTTCAAAAATTGAGGGAAACTGAATCTGACTTGAGATGCTGAGTGTTGGTGGCTGATGCATGTTGGATCTGCATGGAGGCTTAGGGACTCCTAATCACACAGGGCCAAGAGACAAGGCCAGAGCCCTCTGGAAGAACCTCAAAATGCCATTAAAGCATGTGTACTTGAAAGACTTAGAGACAATATAAAATTCTGAAATCATAAGCAAACAAAAGGGGCATCTGACACACACACAGAATAAATCAATACCATTTCTAATTCTGAATATCCATCCCTATAACCACAGGTAAGTATGACTTTTAACCCTCTTCAAAGAAACTTCCCTTTAAAACATAGACTTCAGAACTCCACAGGCAGTTAAAATGTAGACACCAAGTGACCATAAGAGCTCATCCTCATCTGATATGTCTACGCGACAAACTCATTCCTGAGGATCAGGGAACATTGTGGAAAAAGATATAGAAAGGCCTTAGGAATCAGAGGACTTGCCTTGGAGAGAAGGCAAGTCGGAAAATAGAACAAGCTTCTTTCACCCTGCCTGTATAGAGGGTTCCAGGAGAAGCACGGCTCAGATCAGAGGTGTGTTTTCTCCCTTCAAAGATCCAAAATAAAAGTAGTTTTTGCATTCCAAATTAAGGAAAAATCCCTCACAGGTATGCCCCTTCATTTTAAGGTTTTAGTTAATTCCAGGTGACAGCAAAGTATTAGCCATCAGAAATGTCTATAGGGATAGGGGAAATTTCACAAGGTCCCACCCCTAGTTGAAGAGCTACAGGCAATCAATGGCTGTTGAGAGAGACAGAAACAGTCTTTTCCAAGGATGATCCTGGTAGGTTATCTTATCACAAATTGTCAGCCCTAAGCCTAAGAGCAACGCAAATTGGATTAGGAGAGAGAGAGAGCGCACAAGTATGTGTACATAAGTGTGTGTGTATGTGTCGATGTCTGTGTAAGCGTGTATGCATGTGTATGTATGCATGTATGTATGTGTAACTATATAAATGTGTGTGTTTGTATCTGTGTGTGTGTATGTAAATGTGTGTATGCATGTGTGTATGTGCAAGTGTCTATGTGTGTGTGAGAGAGAGTGTGTGTGTGTATGTGTGTGTATGCATGTGCACACATGTAACAGTAATATGTTTGAAGCCATAAATTTGAGAGAAAGTAAAGAACACACAGGAGGAGTTGTAAGTGGGAGAGCAAGGTAGAAATGATGTAAACACTGTATTCATGTATACAATTCTCAAATTGATGAAGGTATTTAAATTCAAAGCAAGTATATGTAAGCACCTGACAAGAGAAAATCAAAATACAAAACTTTATATAATAATTAGATTTAAATATAAGCAAGCATATTAAACATTTTAACCACAATGACCACAATGGTGTTTATAAAATATCTTACTCCAAACTGCAGAGACAGAGATCTTATTCCTTTAAAGAATATTTAGACAATTCACCAAAAGACACAATGTCCTTGGTCCTCTGAAAATAACCAATACATTTTAAAATAATAGGATATACAGAACCCATGATCTGATTCTTCTAAAACTAAATAGAGATTAGTTACCATAAAACATCTAGAAAATAAACAGATATAAGAATTGAAGCATGTTAATATTTTATCAGAGAAGAAATCACAGAAAAATACAAAATAGTTGGGATTGAGTTGTAATGGGGACACAACATAGCAAAGTTCATGAAATGCAGTTAGACATGTATAGATGGAAATATGTCACTTGTAGGCTTACGATATCAATGAAGACAAAAGTTATCTCGTGATCTTTAGCACAATTATAAATTTAAAATAATGACAAATTTGATACTCATAAGAGCAAAATAAAATGAGAGAGTAAACTAAAGACATCAGTAAAATTAACAAGATAAAATTATCTTTTTACAGTTATTGCTGAGGTAAATGTGGTCCAGGTAAAGTTGATTTTTAAAGAGAAGGTGGAAAACGGCTACTGATATCAAGAATGAATGTGGATAGGCCCTGTACAGACTACTGAGAGAGGAGGATCATCACCTGACCGTGAACCCTGTGAACTGCATGACTGACCCTCTGGCAAGATATGCCTAATGGTGCCCTGACTATTAGGGGTTGCCGGGGCCTCTCTGATCAGGTTTAATGCTTGATTCACATCATGCTTGTCACTAAAAATATGCTAAAAAACCCATGGTTGGGGAGATCAACCCTAAGAAGGGAATTTACTACTATTGCTTTGCTTATTTGCCATCAAATCAAACTACCTTCAAATACTGATGCATATGCTGGTAGACAAATGCCACTCTCAACTGTCACTGGAGAAACTTCTTTTGTGGCTGGTGGTAGTGAATACAGAGACTCTTGTCTGCTCAAGGTGCTGATAACATATTCCAAATAAGTTCTCAGCCTTCAACAGGACGTTCATAATCTAGTGGAAATGTTATAGATGAGAGAGACAGAAAGAATGTGCAGCAAGGCTATGAAATGCTGTCTTCTGGGCATGACGTGGGAATTGCGACCCTGAAATCATAGCAGCTTTGTGTCTGCACTGGGCCTGTACAAGGTTGGGTCTGCCTAGTCATAGCTGACCTCCTATCTTCATTACTGCCCTTCCTTGGATAACAATTAGCTACCGATGGGCCAGGTGGGGTGGGGTTGCTATTCCCAGTAAAGTACCCACTGGTGGATCTAGTGGGCTCCAGTGGATATTTCCCACCTGTGGCCATGAAGACAGCTCTGATTAAACTCAGTGGGTCCCAAAACAAGACAAAAAGACATGACCATTGAAAAGAAATGTGTATGGAGGAGAAGTGATTGACAGGAAAGAAAGAGAAGGTATACAGAGAGTAACCGGAATATTCTATCTACATGTGTGAAGTTACCACAGAAAACATTTTCTTAGTAAAAAATTTCTTTCTACCTAAAGGCAACCTAGGAAGGTGAATAGGAACATTTAAGGTCTGAGGAGAACAGTTGCAAAACATATCTAATAGAAATCCAAAATAGTTAGAGAATCCCTATAATTTAAACTAAAAACAATGGAGAGTTAATTTTAAAACAAATAGCTGAGAAGTGACTGCAAACTTTTCTAGTTTATCAGATACCAGGACATGTAGTTAAAATCACAAGACACCACTTTGCACCCAGAAGAAAAGGTAAAATAATAAATGTCTGTGACCATCAGTGAATGTGGAGATGGGAGCTTCCATCTTGCCCTTTCCTGATAGGTTTGGAGCCTGAGAAGTGCCTTTCAAAAATTTAGACTATTTTTTTAAACTATTTTATTTCATGCGCATGTTTTACCTGTAAGGCTATATCTTGGATCCTCTAGAACTAGAGCTATGGTTGATTGTGAGCCATTATGTTGGTCCTGAGAATGGAACTCAGGCCCTCTGCAAGGGCAGCAGTTGCTCCTAACTCTGAGCCATCTCTACATTCTCAATCATGACTGACCCTTTATCTTCGTAAATTTTAACCCATGAATTTATCCAGCAGAAAGAAAGACTTCTTTCTCAGACAAACTAACACAGAAATACCAATGGT
Organism: Phyllotis vaccarum; assembly: GCA_033318265.1. Taxonomy (NCBI): domain Eukaryota; kingdom Metazoa; phylum Chordata; class Mammalia; order Rodentia; family Cricetidae; genus Phyllotis; species Phyllotis vaccarum. The sequence goes on from JARWLC010000006.1 coordinate 43,950,531, forward strand.
GACTTCATTCTTTATGGCCTGGAACTAAACAACGCAAATGCTATTCACAGAAAATTGAAGGATCTAGGAGGAATTTGGAAAGGGAGAAAATATGGTCAAAATATGTTGTATGAAAATTTTAAATAGAAAAAAAAATGATAGCAAAATCACAATGTAGTGAAGCATTTCCCAGAAATAAAATTGACAGTATGTGCACACAACATGTCAGGACAACCATGTTCAACTTGGAATTTGCATTACAACCCCATTTATACAAGGCTCCAGAGCAGAAAAAAAGTTATGAAGGAGAGAAATTCACATAGTTTTGGCACGTATTGAAGTCAGAAAAGGCAATCCTACCAGGATGAGCTGGGGAGTTTATGGGGAAAAAAGCGCATTCCATATCTTGGCAATGGTGCGTGCTTCACAGGGGTATGGTTTGGGTTTGGGTTTTATTTTTTAACTTGTCAAATTATTCACTTAAGCCTTGTCCATTGAAAACTCTGCAAAGTGAATATTAAAAAAATATAAGTAAACTTCAAAATTTAGGTTCTAGGCTTGGAAAGTAAGCGATTCTCAAACCTAGTCACTCTGTGTGTGTTCTAGACTCCAGCAAACGTGTTACTGTGTGGAAGACAATGGGATGCTGAGTCCTCACATCATAAAAGGAGTTTTGAGTGAGGAAAAGGGAAAGCTAACTTTAGCCTGAAGTTTTTGGTGTGAGGAGTAGTTTAGAGACTTTTAAAATAAAAATAAAGAAGTAATTGAGAGAGATATTGATTTGTTATATATGCCATAATTTTCACTTTCATACTTTCTAGATCTTCTTATGTGTGACAATTAAAAGGAGGTTATCTGAGTGTGGTGTTGCATGTTTTTAATCCAGACACTTAGGTAGCAGAGACAGGCAGAACTCAGTGTCTTTGAGGCCAACCTGTCTATTCTACACAGCAAGTTCCTAAAGGATCTCAATGTGTTTGAGGCCAGCCTTCCTGGTCTACACAGTAAGTTTCTGTCCAGCCTGCAGAGACCCTGTCTCAGAATGACAACAAGCCAGATTACCAATGGCCAAGGCAGAGTGGCAAGTTCACACAATCAGACCATTCGTGACTGAAAACCTGAGGTCCCCTCCCCAACCTATGGTCTCCTGGATCCCTATCATCACAGCCTGATTTTCTGGGCTCATGCTACACCTGGTCCCTCTCCCCAATGGTGACTGAAGAGACCTGCCTGACCAGCTCTCCTGTCTGCTTCAACAAACCCTGGATGAAGCCTTGTCTTCAAAGGCAACACTTTACCTGATCACACAGGCTCAGAGACACCCCAATACCAAATGGCACGTGGCACATGAGAGATCCACTCACTTCTCCTTAGGCAAGTAGGGTTGTCTAGTTCTCAGAAGAATGTGGTGAATGTGTGTTGGGGGTTTTAACATTGTATAAACCCTACAGCCAGTCTGTGATTTCATTCCTTAAATCCTGAGCTCTGGGGCCTCCAGTATTTTTTAAAAATGAAATTGTTGCTTCATTTAAGAGGGATCTAATTCTTATTATTCAAAGTGCTGTTGGCAGCTGACACATTGAGAAAATTATCAAAATATAATTTAACTGGCATTTTGGTAATGGGCAAAGAAAACTTTCACTCTGCTGTTTGCAAGAATACCATACACACAAAAACTTTTCTTTTTTTACTCTATTTAAAATAAAACATTGGGAACTGTGTTCTGTATCCACATCCATTGCATTCAATGGATAAAATGATTCTAATTGTCTATTTTATTAGGGGAGAATCATGAGGGTACAGGAATTTCTAACAACTCCAATAAGGTCTAATGCTATGGAATGTTAGTGTGCTTTGCTCTGTGAGAAGACGGAAGCATGGGGACCCCATCATATGCTGCATTGTGGATATTTTTCCTCCTACACCATCAGCCTGCCTCTACCTGTCACAATCTTTGTCACCTGCCTTCCCAGAACCAACCTGTCCTCTTTAATTTTTTTTCCCCTGCCCATAATAGCATTTCTTGGTTCCTTCCTCTACCCCAGGGTGGAAGGCACAGAAGTGGGCAGCCAAGGGCTCATTCTGTCTCTTCCACTCATCCAGAGGGCTCCCTTGTAGGGTCTCAGCCTCCAAATTGTGAAACTTGCTCATGACTATATATAAACATTGGCCTCAGGTCATCAACGATGGAATAAAAGTACTTGACCAAAGTCAGAGACTGGAAGGTGACAGGACCAGAAAGAGCTTGAGGAGCCTTGCATGGGAACTTGGTTAAGCTTGTGGGACAGGTTGAAATGTGGCAATGTTTGAAAGTAAAGTTGTTGTATAGGCATTGGACATACATGAGCTCATTGGTATGCTCTAAGCCAATACAAGAGCACTCTTATGAGTATGGACACAGCCTTAGCTGGGTTTTGTTGTTAAAAAATACTTGCATCTAGCTAGGTTATGAAGAAAAGAGATCTCATTGGCTCATAATCCAGGTGGCTGGAAATTCCAAATGTCTTATATCTCTGATGAGATCCTCACAGCTACATTATAATGCTTGCATAGAAATGGGAAGGGAGATGGCCACATGCAGAGAGTACACGAGTGGAAGCCAAGAAGCAAGAAAAAATGGAGAGGGTTCAGAGTAACTTCTTTATAACAGTCCACTCCTTGTGGGGGGCAGACTTAGCAGTCACACAGGAGGACATGAATCATTTTCCATCAGCAGATCATTTTCTATTAAGCCCTTCCTCTTAAAGGTTTGCCATTTCTAAGTACTACTGAACCGGAGGCTGAGTTTCCAGCCTACAAACCCTTGTAGAATACACATAACCTCTGCAGGCACGAACTAGTGCAAAATGTGATGAGGAGGCAGAGAGCAGAGCTACACACTTAAAGTCAAGGTGACTGCTTCCTGTCACTCTCCAGAAGCTACGGAGGGGTCTGGAATACAATCTGTTTCTATCTGCCCACAACAAAGCAACTTTCCAACATCTCCATCTTGGACATCTAGCCTCCTAAACAGCAACAGAGACATAGCACTTTGGTCCTGCTGTTTATGCCACATAGTATGGTTCTGTTAGCTGCTCAGAGCCTAGGAAGAAGCCAAATAAAATGACAGAAAGGAAGAGTCTGAGAGAACAAGCTGTACACACACACACACACACACACACACACACACACACGCACATGCACACGCACACGCACATGCACATGCACACGCATACACACACACACAAATACACGCATGCATGCACATACACACACACACATGCACTGGCCACAGTTACTTCTTAGAAAACCAGTCAATCTATCTTCGTGACTTCCACTTGGGAGAGACTACTTGGAGTCTCTCAACAGACAAAGAAGTTTATTACAGGAGTGCTGAGGTTGCTGGTGTGTCCCAGGGATCCAAAGGTTGGGCGCTGGGGACTCCTGGAGGCCTGAAGGAATGTGGGTGTGCAGTCTCCTTTCCCCTGGATGTACCCATCAAGCCCTTTCCCACTGCATAACTTCCTTACCTCTGTGTTATGCTCATCCACTTGGTGTTAGGATCCTCACATGCCTAGACACACCCTCTTCAGTGACCTCCAGACAGATCTTCCTCCTGGGTGCCTCATTTATCCCTGAAAATCTCACCAGCCCACAGTCACAGTCCAAGTCCCTAATCAGGCAGCCAGGGCTTGTCTTCTGTGAACCTCAACTTTTCTGCTTCTCTGGGACCACTGAGTTTCCACAGACCAGACTGTTTGCTTCTCTCTGGCTCTCACCTGCTGAGGGCTAATCCTGACTGAGTTTTTCCTCACATCTCTCTCCCACCTTTTTTACTTCTGTCTCCTGACTTTCTATACAAATCAAAAGAACTTACTAGAGAACCTGGTTGGGAAAGCCTCCTTCGAAGGGAACTCATTCAGCACGTGTTTACACTGCATATCATATGTCTGACCTTCATTGTCAAAAAATGAGTGCCCCTCCTGATGAGTGTGATGCTTAGGGCAGAGATGTAACTCCATGGTAAAGCCCTTGCCCAGCAGGCCAAGCCCTGTAAAATAAAAGCAGGATTCATCACCAAGCCCTCACACTGACCTATCCTGTGATATGCTATGTTTTATTGCCTTTGTGATCTTTCTTTTGTTGAAAAGAGTCTCATATAGTTCACGCTGGCTCTAAATTCTCCATCAAGCAAAGATGGTCTTTAACTCCAGATCCACGTGCTCCCCTCCAGCTCCTGGCATTGTAGGTATTGATGACCGCACTTACTTCTTAGGCTCTGATCTGAGACATACCACCTGACTTCTTGGGAACAGCTCGGAAAGAGCACAGGAGATGAGATCAGTCTCTTAAGTACTGAACAACCTTCAAGGTGTCATGATCCTACTGTCTCTTCCCCATTCGGCCCACTCATTTGCTCACAGGGGTGTTAATTTCAACAAACACTGCTGATGGGACATCGTGGGTCACATGGAATTCTAGTCAACACAAGCAAAAACCAAAACAAGATGTTATATTTTATTCATTTTGGAGGTCTATAAGAAGTTGCTTAATTGTGTAATCCTATCTATAAAACAAGGGTGATGTTTCTTAGTGTGTACTCGCATTCTGGATACTGTGTGGGTTAAATAATTCAAATGCAGAAAGCCTTGGAAAACACTGTATAAACATAGGAAGGCCACCTGCAAGTGACGAACTTTGAGGTACCAGCTACTCTCAGGGTGACACTGTAGGACGGGACCCAGGGCTGTCACTCTTGCCCCAGTACCAGAAGGGATACCTATGCACTCTGCAGAGTGTCTCCAATTTCTCTTCTCCCCATCTCTCCCTGTTTTTTCCACCCTTATACTCTCCCCACCATGTTGCTGATGGCCTTTCTGAGATTCAGCATAGCCAGCTGTGGTCCTCTATTCAGAATTCAGAGAGAATGCCCAGCCTTTCATCCAGCTGTTCCATCCTTCCACAGATACCTCAGTCACATTCCCCAAGCTCCATTGCCTTCTTGTGCCCACATTATTGTGAGGGTGACTACTGCCCTAACTAAAAACAGTCTGCTCCCTTCTATTTTTGTTCTGTACCAGACGCCTCAGCCTTCTGCCCCAGCTCCACGCATTTAATCTCACACTCATCCAAACTTGAGATGCTTCTTATTTTCAGATGGAGGAAAACCAGTTCAGAGTTTGTTCAAGGTCATGTGCAAGACCATGACAGAGCTGACTTTAAATTCACATTTTACTGCATTCAAGACTCACCTATAGCCATCACATGATCTCCCTGGGCCAGGGAGATTATATCTTCCGTTTCACTAAGCAGGTGAAGGTTTGGGTTTCTCTAGACATGGCATGGGGATGCCTAGTGGGTCTATTCTCCTGTCACAGTGGCTTCTGGCTGTGTTATACTGTTCGGTCCAATCAGAGGGTCTCAAAGCTCAGGCAGTCTAGTCAGCGTAAGAAGAGAAGCTGGTAAAGCTGGTATCTGTCTCTACCCCTTACTCCCGCCCCCATCCCCAGGAGTGAAAACCTATGCACACAGTAAGACTAGCATGAGGGCAAAACTAAAAGCTATCAACAGGACTATGTGCATTTTATTAGAACCAAACAAACTGTAGCTGTAAACATCTCAGTGCTGGTAAAATTGCGGGCTTCTTTGAAATCTGATGTCTTTATTTTTAAATGTGTCTGTGTTTTTAAAGAAAAAAAGGAAAAAAGAAAAGGAAGAAAAAGGGAAGGAAGGGAGAGAGAGAGAGAGAGAGAGAGAGAGAGAGAGAGAGAGAGAGAGAGAGAGAGAGAGAGAGAGAGAGAGAGAGATCTGGGCATCTTTCCATTCAGCCATTGTGGAAGAGGGACTTGGGGAGGGATCCAAAACTGAGACCTGAGAAATGAAAGGGGCATGGAGGCTTGTGTCCTGGATTAGCACATTAATTAAAAGCAAGTTTTCCTGTCTTGAGGACCTTCGCCCACCCCAGGCCCACCAACCACTAACCACAGTTATTTCACGGGGTGGCTCTTTGTCATATTTACTGATACACTCAGCCTCAAATGTTGTGGTTCAGACAGTTCATTTGAGGAGTGGGGGAGAATTCATCCATAAGAGGCTGCTGACATAATGGGAAGCCGCCAGCTTTAACCCTCTCTGTGATAAGCCCCACCTGCCCACCTCCCAGAGCACTGAACAGGACTCCATAGCTGGGGGCCTCCTGCCTTCTCACCTCAGGCCTATGTCCTTCTTTCTGTCACTGTGGGGTCTCCTCACTAACCCTGAACCATCTTAACCGAGCCTGTGGCCTCTCTTCATGCCATCAATGCCCAAAGCCAAGCCTCTAGTTTTGATAAATCTGTCCTGATCTCTTCCATGTCTTTAAAGGGCATGGGGATAAGAACAAATCTGGAAACTTCTTTCAGAGGACACTCTTCCAAATCACACCAAGATTAAAGACAGCCTTCCAGAAGGCTCACAGCCTTCCCTCAAGCTACACCCACTCTTGATCTTGCACCTGTGCAAGTTCTGACCCTCCATCAGAATTCCCGAGGTAGTCAAATTTAGTCACTCCAAAAATCCACTTGTCACTTTTTTGTGTGTCTTATAATACCAATGAGATCATTTAAGTCTCAAATTGTTGAAAGAGGAAAACATGAAATGCATTACCTCCCAGCAAATAAGATTCAAACTGTCACCTGCCTTTGAGAGCCTGGGAGGTTTCCAGCACTCCAGGAAGCAAAGGCTGCTAAATTTTGCAGAGGAAGTATTTAATATTAGGAATTTCACCCCTTCCCAACCTGCGAGGTGTGAGAGTATAAAGTATAGTTTTCCTCCTGCTGAGATCTCTGGGGAAAAAAAAATCCTCTGTTTTCTGTTTAAGTGCTGGGGAATGCCAACTTCTCAGGTCTGTGAGGCAGTGATTTTATAACAACACAAGACTGTTGGTTTATACCGGTGCAGGAAATCAAGTAGCGGAAGTAAGACCTGAGTGGGAGGACAGAGGACAGACCAGTGTGATTTGCTGGGATGAGACAGGATGATCATGTAACTGATTAAAAGGGGGCAGGAATGAAGTGAGGGAGGGTAAAACGGGAAGAGGCAACATAAATGAATTCTTATTCTGGAATTAAAATGGCACCAGTTCTCCTAAAACAAACTGACAATTATAGCAAAGTTGAAGAACACAAAGTTAATAAATAGACATTAATTGCTTTCTTGAGTGGCAGCAGTAAACAATTAGAAGCTGAGATTGAAAACACACATCTTTTATATTAGCACCCCAAAAACAAGACAGTCAGGTACAAATCTAATAAAATATGTAGATGATGTGTGGGGACATCTATAAAATCTGATCAAAGAACTCAAAGAGGGATATGATGCACAGATGACAGTCTGTGTTCACAGATAGCAAGACTGCCATCAAATGTCAGTTTCCCCAGCTTGATCTGTGGATCTAAATAATTCCTACCAACGTTCCAGAAACACACTTTGAGGATACCAACAAGATAACTGTAAACTTTATTTAGACTAGCAAAAGATTCAGAATACCAAGTTCAGTATAGACAGAGAAGTAAATGGAAGGTTGGCCTTTCCAATGCACTGTAAAAAGACAGTAATTAAGCCATACATGCAAAAGAACTAGTTAGTGATTAATGGAGTGGAATAAAGTTCACAAATGTACACAGGTATGATCAAACGATTTTACCACCAAAGTAGAAAGATAACATGAAAAAAGATTATCTTTCAGAAAATGGTGCTGGAACCAACAGAAATCCACATTGGGGGGGTGGGGGAATCAGACACAGTTGATATCCCTCGCAGGAATTAACTCAAATGCATGATCCTGTAATGGTTAATTTTAATTTTCTACTTGTCACCATCTAGAATCACCTTGGAAGAGAGTCTTAATGAAAAACTGTCAAGATCAGATTGGAGTGTCTTGATAATTACCTTGGCAGATAGACGGACAGCAAGATAGAGGAACAGACAGACAGACAGATACATAATAGACAGACAGATGATAGGTGGATATATAAATGGTAATGATAAACAAACAGACATAAAATGGGTGGATGTATCAGCTGTTACTCAACTTGCCTTCTTTGTCTCTCTCTCTCTTTTTTTTTTTTATTTTGGTTTCTGTGGTCAGTCTTTCCTGTGCTTTAGCCAAAGATTTCTTCTTCTGTTTTAGAAACACCCACTGTGTCATCCCTTCCCACCTAGGGGCTAAGGGTGGAACTGCCTGGTTCCTTCCTACTGAAATTGTAAAGTTCTGTTCCTGAATGGCTGAATTTCAAAAATGTTGAGTAAAAGATACAGAGGAAACAGTCTCATCATGAGACCTTCCGGGAGCTCTCGGGACCATTCACTTCCCTTCTGTTCAGGATTAAGCATCATCTTGGGCCTTTGTCTTTAGAACTTTCAGTTGCTTACAGATTTATCTAGGTTTTCTCTACATGTTTAACAATATGACAGTCACGGCATAGCCATCCTTGGTCTCCATGGTGTTTAGTTTCATGCCCTTAAAATATAAAAACAGATTTAAAAATATCTCAGACAGTGATGGTATAATATTGCATATAACATACATACAATATCCCATGCACTTCAAATCTCTTGATGGCTTTAATGACTTGTACTCTTTAAATGATATGTAGACAGTTGCAGCACTGTTGATTAGGGGACAGTGACAAGGAAAAACATCTGCACATGTTCAGTACAGATGTGACTATTTCTATTGGCAGATGTAGATCTCACAGATATGAAGGGCTAACTGAAACACACAGCAGATTTCCATTGTTGAATGTCACTGGGAGAAGCATCATTCATAAGGTCTCCATGCATCCCATCAGCATCCCAGGCAAGGCTCTTTGGAAGCAGCACCTAGAAACAATGGATGGCTTATCTGCAGATTGCAGATTCCAGTCCAGGCTCTCCATACACATCTTGCTTCTGTGGGCAGCCTGCTCCCATCCCAGGTTGTGAATCACCCGCCTTGGGGATATAGTGGGGTTAGTATCCCCACCTTCAGCCTAAGGTTGAGTAAGGATTCAATGAGTCAGTAAGTACACATAGCACTTAGACAGGGTTGCTGCCTCACAAACAACGTGACATAATGATGCTACTGTCCTGAGTTTATTGGTAGGGATTGAGTCACATATAGGGCTCCTGGTGATGCCTGAGGCTCTGACTCACCCTAAATTTCTCTTCCATGGAGTCTCAAGCAAGAGGGTAAATGTGGGACTTATACTTGTCTGTTCCACTAACTAGGTGGAAGACGGGGCTTTGAATTGAGTCTGAATATGATGACACAATGAACCCAACCACCTCCTCTTCTTTTAGCTCAGTGGCTTTGCTTGACGTTTTATCTTTTCTGGTTATGTTTCCTCATTAGTAGGTTATTAAACTCCTTGTTGAGAGTAGGAGAGGATTAACAAAGTCAATATGTGGGAAGTTTCCAGAACCTCATTAAAAGACAGTCATAAGGGCTGGGAAGATAGCCCAGGGTGTAAGAGTCTTGCTGTGAAAGACTAAGAGCCTGAGCTTGAGCCTAGAACCCAAGCGAAAAATCCACGTGTGGTGGTGTGCACCTGAGATCACTGTACTGAGGATGTGGACACTGGTGGCGCACTGGCACCCACTGGCCAGTCAGTCCAGCTGAACCAGAGGGTTCCAGGTAAATCTGAAATGTTTGGAAATAAGATGGATGACATTCTGGGAAACGGCACCTAAGGGTGACCTCTGGCTTGCATGTGCATATGCAAAGCATCCCCCCCCACACACACACACATGAATAGGCACACACAAGTTCACACTCACAATACACCCATACAGTCTTTTAACGCAATCTCAAAAGACACTGAGTATTTACCATCCCCAATGAATTGTGTCTCAGAATGTATCTGCCCTAGACAGCTTTGTCCTGAGAAAGGGAAGGTAAGGTAAATGTTGTGACCACTTTTCTTGCTATGTCTTAAACACCTGCCTCAACTTGCTTCACTTACCACATGCCACCGAAATGGCACACATGAGTCACTTTTCTGTGCTCTGGTGAGACTTGACCCAGGATCTCTGATGGACCTGTAGTATGAGGGTGTTGGTTTGGACTAGCCTTATAGTTTGGACAATGTCCATTGTTGTTTATTTGGGCTAGTAATCTCAAAGTCTTAAAGAAACACACAGATGCTTATATTAATTTTATGTTGTTTGGCCTATGGCCAAGCATATTGTTAGCTAGCTCTTGTATCTTAATTTAACTTATTTTTACTAATTTGTCTTGTCACGTGGCCCGTGGCTTATTTATTTTGTTATATTTTGTTTTATGGGTGGCTGGGTCATATCTCTCTTGACACTTTTTAAAAATATACGTTTAGATTTTTTTGTCTATTTTTAGGGTGCCTGCCATAGGCCAAAACAGTCTCTTTATATACAGCATAAAGACATCATGGACCTTTCCATTTAGGAACAGAGCCCATGGATGAAGATTCATCTCCATGGCAAAACAGATGTTGCTTCCCTTGCTGGTAAATGACTGACTCCATTCCTCGCCAGTTGGTGAGTTTACACCTTCAGAGAACAGCCTGCAATCTCAGCTTTCACCAATAACACTGGACAATTCCTGGAGCTGGAAAGACTTGACATAGATTTTTCTTTAGACTCTCCCCACAGAACCAGTTTGACTCACTGCATCTGCTCAGTAGCTCGGTGAGAGAGGCCCCATGGCTGGTGTCTGCTGATGAGCAAACTGAGGCAGCTCCACAGCAATGATGAGGAGTCAGAGACTGGTACTGTCCTCCACCTCTAAGATTTCAGAATGTCTCCCACAGACACTGAGAAATGCCTGCCTGAAACAGACATTTCCAGAAAGTCCTGCATCCACTTGTGATGCAGTGTGGATGTATGGCATTATTAGGAAACGAGATTGTAGGCTGCTCTGGAGACTCAGTCACTTTTCAAGAAGGAAAACTTATTATACTGATTTCAGTCACACTCCAAACTCTGAGAAAATACGAACAAGCAGCCAGCTGTTATGTCGCTGACCAGCACCTCAGTTGATAATTCTGCTCTTAGGTCCGGCAAGGGTGAAGTATTCAGAGTCACACTTGGAAACCCTGCTTATGCATGACAAGCACGGAAATCTGCCTTTGTGAGTGGGAAACGTTTTTTAACGCTGATGTATTTACAGTTTTGTTAGTGATTGTCTCCTGCCTCAGCAAAACTGATTCTCAAGAATACATAGCCTCTCCCGGCTCCTGATGCTATGGGGCAGGGATAATTAGAAAGCTACCCACCCTCAACATCAAACGGTGGGACTTACAGCTGTAATCAGTGCCAGCGAGATGCACCTTCCTGGAATTAAGAGTTTTCTCTGTAGTCACAAATCTGTTTTGGGTAAACATCATTGACCACCCACGTGTAGAAACAATTTTTTGTTAGGAAAACTGCTCTCCCCCCCCCACCCCTCTTGTGATTTCATGGCAATGTGCAGGGGCGGGGGCTTTCCCCTGAGAAATTCAATTGGACTTATTTTATTCAAGGCACTGGAGTCTGTGGTGGTGTTGCGGGAGAGATATCACAGTTTCCATAAATGGGATTATGTTTGAGTGGAAAGTTTCTTCCAGTCACACCATATTACTGAGCAGAGACAACAAATCCTGTACTTTTCCTAGAAGAAAAAAAAATGATCATTAAATTTACTCAGATTTTCCTCTTTAAGGCTATACATTCATTGTTCAATAACTGCTTTCCAGATGCCTTTAGCGGCTGTGCAGATTGGGTTTAACTGTTAACTTGAAACTAACAAGAATTAACAGGGACTAGAGTTTCAGCTGAGGATTGCCTCTTTTGTTAATTGATGTACAAAGACCCAGCCCATGTGAGTAGTACTGTTCCTGGATTTGAGACCCTGGCATTCACAAGATTAGAATGACTAATAGTCTAGGAGATGAGCACCAAACACATGCCAGGGCACACACACCTCCCCATGCACACATGCAATACGCACAATAATAATAAAGGGGTGAAATTTAGTATATATTTTCTCATTCAGAATATTCATTGTGGGCTTGCTATACATGACCTATAGCATATGTACATATGTGTATATGAATATATATAAAATATTTCTGTTTTAATTGGTTTCAATACGTCTTAAGATTTTATTATTAATTTCCTTCTTAACCCACTGGTTACAGCATTAACTTGTTTAATTTCTATGTATTTGCAGTGTTCAAAAATCCTTCTTGATACTGATTCCTCAATTCAGTATATTTTGCCCAGAGATGATATTTGGTACAAATTCACTCTTAATAAAAATCATTCTGATTTATTTGTGGACAACTGTGTCATTTCCCTATGGAGGAAATGTCTGTTGCCACAGAGAAAAATAATGGTCTCTAATACTGTGTTTCCTCCACTGATTTCCAGTGTAGATAGATGCTCCACCCATCACAGACAGTGAGGTGTTGAGGTGTCCTACTACTATACAGAAACATTTCTCTCCTTATAATCTACTACTTCTTTATCCTTTATTCATTGTTTTGATATTGGGGTGTATGTTGGCTAGTTTTGGGTCAACCTGACTCATGCTAGAGTATTCAGAGAAGAGGAATCCTCAACTGATAAAAATGCGTCCATAGATCAGGCTGTAGGAGAGCCCATAAAGCATTTTCTTAATTAGTAATTCACTGGGGAGTGCTCAGTCCATTGTGGCTGGTGCCATCCCTGGCCAGGTTCAATAGAAGAACACAGACTTAGAAAGCCATGGAGAACAAGCCAATAAACAGCATCCTCCCTGGCCTTGGCATCAGCTCCTGCCTCCAGGTTCCTGCCCTGTCTGGGTTCCTGTCCTGACTTCTTTCAGTAATGGACTACAATGTGGAAGTGTCAGCCAAATAAACCCTTGCTTCCCCAACTTGCTTTTGGTCAGGGTGCTTCATTGCAATAGAAGTCCTAAGATAAAGTATGTGTAGTCAAAACCATTATTTCCTCTTACTGAACCTACTCATTATCATTAAATAAAGAGATTTTTTTGCTTCTATTATATTTTAACTATAATATATTGCTTTTAATGCTGTAATACAGCAGGAGAAAGTATATGATAGATGGAAGCCAGGGGGCCCCAAGGCAGGTGAAGGACAGTCAATGTGTGTGGGAGCCACAGACACTGTGTAGACAGTACTCATGTGAAGACTTTATTAGAGAGAGTGAGAAGGGAAGAGGGAAGAGAGGACAGAGAAAGAAAAGGAGAGAGGGGGGGAGAGAGAGAGGAAGAAAGAAAGAGAAAGAAAGAAAGAAAGAAAGGAAAGAAGGAAGGAAGAAAGAAAGAAAGAAAGAAAGAAAGAAAGAAAGAAAGAAAGAAAGAAAGAAAGAAAGAAAGAAAGAAAGAAAGAAAGAAAGAAAGAAAGAAAGAGAGAGAGAAAGAAAGAGAGAAAGAGAGAAACAGCAGAAGTGCTTGGGTCATCTGGAAGGAGGGGAGAGGGAGAATGAAGGGGGAGGAGTCTTTTCTTAAGGGGAACTTGACATCGGGACATTGAGTGGGCCAGGTTATTGCTTATTGGCCAGGACTCCAGGAAGAAGCCCAGAATGCTAACATCATATGTACATATAAATTCAGTTTACATGGAGTACTTTTGAAAAGATTTTCTTTTAGTATTGTTATTATTTATGTGTGCTGGAAGTGTGGATCAATATGTGCACATGTGTAAATGTGTTCACAGACTTCAGAAAAGGACGTCTGTTCTCCATGATTTACAGACAGTTATGAGACAAAAAACAACAACATAAAAAATCGGACAATCTTTCTAATGATACTTATGTATCAAAGTGAAAGGCTGGCTAAAAAAAAATATTCCATGCAGGGCTGGGGAGGTGGCTTAGCAGCTGAGAGTACTTTCTGCTCTTCCAAGGGCCACAGTACCCAGAACCCTTACAGGGTTCCTTATAAAATGTCCATTTGTCTATAGGTGACCAAGAGTGTCAAGTTAAAGTTTGGATATGAAATATTTCCTATAAGCCCATGTATTTGGATACTTGATATTCAGATGCTGGTGTCCTTTGAGGAAAACATGTTGCCTTTGTGATAGGAGGCACGGCTTATAGAGATGATCAAAGGTTACACTCTCTTCTGGTTCCACTCCAAAGCCCTCAGTGAATCACTCCAACATCACTTCACCACCACACCGAAGTCTTCTGAAACAGTGAGCCAAGGTACACCCTTCTTGCTTCTGACGTGTTGGGTCACAGCAATGGAAACTGTCGCATACACAATCACACCCACTTCATCTATTTTTTTATTTTTATTTATTTATATTTGTATTTATTATTCTATATACCTATATTTTTAGTTACTTATCTATCATGTTTTCTAATTTATTCTAATTATCTTATTCTTCTATAGTCTTGCTTTATGATTCAGTTACATTTTGCTGGTAGTTTGCTTATTATCTCTGAGCTCCCATTATCTATTGATCTTTGTTCTGTAGCTATGATTAAAATTAAAAACTCCTTTTATTATGAGAAACTTCTTCAAAATCACAGAAAATGAATACTGATTATAAAAAAGGAAGAAAAATAAATAAAAAATAAATACAGTCATGTATGTATATAATAAAATCTGGGTACTTATATTTCTTCCCTTTCCCTAACTAGAACTGTGGTTTCTCATTTTCTGATTTCACATCTCTTAATATTGTCATTGTTTTGCTTTTATATCTCCATGTTAAAGCACAAGTGATCTATGCCCTGTGTTTACACCCTTAGTGTATTCTGAATCTGGATTGCTACTGGATCAGTTCTTTCTTTGGTACTTTGTATTTGATTACTTTTATGCTAAATCAGGTACCACAGCCTCTAATCTGATTTGCTTCACTAATGTGAAGCCTGTTTGATGTGTGGGTAACTGTTCAAAGTGATGTTTCTGTGGGGAGATGATCACAGGGTGGTCTTAGCTGCCATTCTGTTTGGCTTCCCCTTTGTATTATTAATGACATTAAGGCATATCTACTCACATTCATTATCATTCTGAAGCCACAGAAATGTCCAACCCTGAGCAATGGTTGAGTAAATTATTTATCAGCCATATGAAAGCACAATAAGTAGATATTTAAAATACTGTTAGGAAAAGTCAAATAGAAATTTAAAATAGTTGTTAGATAATAAAAATGGAAGTAGAAGCCATAGATGTGCATATCACGTATTTGTGTCTGTTCATAACATTGTGTGAAATGACTGTTTAAAGAAGTAAAATAGTTAAAATAGTAACAAGAAAAGTAGGCTTTAGAACTCTGTTTTTCAAATGTTTTACAGTACAAATTTCAATTCAAATACAAACCATTTTATTAAATCCATCTATCTACTGAGAATAACCTATAAATCACCACAAATTTAGACAAAGGATCTGACAGGAAGATTCACTGTCTACTTTTTGCCCTCCGTTTTCCAAATTACCTGTTTGGGCTCAGAACTGGTGTTTCGGAATATACAAAACATAGTAGGCTTTGCAATGAGAAAAGTATCAACACTGGATCACATTGGAATATGGCTTAGAGACTCTCTTTGTTTACTTTTTGAGTAAATATTCCTACAAAATAATTCAGAGGAGAAAGAATTTACTTTAGCTCACAGTTCTAGAGGGATCCAGCCCATTATAGCAGGGAAGGCATGGTGCAGGAACCGAAGGGCGGTTGTTCACATTGCATCTCCAGTCAGAAAGCAGAGACTGAACAGGAAGCTCCACCCCTCATGATTCACTTCCTTTAGCAAGACTCTACCTCAGAAGAGGTATTTCACAAACTTCCCAAAGGACACCACCAGCTGAGGACCATGTGTTCAGTCACATGAGGCTATGGAGATGCTTCACATTCAAACCACAGTAGACACACACCTCAAATATATCAACACCATCTCTTTGCTAGATCTGTCTATCTTTCATCACCAACTCCTACTTCTGGATTATCAGAAACAAATAATTCACATTTTTTGAGTGTTAACTGTGTTCCTGACACTTAACTTGAATCATTGCATTAAATCTTTATGACAGTCTATGAAGAAATCATAAAATATTTTATGTGGGATGTCAGAACCAGGGTGTAACCACGGCATCTCTATCCACTGTCCTCTTTCAATAAACAACTATGTCTTCTGTTACCTCTTCTGTGTCTCACACAGAGTCCCTGGCACTATACCTGGGTGTTGTTGTCATCATAACACATTACTACACCTACTTATTTGCATTTTTATACTCAGTAATTTTTTCTTGTTTTTATATGTTTAGGAAATATAAAGAGAGTTTTGGGAGTGTTTTGTTTGTTTGTTTGAAGATTTTAAATATTTACTCATCAAATGCAGGAGAATATTTGTTTTCAGAATTTCAATTTTTTAAAAAATCATCACAGTTGGGAGAGAAGAAATGTTCTCTGGGCTCCCTTCTGCAGTGAGACACCTGTGTGGGTGTCTGCAGAAACAACACTGTCAATTTCTATATGGAAGCCGCTTAGCTTCTTTCAGCAGGGTCAAAGCCATAGTCCTTGAGCTGGCTTATGGCGTGCCTTACTCTCCCAGCATTTCCCCTTCTAGCCTGTGCTCCAGCTGTGACCCATTTCTAATCCATCTTGTTACCCAATGTCCAATTTAAGCCTTGCTCTCTGAACTGGTCAAGCTCTTCCATACATCTGAGTCTGTATGTCCAGCAGAAGCATGGCTTTCTGTAGAGGACAAGCTCCTGGACCTATGTTGCTCTAAAGATCTCACCTCTTCCTCAAGGTATCCCAGTGGCAGAAGTTCCTCTTTGGGAGTGTGGCCTGAGACCTTGGACTCTCAGCACCCAGCCTTGGGGATTATGCCTAAGCCAGGTTCAGTGAGCACTTGTGAGATTTGATCTTGCCCACCGGGGTGCCAGCCTTGTTCTACCAATTCTAGCACATGGGGGAGTATGTGTTTATCATAAAGACCAGGAGGAGGAAGTCCAGAACTTAAATAAAGTAGTGGATGGCGACAATAGCTGGGGAGGGAGGCCTCATGCAGGAGGCTCTCGATCTGTTCTCAGCTCACTTCCTCCCTCCCCTCATCCTGCAACCACACTTGCTTCTCCCCCCCCCCCCCATATCACTGGATTTAATTTTCTCCTTATTAGGAATATGTGGCAGTCATCACTTCAACCCCAAACTTCACATATCCTATTTTCTCCTAAACTTCTGCAACAAAATACAGCCCTGTTAGTCAGTCTCTGTCCTCTAAACTCCTACATCATCCTTTAACTGATGTGTTTGGAGTCAGATGATCAAGTCTAAACCAATAAGGTAGCCAAGGGAGAGTGAGATTCTTCCACTGTGGGGAGTAAAGACTCAAGGCCAAGGAGTCAACTAAGAAGTCACAAAGCTGTTCTGACATATCCACAGAGACCACACACACACACACACACACACACACACACACACACGACAATGCACACCTACCATATGCATACAAACACATAGACACAGAAATACACAGATACCCACAACACAACACAGATGCATAAATACACAGGTGTACACATACCACATTCATATATATCTTCTGTGTAATGACATTAGTTTTGCAAAATTATTTGTAAAATCATAGCTGCATTACATTTGGAGGTAAATTTGTCAATACATACTTTGTTAGTGAGAAAATCCGTATTAGGAACAATGCTCTCTGTCTTTAAAAAAAAAAAAAAAAGAAAGAAAAAAAGAAAGTATTCTATGCTTTCTTTACCCTCAGAGAACAAAATGCATTTCAGTTACCGTGGTTCAAATGCTAGCTGAGGTTAGCACACTCTGTCATCTTAACCACATGTGCGATGGTGTTTGCTTTAATGAGGAGCCCTGGCTCACCTTCCTCACAGCACTTGATCCTGAATTTGAGGGGCAGGGGGTCACACAGCATGTCTCTACTCTCCGTTTTACTTTATACTCACAGTGGCAGGTCAGAGAGGGAAGATAAACGATGGGCCTTCTTTTAATGGTTTGCCTGGGTTTGCTCCCTGCCCTCTCTCAGCTTGTGGCTCTGTTGTGTGTTTCAGCCAAGCAAAGGGGAGGGTGGGAACATCTCCCCAAACATCAGCGACACCCTGATCTGCCCACAGAACTGTGTGGTGAAGAAAGAGGTAGAGAGGAAAAGCCACAACCTTGAGACTACACTGACCAGTGCCAAGCAGAGCTCTCTACTCCTGGCTGCCTTCTGAGAACCAATTCAGACAAACCTCTTCTCTGTGCCCCTTTTGCTATAAAGTAAGCATGAGAATAGTAGTGCCCAGGGCTTGCTCGGGGGCTGAGTGACTGCTGTGAGAACCTGTGTCAGATGTGTGCAGGTTGAAGTAACTTCCTCCAGCATCCCTCTCAAACCCTACTCTAACAACCCATTGTGAGTAACCTGCTGCCTGGGGCTTCTTCACTTTGACCCTGAGCTCCACCCCTCTCTCCTCTGGCTTCCTGGTGACTTTTCCTCTCTCTATGCCTCCCCCAGGACTTCCTCTCCTCCTCTCGTATAATCACTCATCTCACTTCGCTGTCTCGAACTCAGAACTTTACGACCACGCCTTCCACTCAGAACCTCACCTCACATAAGGAGTCTTACCTCATTCTTTCTCAGCCAGCCATGGCCCGGTAGGATGCCCACCCCTTCTGATGAGCCATCTTGGCTCTGACGCCAACCTTTGGATAGACCCAAGGGGATCCTCTAAAGCAATTGTCTCTACTCTTGACAATCTTCCAGCACCCTAATGGGAAACTCTGGCCTGTGGACAGTTTACTTGGTGCAGATCATTCCTTAAGTGGCAATCTCCTTGTTGTCAGTCACAAATGTGAGTGGTCTTTGGTCAGACATGCATGTCGCTGACTGACTTTCCATCCTGTGACTACCTGTCTCACTCTACTGCAAGAAAGCTCCTATTTCTATGTGTTTAGGGAAGCCCAGAATTCAGAACGACTGGGACCCTGCATCAGCGTATCCAATACAATTCCAAGCTGAGAACAGAATATCATAATGAGAGAGTGATAGGAACCGCTGACCTCATGGTGGTAGACAGAACCTTGTTGTGAGGGTGTACATGTGCACATGTGCATATACACATAGATGCATGTGTATGGGCACATGTTTGAGGCCAGAGGTAAAGCCTGGGTGTTATTTATTGGCACCATCTATGTTGTGTTTTTGATACAGGGTCTCTCTCACTGGCCCAGAGTTTGCACAGTAGGAAGTATGGGATGACCAGCAAGCCTCGGGGGATTCACTTGTCTCCACTTTCCTAGCCTGATGATTACAAGCATGTGCCCCCATGCCTGGCCTTTAATTCCTGGGGAAGGAATGCAGATCCTGCACTTACATGATAAAGTCCCACTGGCCAGAGCCTCTATGTGAAATACAAACATAGCCATCTGTGCTGCTCAGCTGACATTGCATAAATGAAGCCAAAGGCTCTATAGGCAATGGACTCAACCATGTGGCCCCTCAGTTCTCCAGCATGGCACAGCATAGCACAGCATGGCAGAGCACAGCGGCCACCCACTCTCCTCAAATTGATAGTCTTCCACTATTACCCATTATGCCTGCTACCTCTGCCTGAGCAAACCTAGACCAGAAACATGAAATGGAAATTCAAGTACACACATGCCATGTTTGCCTGTCAAAGAAACTGTAAGGAAAGTTCTGACCCACTATATGCTAGGCAGTGGCTCTTGACTCAGGCTCCACCACTGTGTTTCCACACTGTGGTGATGCTACACTGGGGGCCCATGATGTCAACTTGGCACTTCTTTAAAAATAAAGCAGAAAGTTACCTAAAAGGGAACAGACTATTTGATGCCAGATTTTCTTTTGCATTACAAAAGTCCTGTGAAGAACAGGGACTACTCACCAGAAAATAGCCATCATGAAAAGAGAATACAAATCAATCACACAAAAAAGCAATTGAGATTAGAACCCTTATTCTCTGAGCGTGAATGGGAGGGTGCCTGCAACAATTCTCCAGGCCAGAGCAAAGGAGCTCTGGAAATCAGAAGGGTATGTCTTCATTCACAGTGTCTCCAGGGTGCATGACCAGTCCTGAAAGGGATGCTCTCATGAGCAGAGCTGACTAGGGAAGCCTGGTGGTGGGGGGTTCTCAAGCAAGGTAGAGATGGGAGAACCAGAGACAAAGTGGAACTCAAGAACATTTCCATGATCAATGTTTGTGAGAAGGGATGAGCTGTGTTCTTGCAAAGGCAACCCTCTGGGGGCATGAGAAGCTCCTTGTGACCTATGGCTCCATATCTCTTCTTGATGCCACTGACATGTTTTAAATATCATCTTTCCAGCAGAGGTTTCCAGGTCATGTCTTTATGGGAATAGATTCTGGACTTTCTCATCTTGGTAGTTGTAATAACTCAGAAAGACACAGATCCTAGCTCCGTAAGAACAGTGTGATAATTAGCATTTAAAAGGCAACTTTTCAGATCTTTTAATAGCTATATTCTTATTTATTCTTATTAATTTCTTATTCTTAATAATTTCATGCATGTACAAAATATTCTCTACTTCCCACTTTCCAGTTCAATGTGCCCCTGGACCCTTCCTCGTTTACATCTTCCCTTAAAATTCATGTTTTCTTTATCTTGACATTCCCCCACTGAGTCCAGCGAGTGTTGCCTATGAGGCATGGTTGTGAGGCTGTCCACTGGAGCATGGTGGACCTACCAGAGAACATATCTCTAAAGAAAACAGGCTCCTTTCATAGCCATCAACAACCATCATTCTCAGTTAGGGACAGGATGAGACCTCATGAGCCTCTCACACCCATGCTTGAATGCTGGTGGCTGGATCTTGCATAGGCAGTCAGGGCTTTTATGGGTTCATAGGTGTGATGGGTCCTGTGGTGTCCAGAAGACACTATTTCACAGGGCTGGTCCTCTGGTTCTTACAGTCCATAATTTCCCTCTTCTGTGATGGTTCCCAAGCCTCAAGGGGAGGAGTGTGATATAGATGTCACATAGAAGACTCAGCATGCCACAACCTTATTATCTTCATTGTGACCTGTTGAAAGTCGGAAGCATGTTAAAGTCAGGACCTTGAGGTGGGCAAGGACTCCAAAAGATCAGAAAGAACTTGATATCCTCACTAAGATGTCATTATGGTAGAAGCATCAGGATCAGAGACACACAGGGAATATCACAGGGAAGTAAGGTACACAGTGATGTGCTTTGCAAACAGAGCAAGAACTGAGGTCCCAGAAACAGCATTGACAAGTAAGTGATGTGTGGGCCACGAACAAACTCACCAGAGACAGAAGGTTGAGCAGAGTTTATTAAATACAGTGTGGAGGAGTCCCTGCAAAGAGAGCAGGAGAGAGAGCCTGTCTGTACAGAGTCACCTAAGGGGCTGCTTTCTTGGGGCAGGGACAATTAGCTACTCCGATGTCATTTTGAATTCACTTCAACTGGGACTTTTTCTTCTTAGCTGCAGCCTGGCATTGGGTCAGAAATGGTTCATCACAGTCACTGCCCACTCCTGGAATTCACATCTTGCTGCTATGGTGTGTTACTGTTAAGGCTTTCTGGTGAGATACTGCTCCTGCTTGGAGGCATCAGTGACCTTGATGTAAACTCGTCCCTGCTCTGAGAAGAAACAGCCTCATAGAATAGCGTCTATTGGGATTGCATGCCCAGAAATACTGGCCACCTCTAAAAAAAGAAGGAATCAGATTCCCCCACTGAATGTTCAGCCTCTAGGAACACCACCATGCCATTAGTACCTTGACTATGGCTTCTAACTTCCAGACTATAAATCATGGCTTTGTGTATCATCAGCCCTAAGTACATTCTGCCCTGTAACAGAAACAGTAAGAAACATGTAATGCACCCACTCAACAAAAACCCTTTTGTCATAAGTGGGGAGGGCAAAGAAATGACCTGACTGACAATCCTTTAGACAGACACATCTGTGTATGCTCCCTCAATTCTTTCCATGCCTGTTCCCATTATTGAAGCCTGAAGGCTACTGCTCTGATGCCTAGGATCTGGTGGTAGAAGTGTCTGAAGACTCAATCCCAGTAATGCTTATTCTTTCCCCACATCAACAAGAAAGGGTCCCATAGGGTATCATCTAAGTCCTATGCATGCAGATGTCTCTAACTTCTCTTTGTAAATGGTCAGATGCCATTTATATCCCCTGAGAAAAACCAAACTCTAAAGTACCCTGGAAATACACTCATTATGGTCCTTTTTAGTTTTTTTTTGCAATATCACCAAGTGTCCCAAGCAAAAATGATCATAATCCTCTAGAATGATTCCTCATGCCCCCTCCCCCAATCTGCAAGACCTGCAAAGTAGACTGTGAACACCCTGGCATGTGGTCTGGTAATCTACAGTACTATTAACTAAATAAATGACTCTTAAGTCATCAAGCATTAGGATGCTTTGTTACACAGCCAAAGATAACTGATACACTTTCACAGTCCTACTTCATCTCTTTTTATCTCTGAGTTTTGCATGGGCCATTCTTTCTTAGAAGACTTTCTCCAATTCTTTCCTCTTTCAGTTCACCCTATGAACCCCTCTTGCTATTGCGCTACCATGAAAGTCACCCTCACCTGAGCGCCTACAGCCCTCTTGCCCTCACCTTCCTCCTGACTATTGCCCTGGCTTCCCAGTGTTCTTTCTCTATTTACTCAGAATCTCTCCACTCTTGTGTAGGCATAAGGACATGCTAAGAGCACCACCATTGCATGCAGGAGCTTTAGTTTGATGCTGAGACACTATAGAACTTCATAGATACCCTAAAGGACTGTGACCTTGAGAGAGAGATGGAGCTCATACATGGAATAGAACAAGTGTTCTCCAAGTAAAGCCGTGTGTGTGTGTGTGTGTGTGTGTGTGTGTGTGTGTGTGTGTGTGTGTGTGTGTTTAAAAAAAACTCTCAGGATGTCAGATCCGTGCAAAGAAGAAAGCAGATTCTATTCTATTACGGAACAGAGAAAAAGTGGGGTCAGGTGCTATCATAGGATACACGAGTCCTGGGTTCTGCTACTTACATGATGTCAGCCAACTGCTTTGTCCCTCAATCATTTTATTTTCTTGGTGTTTGTTCTTTGGAACAAATGTTTGGACAATCATTCTAAAACCTCTGCCAAATCCAGCAGGACTAAGAACTCCTAAAGAAGACTGTACTCCCGTTTCTCAGTCAGTCCTTTCCTTCCTCACACTCAGGCTGAGATTGTCTTTCCAGACTAACAGGGCAAAGGTAGAGGCACAGTCCAGAGGCATATGAGCCCAGGCTTTCAGAAACTGGCTTACTGATGCTCTACATTTCCTTCAGCATGTGCTGGAGAACCGGCTCCTCTCCAGGTGGTACCAATAATGGGATAAAAGCCCAGAGACATAAAAGCTGCCTGGAGGGGAAAGAGAGGAAGGGGCTGGGGGATGCCCTCATCTAGTGTTAACCATACCCGCATCAATCAGACCCAAGCATCTCAAATTGGTCTTGCCTGCTCTTCCAGGAACATGAAGGGAGCCGCAAGCTGTAGATCTTTAAAGCAGGACAAACCCCTTTAATCAAGTGGCCTGGCTGGGGTGGGGGGATGTGGGATCTAAACAGAGCTGTGCCTTGGGATGGGTGACACAGTGAGCTTGCATGGAATTCTGTTTGCTTTCCTCTGTTAGACTATAAGGTAGTTGAAGGCATGTCTCTGCTCTAGCTTTATAAGAGATGCTTCTACTATGCTAGCTCAGTGGTCTAGATTATGAACCAATAATAAATAAGAAGATGACCCACAGGGTGAAATCATGAGGGACAAGAGAGAATAACATAGTGGTGACTATATGAAGAAATATATTATGAACTGAAAGGTTTGGCAAGGTAAGTCAAGGCTGAGAAATGGGAGAAACTCCTAAGTCTCACCAGGAAAGGAGAACAGAATAGTACATTTAAGGTATGATAAATAAGGCTGAGCTAGGGGAGTTGGAGCCAAAGCAAGAAACAAAACCAGGAAGGATTGGCTGTGGAGTAGTGAAATGAGCAGGTATACCAGATGGATTGAAAAAAAAAAAAAAAAAAAAAAAAAGCCCAAAAGACCAGTTCAAAGTTAGTAAGTACCTGGGTGGTTTGAGTTCAAGATTAGAAACATATTGTGTCTGATTTGAGAAATCCAGAATGTTCATACCACATTCAAACGCCAGTGTTTGCCTGCAATTTTCCCAAGAAGACCCAGCCCAGATGAGTCAGTTACAGTGCACATTACTATACCCAGCATTTTACATGGATTCTGAGGAATTTGAATCCTTATGCTTGCAAAGCAAACACAATGAGCTGAGGCATTTTCCTAGCTTCTGTTGACTTTCTTTAACACAAATCGCTTTCAGGAGACCCCACCTTTAAATACTGAATTTAGATGTTTCCATTTGCTTCATGTTTCACAATGTGGGTTACAGTTTAACCCATACACATTGAGGAATGTTAAACCATATCCACACAGTGAGCATCAACGTCTTACTGGGATCCTGTCGTACTTACCAGGTTTTATGGACATTGCCATTCTGTATCCAGCCCTTAATGTAGCTTCATTCTCAGAAGAGCTGGCCACTCCTTGGGGAAAGGGAGAAAGAGGAAAGAGAGTTTAGAGAGAACAGGGCTCATGTTGACCCTGTGTATCTATCCATCCAGCTGATGCAGCTCAAGCTAGGGAAGTAAGTGGGTTCTAACTAGGAAAGAGGATTCATGAAGTCAAGGAGGATATTCCAACAACTGAAGGAGAAATATAGATAAAACAGACCTGGTGCAACAGAAGGCAAGGCAATATGCAAATAAATAAAGTTCCTTCCAGCTCATGCCCAAACCAATTTACCTCGTCTGCAAGTCTCAGTATGTAAATCAAGTAGACACTGCTGCCTCCATGATTCAGAAGAAAAAGCTGTGGCCCAGACAACGCAGGTGACTCTCCTAAGGCTTTACAGACCTAAAAATCAGACCTGCAGCTCTGCTCCAGGCCAATAAACCTCCAAAGGTCTCACTGATGGTTATTCTGCCCCATCTCTGCCAGGGGTCACATGGAATAAATACAGCACAATTCACAAGGTTTCACTGGTCCGTTTCTGTTTTGTAATGCAGAGTACAACCTGAATATTAGCAGGTTTTCTCCTCAGTGACACTGCCCTAGAGGTTATGAAGTGATACATAGGTGCTGCCTCACTTTAATGACTCTCTATTTCCAAGGAACATATTATTTATAGAAGCAGAGACAGCACCTTTGCAAACCCATTAGAAGGTGGTGATATCAAGAAAGAACCCTCTACTCTCCAGCGACAATGAGATTATAATTACTCAGGAACTGGCCACCGTTCTCACTATGG
This sequence comes from Phyllotis vaccarum, assembly GCA_033318265.1. Taxonomy (NCBI): domain Eukaryota; kingdom Metazoa; phylum Chordata; class Mammalia; order Rodentia; family Cricetidae; genus Phyllotis; species Phyllotis vaccarum. The sequence continues at coordinate 43,975,808 of JARWLC010000006.1, forward strand.
AAGCAAGCTTAATAAATAACACCCATATAAAAATGAGACCTGATGTAAATTGAGACTTTCTCTGCACAAATGGATGATTGGCCAATGGAGAGCTTTCTGCATTTGGCAAGACAGTAGCAGCCTGGGAGTTTGGAGGTCTCACTCTCCAACAATGGCAGCCCTCCTTCCTCACTGCACACTTCTGAGAAACAATTAACATTTTTACTTAAGTCATCAGTGCTGAAGAAGATATGTCAGTGAGGGAATAACTGCCTTGTGAAACCACATGGGAGTTGGTGGTGAGTCAATGGGCACTTAGCATAATGACAGGCATATCCTTGGGTGCCAATTTCTGTATTAATTTCTTTCCCAAGAAATAATTCTGAGAGCCCAAGATGGAAGCTGAGCTTCAAAGGTAAAATTGCACAAATAACTCTTGAATTCATGAACTCACAAGAAATGTTAGTTGGGGAACCAAAGAGGTAACCCTGTAGGTTTGTTAGGAAAATACAATTTGCATAGTTTTGAAGGAAGGATGGGAGTCCTGCTGATGTAAAGCTTAGATCTTGGAGATTTGTCATTATTTCTAGAAAAGCAGAGGGGAAAGTGATGATTCAGCATCCAGTCCTATTGCTCACAGAGCAGCTGGGCCAGTCTAAGACAGAAGCAGGAGATGTCCAAGGGCTGTACTACAAGAGAAAGGGAAGTCCCCTGAACACATGATCACAAATACATTCAAGCCAAACCACAGATGAGTTTAGGGTTTGGGAACTTCCAAAGTTGTCATCTGCAGCTCTTCCCAGAGCTGAGTCATGAAGAGATTATCAGCTTTATCTTCTGAAAAATATCGTGTTCAATACCTTCCAAACCTATGCTTTATGACTGTGAGCAGATATGTCCATTCACTTATTCATTCACTCATTTTGATTCACAATCCCACAACTGGTACATGAGCATCACTACTGTCCTCTGTCACAATTCACTATACCCAGACCTGTGATATTGTGCACAAGATGTCACTTGAACCTCCTGTGCTCTCTTCTCTCCCTGTTTCATAGTGTGCCTGAGGGACTTGACTATCACTAGAGCTAAAACATAGTTATTCAAGTTATATGAGCCCAGATCCAGGCTTCTACAACCTTTCTTTGCCTAACTTTTCCTCACATAAAGATGTAAATATTCTAGCTCTATCAGGTAGTTCTCAGGTCAGGAATGTGGATTAAGGGTCTCATGTTAGGCTTGTGTTCTAATGTTTCAACTTTGTGAGTTTAAAAACTCACTAAGATTAAACTCCTGATCTTTATAATGAAGATGCTGGAGTCCCTGGCTGTAAGTCTTGTTATATGCATTGGATGATAATAACACGAACATATGTGGACACACTTCTTGATCCTTGTAGCTGGGAACATTATAAGATTTTTTTTCTAGTTATCCTCAGCTGTTAAGTTGACACAGCCTAGAGGCATTTGAGAGAGTCTCAATTGGGGAACTGCCCAACTGACCTGAGGCCATATCATAAGAGAGATTGTCCTGTCTGTTGATTGATATAGATGGGACCAGCCCACTGTGTGTAGCACCATCCCCAGGCAAGTAATCCTGAACATGTAAGAAAGGTTGCTAAAGAAGACTGGAAGATAAAGCCTAGGAACTAACCAGTAAGCAACATTACTCCATGGAAAGGTTCAGAAGACATCTGGGAGTTCGAGTCCTCAATACTTCATTGCTGACCTTGGTCACCTATGTATTTTCTCATTTTCCCACTTAAGCCTTAGTACATAGACACTGAAATGTCATCAAAGCATTTCACAGGGTGTCGAATCCTGACAGTTACCATGAGAGAAATCTTCTAGTCATCTCTGCTCTTCCCTTATTGGGGCACAGGAACTGGAGGTGGAGATACCCTCTACTGGCTGCCACATGAATTTCTTTTCAGTTCTGCCTGAGAATGTTGATGGGGAAATGTGTCCAGGTGGTTTTTGGTCCCTGGGGAGTCCCAGTCTCCCTGTTTTCTCCTCATCTTCTTTGGTTCTCCTCTGACTCATTTTTTCACAGCCAAGAGGCCAAGTGTTGAAAGGTTGTTTAAAGCACACATTTAATACAGGAACCTTGTAATTATCTCAAGTGGTCACTTGATCTACGTGGGAAAGCTTGACATCCCCTTGGCTCCCAGGCACCAGGAAACAGTAAATGAGGCTGACCTACCAGAAATAGGAATAACTGCCATATGGCATGGAATGCTTGCTGGTCACCAGGCATTTCCCACATACCATGTCATTAGCCTCTGGGGCAGCACTTGAGGGAGGTCTCACATGCTCTGTGTCCCAGATGAAGGAATCAGTAAACTCAAGGGACTTGCTTGAATCCCCAAGAGCTATGAAGTAGCACAGCTAGGATATATCTAGACAAATGTGTCTAGCTTGAGATCATGAGCTCTGTCCACTCATCTACATGGAAAATCAATTTTATGTTATCAAGGAACAGGTAGAAGTAGTAACAGTTTGACTACAATATTGGAAGCCAAGAGTTTCTGTTCTGTAAAGACTCTTTGCAAAGCCTCAAAAATGCTCTAGTTTTGGCTTCTAGGCTTTTTTTTTTCTTCTGGAAAAATCCAACAGGGTTTTACTGGGTCCTGCCATGTCACAAGAAATGTCTAGAGTACCTACCTAACATGCCAGGTTGAATATCTTTATTTAGAAAGCTGTCTGTCTTAATCACTTTATTGTTGATGGGATAAAATGCCCTGACAAAGGTTAGATTAAAAAAAAAAAAAAACAACAACAACCTAAGGAGAGAAAATCTTATTCTGGTTTATAGTTCCACAGAGATACAGTCCATCACAACAGGGAAGGCATGGATGGGGAAGTAGTATGTTGGCAGGATTAGGGGACTGAATGTACACATTGTATCCATACTCAAGAAACAGATGTGGAAGTGGAGTGAACTCTAAAACCTCAAGGCCCCTCACACAGTGCTCATTTTCTTCCATAAGTCTCCACCTATTATCCACAACCATCTCAAGTAACACTACCAAATGAGGACCAAGCATTCAAGCACATGAGCCCATGGGGGACATTTTACATGCAAAACACAACTAAGGCTTATTGCCACTCATGCTACCTTAGGTGACTGTCCAAACTTGCTTTCCTCTTGATGAGATAAAATACTATGACCACAAGCAATTTTTGGAAGAAAAGATTTATTTGGCTTACTGGCTATAGTTCATCACTGAGGGAAGACACCAGAAATCCGGAAGAACACAGCTTCAGAATACTTCCTCTGGCTTTTTTTGTTACCTTACTCAAGCAACCCAGGCCCATCTGCCTAGGAAAGGAATCACCCACAGTGGACTGGACCTTCCTACAACAAGTAGCAATTAAGAAAATGCCCTATAGATATGCACAAAGGCCAAACAGATGAAAGCAATACCTCCTCTGAAATTCCCTCTTCCCAGGTGTGTTGAGTTGACAATTGATGTAAGGTAGGGCAAGGATGCCAGTTATCTAGCCTCTCACAGTCATCTTTCTCATCTGCACTGCTGGTTCTAAGGTGTCTGAGTCATACTTGTGGTCCTGGTACATGAGAAGTAGAGACAGGAGCATGACTATAAATCCCAAGCCAGCCATGTTATGTGGTGAGGCATTATCTTCAGAACAAATAAAGAAACAAAACACAGAAGAAAGACCTGAGGTGAACAGGAAACATTGGCCCAGTGTGTACCTAAGACAATTACAGGTGGCTAGTCTTAGTGGTTGTCAGTACCTTCTTTGCTTAAATGCTGGGGCCTCCCCACCCTATGGCCTTGCCTTCCATTCCCATCATCTTGAGTAACCATCTCTCTTGCTTCTCCTCACCTCTTAAGCTGCTGTGAGGCCCCTTGGGCTTCCTTCACTCCATGTGTCTTCTCACATTGCTCTCTATTTCTCTGCAGATAAAACCAAGCAGACTCTGACTTTAAGAATGCTCCTGATCTCTTAGCTGAGGTTGTAAGAAGAGGCTGAAGGTGTTTCAAAGAGGAAGTGCACCATCCATGTGTGACTCCTGAGTCCCTCTCTGTGGTGGCCCAGGGTGTTCATTTCTCCTGTTAGCAGTTGTATTGTTCCTAGGTTCTCAAAGTTGGCTTGAACCTTTCATCTTTCTGATAATTACAAAATTTAAACAGAGGCACATAGAATTTTTTTAACATGCTAGAATCAATCCATCCTTACCACAGCACACTAAACAAAAATTTAAGGCTTTGTATTTTTAGATACTTACTTAGGTCTGACAACTTCCTCTAAATGTTTCTGGGTAATTCAAACTCACATTTCAAAAAAATTGTGACGTGTTGGGAAATGAATTTTTAAAAAGTGAAGTATAATGAGTCAAAAGTTAGTTGCCAAGGTTCCTGGGAATCTAAGAAAAGTCCACCATCTCATTTCAACAGATTGTATTAGAATAGCCCATTCTAAGTACAGGTCAAAGAGCAAATCCTTACCTCAACCATGTACACAGAAACAAATGATCCTGGATCATTTTTTTAATGTCCAAGGATTATATTTATAATTTTGGTGAGAGATTCCAAAATCCAGACACAAACAGAAAGTCAACAAGATAATAAATAATTATGAAAAAACCATGCTATCATCTAATAACTCCACAAGCAGGTTCTGTAGATGTCCATTCCAACCTACTCTTTCTATACGGAGGAAAAGTGGCCACAGCTAGCTTCAGAAGACATGGATATACTGCACTCATTCATGAAGAAAATGTCTCTGCAAGCACCCAGGCCTGTGCCCTGTACATAGCTATGTTAGAGGCACAGAAATGAACCAGAGAGAGCTCACAGATCATTGGGGCAGGTGACTCTAACAGGTGAATAGGAAATTACACTGATAACTTCAGTAGTTGTATAAAGGGAAGTTCTGAACAGACTTATTTATGGTGCCAGCCTGAGTCCCTATCTTTGGAAAATGAGCAGAGGCTTTCTGAGTAGATGAGGCAGAAAAGAAAGTGATGCACTTGAACACAACGAAATGGTCCAGGTTTACATTTAGCAGTTGTGGTGGTTTATTTTATATTTAAAAAAATTAGTCTGGAATATCAGAGTATGGGAGCGTATTTTCCAACCTTTTGTTTGTTTGTTTGTTTTGTTTTGTTTTCAAGACAGGGTTTTCTGTGTAATCCTGACTGTCCTGTAATTTACTTTGTAGACCAGGTTGTCCTCAAACTCACAGAGATCCTCCTGTCTCTGCTTCCCAAGTGCTGGGACTAATGGTATATGCCACCACTGCCTGGCTTGTTTGGAATATGTTAACTTGAAAGATTATTCAAGCCAGTTTTATATAATCATATTTGCAATTTTGCTTGAAAGATAAGAATACCAATATGAGATACCCTTATTTTTGAATAATGATGACCAACTTCAGAAGACTTTTGAAATGTGGAGTCAGAAAGGTCTTATGAGTAGATACTTGGTGATCCTTGATACTACTGTCTGTGTGAACCAGAAATGCCCCTAACCTTCTGAACATAATAATGTCATGTTCAAGGAGAGGACTTATTTTCAGAGGAACTTAAAACACAAATATTAGACACACGAGAAAAAGTTAGTATAAAAATAAATAGACTTGACTTGTGGGTTGTTTGTGTCCATGCCAAGCTGGTAGGATTTGCTTTAAGAGGCAGAGGCAGGAGGATCATAAGTTCAAGGCCAGCTGACTGATCTTACGAAATGTAAAATATATCACCACATATCCCTTTTGTGTCAAAAATAAAAAATCAAGGTTATAATTAACATAAGAAAAACTATTTACAATATATACAGTAATTGTATACAATATATACAAGCAATAATTATATGAGCAATGTCCAGTCCATTAACATTTGGCAAATTCAAAGAAAATATTCAATTATGTATCCTAGTTTGGCGAGTCCAAAGGATTGTACCTAATTCACTTTGTATCTAACTTGTATTACTAACTGAAAACTATCTTTTGATATCTCTCAAACTTATGCACTTTAACTTCTAAGTGAGTTTCTTTTCTAAAACTGTCAATAGAAAACTATAACTATCTCATCTTCAATTCCCTCAGAGACACAAGAAGGAAATAATATTAACTAAGTAAGCAGAATATGCAAGCCATATGCAAGCAAGCAACTTCCAAAAAATGTGAAAAATGAAACAACTGGCTGCCTGGACAGTCACCCAAGGTTCATCTGCATCATTGAAGCATCCATCTGACAGACTTTACTGTGAATCAGGATATCCTTGCAAACATTCCTACCTTGTTTTTGGAAGGGTTTTGAAGTTCATTTCTGTGTGTGTGTCCTGACTTTCCATTCTGGACATCATACTGTCTGCAGTCAAGGCAGGGGCACATTCTTACCAAATGGCTAACTTTTGTCACAGAAAACTTCAAATCCATGTTGAGTTTCTTCAGGGCCCATCATTTTATCTGAAGTAGATTTGTGCTGCTAGGAACAGACATTGTCATAAAAATAATAAGAACTTATGTTATTAAAATATCTTAAATGATTTATTCTGTGGATCTCTGAAGTATTTGAGAATACCTGTCCATCTAAAATATATCTTTGTTTGACCTTGAAATCAAGTCTAATATGACTATAAGTTTGATTGCAATTTCTAACTACTGACTTTCATTTCTTTATATACTAATTAGTTGGTAGTAATAACTTTCAAGGGCTAACAATTTGTATTGCATTGTTAGATGTACTGTATAGGTACAATACCTTGAACAAGCATAGAAATACATGTATAGTAACAAATTAATCTCAACTTTGCATCAATATATGCAATTTGTATGCAATATAAAAAAAATCTACTCCAATATAAACTATTTAAAACTAGTAATTACATGTTAAAGGTAGGTTCAATGATCTACCCTTATATCCTATCATATCTGTATCACTTTTTTTTTCTCTTTTCTTTTTTTAAACACAAATCCTGAGTCTAATCTACCTTGTTTAGCTTATTTCCTAGCCATAATCAATAGCAATTTGTAACTAATTTTCTTAAACAATGACAATAACCCATTGAAGACAAAAGCCGCCTACTCTACCTCTTGGGAACGTGGGCATTGTGTTCTTAAAAGTGCAAGACTTGCCTCAATTTCTGGATAGTGTAGTGTGGAAGCTGGTTCATCTCAGCTAGCCACCTCAAAATTTTTCTGAGCAGTGTGTAGTTCAAATCTGATCATTGGTTGGTATTTTCCAGCCTAGTGGCTTTGTCATAGTACATGTGAAGTTATCATTGTGGGGGCCCCATCTTTCTTTTGGATACTTCAAAGTTCACAATTAGGCCCTGTCATGGTTCACTGCAGAAAACTTATGAGACTAAAACCCAACACAACATACAGGAAGCTAGACAAAGCCTTTTTTCTAGGATTAATTAGTATAGTATATGAACATCAATATCATGACAAAAAGTTTAAATAAATATTTATATAAATCTTATAAATTTGATTTAAACATTTATTCATCATAGAATAGTCCCTTATTTTAGTTATTCTTCTGTCCCATACCAGGTGTTACTTCTGATATGATACAGAAATTTTGCATTCTCCTTTAACAAGGATGCTTGGGTTTAGAGAAAAAGAGAGCCACACTCCAACTCCAAAGCCAACTTTAATTTATAATTGAACAGGGACTTCAGCTTTTTTTTTTTTTTTTTTTACAAATAAAGGATATATATGTTAAATGTTGAGATTTTACCCTGTAAGGTATATTGATACAAATAGTTCTAATACTCTTTTGCTTGTAATTTTTCTGAGTAGCCTTTCCTTCTGCTTTAGACATCTAGATGTTCAAGGTCTTTTAACTTTTTGAAGATGGGTATTTATAGTTTTTTTTTTTTGTAAAGACAAAAACAAAACCTTCTCCAACCTTTGAGGTTTTATTACAACTTAAAGAATTGTCACATGGGTGGGTGGGACATCATTTTTCTTTATCAAGAAGTTTCTCTGGTTAAAATTGAATCTTTATTAATTTTGATGGTATCCATTGCTTTTCTTCACCTGCAGAAACAAAAGCAAAAATCCTTCTCCAATGTAGCACATATTCTGGTTTCCATTCTGAGGTCAGCACATCTTTGAAGTAGACAGGCTAATTTAGTTCAGCTGTTTTTTTCTACAGTCCAATGCCTTTCAACAGTTGTTCCTTCAAAGTTAATAAAGCATTATGTATTTTATTTCTGGGGGTCTTTATTATTCCTTTATGTTTATTTAGCATACCCTCTAGAGTTTGACTTAATCTCTCTATTACTGTTTCCCTGTAGGATTGTATGGTATGCCTATAATATGACTTATATTATAATAAGCAAAGCAAAGAATTGTTTTATTTTATTATAGACCATATGCTGGAGCACTGTCAATCTTAATTATTCCCATTATGGCCATAACTTCTAGCAAATGTGTGATTACTGAATGAGCTTTTCTGAACTGAAAGCAGTTGCCCATTGAAATCCTGAAAATATATCTATTGTATGATGTGCTTATCTTAATTTTCAAAATTCTGTAAAATGAAATACATCCATCTGCCAGATTTCATTTCTATGTATACCTTTAGGATTACTTCCTGCTGGCAATAGAGTTTGGTTATAGAAGGAACAGGTGGGACACTTTTTACAATTTCTTTGGCTTGTAGCCAAGTGATGGATAAATCTTTTCTTAAACCTTTGCTATGATATAATTTTTAAAATAAAACTCTAAGGCCTCTAGCAAATTTTTCATTAATAATTTATCGATTTCATTATTGCCTTGTTATAGAGGGCCTGACAGACCTGTTTGGGATCTGATGTGTATTATATAGAAGGGATGATTCCTATTCCTGATTATTTCTTGTAATAGAATAAATAATGAAGTTAACTCTGACTCATCATTAATTAATGAAATCGGCAGTTTCAATGTGTAAAACAACTCTTTCTGCATATTGAGATTCAGTGGTTCTGTGAAATTCTATTAATACTATCATGATAGCATATAATTTTGACTTTTGAACAGAATTATGAGAGCTTTGGACCAATTTATTTACATTTTCTGATTTGTAACCTGCTTTTCTTGATTTGGTTGCATCAATATAAAATGTAGGAACTCCAGAAATTTGTGTATCCCATGCAATACGAGGAAGAATTCAGTTACTTTCCTTTATAAATTCAATTATTTTGCTTTGGGGATATCTGTTATTAATCTCTCCAAAAAAATTACTGCAAGCTCTTTGCCAAGGTTCACTTTCTGCCCATAATCAACCATTTTCTTCATTTGTTAAGGTACAACAATTTCTGCTGGGTATATTCCTGCCACGTGACAAAGTCTTGATTTCCTTTTAAAAATCAAATCAGAAATATTTTACACCTATGTCTGTACTTTCTTACTCATTTAATATGGTGTAGATATCCATTTCATTATAATATATTAACTTTGCATTAAAGTTCCTGTAAGATAATGCTTAGAAGATAAAATAACCAAAATGCAATTAAGGTCTGGACACACATGACCCACTTTGCATCCTATAAGTTCTTTTCCACCAAAGTCAATTCTCTCTCAGCTTCAGCTGACAATTCTCTTGGTCTATTTAAGTCTTTGTCACCATTTAAGGTTTTCTAAAAATTGTCCAGTTCATGATTTTTTATCCAAATAGTGATCTGTAGATTGTAAATGTCTCCTAGAAATCTTTGTAAATCATTAAGTGTTCACAATCTATCTCTCCTGATTTGCATCTTTTGAGGTCTATTTTTTTTTTTTGCTGATCTATTTTGTATCCTAAATAATTAATGGAATCTCCTCTTTATATTTTTTCAGAAGCAATTTGTAATCCCCAAGCAGACATTTTTTTTCACCTCTTCAAACATTTTTTTCTAATGTATCTATATTTGAGTCAACCAACAAGATATCATCCATATAATGGTAAATGATAGATTTTGGGAATTGTTTATGTATCACTTATAATGGTTGTTATACAAAATATTGGTACAGAGTAGGGGCTATTAAAAATTCCCTGTGGGAGAACACTTCATTAATATTTCTTTACAGGACAAGAATTATTACAAGTGGGCACTATAAAGGTAAATTTTTCTTTGCCCTGTTCTTGTAGAGATATAGTAAAGAAACAGTCCTTAAGGTCAATAACTATAATAGGACATTTAGGTAACAGAAAAGCAAAGGAATTCCAGATTGTAGAGAGCTCATTAGCTGAATCACCTTATTTACCACTCTTATATTTGTTGCCATTTTTCACTTTCCAGGATTCTTTTTTATAACAAACATAGGAGAATTTCAAGAGCTATTAATTCTTCAAATACTGTGCAGGTAGCTGCTCCTGTACCAGCTGCTCTAAGGCCTGCAATTTCTCATTTGTTAAAGGCCATTGCCGAATCCATATAGATGTATCTTTTAACCATTTTAAAGGTAGTGCTGTGGGTGCCTTTGAAATATCTTAAGCTGTTCTGTCTTGGTTTTGTACTGAATAGTTGGTGACTGTTTTTTATAATACCTTCTAATGTTTTCCCCAGAAACATATGGTAGTATATGATACATTTCTGAGATTGGAAGAATGTTAATCTGAGTATTCCATTGTTGCAGTAAGCCTTATCCTCATAAATTCATAGAAATATTAACCACATATGGCTTTAGATTTTCTCTATGTCCTTCTGTCCCTATACATTCAAACCATCTTGCATTGTGTTTTACCTAGGATAACATCCCAACTCCTAAAAACTGAACATTTACCTCCTGGAGGGGTTATTTTGGATTCCAAGATTCTGGTGAAAATATCGTTACTTTTTTTTGCTACATCTACCAAACCTTCAATGACAACAGCATTTATTCACATTTTTAACTTTGACCTTTGTTCATTTATAGAAGTTGCCAAAATATTCATGTTATGGTTTTCCCTGAATTTTTGTTCTCTTTTTTACTGTACACAACAGTGTGGATTTTTTTAGTGTAGGCTTTAGTTTCCTTAATTTCTCTAGGAAGATGTTTTCCCAACAATGGCAGGATAAGACTGAACTGGATTAGATATGGGGCTTTCAAAAGCACCCTCAGGCATTTTCTAAAAGCAAAAAGTTACCTTGTCTTTCCTATGTTTACCTGCACTCATTGGTCCAATGCCTCCCTTTGACACACTTTCTGCATACTACAGAAGGGAGGGGCATTCTCTTGACATTATTCTTAACGAAGACAGTGTTTCTGGGAAAATCTTGTTTACAATATTTTTTATGTGACCATGCCTTCCAAAGCAGTAACATTTAATATTTTGATTTTTCTTTAAACCTTTAGAAATGTTTTCTACCCAGTTATCATCACAGTTATAAGGTTCTAATTGTATTATGAATCCAATCTTCCAAGGGTTCTGACCTTGCTTTTAATTACCTAATTATTATTTTACATTGTAAGTTAGCATTTTCAAAAGCCAGAGAGTCAATTATTATTCTTCTAGCTTCTGAATCTGGTACCATTCTGTTTACTACTTCAGTTAATCTCTGCAAAACATCTGTAAAGGTTTCTTTTGTATCTTGAATCACTTTTGTAAAGAATTCAGTTTTGTTTCCTATATCTTCAATTCTATCCCATGCATTCAAGGTTGCTATTGGGCATGAATCCAGGGTGTTCTCATTATAAAGTGGTTGTTTTCCTACATTAGTATAATCTTCCTCCCCCAAGAAGTTGGTCTTGGGGGATTTCTATGCCTCTATCTCTGCTTCTTTATTCTGTTGTGTTAGCCCAATCCTTCTACAATGTCTTCCACTGTAAAAGCAGCCCAGCCTCCAAAACAGCAGTAACCATATCTGACTAGTCCTTAAGGGTTATTCAATTATATGTAGACCAGGAATTTAACATTTTCTTTACAAATGGTGATTGCTTACCATAAGTGATGATTGCTTGATTGACTCTCCTAAATTCTAACATTTGTACCAGAGCCCAACTAACTTCTATACAATTTTATCATTTTTTTTATTTCTTTAAAGCTACTGGATATACGAATATTGTCTGTTTTAAAAGTATTAGGCTTTTTCTGTGTAATTTTAAAAGACAATGTTGAGATTAGTTCTTTAAATTCTTCTGTCTTGGTCTGAATATCTCTGTGTTCTCTCGTAACAGGATTTTCTTAGACTTTCTTCTTGGCATTCACATTAACTGGATTTTAAAGCGATAAAACAAAAATAATCAAACAAATAATATTTATATAAACATTATAATAACCTAATGATAGTAGTCCCATCTATAATGTTTATCTTCTTTACTGGTTTCAGTTTCAAATAATCTAGAGCAACATTAAATAAAGACCAACCAACTTTCATTATGCTATTCTTTCCCATTTTTACTATAGAAAAAAAGTTCTTTCTCTGCCTTAAACAAATTCCCCTTATTAAGACAACTCAATTTACTCAACAAACTTGTTGTCAATGATGATTCAGATGACTGTGAAGTAAGGCAGATACCTAGTGTAGTACCAGTCCAAAGAGGGGTCCAAAAAGAGAAAAAAAACCCACAACCCACTAGGAGAGGGAAGCTGCTATCTGAAAAACTTATCCATATGAATATGGAAAAGAAATACATGTGGCAGGCTCTGCCTAAGGCTGAAGGCTAATACCTAATAGAAAGCCTAGCCACATGTAATTCTAACCAACAAGGGGCTTTTCTGAGAATGTATGCCCCACATTAGACACCAAATATTGCACAAGTTCTAGTTAGTATATAATGAAAACCCAAAGCCATATATTGGGGAAAAGCTGGAATATCAGAGAACAGAATTGCTCACAGTCAAGCCATGAGGGTCAGAGAGTGGTGACTTATGCCTTTAACCACATCACTCCAGAGACAGAGATCTTTCTATATTCCTGTGAATTCAAGGCCTAACAACCAAACAGTAGTATCTCACACGTTTAATCCTAACTGCAGGAATATAATGCAGAATTGAACCCAGAAGTGAAACAACTGGGCATGGAAGATATTTAAGGCAAAAGGAGGCAGAGATTCAGGAATTCTGTAGAAGTGACCAGCTAGGCTGAGCACTCTTAAAGATAGCATTTACTTTGTTCGGTCTGAGAAGGTGGCTGGATGAGAATTGACTGTGGTCTGTTTCCTCTCTCTGATATTTTGGCTTTTCCCTAGTTTCTAGCTCTAGGCTTTCACTATATGCTAACTAGAATTTGTGCAAGAGGGGTGGGAGGCAAATGATAATGCAATCTAAGAGGAAGATATACTTGGTCTATTTCTTTGGCCATTACAATTTTCTATTTTACAATATATTTAGATGAGTTGAATTGTATTCCCCAGATACATATAGAAAACCTGACCCCTACTATTTCTATTTCTCAAAGCTGCTATAACACACCTGACATAAGCAACTTAAAGAATAAAGGGTTCATTTTGGTGAATGGTTTTTAGGAAAGCAATTTATTGTGCTAGGAAGCCTTGGTGGAGTGACTTGTTTGAATGGGGCAAGAGCACATGGCTACTGATTCTCAACCTTGGTTGGAGCAGAAAACCTGGCCAGAGTCAGAGAGGATGCAACCTTCAAAGTTCACCACCTACAGTGACTCACATCTAGTTAGGTCACATGTTCCAAACATAAACTAATGATCCAAAAACAGCAGCATAAGCCAGGAACCAAGTATTCAAACACATAAACCAACATTGTTTAAGTCAAGCAGCCCCAGTACTTCAAAATATAATCTTGAGAATAGGGCCATATACAGGTAAATCAAGATAAATTGTGCCATTAGAAGGGATATTCATATACTGCTGTTGAAGATCTTTTAATTATATTTTAATATTTATTATTTTATATGTAGGAATATTTTGCTCAAAAGGTATAAATATATTATATGCATGTCAGGTACATTCAGGTATAAGAAGAGGGTGTTGGATTCCCTTGGATTAGAGCTACGGATAGTTATGAGCTAGAAGTTGAACATGAGTCATCTTAAAGAACATCCAATATTCATAAAATGAGGATTTTGGACACAAGGACTGTTACACAGTGGGCATCCAATGGAGGAAACAAGATTGTAATGATGCAGGTATAACCGAAGGAGTGCAAACCTACAAGAAGCTGGGAAAGAATCTGAGAATAAGGTTTTTCACTACATATTTTGAAAGATAGAGAGCCCACCCTGCCCAACCTTTATCCTGGTCTCTGCCTCTACAGCTGTAATAGCATACATATCTCCAATATCTCCAACTGTGTAAGGTAAGTGACAATACAATCCAAGAGGAGAATGTATTGGGTCTATTTCTGCAGGCATTTCATTTTTCTGTTTACTACATATTACAATGGGTTGAATTATATTCCCCAAAGTATATACAGAAACATTATCTCTTAATGGTTTCAACAGACAACAAGTACAGGCTGTCGCTAACATTCTAGGAAAGTCTTCATTGAGCTGGCATTGCCAATATGAACTAGACAGTACTGGCCTCCTCCTCAAAGGAAACAACTGGGGCCTGGGAATATGGCTTAGTTGGTAAAGTTCAAGCATAGGGATCCAAATTTGATCTTCAAAACCCATCAAAAAATCTGGATATGGTAGCATAAGCTCTTCATCATAGCTCTAGGGAGATGGAGTCAGGTGGATCCCTAGAGTTCACTGGCCATCTAACTTCCTCTACTTTCTGAGCCTCAGGCTAATGATGGATTTCGACTCAAAACAAAGTCAATAGTGACTGAGAAACAGCACTTGAGGTTGTCCTCTGGCCTACACACATGCATGTACACACATAAACACTCACCAACACATGTTATCATGCACACTCATGCATCCTTATGTGTGTATACACATAAACACACACACACACACATACCCACACACAAATTGGGATGGAGAAGAAAGGTCTAGTAGTTATGGGCCCAGCTCCTAAATTCCTGCCCTGGCTATCTATAAAAATACTTGACAGGTGCCTCAGTTTCCTCATCCACAAAGTTGAGAGACCCTGACTCTAAATAATCAGCCCATACAGCTGCTCATAGATGCCAAGAACTTCACACAATGTCTGGCATGGTCAGCAGTCAGTCAGCACCTCCTTCCCTTTAGTTCTGTCTTAAGACTACTCTCAGAGAATTTGCCCATGACAGGAACTCTTAGAAAAGTGCATATTTACATGCATCAAATTACCAACATTTTCCCAAAAGAGTATTCTCTTGTGCTTGGATATCTCCTTGCAAAACTCAGTCCCAGCCCATGGAAAAATATGATGCTGTAGCTAGTGAACCACTTGCTAACCCTAAACATCTTCCTTGTAATTCTTCCTAGTGCCCCTATAATATATGCCAAAGCAATCAAAACAAGAAGCAAGCATGTAAAGGGAGATGTGTGGCTTGGGGAGTTAAAACATCAGACTGGGGGTTGAATTTTAGTTCCACTGTGTGGCTTTCATTGCACTATGAGGACTTAGACTTGTGACCAGGTCTTCGCAGTTCAATATCTTCACATAAGAAGCAAGGCCTCTGCGTGCAGGGGTCCAATGTGGTGAAGTCAGTGGTGACTGTTGGCACATGTCAGGCGTCCTCTATCTCTTGTTCCCTTCTGGAGATTAAGATCTACACCTTGGCAATGAGAGAAGCCTATGAGACAAAATGTTTAAACTGTCCCCTGGAGTCTGGGAACTCTACCAATGCTAGACTACAAATATTTACCCCGGAAAAATCTTACAACTTCCATATATTAAAGATTATACACTACTCACCAATCTTACTTTTAGTATTTGAAGTTAAATCTCATACAAGAGTCTTTAAGATCTTTCCTTCATCCTAGACATGGTTGGTGAGCAAGAGTTGGGGCAGGGATGGCATTGGCAAGAGGAGCTTATCAGATCCCAGGGTGGCCTACAGACTGAGAAGAGCATTAGAGGCGGGAGGGAAGAATGGCCACTCTGGATGGGAAAATAAAAGGGAAAGAGACAGTGTTTTTCTCAAATCAACAACCCTTAAAGACTTAGGAAGCATCATGACAAGTAACTTGGTTTGGGAAGTAGAAGACCCATATATTAGCTATGTTTCTGTTTCTATAAGACACCATGACCTAGGCTGTTGCAGAAGGTTAGAGTCTATCATGGCAGCCCATGGCTATCATGGACACAGGAACAGGAAACTTAGAACTCACATCTTGAATAAAAAATATGAAACATCATAGTGAACACAACTGGGAAGAGGATTTTCCTCTCAAAGCCTACCCCTAGTGACATACTTTAGGCAGCTAGGCCACACATCCAAAGCCTTCACAAACAGTGCCACCAACTGAGGACCACATGTTAAAATGCCCAAGATAATGAAAGACAATCCTCCTTCAAATCATTGTACCTCACCACATGAACTTCACATTTCCTAAAACACAGACTGACTCAGGCCTGTATATATGGAAGTGCTATGAGAGGAACCTTGAATAATTCTTATCCAGTGGCAAACCTTTGCCACAAAAAAAGTAATCTCCACGTGGAGTTTCTTTGATGCCCATCATCCTCTTGAAGTAAAATGGTGCTGCCAGGATCAGACCCGTCTCACTGTCCAGAAAAGTCTAAGTTCTTAAAATATTTTAAATGCCATATTCTATAGGTCTTTGAAGTGTTTGAAGATTACCTATCTAATTGAAATATATCTTTGTACATCTAAAAATCCTAACTAACATGACTATAAGTTTGATTATCATGAATAATTAAATGTTAATCTGTATTTCTTAATTATACATTACAATTTTAAATGACTCACAGAAACATAATAACTTAAACAAGAGTAGAAATATACATACCATATAACAAATTAACTTTAAATTTGTATTAATGAATCAAAGTCCATACCAATGTAAAGTATTTTGAAATTAATAGATTTTTTGATCAAAGTATATTTAACTATCTTTTTATAATTTCTATATCAGATTACCCCTTTTCCCTAAAAAGAAATTAACTATGACCATTAAACATTTATAATGAAAACAAACATTTAAAATAACATTTTGGAAATTTGGGTGTAGCTTTCTATTATTACTTCCTGCTAATTGAGGGCACTAGAAATCTTAAAGGGATTCTGAGGCTGGATCATCTTAGTTGGCAGCCTTGAAGGTCATATGGCCATCTCATCCCAATGGAGATTTTTCAGGGGGTTTTCATTGATTAAACCTTATTTTCTTCAACCCAGAATAAATCCACTGCCTCTCAATTTCTTTGGAAATATAAAAGAAAACCTCTTCTCCAAAGTAGCATATCTTTTGATTTTAATTAAAATAAACTCATTTACAAATACATAGATTGATATAATCTGGCAGTATTTGAATCAAATGTATTTTAGCAGCTCTTATTACTTCCTTTGCAGTCAAAAAAACTTAAAAACAATAACATACAGTATCCAGACACTCTTTGTAAATTCCATCTTTATATGGTTTATTTTTTAACCGTATTTCTTTTTTAAGGACTTTATCCTTTTTCCTTTATCTTTTCTCTTTTGAGCCTACACATATTTTTAAACACACTGTAAACCAAATTGTTTAGAGGTTTTTTTTTTGTTTTTTTTAAATCTGTCTTTACTGTTTATCCCTTATCTCATATCTTTTTCTGTTTCTGACCGCACCTTTAATCTGCCAAGGTTTGGCTAGGATTAAATAAAGACTTGGCTATGGCATCTGACTCCACCCAGCTCCTTGGGTAGCTTCCTAGAGAGTTTAGCGTTTTAGTAGAGGTACTAGCAGGAGTCACAATGACCACTCTGGGAAATTTTAGGTTCCATATTGCCACAAAGTAGAGCTCAACCACCCAGTACTCATGAACTCCATTTAAGTATTTGGCAGCTGGAACTCTTAAAAGAGCCATACATTTTTACTGCTAAAGCTGAGTCAGAAGGCCTCTCTTTTAAAATCTGAAAAATATGCTGCTACTAAAAAGCTGTCTTTGAGCTTGTTCCCTTTTTACCTGTAAGAACACTAACTTTAAATATGTCATAAGCAGTTCATGTTTGTACCAAG
Organism: Phyllotis vaccarum; assembly: GCA_033318265.1. Classification (NCBI taxonomy): domain Eukaryota; kingdom Metazoa; phylum Chordata; class Mammalia; order Rodentia; family Cricetidae; genus Phyllotis; species Phyllotis vaccarum. The sequence continues at coordinate 43,993,734 of JARWLC010000006.1, forward strand.
GCTTCTGTGAGACTTAGGGAACACATGTAGCAGCTCAGGCTGCATGCAGCAAACCCTCCATTTTGTAATTCAAGTCTGCATGCCATCCATTCTCTGTGTCACAGTCAACTTGAGAAATGCAACTTGGAAGCTTCTTTGGGCTTTGTTTCTCCACTCCACAACTTTTTAAAAGCTTTCTCAGCCTTTGTATGGATGTAAATGATCTACATCAGAGCCCCATTTGTATTAATAGTTTCTGATCTGTTCAGGCCTGTGGTCCAGAGGAATCCTCTACAATCTGTAATTAATAAGACATCTCACATCAAGTAGGTGTTCAGTCCACAAGGTCAGACGCCTCAGCTGGTCTTCAGTATATGCCAGAGTCCATATACTGAATGCCTGTGAAGGAATTAACATGATAGTGAGAGTGAGGTGAGCGGGCAAAAGGCAAGAGCTTTCTTCTTCCATGTCCTTCTGTAGGCTGCCACAAGAAGGTGTGGCCCAGGTTTATCAATACACTTCAAAAGATACAAACTTAAGGTGGATCTTCCTATTTGAGTAATTTAATAAAGAAAAAGACTTCATAGGTGTATCCAGTCACTTGGATTTTAGTTAATTCCAGGATTAGTCAAGATGACAGCCAAGAATAGCCATCATATATTAGCAGATGCTAATTTTTTTTATTTTGTTCTTAAAATATTATTAGACATGAAGCATTTCGTACCTACTATCCATAGATGCTTTTCATGAACAACTTCATTAAAATAATTCAAGTGAAAGAAATCCAATTGTCTATTTTGATACACGGGGATACATAATATATGCAGGTGTGAGGGAATGATGGGTCTGGTATCAGACCCTGCAGTACCATAAGTTTGAATTCCATGTGCAGAAAGCAGGGTTAGAGAACCCAGAAAACTGCTGTGGGCTACCCTATACATATTCTCATCCTGTGGACTTGAGTCCAGGAAGCTGGTTAAATGTCACAGTGTTGGTGAAGATAGTCCTGTGAAGTCAAACCCCTGGATTTCAAGACGAGAAATATGATCTTAGGAGAGAAGGGACAAGGAATAGATATCAACAAACATGGTGCTCTGAGAAAGGTCCAGCATCTTACGTCAGCTCACACAGAGAAGAAGCATCAGCACCTTAACGCAACAGCCTTTTTCTCAGACCCTCAATCCCATCAAAGTGCCACTTCCTGGGGTACCATGGGGTTCAGGAGACACTGTCTGGAGACAAGGAGTCATCTTGCTGATTGCAAGTGTGAGCTGAGCATGTGGTGATGTATTGACTTAGGGTTTTAATGATGTGAAGAGACACAACTCTTATAAGAAAAATATTTAATTGGGGTGATTTACTTACAGTTTCAGAGGTTCAGCTCATTATCATGACAGGGAACATTGCAGCACTCAGGCAGACTTGGTGCAACTGAGAGCCCTACACTTTTCAGGAAGTCAACTGAAAGCCACATTAAGGAAAGCTTGAGCAAAACAGGCCTCAAAGTCCACCCCCATAATGGCAGACTTCCTGCAACAAGCCACACTCATTCCAACAAAGCCACACCTCCTAATAGTGCTACTCCCTATGAGATTATGGGGCATTCAGACTAACACAGGTATTTCTAAGGGCTTTCAAAGGAAGGTGAGGACTTGGGGGAGACCCATTTTGGGGGAGATGGAAAGCATAAAGGCCCACTTCATGGTTATGATGGTGCAGTTACTGAGCAATGGCAGAGAGAAGAGAAGAGAGAGGCATGGGAACCCCTCTCAAAATTTTAAGGACATAATCTAGAACACAGAGAATTTGTCCTCCAAAAGTCCATGTTTTGAAGGCTTTGTCTCTAGTATTAAGTGTAAGTATGGGGTAGTATAACTCATAAGGGATGGAACCATGCTATTGGAAGAAGTCAGACCATTGAGGGTGTACCTTTCAGAGAGATAGAAAGACTGTTTTTATATATCTCTGTTTTCTGGTCACCACACAGTAAACAGCCCTCCTCTGTAACACGCTCCCACTATGACTTACTAAGACACCATCAACCCAAAGCAATAGTGTCAAGGGCTACACACTAAACTCTAAAAAACCATGTTGTAGAATAAGCTGCCCTTCCTAAGTAATTGGTTGATTGCCTTGGATATTTTATCATAGGAAAGATAGCTTTGCTTTGGAATGTGACAGTATTTAGAGATGGTGTCTTTAAAGATAGCTATAGTGGACTCAAATTCAAAAATTGGCTTATGGAATAGCCGTTAAAAATAGAAACACACACAAGGAAGAACACACATGGTAAAATAAGGCAAAGATTCAATATATGCAACTGCGGACAAGAAATTTTAAGTGTGGCTAGCAACTCAAGAAGCTCCATGAGAAAGTGAGCATGACCCTGTCACCATCGGGATTGCAGTCTCTCAGTCTTCTAATCAAGACAGAAGAAGTTTCTGGTGCTTCCAGCTACCCGTTTATGCCACCTTCTTCTGTCATTCCTGGAAAACTTGTCAGTCCTGGTAGAGCCAGACTGTTGTCAGCAAGTAAACCTCCACCTCCTGGAATGGAAAGGCCTTATAGAACCCTGGAGTTCCCGTGCTGTAAGAGCAAAGTTGATGTAATCAAACCTCAAAGTCACAAATGGTGGCAACTAGGGAAGAAATGGCTAATGTATATGCCTTCTTGTTTCTATCCAGGTCCTGGGAAAGACTTATCCTCCGGAAGTCTCTCTCTTTGTCTCTGATATAAAGGTCATAATTAGCATATAGTTTTTGCTTGTCATCTTTCTCACATATTGTAGACTGATGTGATTTTGACTCCGGTGAACATGCAGGAGTTCTCACTTCAAGATACTAAATACTGAGTGCTTGTTGGTGCTGGCAATGGTCTTCAATACTCAGGATGAAGATGCTGCTAGCAGAAGTTCATAGAAGAGATATTAAAGTCCCCAGCATAGGCTCTCCCTCTGCTGAGAGAAGACAAGGCAAGAATGGCTTTGAGAGGTAACTCAAAGCTTCCTTGAATAGAGAGATGGGGGGATGCTGTGATCAACTGAATGCCAAGGGTGCGTGCCTCTGAATCCTAGTGTCAATTGCTCTTAGATCATGACCCCTATAAATCCACTTCATCTCTGTAGACTTGCTGGGATCTTTATGCAAAGCCTCCATTCTCAAGCCTCCAATGATAGAATGAAATGCTGTCACAATGCCCAGCACTTGCAAGTTCTGGGTGAATCTGCCTAGGCACATAGGTATCATCACTAGGCCCAGGCTCTTTGTGGTAGGATTACTTACTTTCGAGAGTTGCTCCATATCCATGTTCTTAAAGGCACAAGCCTCTGCACCAGATGCCTCACAGCTAGTAAATGTTTAAGAAAAGAGAGAGAGAGAGAGAGAGAGAGTGAGATCCCAGGCATCAAATCAAAGCAAGCCATCTAATAAGAGAAACAACAGAACAAAGAATACAGGAAACATTTGAAAGATCCAGAATCATAACACAAAATAATAGTGTGTCTGGGCATATAAATAATAACATGTGCTGGAGGGAGGACTCATTCCCTTCTTATAGGTTTCGAAAACCAGATGAAAAGAGCCAAGGATCACTGCAACTTCAAGCTCTTGAAATTGGACCTTGCCAAAACCGGGCAGATGAGAGCAGTTGCTAGATGATGATGTGTTGGGGAAACTCGCCTGCGTGTAGTCAAACTGCTTCTGCCTACTTTTTGAGGGATTTGGTGGCTGAGGTATAGAGAAGAAAGGGTCTGGTGAGATTCTGCAACACTATTTCTGTATGGATAGCAGGTTCACGAAGTTGGCTAAGGTTAACCTAAATCATATCTGCTTGGGAGCACGATCAAAGTGAGAGGCTGGAGGTCGGAAACTCATCAGAGCTGAGTGATCAGTCAGCTAGGAGATACAGTGCAGGAAAATACAAGAGTAATTGTCTCTAGAAAAATAATCAGAAACAACTGGAAAATGTGATATGGGACCCCAGTTAGAGACACCATGGAGAGAGAAGAGGAGCAGAGGCTGATTGCAGGCTGGCCAGCATGGGTGGGACAAACTGGGAAGGTGAAAATAATGGATATGCTGCTGCAGCTAAGATTATGTATAAGCTTTTCTTGTCAAACAGATCTCAGAGAAAGACAAATGTGGTAATTTGGGCTATGAAAAGTTCCTAAAAATTAGGGGTTGACTTATATTCACCTTAATGCTATTGAACTCACTCCCAGAACACCTGAGGACATGATGTCATCATCTGTAAATATCATGCAAAGTAAAGAATGTGGGGCAACAGAAACTGCTTGCCTCAAGGACAAGAGGACCTTAGCTCAATACACAAAGCCCGTGTTAAAATGTAGTGGCAGCTATAACAGTGTGTCTTTGAAATCCCAGTGCCAAGGAGGCAGTGACGATTACAGGCTAATTGCTAAGTTGTTGGCCAATGAGAAACTCTGTCTCAAAGGAGGAAAAAAAAAAAAAAGGCATTCCTGGAGATGGCACCTGATATTGTCCTCTGTCTGACCTCTACACACATTCACATGCATGCACATAAATGTGTATCTGTATTTTAAAAAGATAACAAAAATGTCCCCTCACCATGTGTTTGTTTGAAAGGAAAAATCTGAATGCTGTCAAGGGATTTGCACATATCGAACATTAATACTGTATGTTCAAATAAACCAAATTGATCAGAAAATTCTGTAGATCAATTGAGTTATCATATAATGGATAATTTTAATAAAGTGTTGACTACTGATATTTCTTGAGTTTGAGGTGGCATTTCCTGCCCAACTTCTTCCAGGCTGGGATTTTGTGTGGCTTGAACTCCCACAGTCTTGTGCTTGCTGGCATGGCTTCTATGAGGTCATGTGTGCAACTGCACCATTGTGGCCAAAAAACAGTTTCCCTGTGGTCATTCACTGCCCCTGGATCCTACCATCTTTCTCCCTGTCTTCTTCACTGACCTTTGCTGTGTTATGAGGACTAAATACATTGACATATGTTCACTTCTGACCTAGACGTGTAACATCTATCTTCTTAAGTGCCTGGAAGAAGACAAACATTCAAAGTATTAGCATCTTGGCAGCACGCTGTGATGAAACATGGTATGCGACACTCTGATGTTTCTTTGTACCTCAGTTTACCTCTCTAGAACTTGAGCTCCTCAAGAGCAGAACCACCTCTGTGTTTTATCTTTCGACACAAAAACTCTGAAACATGGAGTTGTCACTGGTGTCATATACGGGCAATAGTTACTTCTGTTGACTTTGTGGGAGTGATTATGCTAATTGTCTTATCTGCCTTTATTCTCACAGAAATGTTTGGGCTAGGAGGTACCATGAGTCTAAAGGATGATGAGGCAAGTACACAGAAGTGCCAAGTCACATAGCAAGACCTAGAGAAAAATTCAAACTGAGTCCAGTTTTTGGAATATTTTGCAGTCTGGACTTGTAAGTACTGCAAAAATGGCATGGAAAAATCTAGAATGCTAGCTAGGTAGATGGGCTTCTTGGATGCTAAGCCTATTCTTTCTTTTTTCTTCTAGAAAGCAGCCACCTGCACACAGCCAGCAGAGCATCATACAATCCCTTCCCCCTTGCTTGCTCCGGTGGAAGAATCTGGGTTACACATGTTTCCCTGAGAACTGCCTACCAGATGTTGAACTTAGTGAATTCAAATTGTTACAGAAAGGTTTATGAACAGGATAGCAAGAATCACTCCACACACCATAGGATTCAGCTACCCTGAGCCCCTCTAGTGTAAGACCTTGCAATGCTACTGATCTCAAAATGGTACTCTCTTTGCCCACCCTAAGCACAGGCCCTCACCCCCACTCTGGTCCAGCATTGTGCCAGTTGCTTCCCCCTACTTTCTCTCTCTGGCCATTAAACTAAACTTTCAGGCAGAAGAGCTAAAGCCACGTTTTTAACCAGCTCATGGACCATTCTAAAATCTGTGTCCAGTCTCTCCCTTTCTTGGGCTATCCCGCAGGCTCTATCCTTGCTCTGAACAAGCAACCTTTACATCCATCACTTATCATCTGTTTCAGATTAAAAGTTTTGGCTACTGCTATTTCAGGCTGGGAAATGTTAGCACCTCTGAAATGGCACCTCGTTAAACTTTTAATATCCTGCATGGCTGTCCTTTGGAGCTGGTATCTAGCTCAGAGAGGCACACATATATTTACATTTGCATACATACACAAGCACACATATACATAGTCTTGCTACCTTGGAAATGATGGTGGAGTTAGTGCAACTTAATTTTTTCCCTTGCTTTTTTCTGTTTATTTTTGGCCCTGTTCTTCTATTACTTTTCATGCATATGGTTAGGCTTACATTAGGCCACCATGAGCCTCAGAAGTCATATAAGCATAGTCAGACACTTCCCCATTCTCTCTCTCTCATGCTCACCATGCAGAGATCTTAGAGGTTATGTTGGATGAATGGATGGATGGATGGATGGATGGATGGATGGATGGATGGATGGATGGATGGATGGATGGATGGATGGATGGATATGATGGATGGATGGATGGATGATGGATGGATGGATGGATGGATGGATGGATGATGGATGGATGGATGGATGGATGGATGGATGGATGGATGGATATGATGGATGGATGGATAGGTGGATGGATAGGTGGATGGATGGATGGATGGATGGATGGATGGATGGATGGATGGATTAATGAACAAGCCTCTGGGTTGCTCTCAACTCTTTCTGCTTTTTGACTTTCATCTTTCTGTTAGATCTTGATGGTGTAGAATATATCTGACAATATAGAATGACCTGACAATGACTCCAGAGACCAAGCCTGTAATGATTAATCACATCAACTGGATAGGGTCTGAAATCACTGATGAGTCACATCTCTGTGTGTGTTTGTGATGGACTTTCCAGATTGAGTTCATTCAAGTTGAAAAATCCTCCCTGAATGTGGGGAGCATCACTCCCATGGGCTGAGATTCCAGGCTGAATAAGGTGAAAATGAGCAAGGTACCAGATTTGGCCACTCAGCTTCCTGACACCCTTGTGTTCCCAGAGTTGTGACTTTCTCTCTGATAGCACCCTTGAACTGTGAGCCAAGCTATACCTCTCCTTCACGAAGTTGAGTATTTTGTCACAGGAGAAAGTGATAAGGCAGAGGCTCCCCAGATGCTGTCCCCCAAGCTCTAGTGTTTCTAAAGCACCCCAGATTCCAAGCCCTCCACCAGACTCCTGAATCTCTCCTATGGTTCGCTATTTGGTCAGAGAGCCTGCTTTGCTTCACTCTGATGAGTAATAATTGGGAACTAGGCTTAGTCTATTAATGAGGCCTTGGGCTACAAGAGGCAGAGTGCTTTCACTCCCAGGGTCTTTGTAATTAAATTCTTGGTTCCTACTGGCCCCACTCTATTATCTGTTTGGGGGTCACTCTCCCTTTCTCACTGCCTATCTTCCATAAATACCCAGTCCCTGGGTCACGCACAGGACTCCCATCTTCAATCATTTCCAGCACCTCCATGTTAATCAAGCCCTACTCAAGATCCAAGCCCCAATCACCCTCTTATCAACCAACCACACTTCTCATCCCTCCGTGAACACACAGGCACCATCCACTGATAACACTGCCTAGTCTCCAATTGGCTTTTCCTCTAAGCATCAACTCCCATGGATGCATCATGTAACCTTGATTCCCTCCTTTCTGTTTCTCATACAATTCCTATATAAGAAAAACGCCAAGCTGTAGAGATGGCTCAGCCATTACAGGGTAGGCTCAAAACCAAATATCTGAGAAAGATGCCCTCTTAAACCTAAGTAGCAGCAGATTTTTCTTTTTTGTGCCAAAGGGTCTAGAATTAAGGCCCATCCCACACGTGACTTGAGATTTGATATGCACAACACAAAGCAGTGCATGGTGTCCAATCCAGAATCCTCAACTAGCAGTAAATTGGGGGAGATGTAGATACCCCAAAGCCTACAAGGATAGCATGTTGAATTTCTCACTTCTACTTTTTTTTTTTTATAATAACCATATCAGGCAGTCTTCATGGGGTTTGCAAAGCTCACAGTAGCAAGAACCTTAGCAAGCCCATGCCAATGTTGTCTAATTACTCATCCTGAGACCTAGGATTCTAGAATTCTATGACAGATAAGGAGAGATCTCTTTAGTGTCATGTCATATGGGTTTCCCTGAGCATACACAGAAATTCTCTGATGCCAGCTTTACCTCCGGCATGCCAGGTAATATGGATGAAAGGGGGACACATCCAGGGACCAGGAAAAGAAGGGCAGAGGACAGGAGGAGAGACCAAATGAAGTTAGTTGCTGAGACTGGCAACCAAAGGGGAAAAAAAGAGGGTATGTCTGGCTTCTTTAGGGATCCAGAACAATCAGTGTCCCAAGCTTCTGAACCTAGAGAGCCTTGAAACAAAGTGAGAATATATACAGATGAACAAATAAGACTTCTAGGTATGAAGACCATCCAATCCAAAATTTATATTAATTTCTGACCATAATCAATGGCCATACTCTGGGTGACTACAAACAACAGAAGTCTAAAACCAAGGTCTGAATGGGGATGGTGCATCCTGAAGGCTGAGGTCTGACCCCATCTGTCGGTGTTGGCAATCCTTGGCTCTCCCACATTGTAGGACCACCATTCAATCTTCTGCTTTGTTTTCATATAAATTTCTGTGCAAGCCTCCTCTATGTAAGATCTCCAGCATCATCCCTCCGTGCACACCTGCTTCCCTCTTGTAGGGACACAGTCAGTGAATGAGGGCCTTGGAAGCCTAACCCAGCATAACTGGGTCTTAATGTAATTACACATAAAAAAAATCTGCAGAAATATTGAACAGAAATATTGAAAGGGTCCATTTTGCTCATAATACAAGTCCCTTGGCAGATAAAGAGAGAATGAGAGGGCATTGTCTTTGTCCCATGGTTAGAAGTACCATTCAGACAGATGGAGCACATTTGAACCCAAAATTGTATGCTCTACAATATGGCACCCATGTTTCACTATTTTTTCTCTGCATGCACTGGAATGGATTAGCCATTTTAGTTCCTGAGACCACCTTGACCAACATGTAGGCTTTAAAGAGTCTGGAGTCATCATGACCATGATACAAGACATTTGAAAAATACACCCACCAAAGTGCCAATGCCATTATTTACTAATCCAAATGAATAGGTATACATGCCAACAAAAGCAAATGGAGATGAGAGATGCTGCTCTACATTAGAAAGATGTGATTGTGTTACTGTAGTTGGAGGCCAATGTTCTCATCCACTCTCGGCTGAATCTTGGTGGTGAGAGGCCTCTGATTCCAGGCTGGAAATCAAAAGGAATGCCACTGGGATACACCTATAAATGATTTCATAACTCTATTCTTGGACTTACAAGAAGATGAAAAGCTGGACACGGTGATGTATACCCTTAACCTCTGAGATCATGAGGCAGAGACATGTACATCCCCATGAGTTCTAGGTCAGCCTGATCTACAGAGAGAGTTCCAGACTAAGTAGCATAACATGGTGAGATCCTGTGTAAAAAAATTTAAATGTGAATAGCAAAGGTCTTTTAGAGTCATCTTGATAGATTCCAGAGGCTTCTCACTGCTTTGCCTTTGCATAGGCCCACAGAGACCTGATGGTTGATCATCCTTAGCTAATTCTGCAAGAAGAGAAGTGTAGAGGGTGGGAATTGCTTCCCTCAGGGGAGAAGGGCAGGATCCAGGTACATTCCTCGGTTGTGCGCTCAGTGTATTACTTAGCCAACTCCACCATAAACGGCCATGCCACATCTTCACCTCACATGCCCCTTAGGGTCTGCTTTTCCCAGGCCCCTGCTCCTGATCACTGAAGGGGTTCAGACTGGTTTCACACCAGTGAACCACTGATATCAAAGATGATGGAGTCAAAACAACCCAGTGTTGATATTCACCAGCTACTGGCTGGTGACTGTAAAACCTCTGACCTTGCTTTCCTCATATGTGAAGTGCAGGGGCAGAGGCAGTGTGTGCCTAGAAACTCACATTCCCTCAAAGGGGAAAAAAATATCAGTTTCTATCTTTTGGAAGAATTAAGTCTAGTTAAGGTACTGGCAGCTCTGTGTTGTATGTGTTTCTGGCCCAGACTAGCCCAAATATCTGGACCCACCCCAAAGCTGCTTAGCCCTGCCTAGCCCTGAGATCCAGACCTGTCTGTAGTCCCAAGTCCCAAAGAAACACACAGAAGCTTACATTAATTATGTGCTGATTGGCCTATGACTAAAGCATATAACTTGCTAACTTTTAACTACTCTTAAACTAACCCATGATTAGCCAAGTGCCTTAGTATCTTTATTCAGAGAAGCAGCCCTGTCTTCTTTCCTCTGGATCTGCTGGCATCTCTCTCATGCTTTTTCTCTTTCCAGGGTTTTCTTAGTCTGTAGCACCACCCACACTTCCTGTCTGCCTTATGGTCAATCAGCATTTTTTTTAAAACCAATAGGAGAGACAAATATTTACAATGTACTAGAACATAATCCCACAGCAGTTAGGTTTCTCATCAGGCTTCTTTCCTGGTGATCATTGTTCCAGGATTTCCAGGACTTCCTCTCAGGCTCAAACCTTGTTTATCACTGGTGTCTCTCTGTAATTTAGGTGTAAGGATACCAGTCAGACTGTCCCCAGCTGTCTGACCTCATGCAACCCTTAATGATCTTGTCCCCAAGAAGGAAACAGAGGAAATAGTATTTGGTTCACAACAATGGGTAAAACTAAAATTACTTTGGGAACTGGAGAGATGGCTCAGCCATTAAAGAGTAGGCTCACAACCAAAATAAAATTACTCTGGGTTCTCATAGGTTAGGCATCAATGGCAGAGCCTAGACATCTGGGCTCGAAGGCCTGCTATGCCGTATCACCTGCAGACATGCTGCCTGTGTAGTTGTTCAGTGTCTTTTTCAATCTTTAAAATAGGTGCAGTATATATAAAATCCATGGACTTCTTTGGGTTTTTAAAAGGATAAAATGAGAAGGTGCTAGTTACATTAAACCAAGCCTGACAGCTGCCATCACTACAGATAGTAGCCATTTGATTACCCATCTTCATCCATTCATATCTGTAATGGGCACAGATTTCTTGAGTAATGTAAAAGCAAAGATATATTCATGCCAAGTTGAAAGGTATGTTTTAAGGGACATTGTGCCATTTATCTTTATCTCAACTGTATGAGAGAATATCCTACTCCAGAGACCCTTTGGAACCCACAAACAATCATCTCTTCATTTCTGGAATCCCTAATGTTGTGCTGTGGAGATCCAGAAATCTGTATGGCAAGGACAGACCTTCTGTCCTGTTACTGTGGAATGCAGCTTGAGAACCTTCTCTGTGTGGAGTAGTTTTATGTAAAAAAGACAAAAACAAAAACAATAGGTAGTTTTCATGACTCGCAAAAGAGTCTTGAAGGTGAGGTAGTAGATCTTTCTTTCCTGCCTGTTTTTCCATGATCTAGGAACACTGAGACCTCACTGACACCATATCTGCTGAAAAGAATTCAAGGTCCTACTGAGGAGACACCAGCAAGAAAGAGACAAGGGCAGACTGAGAGTCGCTGGAGCAGGGAATGGAGCCACGGGAACACATGCTGGGATGTTTAGAAGAAAACCCAGCACTGACAGACAAGAGCAGGTAAGTTTGACCTCTGGGCCTGGGCCTGCTTCAGTGGTGAACCACTGACCACCACAGGGAAGCTCTAAGATGAGTTCGAAGTGGGAGAAGAGGCGGCTATGGTAAATCTCAAGAATCTGACTTGACCATGTTGAGTTTCAGATAGGCAAGCAGCTAGAAACATGTCCACAGCGTGTGTTTGGGTCTTAAAGCAAAGGTACAGCTGCATAGTGGGCCCTGACAACCTGCCTACTGTGTCATCTCTGGTAAATGTAGCTACCTGGATAATTCTGTTTTGCCAGCATTCTGTTTTCTTTCTCTTCTTCTTCCTCCTCCTCTTCCTCTTCCTATCCTTCTCCTTCTTTCCCCCCTTCTTCTATTTCTTCTTTCTGGTCTCTGCACAGTTCCTTCATCCTGCAGGTTGGCATGCCTCTAATGGGCATTTTTTCCTTCAAGCAACCTTCTCTGATACCCCTGGCTGTGTTTCCTGTCTCAATGGATACCCAGCGCCCTTGCCTAGTCTACATACTACATACTGTATCACACTAAAGCATATTCCATTTTGCCCCCATTGTATCTTGAGTCCCTTGAAGAAGTGCTCTCCATCCCATCTCTCTGTGCACAAGATAAGACATGTCATCGTGGAGATGGGTAGAGAGCTCTGATAGGCAAATGGCCCTGAACAGCACAGGGGCAAGGGGCATTGGAACAAGTCATTGCCATGTGGAATCACCCTCTGTTTAAGCCTATGTGTCAGGAACTGCCCTTGTCATGAAAACCAGACCTGCATCGACCAAATTTTCAATACATATGGATTATGACTTCTCCAGTCAAAGTAATTAAGAGACCATGATAAATTAGAGGTTGATAAAAGGCTCCAGTTCAAGATTTATGGCTCTTCCAGAGCTCTTTCAAGTTCTCCCAAATGTGCAGGGATTGGCCCCTCTCCTGGAGAGGCAACATCTGACTCCGGTTAGCACGCTCCTGCATGGCTGGGAGTTCTCTCCTTCCATGGTGAGCTAGCCCCATTAGACAGCGCATGCTCCTGGCCCTGGGAAAATGGGACTGGCTCTGGGAAGATGCTGCTTTCAAGCACTCAGGCTGCTTCTTCTCCCTCCCTGTGTCTTGAATCCTTAACCACCTACACCCAGACTACAAAGGTTGGATCTAAGAATTTCTGATATCTGAAGTTCTGTCCATCAGGAGAGCCAACTGTTTTATGCACGTATGCTATACATATAAGCAATTGTGATCACATGCATGTGTGTGTTCTGACATTGATAATCTGTAACAAGAGCTTAACAGCATCTATTTTGTAAAAGCAAGTGGGAATCAACAATAATGTTTAGAGATGGGCATGTCCTGAGTAGCTGTTATACCCTGCACACAGTAGCCACAGTAAGGCTGACATTCTGAAAGTTATATCTATGACTACTGAGCTCTGCCGTGTGTCCAGGACCATCTGGCTCCGGGATACCCTGTAGTGAACAGGCTCTCCACACATACTGAGGAACACTGTTATAGTAAGTGTCAAGCAAACCAAACTTGAGCAAGTTTCTCATCTGCAAGGCAGGTGCTGTGGAGAGCAACTGGGTGGCAGTGACTGATAACCCTGAAGGCAGTTGGCAGGCATCTAACCTGAGTAAGAAGAGAGGAGGTGGGGAGCTCATAAAATGGCAGATATCAAGAAGAAGGAGACAAAGAGAGAGCGACCTGGTGGGGATCATGTCAGTGCTCACAAGAAGGGCAAGAGAGGAAAAGCATAATCCACTGTCCCCGTTACCCTTTCATACAGTTGCCTTGTGGCTATTGCATACTGAGTTCATGCGTGGCTTTGACCCTCACTGCCGGGATTTCTAAACTGGCTCCCTTTCTTGCTCCTAGGAAGTACATCCTTCTGTAGAAGCATGGCCTCCAGAGGATTGTGTCTCTGTTTGGCTCTGGTGTATTTCCTGTGGATGCTGGATTCCTCTTACATTTTAGTACAGCTCATGTACTTCTGGCTGCTGCCCCTCAAAGACATTCCCCGGTTGTTTCAGTTACATATGAAGTGATGAATTCCAGCGCTCTCTCTTCAAAGTTCAGGCTCATCCAATGTCCTGAGCAAGACCCATATTCACAGCCTCTGAGTGAGTCACCGCCACATTCCCACCTGTGTTTTATGCTGTAACTAATCCAAAGCATTTCCCTAGTCCAGCTCCACACATCTGCCAGGGGGCTCAGGTTCCTCTAGCTTTACCCAGGACTCTGGTCATCACTTTGACCAGGAAGAGGCTTAGATGACAAGCTGCATCCTTGACAGAGCCCTCTATCTGACTTCACAGACAAGTCCCTTTGACACACCTGCTCCAGACCAAAATTAGTGTCTTTCTGGGGTTTAAACTCGCTTAGTCAAGCCTGTAAATCTGTCCTGGTCTGGGGAAGGCTGGGGGTCACCTGTCACATGCAACATTATCTAATCTCAGCTGCCTCCTAGAGGAGGGTATGCCTGCTACAGGGGAGACACTGTATTCTCTAGATTTTAGAGCTGGAGCTGGAGGAGGGTGACCATCTGAGCACCTATCTCAAGGTTTCATCCAGTGGTTTTCTAAAACATTTGTCACTAAGCCACTTTGGAGATATTGATTAATCATTTTAGGTGTCCACACCTTGGTACCAAGGTCTGATACAGACTGGACATTGGCCCACATCACTTTCTGGTACAGACACTGTTTTGACCATTAGAAGATTACTATTTTCACAGGCATTTCAATGTGGTGGTGGGTTAGAGAACAATGGAAGATGCTGTGTGGGTGTTTTATGTCCCTTATTTGGCCCAGGTTGCCATGGACATTATTGCTACTGTTGTACTATAGAGACAAAGGCTCTCAGAACATTATAGGCGCGGGCCAATTTCTGGCCGAAAGTGTAAGTGTTCATTGAAGATTCTAAGAGAGAGTTTGTTGACTGATTGGTTGATTTTACTTGTGAACTCTTAACAATTCTCCACTTTTTTTGTGGTGGAGAGGGGTGATAAGACTTCTTGCTAAACATGGAGCTCAGTGATGGTCTAGACTGTTTATTTAATGGGTTCCGGGGACCCACCTGTCTCACTTCTAATCTCCTGGGATTAGAAGCATGTACCAATGGACCTGACTTCTTAGGCGGCTGCTGGGAATCCCAACTCAGTTCCTCGTGCTTCATGGCAAACACTTTACCAACCTAGCCATCTCCCAAGTACCACCCCTAGAAAATATCTTTCTACCCTGTGTATCACAACTTTAAACACGCACACACAAATTTTATCAATAAGAAAAAAAGCCAGCATGAGGAGGATATCCTATGTTCCTCCAAACCTGTGCTTGGAATTTAACCTGTCCACAATCTTCTCAGGGAAACTATTCCAAGTGAGGGACAGATATCTTCTTCTTGGTGGTCTCAAGGTTTCTATCATGTCTCATCCTCCAAAGCAAGAGCTGGCTTACATGCTTCTCTCCTCTGTAAGATTGCAGTCTCCCCAGAACCCAGTATGGTGCCTAGTTATATACAAGTCTGCATAACTGAAGACGATGTGTTTATGTTGCACAGATGTGGACATGTTGAGGGGTGCACTCATGTGAATGAAGATCAGATGACCATGTTGAATGCTGTCTTCAATTGCTTTCTACATAGTGTTTTTGAGATAAGGTCTCTCACTGAACCTGGACCTCACTGATTTAGTTAGTCTGGGTGTCTAAAAAGCTTCAGGGTTACTTCTTTCTCTGCACCTCCCCAGCTTTTGGGTTACAGGTGTGCACCATAATGCCTGGCTTCTCATGTGAGTGCTGGGGATCGGCTCTCAGGTCCTTGGTGCCTTGCATCAAGCATTTACCCACTGAGCCATCTTCCCAGTCAAGTGAAAAGAGTTTCTAGAGAATCACTCCCTGTGGTAATCTCTGACTGGAGAAAGCTTGAAGAATAGCTTGGAGAATGAACACAACCACAGAGGTCATTTATAATAACCTCTTGGGCCATGTCCATATCTCTGTGCTTGAAAACAGCTACAGAACGTGCAGCATTTCTCACCAAATTGAAAATCACATTTTGTATGAAGAGATGGTTTAAAGGAAATGGATCATCCAGGCTTCTTAACTCCAGCATTGCATGCTATCCCTGGATGACAGCAGCACCCTATGCCCAGCCCAAGAATCCATGCTTCTTACCCACACTCCTATTATGTGCCTCTCAATGCAATAGCTTAATATAAATGGATGGAACATGGTCTTAGACAATGTCACCCATTGTGACTCCAGCTGCTGTCCTCAAAGGTGATCACAGAAACTCTTCAAATAGGCTTTGAAAGACTGGAGTAGAAAGAGTTCTAGATGCAAATGAACTGACCTCCAAATAGCAAGTATCATGTAGAGTAACAGCTCTCCCTGTGTGTCTAGGAGAAAACTATTCACCCTCTCTGGGTCAGCTTCACTCTTTCTACAGTCATTACCACAAACCAAAGTTAAACCTTGGGGGTTTCATTAGTTATTTTTCTTGTTACTAGAATCAGCTGTCGTGTTACACTATTCCTGGGAAGATGTAGACAAAATTTGACTCATCCTAATTAAGGAAACCAATGAAAGACCAACGTGGATACCACCAAAGTCTAACTTGGTGAACCAATGAGTTTTATTGGAGTTACTTACAGGAATATGGGTGTGGGGTCACCTACAGGAGAAGAAATGACTTAAAGACCACTGTATCACCAAAGCTACCTCGGAGTGGGTGACATCTCACAAAGCTGGGAATCTGGAGCTCACTGTACAGTGTGCAGGCAACTCAATGTGTTAGAAGGTGTCCCTTCTATGTGGCTCAGTTGGTCTAAGCATTTTATAGCCATCTTCTTTAGTCTCAGAGTTTTTCTCAGCAGTTCTTACTGTTTATATATGTGGGCAGAGGAAGAAGCAACATGAGTCTGTTCAGTTTCAGGGACTTCCTATTGAGTTGTTTATGTCCTGAGCTTAATGGATTTCCTTATAGGATAGAAATCTCTAAGGAAACTGATAGGCAATGACAAATTCCTGGCAAGAAGCAAATAGTGGGAAGAATTATTTATTCTGGTTTGCAGTTTTAAGTGATACACTCCAACATGGTAAGGGAGTTATGTCAGAAGAAATGTGAGGAAGTTGGTCACATTGGATCTGCAATCAAGAGCAAAGAGTGGTGAATGCTGATGCTCAACTCACTTTCTCTTTTTATTTAATTCAGTACCCCCTCAACCATGGGATAATGTTGCCCATAGTTAGGGCAGGTCATCTGGTATAAATTAACCCAGCCTAGAAAACTCATCATAGACACTCTCAGATATTTATCTTCTAAGTGACTCTAGATCCTGTCAAGTTGACAGTCAACACAAAGTAGATATGAGGTCTTCAGTCGCTCTTCAGCCTTGATTTGTGCAACTTGGAGGCAGACAGACACTTCACATCTTCCCAGGCTGAGGAGCAGTGCTGGATAAAACTATCACAGTTCACAGTGGTGACAACATATAGATTCTTAAGGGTAGCCTCCAGAATCCACTCTTGGTTACAGCAGTGTGCATCATTAGGGAAAGCTATTTCTCTGGCTTGGATGGAAAGCTAACATCTGAGCTACCAAAAAGAGTTAATCCAACTACCTAGCCAAGGGACTACCTCTTGGGCAAGTAGGCTCCTATTAAGACATGATAGAGTAATGGGGGCAGCATCATTATCCCTTTAACAAGATAGCGCACATTTCCTTTCCAAAATTCTTTTCCATCTAGTGCAGTTGCTTACAAGCCATGAAGCTTGTTTTTCTGCACTACTCATAATAAGTTTTTCTTTTCATTTTTCCATCTCTTTCTTCAGTATGCTTCCCCTAACTCTCTTTCTTTAAAGCCCCCACCATTCTGTTGCTTGACTGCTGCATGGCTAACCTCCATGGCCAACCAAACTCGAAAGGTACAGCTTTTCTTTCTTTATTTTCTCTATTTCCCTCCTTTCAGGCACCTTCTAAGATTTACAGCTTGCCAGCTTGGGGTTTTTTCTTCAGTTCTTTTATAAAGAAGACTAAGAATCCCAAGAGATGACCCGAATTTCCCCAGCATCATGTGGGACTCTTGTAAGACTCTGTAAAATGTCCAGTAACAGTTTGTAACTTCAAAGTACTTCTTTTGCCATCTCCATCTACCACAGGCGGCTTCCTCTGAGTCTTTCTAAGGCCATCTCTGATCTTGAGACTTATAGGTCCCTGGCACAGCCTCCTTAACTTCTCCACTTCCCTACCAAAAGAATAAAAAGTAAAGGCTCTTTGGCTTTAAGCGCTTCTCTGCACAACATGGGACTGACTTCGGGGTAGGCAGGTGATGGGAGGGAGCCAGACCACTTGTTCCCCACTCTTGTATAATATCCTCACCAATATTCTGTGGGCTTAGAAGGGTCCAAGCCACTTTCACAAATACCTTTACCCTCACTAAGGCCTCATGAGGTATCCCTTTTCTTCTCATCTTCAAGGTTGTAAAAAATTATAATAATACGATCCAAGAAAATGGGCCTAACTCTAATCCATAGGGCAAGAAAGTTCAACATCCCTTTACAACTTAGTATAGAAAAATTGCAGTGGCTTCTGGGGTACTCAGCCACTAGATCCTGACAGTATCACCTGAAGTGTTTGGAAGGTCTCCCGTGTTCCCCTCTTCTACTGCTTAAGTGCTTCACCTGTCAGTCTTCCTTCTGACCTTGTTCTCAATGGCTAAACCAGCCCCTCAACCCGATGAGGAAAGGTTCTCCAGCCCTTCCTGGCCATGGCTCTGGGTCTAGTCTGTAGTCTAGGAGGATCCACTATGCTGGCAGGGAGTGCACTTGTTTCCTGGAGGCTTGATCAAGATGCCAGGAGGGTACATTAAAAAGGAAAGAATCCCTCCCTGCAAAAAAAAAAAAAAAAAAAAAAAAAAAAAAAAAAAAAAAAAAAGAACTCCATGCACGTGTTATCCGATGGAGCCCCATAGGCATTCTCCACCTTGTCCCATTGTCCCAGGGAGGTGGGGATGACCTCTGCACCCCACAGTCTATCAAAGTGTCACAAGCTCACTTCCGGCCCCTCCACCACCTGGCCTTGTCATACGAACTATCCTTTCTTCTGACTTAGCCATTCCTCCTAAGAGCAGCAAAATATTCTCTTTGAGCTGGAACTCAGCAACATGGAGAGACAAGAATAAGGGGCTATTGAAAGTTGCCTGGGCCCCCCATCAGGACAGTTCCTGGGATCCTGAAATTTGGATTCAAGCTGCTCTCGCTTCCATGCTTTTGCTCCTGTTGGAACACAGAAAGGTGGACATGATTGAAATTTGCATTTAAATGGAAATGGTTAGAAGTAAAGGCCCGTGTTTAGAAAAACGAGAACATCCATTTTTCTGAAAGGGAGGCGAGTGTTATCATACGCTATTAAGGTGTCATGGAGTCGAAATATGTTTAGAAATATTAGCCACTGCTACTGCACACAGAGTGGTGCCTGGCATTCGGAAATGACTCCATGCTATGAATGGATCCCAGCGAGCCCTGCATCAAGCACAATTGCTTATAATGCCACCTGCCACCATTGCTTACTCCCAATCTCGCACACCAAATAGTACCAGTTCCGTCAGGCAGTTTTCTTCTACTTTTCACCAATAATAATGCTGAAGCCTGTTCATCAGCATATGGCTGGGCCAGACATACCATCTTTCTTACCATATCGGCATAGCCTTGGCATGTATAGCTGAAGACACACCAGGAGTATCATGTGCTTGGATACACCTTGGATATATAAATATCCATGGGTGATTTACTAAGCCAACGAGAAAGAGAACTTTAGCATCAGCAAACGTGATAAGAACCCCTAGTTTTTAACTGTATTAGTGATTTGTTTTCTGTTGCTATGATAAAATATCATGACTACAAAGAACCATGAAAGGAGTTTATTTTGTCTTATGGTTCCAGAAGGGTCCATCATGGTGGCCGGAGCAGAAAGCCAAGATCACATCCTTAAATGCAAGTGTGAAGCAAAACGTGAACTGGAAGTAACATGAGGCTCTTAACTTCAAAGCCCAGACCCCAGTGACATATCCCCTCCAGCTAAGCTGCAGCTCCTGAACCTCCCCAGTGAAACCAACTAGGAACCAGGTATTTATTCAAATGCCTGAGACTGTGGGGAGCATATCATTCGAAACACAACGACCTACAGGCTTCAGGCTTCATTCTCTTTTCATGTCCTGGGTCTTTTATTGGTTCATAAGTTGAAAGGTTCTGACTAGAGTGAAAGGAACAGCTAGCATTCTGCTGATATTTACCATGGAAGCAGCCATGGAGGTATAACTGGAGACCTGTAGTACACAGATTAACACTTTGCCAGACGTGAATCATACATTAAGTCACAACTCATTGGCCAAAACTAACTTGGTCCCCAAAGAGGCTTTCATTATGTGGTGGCTAGGTTGGTGTCAAGGGGACACACACTAGAGCCATTTGGGAAGAGGAATTCTCAGTTGAGAAAATACCCCTCCGGATTGGCTTGTGGGCAATTTGGTAGTGTGTTTTCCAAGTGGAGTTAGGATGAGTTTCCTATTCTATTCTTGCAGAACCAGAGAAATCTCGGAAAGGGCTGTGTGAATCCAGACAAAGAGCAGAACACCCATGCCAAAAGATGAGGTGGCTGTAATTTTAAAAGCATTTTAGACAAATACTGAGCATACTTTCTCATCTTTGGAATCTGGATTCAGTTTTATATCCCATATAATGTGCATGTGGGCATGGAAGCAGAAAGAGAGATGAGAGAGAAGAGAGATAAAAAAGGGGGCAAGGGTGCGGCTAGGAGAAAGCCCTGTGGTGGGTGTGGGAGTGAAGCAGAGAGGACTATTTGTGAGGAGAAGGGGAGTGAGAAGAGGTCAGAAGCGGAGCAGGGGAAGGGAGGGAATGATTCAGGACAAAGCATGGTGACACAAACATATGAAAACGTTATAATGAAACTCATGACTTCATATGTTGACTTAAAATACTTCATTTGCAACCCTCCAGACACAGCAAGACAGTTGCATGTAAGTCTTCACAATGCTTGTAACAGCCAGACTAAATCATAGCAACGAGAAGGGAGTGGGGGAGCCCAACCCTCGTCTGAGGAGCTGTTGTCCATTGCCAGATGCCAGGAGAAGATGCATTAGTTCAGTGTCCAAGTGTAGCCCCTGTAAGTCAACCACACTCCAGTGGAAGTCTGTGCTTCCTGAAATATCTGAGTAGCCCAAACTGGGCTTGATGGGTGAAAGATAAAATAAAGAGGACACAGAATTGAGTAGACAGGGAAGGTCTGTGGATCTGAGAAGAGTCGGGGAAGAAGGTAAATATTATCAAAATATACAGTTACAAAATTCCCAAAGATCTAATTGAAGAAGTTTTTAAAATGAAAACAAAAATTTACAGAGGGTCTATATTAGTTCAATTAAATACAAAAGTGAAGAAAATATGGTAGGATTATGGGGAGAGTCCATGCAGGTTGTGTGAACTGAGTTCTGGACCTTGATTTACAAGGAGAATAGCTTCCAGGTCATTCACTGAATGAATGTTTTTATCTCTCTCTTCTCAAGGATGAGAACAGTGATAAGACTTGCTGAAGAGTTTAATAAATGTCCTCACACGTGGAGGTTAGTGTTGTACCATAAGGAATCAGATCTAAGAATGAACTGTCACTCACCCTTGTGATTCTGGATAGGTTCCCCACATGCTGTGGTGATCACATCCTCCAGCAACATCCTAACCCTGGCACAGAATATCATTCCAACCCTCCATGAGAGTTTACAGATCTACATCAGAACAGAACAAGCAGTAACAGGGTCAGCACTGACCTAGTGGCAAGATGATGGCAAGATCTACACACAGTACGTGTCCATGAGCATCACTCACATCACCACATTTTGTTTCCATGTGGCCTCAGAGTGCAAGGATGAGATATGTACCCACCATGTTGATGAGGAAATTAAGAACTACAATATAAAATGACTTTATTCAAAGTCACAGAGATGGTAAGTGGAGATGCTAGAATTTAAGCCAGGTTCCAGGGTCCCATGATATGAAGAAACCACCATGTAGGGAGAGAGCAGTTCTCTCCACGTGAGAAATGATGTGTGAACTTGAATATCTCTCAGGGAGGATGTCAAGTCATTTCGGCCTTGAAGGAAGTGTGTGTGTGTGTCTGATACATGAGTGTGCACACATGCATGTAGCAAGAGTGAACAGGTAATCTCAGGAGATGGATCTAAAGAACATGAGATAAGGCATCATAGCTCACTACCCGCCTCCAGGGGCAGGGACCATGTCTATATTCATCCCCAGGTGAATCTATAACTAGAAAACAGTCTCATAATATTACACCTCAGAGACCACCAACTGTAAGATCAAACAATAACTTCTGTGACACTAAGGAAACAAGGAAAAAAAAACATTTAAGATACTTTCCGATTACTTAGAGCATATGTTTACACTTTCAGAGGAAACCCTTGAACTGGGAGTTGGCAAAAATCTTGATTGCATGTCACTGGGGTGAAAAGTCACTAGGATCCCATGGCATTGGAATGAAAAGCATGGCTGTAGTTATCTTAAAACTTGTCTAGGACAGTTTTCCTGAGTTGCCTCTCTAGCTGGACTCTGCTTCAGTCATCCCTGTCTTGTGTTCCTTGAATCAAAATTGTGTAAGCTGCAGTGTTTCTAAAGGAAGTTCACAAAAAACAAAGACTATTTGCACTGAGAAGTTAAGGTCTGCTGTGGAATCCTGCTTAGAAATTCTCTTAACTCAAGGCAGTTCAGCATGTCCCACAACTATGTCCCAAGATTCCCAGAGGATGCCTCTGTTGCCATTCCCTGCTTCCTATCACCTGTGTGGTTAGACATCATAACGCTGGCCTCTTGCTCATCATAGGTAGGCCATAGCCCTGTGCTGTGACTTTTATGTGGCACAGTATAGTAGAGGCAGAATCTCCAGTTTTAAGGTACACTGTAAATTTCCAAAATTTATGTATGTATTCTCCAGCATGCATCATTCAAAATGCTTGAAAGATGGTGACAGGAGATGATACATTTTTTTTACATGTGTGGAAGCACAGGAGTTGGCATGATTCTGAATGCTTTAGTATTAGTCACTTTTCTATTGCTGGGATAAAACACAATCACTAGGGCACCTAATAGGAGACAGGATTTATTTTGTTTTAGAGTTCCAGAGAGTTAGACATCTGTGATAGCAGAGTAGAAGCATGGTTACAAATGGCAGGCATGGTTACAGGAGAGGGAAGCTGAGAGCCACAGCTTGGCAAAGCAGGGAGAGCTTAAAGATTATTCAAAATCTCCCTCCAATGACTACCTCCTCCAGCAAGACCACACTCCTTAAGCCTCCCAAACTGGGATCAAGTGTTCAAATGCCTAAGACTATAGGAGACATTTCTCTCTCAAACCAGTACAAGTAGAAAAGTGTGAACTTTGTAGTATTCTAATTATGGGAGAGAGGAAGTTTTCAGAGGGGAGCCCTTGGAGGATACAGGAGTAGCATCTGTAGTGAATTATGTTCTGATATGTTGTAAATATTCATCCCTCCTACTGCTTTAATAAAATGCTGGTTGGCCAGAAGGCAGACAGGAAGTGTGGGTGGGGTTACCACACTAAGAAAACTTTGTGAACAGGAAGAGCAAAGCAGAGGCACTAGCAGAGAGATACCAGGAGAGAGACCAGCAGACAGAGGAAAGAAGACAGCCATGCTGAGCTGAGAAAAGGTACCAAGCCACATGCCTAAACAGATTAATGGAAATAGATGGAGTTAAGAAGAAAGAGCTAGCTAACAACATGTCTGAGCCATAGGTCAAACAACATGAAATTAATTTAAGCCTTTGTGTGATTATGGGGCTAAGCTATAGCAGAGCTGCAAGTGAGTCTGATACTCAGGGCTAGGCCAGAAAGGTTGGGCCAGAAACTTCTTATTACAAGCATCTAATTTGAAAAGCATGAAAACCTCAATACACATAAAGCCCTGGGTTCAGTCCCTAGTAACTGCATGAAGGGGGCCTGTAGTGGGATAATTCACATCCATAATCCCTGCTCAGGAGATGGAGAAAGGAGGATTAGAAATTTAATTCTATCCTGGATACAAAGGTACTTCAATGTAAATATGGTCTAGATATTCTGTGGGGGGAGGAAGACAGAGACAGAGAGATGGAGGAGATGGTGAAAAACAGATAGTTGAAAGTGAGAAATTAACTAAGAGGTGGGGATTGGCTGAGCTGATTCTGTTGATAGATGTTATCTCAGTGAAAGCTATCTAAGGGGCTGGCTGCCCACCCAGGGCACTGGTGGGGCTGATTAGCATTTTGTCCCCCAGCCCCCTCCAAGGCAAGTTCAGGTTTCCCCCTCCCGGTCCCTTAGAGCCCATTGGTAAGCAGTACTGAATATTGCTTACGATTCCTGGTCCTATGGAGGCTGGGTGACAGGAACACTCCTGGGATAGTTCCAGGGGCTGTCTACAAATCCTCAGGATGTTTCAAGGCTGTTTATATGATCACAGACTTTATGTTTATTGATGGGGTGAGCATGACCTCATTGCCAAGTTCTGATGCAAAGAACAACTCCTGAAGAATCAGTCAGAGACACCACACAGCTCCACATTCGAACACGTTTGAAAAGAAAGGTCAGAGTTTATAGTTAATGGAAAGAGGAGGCATTATTCATTGTGTGCTTTCCAGGGATAAGAAAATTTCAAACTCCTCTATCTCATTTTATGAAATGGAAATAATTAGTTTTTTATTTCTCAGACGAGAAAACAGGATCCGAGTGGTTAGGAAGCTCACAGATTGGTGTAGTTAGCAAGTGGTGAAGGCTTACTCTGAGCTCACGCTCATCCACACCAGAGTTCCAGCCTATACAACACTTCACAACTTTAACCCCTGACCCACACTGATCCCATCTAGAGACCCACTTCCTCTATTAACTTGGCTTCTTCATTTACACAGCAGCCATAGAAATAATCACTGCCTGGATTTATTAATGAAAGAAGAAAAATGGAAAGCCATGAAACCATGTATTGCTTAGGTTGAGACTTCACCAAAAGCCATAAATAGCATCCATGTTCTTACTATCCTGTGCCCCCTCTTTAACTGTCTCTATGTGAAGAATGGAATGTGACTTATATGATGCCTAATCTTGGTTGTCCATTTGACAGAGTCTGATCAAACCAAGCCACTGTGAGAGACTTTCTTGATGAGACTATTTGACATAAGGACATTTCACCCTAAATGTGGACAACACCTTCTGGTGGCAGGCCAGAGAGAGGGACAAGAAAAACAGAAACTTGTGCCTATTTGCCTTGATAACTGCTGGCACAAATTCTAAGCTGTGGTTCTGCATTTCTTCACTGATGTTAGAACCAGATTTTTCAGGTGTTCCCTGTACAGAGTTCCTGGGTAAGCTATTTTGGAAGCTGTAAGAGTGAAGATTAAGTTTCAGAGAATACCACAGGGTATTGGAGGTAACTTGGGATACCTGCCCAGGAAGACTTCAAGCACTGAGTGTAGACAGCCTGAAAAATAGGCTGCATAGGGTATAAGGAACAGTGATAGAGAATGAGGCTGCTTGAGCTCCCTGGAGCCCAGATGAAAACATCCTGAGCGCTGGATGCCAGATAATGAGCTGCAGGGTTTGGTGTGGTTGCCCGATGGAATTTTGGTCTTGCTTTGTTCGACTTCTCTATTGTCCCCTTCCTCTCTTTGTGAATGGGACTATCTACTCTGTATTGTACACTGAAAGTATGTGAGGACCTGGCTTGGATTTTGATTTTATAGGATCTCGTAGATAAGACTTTTTAATGGGGGGGGGGTGTCTTCAAAGATACTTTTTTAAAGCTAAGTTGGAATTGTGAAGTTATGTGGGGCTCTAAATTTAGACTGAAAACATTTTTACCATTCTAATATAGCCATAAGTATATGAGATTATACAATGTTATGAGTTAGGCACAAAATGTCTTCATATATTTGTGTGTTTTAACACTTGGTCCCAGATAATGACTGTTTTAGGAAGTTGTGAAGACTTTAGGGATGGGCCCAGTCAAGAAACTAGTGTCTTGGAAGGTGAGTCTTGAGGTGTCTAACTCAACCCTCTTATTGCTCCATCTCCACCTCATGATCTGCCTGCATGTGAGAAAGCAGCCTCACTCTTTTCAACTACAGCTGCCAGCCACTTCCACCCAATACAGCTTCACCCAGGATAGACTCTGTTTTCAGACAGGGAGCTGAAATAGACCCAAAGCTGCTTGTTGATAGTATTTTATCACAACACCAAGAGTAGCAACCAATATATGCTTGGAAAGAAAACTCCAAAGGGGAAGAAAGCCTTAGCACATGAGAGAAATATGTGAATTTCTCACCTCAAGTTATGAAGTCACAAGTTATATGCAATTAGCATCTACTATGTCCATTTCTCTGTTTTCTATGTCAGCTTTTGGATTCCATTAGACAATCTGAGCACAAGCTCACAAAAGCTGAAATAGTCACTGTCTGGACCCTATGGTGCTAGTGTAACTTTGTCTTGGTCATTTGTAGTAAAAATAGCATTCAAAAATACCCCTACACCCACTTTCAGATCAGAATATTCTTCATTCCCTTTCCCACACAAGGACCTCCAAGGATTTCCTAGTTCAACCCTGAAGACCCAGGATATCTCCATTAGGAACTCCATCCTTAGACACCTAAAACCCATGATCCACACTTGCTTTGCTTTTACTCTGAAAACTAATCCATATTCTCCCAATATTGACTGATTGATTGTCTGGCTGACCAATCAATTGCTTGATGCTTAGCTCAGCTCCTGATTTAGCCCTGAATCCTAAATCTCATCCGGTATCTACAAAGGTGTTTTTTAAGAAAGTGACTTAGATGGTTCACACTCTCAAACCTGAAGCCGGGTTAACCCTTTCCACACCTTTCACTGAAATCAGCCCAGCCTTAAACTCGGGACCTTCAAGGACTCTTCGACAGCAAGATAGAAAGATAGTTTATTGATCATTTTGTGTTCCTCTTCTTATAGCTGTGATTTCTTAAGAATGGAATGTGGGTTTCCTAATAGTCAAATTAGGCTCTGTGGGGAAAAAAAAAAAAAAGAAGACTGTAAGCAAATTATTTTTTTAAGTCACATGAGAAGGGATTCACCATCATCAGCATGCTTCCAAGCTTGCTAGACCTCACATTTCTCTCAAGGTCCTGCTCAGGACAGTTCTCTCTACCATGGGAAGTAGCCCGCATCACATGAGCAATATGCCTATTAAAGATTTTTTTTTTAATAATACCCACCTACTAAAATAGTATGTGTGTCTTGTGGGTGTAGGTGGAAAGACTTCAATCAAACTGCCAGGAACCAAAAATATGATTTTAATTGAAATACAGATAAGATAGGAGCCTTTAATCTGCCCCCTCCCTAAGCAATAGGACATTGCTGGCTATATGTGATAGATGCTTTTTTTTTTTTTTTTTTTTTTTTTTTTTTTTTTTTTTTTTTTTTTTTTTTTTTTTTTTTTCATTTACTCTCTGATTCAGCCCAGGCCAGAGTAAAATTAAAATTATCTTATCTCCAGATGAAATATTTTAGGGATTTGGGGATTTTGACAAAAGACAGTATTTGTGAAAAATATCAGTATTCTCTTTATTTCTTTTTTGGAGAAAAGTTCCATCCTTATTGAAATCTGACAATAGAAGACATTTGCCATCTAGACTGCCACACATTTCATGGCCCCAGAATATTAAAGAGAAGAACATTCTGCTGTAACTGTGCCCCATGTCTGGTAAGGCTTTTTTTTTTTTTTTCCTCACCAACAAGAAGAGTTTGTGTAGAATATGGTGCCATAAACATGAACCATGTCATCCTTACTGGGGACTCAGAGGGATGACACCTTCTGGGCCACTAGATCACTGTCATCACTTGAAGAGTAAATAACAAGAAAACTATGCACACCCCAGAGCTCCCCTTCCCACAGCCAGCCCAGGGCCATTGCCCTCAGATCTGACAGAACAGGGCACATGAACCACAGGACATGACTTCCAAGGCCAGAGATAATTGAATTACTTGGTTGTCAGCTGTGATAAATATGGGCCACAAAGGCAGGACAGATGCCCTGCTTGTTGAGTCCTAGCAGCTCCTCGGTGTTTTGTCTGAAGTTGGTACCGAGTGACTTCAAGTCAACAGTGTGGCCACTTTTAGCCCTCAGGACCTGTCAGGAACCTCTGAAAGGCAATTGTGAAATCGGCCTTGAATTTTATATCAATTTAACAAATGTGATATCATGGGACTGTGTCATGTAAACATTGCTATTTCTACGTTAGGTTTAAGATGATATTTGCTAATCATCTGTACATTGGCATCTCTCTTCCTTCTCTGTTGGCCAGAGAGACTCACCCACTTTCATGTGGTATTCCAAGTCTACCTTCTCTGGAGACTCCATGCAAAGAATCCCCAAATCGATAACTCATTTAACTGAAATTTTGTAAATGTTAGAAGTGGGTTGGAAAGATGCGCAGGGATTAAGAGCATAGTGTTTTTGGAGAGGACCCCAGATCACTCTTAGCATCCATCTTGTAACTGAGTATGTAGTTCACAGCTGCCTGTAACTCCAGCTACAGGAGATCTGATGCCCTCTTCTGGCTCCCCAGGAATACCAGCATATATGTGACATACACTCAGCATTCAGTCAGAAACATACATATAAATGAATAATAAATACTTATGTGCATATACAAACATACATTCGTACATAAGCACACGTCTACATAAATCTTTAAAAAAAAACAACATTGAACCAACCAAATGAAATATTGATGCGTTGGAAAGGCAGAAGAATTAATATCAGAACACAGATCTGTGTTCTAGAGTGAGGGGAAATGCTTCTGATTGCATTACTCGAAGTAGAAATGAAGTCTGCCTGGTAGGGCTGTAGATTTAATGTGTGTACAAATACCCAGCATAAACGGTGGTGGCCCAGGTGACCCACCACACATGAATTTTGTTTCCTTTTATTCTTTCAGTGGCTACACTAGCCAAGCCAGAAAATGCACATCTTTTTTACCAAACTATTCTCCCTCCAGAGAAACCTAGAAATTGCTAGGCCTGTGGTCTATAAGCTCTCAAACATCAGGGAATGAGGTGGGGCATTCATCACTGAGCTTCCAGTTCCAGTCAGGCCTGGCCTAGAATCTGTGGTTGTCAAAAGAATGTGATCATGTACTTTATTTACAAACACTCCCTAAACACCATTGGTGGACCAAAGAGACACACCAATTAAAAAAAAAAAAGTGTGTCCAAGTACAGAGAAAGAATATGAGGACATTATGCTGAGTGCGATATTTAAAAACTTTACCACTGGCATACCTTTTAAAAGAGGTGATACTTCATAGAAAAGGTAATGGTTTCATGCATGTAAAATAGTAAAGAATATATAGGGGAAAACCTTACCAGAATTTGCAACTTCCCAAGAGACAGGCCTGAAGCTTGCTTGGGGAAGTGGGAATGGGGAGGGCCAGAGTCACGGAGATGCTGACAGGAGAAGGGTGACCTGGGACTAGAGGACAAGCTGAACATAGAAACATGGCCCTGTCAAGCAGGCACTACCTTCTATTTTGACTCTGTTTCTCATGGAGGAAATTGAACATAGGCAAATGCAAAATTCATATGATATTCCAATTGCCCTTAACACGTCAATCACATGGAGAGATCTGCGAATTTTCAGGACACATAGGATGGTAGGCTTGCATCTCAATGACTTGTAGGAAGATGCTCAGGCTGCTCAGTGGCTTCTCTTAAGGGTGGGGTCTAAATTGGTGGTTGTGATGGAGAAACTATGATCTTTATAAGAACCTCATCACTGTAACCTTGGGGCTGCCTGACAAGGAATGCCTGTAAGAGGCAGAGAATACTGTATCCTTGGAGAGGCTCATAAAAAGCTGATCAAGACCCGGTGGGTGCAGCTAGCTGGTGGAGTGCTGGCCTGGCATGCACCAGACATTCAATTTGAGCATCAGCACCAAAACCAGGTATGGACATGGACATCTGCAGTCCCAGTATTTGGAAATTAGAGGAAGAAAGATCAGAGTTCAAGGTCATTATCAACTATGCATCAAGTTTGAAAGCTATCCTGAGCTGCATGAGACTCTGTTTCAAACCAAGAATCAAATAACACAAAGAGACGGCTACACACGAGGGTCATTTTAGGACTTCCAGGTTTTCTGGAGCCACAGGTAATAGCAAAAACATTGCTGTGATGAAATTCCAGGACCAAAGAAACTTGGGAAGGAAAGTGTTTATCTAGCTTATACATCCGTAGCATAGTTCATCATCAAAGAAAGTCAGGACAGGAACTCAAACAGGGCAGGAACCTAGAGGCAGGAGCTGACACAGAGACCACAGATGGCTGCATATTAGCTTGCTTCTCATGGCTTACTAAGCCTATTTCTTATAAACACCGGGCCATCAGGCCCACAATGGGCTGGTCTCTCCCCCATTGATCATTAATTAAGAAAAACGTCAAGCAACTGGATACAGTTTTGGTGTTGTTATTATTGTCTGCTTTTCAAGACACGGTTTCTTTGTGTAGCCTTGACTGTCCTAGAAATAGCTCTGTAGACCAGGTTGGCCTTGAACTCACAGAAATTCTCCTACTTCTGCTTCCTGAGTCCTGGGATTAAAGGCATGTGTCACCACCATTGGCCAGCTACAAAGAATTCTTATGAAGACACTTCTCAGTTGAGGCTCCATCTTAACAGATTGTTCTAGTTTTGTGTCAAACTGACATTAAACTAGCCGGTATGGGCTTTATATAATTTTTTTTTTCCTACACACACTTAGGGTGAACTTGAACTTACAAAATAGGTAGAATACAGGCTGAAAATATCAGCAAGTAGTAAAACAAAATAATCATAATGACACACCATCACAGGAGTTACATGAAAGTGGTCACTGTCCCCTGAAAGAATTAAAACAAATTTTATAAGTTCAGACAGTGGTTAGTATGGTTAACCGGAAGGGGAATCAGGAACCATGCAAACACCAATGGAAAGGAAGACAGAAGGAGGATTCTCAGCTGACTTTTGAATGTTTTTCCAAATGCAATTGCTTGATTCTCTCTTAAATTGAGATAGAATCTCACTGTGTAGCTTATGCTGACCTTAAACTCACAATCTCCCACTTCTGTCCTTTGAATAACAGTCTTAGAACTGCGGTAAATAAAACCACCACATGGGGCAAATGAAACATTTAGTTTTCAATTTGGTAGTTTTTAAATACAAGTACCCCAGGCTCGCCTTGAACTCACTATGTAGCTGAGGATGGCAAAGAATGATGCATTCATGATCCTCCCACGTCCACTTCTCAAAAGCTGGACGTGCGGGTGTGTACCACCACATCTGGCTTGAATTCTAGACATTTTACCTTGATTTGTTCTTGTAAAGGCCAATCTCCAGATGAAAATGTAAACATGAAGTGTTGATATGTCCATCTAAATGTGGGAACTACCTCAAGGTCAATTGACCATAACACACATAGCTCCTGGTTGGGGTAACACTAAGCATGTTGAAGTAACTGATTTGTATTTACTGATCAAATTCATCCTGAACTGTATGGCAGTCCTGAATGAATGGGACTATTTTGCCTCACATGCTTTCCTTCATGAAGCCACGTGGGCCATACATAAGAAGAGCCACAGCAACACCTGGCTGCCAGAAAGGCTGTGGCATGCTTGCCTGGGAGTGTCAACAATAGAGGAGTGGGCAAGGCCATCCTCCACAGCCTCATTCTTAGCGTGTCACAGCATCTGTATTCATCCATCAGTGCCCATAAGCTGAGGCAAGAGTTTGCTCCAGGGAGGGGATAGAAAGCCAATACTTATTAAGTGCCTACTATAGTGGTGGTTCTCTCTCAACACTTTAATGCATGTTGTGGTGACCCCAACCATAAAATTATTTTGTTATTACTTCATAACTGTGATCTTATTACTATAGTGAGTCGCGATATAAGTATCTGATATGCAGAATACCTGATATTCGACCCCTGTAAAAGGGTTGTTCGACACCCGGAGGATCACGACCCATAAGTTGAAAACACCTATATTATACGCTTTCCTCATTCTCTTCTGTGTGGTCCTATTATTGGGCTAGTGGCTGATTTCAACTGAGTGGCCTTTGTGTCCCTTACACCTGGGGACACTGGAGGTGGAGGAGCAGCAACCGAGAAAAGATCTGACACTCGGTGCACATCAGGGAGAGAGGCAGGGCTCCAGACAGGAAAAGAGAGGTGCCCTCCTCTGCCAGGAGCAATTATATTGCCACATCAGAAGAGGTGGAGATGGCTCTTCCATTATCAAGGCTTGGACACACAGCTGATGTGTTCATTTACTTTTCTATTGCTGTGGTAAAAAAAAAAAAAAAAAAAAAAAAAAAAAAAAAAAAAAAAAAAAAAAAAAAAAAAAAAAAAAAAAAACATGGCCAAAATCCATTAATAGAAAGAAGGATTTGTTTGAAATTGAGGTTCCAAAGGGATAAGGCTCCATCACAGCAGGAGGCATAACAGCAGTGATGGCAGAAAGGATGGAAGGCTAAGAGCTCACATCTTCAAAGGTAAGTGTCAAGCAGAGACTGCAAGCTAAGCGTAATTGAGGCTCACTGCGTTCTATGGTAGACTCTAGTGAAAAACATACTCTAGCAAAGACACACCTCCCAGACCTCCCCAAACAACTTCACCAACTGAGACCAAGGGTTCAAATGCCTTATATTTATGGCGTATAGTCTGATATGACCCACCACACCACACTGGCTCTGGCGTCACAGAGGAGGAGGGGAAAAGGCCACAGAATCACCATAGGACATGACTGGTCTTCTCAATCTGCTCTCTGACTGTCTTAGGCATGTCACCACATGGCCAGCCTATCACAGTTCAGGATTAGTGTTCTGTGTAACCCTGACCTTGAGGAGACCAGCTAACCTCCAACTTCCAATTCTTCAGCTGAAGAACAATGTTCCATTCCAGATCTTTATTCTCTGGTGTGAGCGGAGAGCACAGTAATGGTTAATGTGTTTTTAAGCCCTTAGGTGGTGTGTAGTTATCACCATTACAGAAAATAACCATTTGTTTTATAGGGAAAAGAAAAGAGAAACCAGGTTCTGGTTGTCTGTGGAGAAAATACAAAACTTGATCTTCATTGAAGAGGGAGACACAAAGACAGTCAGCGGGGCCCTCCTGCCGCTTCAATGGCAGACACTAATGTGTCTGTAACTTTGAGATTGGTCTTATGAGCTCACTGTGCTGGGGCCTTATGGCAGCCAAACAGCCTGTGGGAGTCATTTCTAGGAATCCAAGTTAATAAACTGTAAACTAACTTCTCACAGATCAAGAAAATTAAAAAACAATAGCAAAAAAACAACAAAAAAAAAAAAAAAAAAAACTACCACTTTCAACACACTCGTGAAAGCTGCTGAGCATCTGACCTCCGGCTCTGAATTCCCCAGGCTTTCTAGGGGCAGATGAAAGGATGCCTTGAACCAGACAACTTACTTTTAGACCGTTTCCCATTGTTCACCTTTTCTCACCAAATTATAATCGCTCACTAAGCTGCAAAATATTTGACCAGTTTCATGTGATCACGTAGAAAGGAAGCAAGTTTGATTTGAAGGAAGAACATGTGGTTAACTTTCACCTTCCTACTCGCTCTCTTTATTCTCGGCTCTCCTAGTTGTCAGAGAAAACATTCCAAAGCTCGTGTGATGGAGAGAAGGATAGTATAGGATCCCTCTGTGGTCTTTCCAGGGATAAGAAGGAAGCAAACATCTGGGGGGGGGGAGTTGGCATGCTTCCCACCATGGATGGAATAAATTCATCAGCCATTGGGGGGCAAAGCTGAAGGCGCATGGCTGTAGAAGTGTCCTTCCACCCAAGAGACCCATCTTTTCTGTTAATGTCATCAGCTGCTCAGACAGAGCTCACCTGCACTACAGACAGTATTAGCAAACTCACCAGACTAGATGTTAACTTTAAAAAAATGAATCTGCCTGCCCAGAAGTAGCTGGATGGAATATTCGGGCATCTCCACCTAGGCAAGTTGACATTCAAAATTAAATACCGTTGTGAGCTATTCATCATGGTATCCAAAGTGACAAAGAGTAAGTCACTCCCAAATCCAGGTTCCAAAAGGACTTATGCTCAAAGGGAAATTAATTGAAGTCACAGATGCTTACATTTGGATGTTGGGAATGAAGTGCACTGTTCCCAAGAAATGACAAAGACCTAAGTGACCAAAAAAAAAAATCATGAAACCAAAGTCATGGGGCAGAAATGACAAAGATCCTGAAGTTCCTCAATGGTCCTAATGACACCGACCTGCTGTCACACCCAGGTTTCTGCTGCCATTTCAGTTTTATTCTCTATGCACATGGATGTGCATGGCATAGGATGGATACCAACTGCTCATTTGCTACACAGTTTTGCATGGCTGCCATTCTCACACAACACCAGTGAACAGTGACAGAATCCTTGCTGTGGGCCAGTTCTCCGTGGCCTACCTTGAGTGCACTCTACACTCACCAATCTTGAGGCCCTTAACCTTCTATCAGTGTTCTATAGATGGAAAACTTGAATCCAGCTGAGGTGGGAAAACTTTCTTAGGATCACCCATATTCTAAGCGGAAGTGCCCAGTTCAATTTCACCCTTTCCTGTCTGTCTGTGGGCTTCACAGACTGTACTATGTCTTTTCATGATCTTTCTAGAGTGCAGTTTTTCTTTACTCTGTGTGTCACTTTTGGGCCTAAATTTATTTAGAAGATAATATGCTCCAGAGTTTAAGAAGTTGCACTTTTTTTCCAGGATTCATATTTTAAAATAAAGGATCTGACTGGCCACCTCATGACATGCTGGGATTTTGTCTGGTTGACCATGCACAGGATGTGTGCATTCCATCACCTCTATGAGGTCATTTCTGTAAAGGCCCTGCTGTGACTGGAAAGTGATGTGATTACCTCTGCTTCCCACAGTCTTCCTGTCACTTTTTCCACAATGAGTCCCTGAGCTAAGCTTGGGAGGAAGGAGTGTGAGGTGGATGCCCCACTTAAGGCTGATCATCTTGCAGTTTTATGCTCTGTACTTCAGCCCGATAGGGGTCTCTAAGGAGAGAATCAGTTTTCCTTATGTGTATGACTGCGTCAAGGTCAACCATGCCCCAGTGGATGGCCACTCCCCCAAGAGTATCTAGGCAGCATTGACTGCATTTGATGACAAGAAATGAGAAAACAAACTAATGGGTACGGAATAAGGGTGTGAATCTGGGAAGAACTTGGAGAGTAGAGTGGATAGGATCAAAATACAACATACAAAATTCTCCAAGAACTAGTAATCATATTTAAAAAAGAAGGAGGAGGAGATGGTGATGACTCTACCCTTAGAATGCTGCCTTGATCTTATGCTCATCACAGGTAAGTATGGCACAGACACAAATTCAATAACTTACCCAACTGGAGGTCAATGAGTTCATAGATCCCTAGCTGTGTCTACATAAGAAAATCTAATACTCAAAATGAAAAGGTAAAAATCAGCAACCAAAAGACAGGAGAAAGCAAAGCCACAAAGCAATGTGGTGGCTGGTTTTAAATGGAAGCATGTTACAACATAGAAGTGGGTAAGTCTGTAGAGGGATATTCTGATTGCTAATTAAGGTGGGAAGATCCGCCCTGAATGTGGTTGGCACCATTTCCACCATTCTGTGAGCTGGCCTTGAACCATAAAAGAGCAGAGAAAGCTAACTCAGTAGCAACCAACTAACAACAGAAGAATGACTTTCACTCCACTCTTGATGTGATGTAATGTGCTTAGCTGCTTGAGGCCCTGCCTTGGCTTCCTTGCAGTGATGGGTGTACCCTGGCATCATGTTTCAAATAAAATATTTCCCTTAAGTTGCTTTTATGTGGGATAGTTTGTCACAGCAACAGAAATGAAATTATGACAAACAATAAAATCAGGATCCCTGTGGCTCAGAATGTCCTCGTTTTCTTTATTCTGATACAGTCACAAAGGCTGTCAATGTCTGCCTGTGGATGTCATCACCTCCAAAGGCCAGGAGTCCATAGGAAGCAGAGCCCTGCTCATCTTACCCCTCACCACAGTCATCTTGGGTAAGTGAAATAATTTTTCTGCCTTGAAAGATCTGCCATGTATATGTCAGTGTCCTTTAAGTCCAAAACCTTTGCAATATTTGCCAACCAGTCCTTGGCATAGACTGATTGTAGCTGAAATGGAGCAAGATTTTTCTTCGTCTATGACCATGGCACACCCTAATCATCCCAGCTATGACCACCTCCCTCACCCCTTGTCAAGTGCCCACTTGTCTAAAACGCATTGGCTATGATGTTTATTACCCAACAAGGAAAATATTGTTATTGATAGCAGCAGTAAGGATGCCATCAAACATGAACGCTCACATTCAGCAAGGGCCCGTCAACTGATTGTTTATGTAAATGCAAACATTCGCTCATCATCACACCCATTTTGCAAAGAAACAATCAGCCAGGCGGGCTGTTTCATTCTGTAATATGTTTTTAATATTCAGTTCACTGGAAAACAATTTGCAACAAAAGAAAAATATATTAACAAGTATACAGCTAAATCAAAATTGATTGTAAACACAGGGCCAGAAGTTTGATGGCTGGCCCTGGGCCCTAAGAGTCAGAGGGGCCTGCAGTGCTCATGCCATTTGATTGCTGTGTCTTCCACTAAGCATTCAGTAGACAGGTCCATTGCCTGGCCCCACAGCTATCCCTCTATCTAGTCTCCAGAGGTCTCTGTCATGGAATCCACAGGAAGAACATATTTACATGTGTGTCCTGAGTAACTGCAACAAATAAGAAATTGGATTCCCCTAATTACACCTGTAGCTGGAAGTTTCTCCGTTCCACCTAGCCCCACAATCCAGACAAATATTGAACAAATGTTATTTGGTATTATAATAAAAACTCAGAGCCAGATATTGAGGGAAAAGCTGAAATATCAGAGAGATCGAGAGACAAAACACAGCCACTTCTCACCCAGCCAACTCCTCAGGCCTGTCTTCAGGAATCCTCAGACTTAAAGCTTCTCCCTCCTCAGCCAAAAAGGGAAGTGGAAGCTAAAATCCTCCCTTCTCTCCCTCCACCCCACTATTTTACTTCTTGATTCAACTTTCCTTGAGCTAGGATTAAAGTTGTGTGCCACCACTACCTGGCCTTGAACTTACAGAGATCCAGATGATCTCTGCCTCCTGACTGATGGGTTTAAAGGCATGTGTCACCACACTCTGACCATCATGGCTTGGCTCTGTGAGTGATTCTACCCTCTGATATTCTAAAGTATCTTTATCAAATATATAATATATGAGCATGGACAAATCTTTCCTATCCATGGTTCTGCTGCTGCTGCTTACAAAATAATTATTCAGAGGCTTTTATTTACAAACTGTTTAGTCAATGGCCCAGACTTATTGCTAACTAGCTCATTTATCTTAAATTAACCCATTTCTATTCATCTATGTATTGCATTGCCATGTATCTCGTGGCTTTACCTGTGTTTCATTACCTCTTGTTCCCCTGGTGACTTGAAGTGTGTCCTCCAGCTCTGCCTTTCTTCCCTCTGTATCTCTCTTGGAGTCCCCACCTGGCTGTATCCAGCCTTGCCATAGGTCAAAACAGCTTCTTTATTAACCTGTGGTAGTGACACATATTCACATCATACAGAAAGACCATCTGACAACAACACACACCTCTAGAAATGTGTCTGTAGTCATCACGCTAATAGACACAGCCCTTTATACTCTTAGGAACAGTGTTGAGAGGGTCACAGTCTCCAATAGGCACAGTTGATACTGAAGTCTTCAATTTTTTTTTAGGAAAAAAAAGAAGTCCACTGAATTATTCTCTAATAGACCACATCTCTGAAAATGGCCATACTGAGGATAATTTCTTCTTTATAGTCAATGCAGTCTCTCTTCAGTACCTGTTTTTGTTCTTTGGGGTATAGACAGTACTCCACAACACATCAAAAAATACAGCTGTCTATACCTGGAATGAGCTCTTCTTACCTGTGGAATGGACTCATATTGCCCACAGTTTGGCAATCACTAATCTAAACTGTCACCTGAACCATGACTCACAGACCCTGGGCCATTACACGCTTCTGAATGGAGCTGTTCTTTGTATTATTAAAAGGGTCAGCTTCCCATATTTTATTGTTTAAGGATATTTCTCACATGTATTAGTCCTGCAGATATGCCAGCAAATTCTGATACAAAAAAAAAAAAAAAGACAGTCGGAACCAGAATTTTCTAGAATGTGTATGGCGTTCCTTTGCACCTGTCCCTCTGTAGAAATCTTGTTTCAGATGATGCTGTCCTGGTGTGTGTTGTTCAGCAGGCTCCAGGATGTTGAAAACCAAACACATTTTCATTCCTTAATGCTGACCTACTGATGTGAGCTAGAACTGAAGTTCACTCCTGGCAGGATGGATGTGAAGCTCACTACTAATTGGTTGAGCCACCTTCTCTTGACCTGTCGGAGACTCACCCAGGAGCACCCTACTGCCATAATGGGAGGATTACTTTGAAAAGGAGAGAGGAAATCCCAGTCCTAGGTTTCAACCCACAGAGAGCTCAGTGGTCCTGGAGAATTGACTTGCCTTTAAGAATATCCTCAAATCTCCCTTCCTCAGTCAGAGAAGTGTCAGCTTCATTAAAGAGTCCCCAGAGACTCTGTCTTTGTGTTGTCTTTGACCTAATCACATTCCTGTTTCCTATCTTTAAGGGGAGATGGGTCAGAGGCAAAGTAGCAGGGTGAGGCCTCGGGAGACAGGAAGAGCTCTCCGGATTCTGCCTTGGACTCCACACTGAAGTTTAACTGCAGGGGAAAAAAAAAAAAAGACAACTACATTTTATTTCTGGACTCAGAACCTCAAGGACCACACATCCCTGGAGGAAGCCAGGCACAAGGTTCATCCCTGAGTTTGCTATCACATATACCAGGCCTGCTCTGAATTCCCGCCTCCATGTCATTCCTAGGGGGACTTTAAGGGGCGTGTATTCTCTGTGTCTTGCCCTCAGTTCCCCCAAGGTGTCGTGGGAGAGGGGGAGGTCGAGATGGAACTTTATAAATGGTTGTTTTGGAGTACTCATTGGCAGCACTACTACCTCCATCAAGGACACCCATGTACAAACACACATGGGCAAAATCTGGCTACCCGGGGACTACAAAACATAACACATAGCTGGGAAAGGGGTAGCCTGTTGCTAAGTGCTGCCTGGGAGAATGGGGTGCTCTCTCAACCCATCTCTCTCTAAAACATTTGAAGAAATGGATGTGTAATATCTCAAATATCATAAAATGCACTTGACATGTCATTATACTTAAAAAAGAATGCAGTGATGACCCTACAAGGTCATACCTCACCCTGAAACTGGTTGGCAACCTGAAGCTCTGCAGAACTAACACACCAGAATGGCAGACAGAGCAGGGCAGTCTGTGTCGCCAATGGGGAGGAAGAAGCCAGCCTTGATTCTAAAAGTTTGCATGGAGATTTCAAAGAAAGCATGTCTTTGCTTTCTTGAAAACGTATCCAATTGAATTTCCTTTCAAAGGAGAACTGAGTGATTCCTTCATTTCGGCTTCATAAATACCATCTCTGCACAGTGTATTACGCACATCATTTATTCAGCAGATACCATAATGTATTCCGGGCTGCTCTTAGGGAGAGAAATTTCAATATTAGATAAAAATAGTGAGATGGGAGCAGTAACTGTGTTTGTCTGGTACACAGAGTAAATAGGATTGTTAGCGATTGCTAAAGGCTTCGGGGAAAGATAGGGTAACAAAGATAGGCTGTGCTGAACGGGGGCGAAGCAGTCACGGTATTCAAGGAAGCTCATCTGCTACCATGCACTTCTAAACAGGCCCAAAGATGAAGCCTTCCTTTCTTAGACCTGCTAGAAGAATAGCTGAATGCTATCCTAATGAGAAATCTACTCAGATTTGGAAACAGGCTGGGCTGTATGTCTTTCCTTCTCGTCTCTACCCCCATATTGCTCCCCTTGGGCATTCACAAACACACGCTCATAATAACCTTCAATGTCACACAAAACAAATCAGAAGTCTTGACTAAAATTTCATCAATAAGCCATGGGATGGTTGCTTCCCTCTCTGAACATGAGCCCTTCCCACCTGTTGGTCAGGGGTTTGACTCTCCGTGTTCTTCTGTCTCTTACTTCTGAGTCTCAGAGCTGGCCCTCGCTCTGGGTTTCCTACGGACACATCAAATCCTCACAGCACCTGAGATGGAGACAGCAACACCTTTCCACTCCATGGGAAATGTCTCCATTCTGCAAGTGAAGAAATGGATGAGGAAGGCAGAGGGTTTAAATGACAGCCCAGGATCACACCATAGAAGTGGCTTCACCAAAACTTCCCTTATACTCCAGGAAAGCATGTGATATCCACAATGGGCATTGTGTCACTATCTTTGGGGGGAAAACAAAGGTACCAGGTTTAAAAAATAAGGACTGTCAGTGCTGGGAAGATGGTCCAATTCAAAGAGAGCTGGGTATACAAACACAAGGACCTGACTTCCATCCCTGGCACCTATGGAAACACCCACCTAAAATCCTAGAACTGGGTAGTGAAGACAGGAGGATCCCTGAACTCACCGGCTGGACAGTCTAGCTGCGCTGTTAAGCTCCAGATCCAATAGGAGATCCTGTTTCAAAAAATAAAAAGGAAGAAAGAAAGGAAGGAAGGAAGGAAGGAAGGAAGGAAGGAAGGAAGGAAGGAAGGAAGGAAGGAAGGAAGGAAGGAAGGAAGGAAGGAAGGGAGCACGATGGAGGAAGACCCAGTATCAACCACTAGTTTCCATGTGCATGTGCACACACATGAATGTAGATGTGCACACATGTGGATGTGCATTATTAGGCACACAGAGCACATGCATGAGCTTATACACACAGAAAGAGAGGGATGGAAACAGACAGACAGAGAGACAGACAGACAGACAGACAGACAAAGACACACACACAAAGGGGGGATAGCTAAGGACAGAAACCTGGATTATTACACTCAGTCTCCTTCCAAGAAGTCTCTCACCTTTTCTTCTCAGCAAAGACAAACACCCAGGGAGATACATACAGATTTCCCATGCAGGGTCCTGACTATCTCCTCCTTGGCTTTTGCTGTGAGATACCCCTCCACCCCACGCTGTGGAACTCTGCATAGAAGGAATGAGATCCCATAAAACACCAGCCACTGCAGACCGGCAGTTCTTCAACAGGCTGTTGTTCATACCTCATTAGGACAGTGCTCATCTCTGCCCCCATCAGTTAGAGGTTTCTGATGTTGTTTGTTCACGTATCCCAACAGTTTCAAACCCAAGGAGCAGGACTCAAGCCCAGTATCCTGATGAGGAGAATGAGACTGTGTGCGTAAGAAGGGCCATTCATCTTTTTTATCTCCTGTCTCCTCACATTCCATACACAGCCCCACATGGAAGGAAGCAAAACAGGTATCACCCATGGCTTGTATCTCCTGGAGTCTCTTTCTCTGCTCTCCCCAGATCATACACAACTAGATGTCTTCCTCTACACAGACCTGTTTAGGCCCCAATATTTCTGCAAATATGTTTTTCTAATTTCCATGGGGGGGGGGGAGTGTGAAAAACTCAGATATTGTTTCTTTAAAAAAAAAAAAATTAAGCCAGAGAACATCAGATTCCAAAGTCTCCACTCTTGCCAATATGCTCAGTTCCTGTACCCTGAGTGGAGGGAATGAAAATATATTTTAAGCTATATAAAATTTAAAATATACGTGAAGCTAAAGTTTCGGTCTCTCCGTCTGTCAAAAATAATTCCAGAGCTGATTGGAAAAGTTGAATTATCCATGCCTTACCAACAATGGCAGCACACAAGGCCACAGCCACAGATAGAAAGGGACTTCGAGTCTTCCAGAGAGGAAGAGAATGCTGGGAAGCAAGCTGTGAACATAAAGGAAGCTAAGTTTGGACACATGGAATGCCTTGGCGTCGCACAGCACAGCGGCACTAAGTTGGGTTTTTTTTGAATGCTTGGGATTGAAGTCAAAGCCTTGGGAGTTCAGGGCAAGTACTTGCCTCTGAGCCACATCAGGCCATTGCCTGTGTTCCCCTTTTTGCTCGCTTGCTGAGAGGAGTGTTTTGTATACCAGGCTTACTTCTAACTTCACTTGTAGCCAAGATCACCTTGAACGTCTCCTGCCTAGTCTTCTTTTGTAAGAATTCACAAGTGGCTACCACAGCTTGTTTGTGTCATTCTGAGGACTGAATTCAGGGCCTTGTGTGACCTAGACAAGTGCCAAGCCACATCCCAGATCCACTAATGGTCGTTTATCCCAACCTATGCAGTAGCTCAGGCTTAGAAAGGCCAGACCCAAGAGAACCTAGTCATTGCTCTCCTTCAGTGTTTGCACGTTGTATGAAATGCTGGGTCCAGAATGGAGGAAGGAGAATTCAAACACTCAAGACGGGGCTCAAATCCTGTGTTACTCCCTGATCCTGGAATAGTCTCTTGAGCTATGAGGTCCAGTTCATTCTTGCATCAAACGAAAAAATGAGTTCAGAAAAGCTTTCAGTTTTAAATTCTCCTGTCTCCCCTACTCCCTGTTCTGTCCTCTAGAGACCCAAGAGCCACCGCAGAATCCCGACCTGAAAAGTGAAGCCTGGGCTCTTCCTCACGGTGTTCCACGGGGATTTGGGGCCACACCTTTAGGCCTAGGCAGAAAGATCCTAAGCATGTTGGAGGGCATTAAGTCCATTCAGCATTCTATGCTAGACAGTCTCCAAGTCACACTGGCCTCATCC
Organism: Phyllotis vaccarum; assembly: GCA_033318265.1. Lineage (NCBI taxonomy): Eukaryota > Metazoa > Chordata > Mammalia > Rodentia > Cricetidae > Phyllotis > Phyllotis vaccarum. The sequence continues at coordinate 44,036,237 of JARWLC010000006.1, forward strand.
AAGCCCACAAGAAGAGATCTATGGTCCTTCCTTTAAGCAAGGGAGATGCTTCCTCTCAGTCCCTTAAGGGCCAAACTTGCCCGCCACTCTTCATTAGGGATGAACAAAGTCAGAGAGCCGGAGGAAGGAATGAGACCCAGGGAAAGTAGAGAAAGGAAGGAAGATAAAGGCCAAGGAAAAAGAAAAAGAACCAGGAAGACAGAAGCAAATAGTCAGAGAGGGATGGACGGAAAGCCAGGAAAGGGGGAAAGAAATGTGAGAGGCGGGTGCCGCGGGAGGCCAGCAGAGCTCACAGTCTGAGCCACTGGGCTTTGCTCTTTGGGATCCATAGGTTTATAATTTCTACTAAACTGGACTCGGCCTACGTTTTCTAGACATGCCACCCCACTCATCCCCCAGGAAAGGGGATTTATTTTTTCTTTCACCCTGTACAAAGTCTCTCATGTCCCACTTATGAATGAGAGAAAGATGCCTACAGGACAAAGATAAGGTCCATCACCCATGGTCCAGGAGCAGGACTATTCCAGCCTGGCTGCTGATCTCCACACTGCACACTGGTCTCACCCAAAGATGCTCAGATGTAAAAGCACTGAGAGAGGGAAAGATGCTCTGTCTGAACGAGACCTGCCACGGGACACAAATGCCCCAGCAAGCTTCCCTGTGAAATCTTGGCATCTTGCAAAATCACACATGAAGCCAGGAGTGTCTGCAGCCCGAGCAATGTACACAGGTAAGGATTTCCCTGACAGTCATTCAACCAGGAATATGCAGTCAGCTGCAGGGCCTAATTCTGGGGCAAAAGAATGTGAATGAGGACACTCATACTGAGCTAAGAGCAGGATTAGGTGGTCTTCCCCTGGCGGATACAGGGGAAGGTAGACAGATAAGGTACAGGTAGACATCTGTATTGTGTTCCTTTTTTGTTTTTAACTTAGCTTGCTTTGTATTTGGCCCCCATCTCCCCCCCACGCCCTCTTTTCTCATTCTTGCTAAGTTAAGTAAGAGGGACAAGGGTCTGGAAAGGGAAAACACGTTGAAACATTGAGAATTCAGAAAACACATCTTTCCAAACTGTGCAGTGTAATATTGGCAAGATGACAAGGGGCCCTGCACCCTGGTACAGATAGCACCGCAAAATCCCACAGCTTGAACCCGCAATATATGTGTGGTTTATGCCAAGCGCTTACCCAGTGCTTTTAAACAAATGATAACCACCACTCTGATGCTCCCAGGACCAGGCCTAGGGAATGGGCTTGTAACGGGTGTCTGGATCCAGGCCAAGACACAAGGTCCACCTTGCTCTTGCCTACCAGCTGTTACCCAGTCAAGGACTAACATTACAGCATCGCCTTGGTCTCAGCTCCCAGCTCTGCATCCATACCTGTATCAGGCACCATCTAGGGCTTGAATTCCAGCTCCCTTGTCAGGCATGTGGGGTCCAGAACATCAGACAGAATGCTTCTCTGCGCTCAACTTCATAAACTTAAGTAATAATTTCATTCGCCCCATGCTGAAGCCACTAGCTCAAGCCGCAAGCAACTTAAATGAAACGGGTCATAAAAATCCCCCTCTCTGCCTGTGCTTGATGCCATCGTTAAAAAAAGAGAAGGGATGACAAAGTGAGAGGGGGAAACGCTGTGATTCTTTTATGTGAAGATTACATTTAAAAATAACCGGCTAACAGTCTGCACTTTTCTGGGGCCTGACGTCTTGAAATGCATTTAGATTGATGCAGGCTGGGGCTGAAGTTCCCGAGCTCAGTAAACAGTCAAGTGTTCTTAATAGAAATTGCAGTTTCCCGACATCTGTTAGGGAAAAGGGAGCGGGTGAAACAACAATTTAGAGTGAGATTGGTTTTGTTAAATGCATTTAAATTCCAAGATTAGTGTGTTCTTTCTTTTTCAATTAGCATTCACTTGGAGAAAGGTTACAGATGAAAGGGTTGGGAAGACACGGGTGCGGTTGGTTTTTTTTTTCTTCTTCTTCTTCTTTTGGTTGTTTGTTTGGTTGTGTTTTTTTTTTCTCACTGTTAGGGCACTCTAAAGCACAGCGCAGCTAAAACAGGGAGGGGATATAGACTTAACAGCACTTAACACCAATGCAGAACGGAAATCGCAAGGCTTGAAGGAGAAACATTCAAAAGAATAAACGGGTGGGTGTTAAAATACAATAGATTGTGTCCAGTTTTCACGATCTTGCCCTCTGAGTAGAAAAAAATAAAATAAAATAAAGCATCATACATTGCTTTGGGGGAAAAAAATACAGGAGCTGTGTATTGTCTAAATTGCTACTCAGTAAATTGTGTGTGTGTGTGTGTGTGTTGTGTGTGTGCGCGCGCGTGTTGAACATACCACACAGCAGTCTGAGTGTGTAAGGAGCTGTAACTAGCTATTTTTTTTTCTTCTTTATAGGAACATAAACAGAGCCAGGAAATCTAAGGAATGTTTCACCTGTTTTAGTGGCATTAAATAAACCTCATCTGCTGCCAAGCTGTTTGGGGTGACATTTGTTAAATAAATACATTTTGTGGAAAGCTGGAATGCTAACAGAGAAACAGGCCACCAATGTTCTCAGATAAGTTCCATTTGCTTTCCAGAGCCCTCAGCCCTGTCCTAAGGAAGCATATGGTGGGGGCACTTGGACCTGAAGTTATACAAGGATGCTCTCGGTTTTCAACCGTTCACAGATTTTGCCCTCTCTTGTCTTGACTCCTAACTCTCTCATCTTCTCTCTTCTTCCTCCCTTTCTCCACAAGATATGCTTGATCCTTTCTAATTTTTTTCTTTTTCAAACTTGTATATAATTTCTTTTTTAGAGCTATATCAGCAAGCATATCTTGCACACGCGTGCTTGCAATCTTTAAAATACTGTTCAATCCTCATGACTATTTCAAAATTTACATACTGTGAATTTGCTTTCTGGGAAGCCGTGGCTACCGTGTTTCTAATTAAAAAGCTAATAAATTAATTAAGAAATAACGTCAACCAAGACTGCTCTCTGGATTATCTCTGTGGACTTTGAAAGGCACCAAGACAATTGCTGTTTCTGGTGACTTTTTGTTTTGTTTTGGTTTTGTGAGAAGAACTCAGCCCTTTCACAGAAACTGTAATTGAAGAAAATGAGGCAGCTTTGAGTATAAGGCAGGAAGACTTGAGGGGTTGTCTAGCAGGGCAGAGCTCTTCAAAGTTCCTCCCAATAACCAGGGGATCATGCCCACCCCCTTAACTAAAGAAGTATACAATTCTAGAACATTCTGCAACGAGACTCTGGGCACCAGGATGCCTCTGTAGGCAGGCTTCCTCTGAGAAATTTCTATGCCAATTCCTTTCAATTATCTGTCAATTTTCAAAATGCAAATAGAAACATTCAGACATCACTTCGGTACTCACCAACTGATGTCTTCCAAGCACCCAGACCATAAGCAAATGCGATTCAATATGCTCCCTTCTCTTTTTTAAGTAGAATTAATATTACTGAGCAGATTTTGGTCAGCTTCCAGGAACCCAGTGTGTGGAGAGGCAGGATTTTAATTTAGAAGCACAAGTTGGTTTGAAAAAATGTGAACTTAGCCCAACTTTCTTTGTTCACTCTTTCTTGCTGAACTTACTTCTCTAGAAAATTCTTCAACTTTTTGGTTAGTATTAAGAATGTTTTGAATTTTTATGTTAATGGAAGAAAGAAAGTATAACAAAGAAGAAGTGAGCCTGTCATCTAAGCAGAGATGATAATCAATAATGAAAATTCCCGGATGACATGGCCTCATCTTCTATGCACATATATTTTATAGAGTTGAGTTCACACTCGCTTCATATGATTGGAGTCTGTGTTTAGCCCCAAAACTATCGATAACCATTTCCCTTATTTTATTAACATTTTTTTTCTAATCACTGCCTAATATGGATGTACAAAATTTTGCCTAATCTTTTACCTCTTTTGGGTATTATAAACCCCTCCGTTTTGGGAGGTTTTATTTTTTGTTTTTTTTCCTGACTGTAGGTAATGCTTAAATAAACCAATTCATACAAGTAGCTATCTGTGTTGGATTACTTGAGTAGAATGGATTCCTGGAAATGGAATTACTAGGTCAAAGGGTACCAATGTATTAAATGTTCTCAACACACACTGGCAAATTGCCCTCCCTAGAAATTGTATCAGTTTGCCCTCCTGCAAGAAGCCTGTCACCGACTTCTCTGTATCAGAGGGTTCGGGTTTTAAATCTCTACAAATTTGAAAATGTGAATGTGGAGGGAAAAGGTAACTTTTTCCTGGAACCATTTGTTAAAAACACACATGGAACAATTGATTCACTTTTTAAAAATATTTTAACTCATAAAGAAATATAGAACCTCGATTTCTGACCTGTATATGCTATACATTCTGTAAGGTATTTAGTTAGAAAATGTGCTACATTTCACATACACTAGAGGAACATTCTGTCTGATATACATTTCCATACAAGAGACAGACCTAATTCACCGCAATCGATTGAAGGGAGCCCATGCTAAATCCTAAATCTGACGCAGAGCTTCTTTAAGAGTGGAGTTTTCACGACCTCATGCTCTCTAGCTCTAGCTCCTTATTCCAACCAATGGGAGGGCAGGTGGTGCACCGGTATTTGGCAAGACACTCCAAGTCAAGGAGTTTTGAAGAGGTGTTTGAGAACCTGGATTAAAGTGGTCTGTTTGAAATTTCACCATAAGAGAACTCTCAACTGAACATGAAGAATGGCAGAGGGGGAACTTGAAAGCCCTTCCCCCAACCCGATGACAGTGTGAAAATCATAAGAAAAGCATCGCCAGGCAGAGGCACTTGCCAAAGACAGTCCAAGGCTCCTGGGAAAGTACCTTTGGTCTTTGATAGAAGGTTCCAGAAGCAGGAGGCAGTCAATACATGTTACTTTTGTCTCTTTGCATTTACCCCCAGGCTTTGTGTTTTCCGAGTTAATGGAGTCTATCTATCTCATCTCTCAAAGTTTTCTGCAAGACATTCCAGTCTCCCTCTGTGAGCCAGCTCACAGCAAATCCTAACAAATCTCCAGTTAGCTCATCAGCCTAAACGTAGCTTTTGAGGAGGAGGGGAGGACTGGGCAGCTCAGCAGTTAGTCCCCAAAGTAAAGTCCTGTAGCCCCACCTCATCAGAACTTAACAGGTTAGTGCTTCCATCCGACACCCCCTTCCAGAAAAAGAACAAAGGAAACAGTAGACAAAAAGAAAAGAAATCCAAGATGCTCCCTCTTTCCCCAAACCCCCCTCCTCCAACTGTCAAGCATTGTAAAACTTAGCACACTTTGGAGAGAGTGGCATTTGCCACTGTAGGAATGTTCCTTCTAGTGATTGGAACTCCACTTAATGAAGTGTTCCCTAAATTAAATCTACCCTTTAGGAAAGGTTACTCCCCAAACAAGATGAACAAAAAAAATGCTTCTAGTCCATATTAATGTCATCCTGCCCCACAGTAAATCTGTTTTAATCACTGTTTTTAAGAAAGCAGCCTGGCTGCCTGCGTAGGACAGGAATTCAATTACCATGTGTAGGAAGGCAACTGTCAGGGGGTCACACAAAGTGTCTTTCCCTGGAGAGACTCTTTGTCCCTTTTCTTCTTCCCCCCACGGGGAACCAACATCCCACCCACTCACCTGGGAAAAGCAGGGGAGAAGCCTGTGTCAGTAAAAGGTGCAAAGTGGAAGGCTTCTCCTCACTTATCTCCCTAGATTTCCTACCACAACATTATTAGAGACTTGCCCTCTGTGTAGACATACAGATGGAGTCCCAGAAGCTGACTCATCTTTAGAGGGTATCCGGAAGCAGAAGGAATGAGGTAAGACTGAATCCAATCCTGGACCATTCTAAGTGTCTCTGTCCAAGAAACAGAGGCTCTGTTTCAACGGGACCTCATAAATCATGATGGCCAGACATGCTTCGCAGAAGGGGTTCTCTACAGAAGATGCACAAAGACAGTGCTTCTTCAGGCCTCAAAACTGGAATTCCCAGGGGCTACAGTTGCTACCAAGTCACAAGGTCTGGAATGGTGATGGACCACAGGACATGCTGACCTCAAGCACATCCGAGATGGCTCTGCTGATTTCTCACAGGCCTGTGCTTTGCACCGGGCTTCTGCAGAAACACTGACGTGTTATGCAAAGCTAATGCACAGAGGCAAGCTCCAGTGCTTATGTTTTTTGGAATTAAGTCCTCACATGCTTTTCTCTCTAAAATGTGTAAATGTGTAAATTATGTTAAAACAGATTGCCGGTGCAAGTTGAAGAAATGAAAAATATGGTGTACTCTCACGGTGAGGGGGCAGGGGTGCAGGGGTGCAGGGGTGTGGCTTGCTGCCTGATGTTAAAGACAGCTTCCAAACACTTCATTCTTTGGGGTTCTGGAAGGGGTTATTAGAAACAGGTGATGAGATGCGTAGAAACGAGATGGCCCTTTCCAGAACCCAGTTCCAGCTAAATACAATACCTTTTACAGGCACAAAAGAGTTTATGTAAATTATGCACAGTACCCAAGTCCTGTCTAAGTCAGATTTAATTTCTTCAACCTCACTATATTATAACCTAATAGAAAAGCTGCATCTCATGCCAAAGCCTGCCCCCAAGGATGTTCAAGGATAAACAAAAGTAACCTGTGATGTCACCATGACTCCACCACAGCAGCACATTCTGTGAGTGGGTATGAAATGCACAGGCTGTGATGTTTTCAAGTGATCTGGGTTGTGGATGTTGCAGTTTATTGTGGTAAGAAGACAAGCCTGGTCTATGACAATATTTCAAAACCCTGAGATATCCCTTTCCCCCAGGCTAATACGAGAACGTCAGCTCCCAGCGTCCCATAAACTGAGGAGGAAAAGCCAGTGCCAATCATTTCCAAGGCCTGAGGTGTACACAACAGAAAAAAATTAAGAAGAGAGAGATAAAAAGTACATTGAGACTTAGAGTGGGATGGTAATGTTGGTAAAGAGATTACTGCACTGGCATGAGGACCTGAGTTCAGATTCCAGCGCCTGCATTTAAAAAAATATAAGAAAATAAGGGAGAAAGGAAGGATGGAGGGAGGGAAAGAAAAAAGAGAGAAGGAAGGAAGGAATGAAGGAAGGAAGGAAGGAAGGAAGGAAGGAAGGAAGGAAGGAAGGAAGGAAGGAAGAAGGAAAGGCAGACAGTAAAAAAGAGAAAGCCGAATGTAGCAACACGTTATTGTTATCTCAATGAGAAGACCTGAAGATCTCTGGGGCTTGCCACTCAGCCCTCTTAGGCAAATTAGTAAGTTTCCAGTTTCTGTCTCAAAATTCCATTGAGAAAGACTCCTGGCCATGACCTCTAACCTCCACGCACACACACACACACACACACACACACACACACACACACACACACACACACTTGCACATACACATGAACACAAACACACACAAAAGGAAAAAGTGGAACTTCTCTGGGACCAGGAAGCCTCTGTGTTCTTCTGACCTTAACTCACAATCCTGTACAAACAAACACAATTATTATTTTTAAAGTGAAGCGTTTCCACATCTGATAGCAGCCACCTTCTCCAGATCAAAGAGCACAATTTCTGTCTTAGTTTCCTTTGAAAAATAAGTATACTGTCATGATCTAGCCCATTGCCTGTCACTTAATAGGCATTTAACAAATATAAGTAAATAAATAAAGCAGCAAAGTCAAGGAGGCAGAAAGAAACTAGTTTGGAATGACAACCCTCCCACAATGCCTTGGGCCTCTCGGCACCTGAAAACATTCACTGCTGAGTCTCTCTTCCTTTCTTTTCCCTTCTTTCATTCATTTATTTATTTATTTACTCGGCAGTGGCTTTTATAGACACAGCCCTTCAGAGCCATCTATTTGGTTCATTCGGCCCTTCAGCTCAAACGCCTAAGCAAGTCTGAAGGGATAATCATGAGAATGAATTAATATATTCATTGAGAAGTGTGCCTTGTGGGTTCTTTTAGTATTTCATTTTGATTGAAAGTGCATAACTGTAAATAACTCTAGGAATGATTTTTTTTTTTTTTTTTAAGCGTTGGCATACATCCTGTGTGGCAGATGTCATCCTGGCCACTTTCGTATATATCATGTCACTGTGTCATCTCGTCACAGTTTGTCAGCCCTGTCCCACCTCCTGACATCTCACTCCGTAATGAAGGGCTGCATCCAAGGTCACCGAGTTGGTGGTGAAACTGGAATTTGAATCCACGTGTGTCGCTCACGGCAACCACATAGGAATATAAAAATGAAATATTCTTTTTAAAACAACTCAAGATTCTTGCGGATCAATCATGAATGCACCGTATTTACCCAGACGCTCTGTCAGGGAACACCATTTATCAAGGAACTACTTCACAAGAACTTTAAGGTTGGTTTCTCAAGTGATTGATCTTGGAGATGACTCTCATTAGATTCCTGCAAGCTATGTTTAACAAAATGGATTATGTAATCCATTTTTTTAAGCTGAATTTTTATTATCAAATATATTTTCTAGCCAACTCATCATGACTGAACTTTTTGATGGCTCCAACTTCAAAACTACACCTTACGTAAATTTTTAAATCTAGCACTAAAAATGTGTTGAGAGACATGCATTAGCATTTCAGGAGGGGAGGCATGAGGCTCCTCATTCAAGGTGGCTCTGGGAAGGGGTGGAGGATGAGGACCACAGAACATAAACCTCCTCAAAGCCTCTCAAGTAAAGGTGATCACAAGTGAGTCAGATGATCCCTGGATGCTTCAGGCTCTTGTCTGTCAACTGAGTAAATAGACATGCATGCCTCCTACAGCCGCTCTTCAGACTGGTGCACACAAGAAGCGACTGCAAAGAGTTTGTAAATGGCTAAAGCCGTTGTCATTTCTGGTGAGAACCCATTCTGCCAGAATTCAGACCAGTTCTCTGAGTGACAGGAGCAGATCTAGATATCCCTTGATGAGTGCTTACTGACAGTTCCTCAAGACTTAGCCCCTTGAGGCTGGAGAGTTGGCTCAGTTAAGTATTTGCTGCTTTTCAGCTTCCCAGCACCCAGGTGTGGCTGCTCACAACTGCCTGTAACTCCATTTCCAGGGGATCCGACAACATATTTTTTTTTTTTTTTGCCTTCACTGGCACCTGCACATGAGCACTCGGACACTCGGGGACACACACACACACACACACACACACACACACACACACACACACACACAAATAGTCAGGCTGTCCACAACTTTACAGACCTACAACTACAGCATCACAGCTCAGGAGCCACTCTTGGACTGCTAATTCCAAGACCATCCCTACTTGGTCCTGAAAAAGTAGAATCTTCGTGCACCATATTCTATCCTGATCAGATTCCCATTGTGTTTTCTGCCGAAGAAGGCCTATGTGGGAAAAAGCCCCACGGTGCCTTTGTGACAGTCGGGTGTGTACTGTCTACACTGGCACCTTTCCAGCTGAGATAATTGCATTCTGCTCACCAAAAACTCCTTTAGTTTTCCCTGGAGAAGGTCTTTCTCATTTCCTGTTTGGGGCCAGCTGTGCTGTGGGGGTAAACAGCTGCTGCATAGTAACTGCCCTGTGCTGGCTGTGTGTCAGCACAGGTCCTAAAACAAGCCTGGGCACTCTCAGAATCAAGATTTTGGAGAGAAACAGTGAAGATCCAGGCGTTTCCTTTGGGGTGAACAAAAGAAAGTTTTCGCAGTAATACTTATCAGGATGCTGGGAAGGTGACTCAGCAGCTAGATTGCTTGCCAGATAGGTGTGAACACAGGAGCCTAGGACCTCAGAACCCACGTGAGAAGATGGATGCAGCAGCGAGCATCTGTAATCCCAGCACCAACAGGAAGAGTGAGGCTGGTTTCTGGAGCTCACTGCATGGTCAGAATCACTAACCTGATAAATACTAGGACCAGGGAGGGATTTCTCAAAAAGCAAAGTAGAGATAAAGGAAGACATTGGAAGTCAACCCCTGGCCCCCACACGTATGAACACATGTACCACAAACACATGAACACATATACCACAAACACAAAAAGGGAGCAATGTTCTTATACAACACATATAAGTGCAAGTATAAAAAACAATTTAACATGATAATAGTAATACTATACTTATCAGTAGATGTTGTGAGTTGCCATCTCTGCAATCAGGAAAGAAGCCTCGCTTTAGTTTGTCCATATTTTAAGGTGACCTGTCAATTAGTTTCAAAGCATCTCTCAAGCCCACACTAAGAGCTAAAACTGATAGACAATCTGGATCCCTTTCCACATTGTGATCTTGTAGATGTAGTTTTGAATGAGAACATGATGCAGTCTGCATGATGCTTAGCAAAAGGGACTATGTGTATGTCTGTGGCTTCACTAAAACCTCCTCTAAAGCCCCATGCAGAAGATGAAACATGAAACTGGCTTTGTAAGACATCTACCCCCAGTCTATACAGTTCATACGCATACAATCAACTTTTATTGGCACTTAAATTACTTTCTGTGAGCAGCGAACCCTCCTTTGACAATCTGAGCACAAGAACAGAGTGCAAGTGTCATTAATAAAGGGCCATGTGGTTTGGACACAGAAAAATGCCTTTTTTCTACCAACACTAAAGTTGGTCAGAGCAATGATGAAGAGAAAGTATTTCACACAAAAGGATAACATCAAAATTAGAGCTGTGGATAGGCATGGTGGCATATACCTTTAATCTCAACACTAGGAAGGAAGAGGCAGGTAAATCTCTGGGTTCGACATCAGCCTCGTCTACACAGTGAGTTCCAGGATAGCCAGGGCTACACAGAGAAACCTTGTCTCAAAAAAAAAAACAAAAACAAAATCAAAACAAAAACAAACAAACAAAAAACAAAAAAGAAAACCCAAAACATTAGAGCCATGATAGGCTAACGGTTCCCCTGCCTGGTGTTCCCTGTGTGAACACTGTAAAGGAAGCATACACACCTCACCCTAGACAAGAGGAGGTCACAGAACAGACCTCTCAACAACAGTCTATGGAGTATTTATAGATGTGAAAAAGCACGTGAGCACAGAAGATCATTTCTGGAAATAATTACTGAGCACCATAGTCCAAACCAGAATTTACCATTGACTTGCACATTCTCCTTGGTCCCCATTGATAGACAGCAGAAGAAAGAGCTTTGGGGCAGAGAGGGGGATTGAAGGCTCTGACACTCATCCAGGATACCTTCAGACTACAGGAAGCTCTATGCCGGGGATTCCGCTGTTGGCAGTGTTCCCAGGGGCAAGTGTGGAAAGCTGATTGCCTAGATTAGGGTTTAAGCTATGGCCCCCTTTAGCGCACACATATAAAAGATTTATGTGTGTGTGTGTGTCCCTATTAGGCTGGCCTTGGCAGTGTTGATGAGTTTTATTTCCAGAGGCAAATTCTGATACATGCATAGTGGACATTTAAGGTAATCTCCAAGAGGAACCTATTTTCCATGTGATGGAGACTCCTCCATCCTTCTCACATACCCTGCAAGCAAGTTAGAGCCCTCTCCCTCATGCCATATGGTCTGGGTCTCCATCTCCAGCCTGAGTGTGAAACTTGTAAATAATCCATGTCCCTCTAGTCTCTTTGCCTTTGACAACTTCTCTGAATTTTCTCTGAACATTTCTTCTTTCTTTGAACATTCTTTCCATCTGTGTCTACCGGATTCTTCTTACTATGTCTTTGGGATTTAGATCTCATTTCCTTCCAGACTAACCTTTAAGGAAACTTTTTACTACCAGTAACTCCAGCCTCCACTTTCATCAACTTGTTTTCTGGTGTATGTGTGTATATGTGTGTTCATGCATGCACGCATATGTGTGTGCATGTGTGCTTCTGTGCATGCATGTGTGTGTATGTATGTGTGTGTGCTGGTGTATGTGCATGTGTACTGAGTGTGTGTTTATGCTGGGGTGTGTGTATATATGTGTGAGTGTGTGTGTGTGCATGCATGTATGTGTGTGTGTATATGTGTGCGTGCTGGTTTATGTACATGTGTACTGAGTGTGTTTATGTTGGGGCGTGTGTGTGAGAGTGTGTGTGTGTTAGTGTATATACATGAGTACTGATAGTGTGTTTATGTTGAGGTATGTGTGTGTATGTGTGAGTGTGTGTGCATGCTGGTGTATGTGTATGTGTATTGAGTGTGTGTTTATGCTGAGGTGTGTGTATGTGTGTGTGAGTGTGTGTGTGTGCTGGTGTATGTACATGTATACTGAGTGTGTTTTATGTTGGTGTGTGTGTTTGTGTGTGTGAGTGAGTGTGTGTGTGAGTGTGTGCTGGTGTATGTACATGTGTATTGAGTGTGTGTTTATGTTGGTGTGTGTGTATGTATGTGTGAGTGTGTGTATATGTGTGTGTGTGCTGGTGTATGTACATGTGTACTGAGTGTGTGTTTATGTTGGAGTATGTATATGTATATATGTATGTATATATGTGTATGTACTGGTGTATGCACATGTGTACTGAGTTTGTATTTATGCTGGGGTGTATGTGTGTATGTATGTGCTGGTGTATGTACATGTGTATTGAGTGTGTTTTATGTTGGTGTGTGTGTTTGTGTGTGTGAGTGTAGGTATGCATCTGACGTCATCATTATCGAGTCAAATTATGGACTCACACTTAGGAGGAGGAACGCTGACCAGGAAGTGGGAATGGGGGATCAGGACAAGCTCATGTGCCATTCCTTTTGCTTTCCATCTTTCTTATCTTTGCTGTTCATGCTTTGTACGCCAGAGCAGCTGGCCATTAAATTCCTGCCTCCTCCTGCCATGTCACCATAAGGATGCTGCGATGCCAGACTTGTGTTATTGTACCTGATTTTACAAGGGCTGGGGACTTGAACTCAGATCCTCGGGAGTATAGCTCAGCATTAGAGCACTGGACTGTGAGCTCAGGCTGTCACACTCACTTGCCGGGAGCTTTTCCTTCTTAGCCATGTCCCCAGCCCCATCAGGCTATTTTTAAATTGCAATCTCACTCTTTCCCCAGTTCACAGACACCACAGTATTGATCCCAACACGTCAGTGAGCCCAACGCTACAGCCTACTTCTTCATCCTGGCCTTCAGCTAACTCTCCAGCACTCAGCCAACAATAAACATCGCTCACAAGCTGTCTGGGCACAAAGCTTCGCTTCCCATGGTTATAAGCTTCATAGAGAGGCTGGTTGGTGACAGTTGGGGACACTTGTATGTGTGTACTGTCCTCAGGGTCAGAGGCTCCAGGTAGCTCTCCCATTGGTTGTCACATTGTACAGTTCCCACTGGCCTCAGAGAAGCACCAGCAAAGGCCTTTCTTGGATTCTCTTTCCCTCACTGTCTTCATCCAAGTGACCACTCACATGCACCCCATCAGACACCCATTCACATGCACCCCATCAGACACCCATTCATATGTACCCCATCAGACACTCATTCACACATTCACATGCACCCCATCAGACACCCACTCACATGCACCCCATCAGACACCCCACTCACATGCATCCCATCAGACACCCCACTCACATGCACCCCATCAGAATCTACTCACATGCACCCCATCAAATACCCACTCTCATGTACCCCATCAGACACCCCACTCACATGCAGCCCTTTATGCACCCACTCACATGCAGCCCTTTATGCACCCACTCACATGCACCTCATCAGACACCCATTGACTACAGTGTCTAGAACAGATCCTCTGCTCCCTTCCTCACCAGGCACTTGCCAACACCTGAAAATTGATCAAAATATCTGCTGCTTGTTTCGGTTCCCATCTTAGGGTTTCTGCTGCTGTGAAGAGACACCACGACCACAGCAACTCTTATAAAGGAGAATATTTCATTTGGGGCTGGAGTTTAGTCAAAGGTTTAGTCCATCGCCATCATGGCAGGAAGCACTGCAGTGTGGAGGCCGACATGATGCTAGAGAAGTAGCTGAGAGTCCTCCGTCCAGATCTACAGGCGGCAGGAAGAGGGAGATACACCAGGCATGGCTTGAGTATCTGAAACCTCAAAGCCCGCCTCTAGTAACAAACTTCCTCCAACAAGGCCACACCCACTCCAGCCTTCTAATAGTGCCACTCTCTGTGAGCCTACAGGGTCATTTTCATTCAAAGTGCCACAGATTCCAGCTGAACTGTGCTCTATACACCACGACTCTTCCCAAAGTGTTATTCAAAACATATTTGAGCAGTGACAAGGGGCCAGGAGAATAGATAGAGTCATGCTGTAGAGTTCCCTCTGAATTAGAAATAGAAATGTCAGTTTAATCTGGGATTAAACATAGCTACTCCACAAAACACTACAAGCCAGGAACACTAACATAATCATCTTTAAAGAACCTAGCTGTGGGTTTGGTGCACTGCATCTTGCTTAGTGTCTTCATGGTGCTTCCACAAGTTTCTCTGCTTAAGGAAAGCATCTTAGAGCAGACGCTGTGACTCCCAAGTTGCCATGGTCCTCAAATCAGGCACCTTCCAGGCCCTGAGGTTTTGTTCTGTTATCTCTTCATAGGTGTTGAACTACCAGGCAGATGAGTGAAGTGGTAGTGGGGATAAGTGAGAGGTCCAAAAGGCAAAGTAGCCTCCAACTTAGGAAGAGGACTAGTTAGGAGGAGGGAGCATGGGACCCTTACAAGGAATGTTCTGGCTGGAGTTTTGGGAAAGGTATGAAGGAGGACAATTGGATTGGCTCAATATTAAATAGCCCATGCTTCCTCTGTTCTCTTCTTTGTCTAAAATCCAAGCATGGCGGTACTCTCTGAAAATCAGCCATCAAGTCTTGGGAAGGCCCTAGTGTGCAGTGGGAACTGCCCTGGACATTAGGAGACCTTTATTCTGAGTGCATCTGTGTCTTAAGAAGACACACCTTCAAATTGAGCTTCAGGCTTTATGGGCCAAATGGCCATGGTTTTATCTCCACCTAAGTCAGGAGACAGAAAGCTTCTCACCTCCTTTTCCCAATTCTTTTGGAAACCTGGAGACCCCTTGCAAATGCAGAGCCTACCTTATATGCCAAGATCCTATTAAATAGTGTCTCCCTTTGTTTGGTTTACTTGTTCAGAGAGCAGTGTTTATCCTGTTCAGAAGAATTGTAAATCTAACTTGATTTCTCTGGTTCTGGCTTTCTCTCTACGTTTTTCAAGACAGGAAGTAAAGAGGGACTCATATCTCTTTGTTTTCAGGTTCTAACGTTTTTATTTGTTTGTTTGTCTGGTTGGAGTTTTTTTTGTTTTTAGTTATCTCATTTTGGATGCAAGTGTAGCCAACAAAGCCATATTTAATGCAGGGAAATGTCACTTCCATGTTAAAAGAGCTCACAGAAGTGAGCCTGTCTCAGCTTCATCTTTAAAGACACTGCTTACTAAAGCATTCAGCGTTTGATGCTGCCCAGCAGAATGCCAGCTAAATTTGTTCTGTGGGTATTCTCAAATGATAATGATAAAAGAGTAAAAGTTAAAGAAAGAGAAAAGGCAGAGAAGGAAAATCACAACAGCCACTCTTTGTGGTGGTCAGAAACCCTCCAGCTTTGGTGTAATGGAGTCAGCCAGAGAAGACCGGGTATTAATTACGAACTAACGCACTCCAATTTATCAGTAAAGGATATCAAACAGGCCAAACGCCACAGCCTCTCATGTAATTTATCTCTTCCTTGGAGGGAGGCAGATAGCAATGATTTGCAAATTACCTCCTCTGCAAAAAGAAGGGAGGCAAATGTACACACACAACACACAATTAAAAGCAGATAAGCATCAGGCGGTGTGTCACATTCTCAGAAGAAAACCTAAACTGGAGGTCTTAATCTTGGGGGTTGGCTCGCTGGGACTGTGCCCACTGCCATTTCTCTTGATGTGACTACTTAACTCCTATTAAAATTAATAGGGGTCAAGCCTGATCATGGAGGGAGAAAGGGCCTCCCGGGGTGGACGGGCTTCAAGTAACAAGGATTTGGTGATTACTGTGTTATTTTTCTGTTCATTTTCAGATTATCTTGTAAGTGTGCGCTCCTTCTGATCTTTGGTCCAATTATAAAGAATAACATGTCGTGTAGGATCTATTTTTATTAAGCAGCTTTCTCTTGAGAAGCATGTAATTTGAGAGGGCATAGTGACAGATTCTGAATGCAGGAGCCTCAAAACTTCCTCTTGCCCCCTCCCCCGAGTAAATAACAATTCTGAACTGTGTGTGTGCACACTTAGAGACTAGTGGGGGACTCTCATCCCAAGAGTTGGGGAACATCAGTTCCCAGAAAGACTGAACTCAAAGGCACTATGGGAAAGGGAAAGAAGTTGGCAGACACAACCCTCAAGGTCATTATGAAGCAGGCTGCCTTTCTGGAAGTAGCTCGAGGCAGGAGTGGAGATGGATGTGGCATGCCTCAGTCACTCCTGCCCAGTTCACACACTAAGGGAACTCAGGAAGAAAAAGAACAGCCACAATGGCAATTGGGATATTTTATGAGTGCATCCTTGAATTTTGTTCATTAAAGAAAATAATTACAGATGGGGTTAGGGTTTGGTTACCTTCTGAGTAGAAGAACCCAAGTGTGGTCCCTAGAAGCCATGCTTAAAATATCTGACTCTGTTTTCCTGTCAGCTTAGTGGCTGCACATGAACTACTGATATTTTAATTATCATCTTTGGCCATAGCCCCTAAGTAAACTCCCCACTGGCCATTCAGGCTCTGGCCTAGAGGGCCTTCTGGTCTTTCACCCCCTGCTCTGCAGTGGCATCAATATATAAGTTTAAATTAAGTCTCTATCATTCTGTTTACCAACATAGACTCAGAAGTCAGATGTGGGGGTGGAAATCTGCTAGGTCAGATTAATCAAGAACCAGCTGATCTGGCCAAAGACCCAGAAAGAGACTCTTCACTCATCCTAAAACTGAAAAGAAGCACCAAACTCAAGTCCCTATCCTTGCCTACCTGAGTGTCTTCTCTATCCAAATTGCTGGCTTCTCTATGGCTTCTCTATGGCCACTTCAAGTCAGCTAGTCATGAGACTCACCCTCCAGATTTAAGGTAAACTTTACTTACCAGTCTCAGAGCATAACAATGCGATTAAACTCTCACAAAACCTAGATGTGGTGGCCTTTGCTTATAATTCAGGTGCCAGTGAGGCAGAGACAGGAGGATCCCTGGGGGTTGCTGGCCACCTGGCCTAGTCAAATCTAAGGTGGATAAGGTCCTGAGGAACAACACTCATGGTTGACCTCTGACCTCCATGTGCATGCACACACCCGCATGTGAACACACACACGTATAGATACATACAGGAAGAATTTGACCAACAACAACAGCAGTGTCATCCTGCAGGAGGCCATGTTTGAAAGATCAAGCATGAATAAGGAAGTTCTATTGAAACAAAGGAAGACCTGACTGACCCCTCAAAGCTGTGTGTTACTTCCCAGCCTGTCAATCAGCTCAGACCTCTAGGGCATCAGTATGAGCCTCTAAAATGGACCAACACAGATGAGTTTAGCAACACACAGAGAAAATAAATGCACAAACAGGGGCAGATGTGAGCTGGACCCAGTTCTTGTCTTCCGCAGATTGAAATGCCACACTATGAGCACCCCTAAGTGAGAATCCTTCCATTTTACTTTTTGTGTTTGCTTTTATCGTCTTGCCCACACTTGAGCTGGCATTTATTTGTCTGTGAGTTTGTTTATTTATGTATTAATTATGGTGCCCAGAATGGGATCTAGAGCCTCATTTATTCTAAGCAAGCACTTGATTGCAACTACATGGGTATATGTGTGAGGGTTAGTGTGCAGTTGTGAGCATCTCACAGTGATGCTAGATGTCTTTCTTCATCCATCCTCACTTTAGTTACTGAGACAGAATCCAACCCTGAACCCAGAGATTACCAATCCGAGCTAGTCTGGCTAGTTAGCTTGCCTTGGAGGTGCTCTGGCTGTACCTCCCTAGTTCTGGAATGAAATGTGGCCTCCAAGGCTAGCAACCTTCTTGGTTCTCATGCTTATGGAGCCAACACTTCATCTACTGAGCAGTCTCTCCACTTCAGACAAGGCTTTCTTTTCAATCATGCCAAATCCTCATCCTGTGGTCACCACTCCTGAGCCCATTGCAAACATTGATCTCATCTCATTTTCTACACCTTAACATTGCAAGAATGTTGTAGAAATTGAGTCATATTGTCTCTTATCTTCGGACTGGTTATTCTCACTCATTGTGAATTCTTTGATGTCTAGCTGTGTTATATGAATCAGTAGGTAGCTCCTTTTGGTTGCTTATCAGTATTTAAGAGCCTGGAGGTATCACATCTTAACCACATACTTTCTGAAAGACATCAGGGTGGCTTCTGGTTCAACACTATTGTAAACAAAACACCAATATAAATGTTTCCCATAGATTTTTGTGTAAATATATGTCTTCACTTCTTTGGTTAAACAGAAAGTTCCTAGATCACATGGTACTTGTGTGGGGAGTGTTTAAGAAGCTGCTAAATGGTCTTCTAGACTGTCCTAGCTCCTCCCAGGGAAGTCTGAGTGAACCTTTTTCTCTCCATACTCACCAACATTGGACAATGTCACTGTCTGGCTGTAGGTGGGGACTGCTATCTTGTTTTTGTAATTTGAACTTTCCCGGTGGGCAGGGGATGCTGGCTCCTCTCAACAGGGTGTGCTTGTGAGAGGCCTCTTTGTGAAATTCCTCCTTGTCTTTGGTCATTTATTTTTCAATGGGATCATTTGAGGTGGTTTCATTGGTTTAAAATTGAACTTGGAGACTTCAGTGTGCTTTTCTGTCTTTGAGACAGAGATTTTCTCTCACCGTGCATGTGCGCATGTGTGGGGGGGGGCGGGGGTGATACAGCACCTCACTATGTATCCCTGATTGTCCTGGAACTGTCTCTGTAGACCAGACTGGCCTTGAACTCATAGAGATCCCCCTGACTCTGCTTCCCGAGTTTTGGGATTAAAGGTATGAACCAAAGGTATGAAAAGATTCTTTTTTTCTTTTTAAAACTATTTTTAATTTTAAAGAACTCTAATTGAGAATTTCCTGCATGCATATAATGCTTTTGATCAAATGCTTCTCAGCTAGGGGTAGGACTATATGATCCCCATACATCTGTTTATCCTGAGATTTTGGCTGCTTTGATCTTGTACAGGTATATGTCACAGTCACTGAGTTCACATATGTAACTTTTCTGTCCCTGTCTAACAATACTGCTTCACTTCATTATCTCTGGCTTTCTGCACCCTTGTCTATATTCATTCATCCTTGAAACATGATGGTGTGTGTACTCTAGATGGTCCATTTAGAGATGAATACCCCAAAGCCTCTTATTCTCTGCATATAGACTAGCTGTGGGTCTCTGTATTGTCATATACTTCAAAAAGAAGTTTCTCTCATGAAGGTTGAGAGTTGCATTAATCTATTCGGGTAGAAAGATATGGACATCGTTCTCCCCTATGACTTAAGCAGCCATGGATTTTTATCCCAAGTAACACTGTTCAGTACAAGTTCTATCTTCTGAAGAAGGCCTTAAATTCAAGCAGAAAGTAGTTAGTTACTCTCATAACATTCATGCCACTATTGCCCAAGTGAGCAAATCTTTGCAGGCCACTCATTACTGTGACACATAGAGTTCACACTGATTACTGGAAGTGCATTTTGCATAGCAAAGGGAGCCACTGGCAGTTGATAGATGCTAGGGGAGAACCATTTTTCTTTATGAGTATGCCTACTGTTGGTTTCCCATATTCTGTTGGATGGCCTCATGTTTGTAATATGCTTTCTCATCAGGATTGTCAGTCTGAAAATAATGACATGGAGGTTTATTATTAATTATGAAAGCTCGGCCTTAGCTTAGGCTTGTCCCACTGGTTCCTATAACTTAAATCAACCCATTTCTATTACTATACATTCTATCACATGGCATTACCTGTCTTCTATCTTTTACCTCCTGTTTCCTCTCCATGTCTACTGGGGCCACCTGTGAACCTAGATTCTCTTCTTCTTTCTTTATCTCCCTGAAAATCCTGCCAATATCTCTTGTCTAAAAGCTGTTGGACATTTAGCTTTTTGTTACACCAATTGCAGCAAATATATCTTCACACATGTACAGCCCACAACACATACTCATGTCCATATGGGCAAGCTCAATTGTTCTCATTGAGTATAATAATCATAGTTAATAACACTAATAAAATTTTTATTTCTGCAGAAATCCAACTTGCTCATTATTCCTTTTGCACATTGTATGGTTTGGTCAGAATTGTGCTTGTCCTTAAATGCTGAAGACATTCCATACTTTTCCACAAATTCTGACTTTACTTTTAAATATCTCACCATTTAGGGATTTGGAGGTTGTATGTGGTATTAGACTTAGGTCCTGTCAGGTTTTCTTGTAGGCCTCTGAAGGTCCTATTGTTGTACAACCAATTGATCCAAGGCTGCACTCATGATCTGAATGAGTATAGAGTTTTCTCTAAAATCGGTACTTCTGTATGTGTGTGGGTTCTCTGTGGCTTGGCTCTCCTTTCTGTTCCATTAGCTCACAGGTTTATTTCTCTGCGGATAGCATATAGTTTCGATGAGTATAGTCATGAAGTTAGTCTTGAAATTATGTGGATGGAGTCTTCTCATCTAATTCTTTTATTTAGTTAGGTTTTTTTTTTTTTTTGGCTTGTTAATACTTTAGTACAATTACATTATGTACCCTTCCCTTTCGTCCCTTTAAATCTTCCTGTGTGCTCCTCCTCTCTCTCTTTCAAATTTGTGGCCTCTTTTTTCATTAACTGATGTTAATGCTCATGCACACAACCATAAAGTCTCATTCACGTGACTACCTAATCATGAGCTGAACCAGACAATAACAACAGACCTAATTTTGTGTGTGTGTGTGTGTGTGTGTGTGTGTGTGTGTGTGTGTGTGTGTGTTGTGTGTGTGTGGTAGTGGTGGTTTGAAAATGGCGCCTAAAGGGATTGGCACTATTAGGAGGTATGGCCTCGGTGGAGTAGGTGTGGTTTTGTTGGAGAAAGTGTGTCACTGTGGAGTCAGGGTTTGAGGTTTCTCTTCTTGAGTTTCCCTTAGTGTGACAGTCAGTTGACTTCCTGTGCCAGCACCGTGTCTGCCTGCACACTGCCATGTTTCTTATCATGATGATAATGGATGAAATTTCTGAAACTATAAGCCACCCCAATTAAATGCTTTTTTTGTAAACAAGAGTTGCCATGGTCATGGTGTCTCTACAGCAACAGTAACCCCTAAGACAGTGTGTTTGCTTCAGGAACTCAGAAGGTGAGTGAACCTGACAGAAAAGCCAGAAATCTGAGTTCCATCCTCAGAAGCCACGTATTGGAAGGAGCACACTGACTCCAGAAGATTGTCCTCTAATTTCCACTTATGTGCCTGGTCCATGTGCCCACACACATGAATATGCACATACATGGAATGCCTTTTTAATTATTTTAGCTATTCTTTGTATTTTCATTTCACTTTTAAAATGATATTTTCTGTATCCACCAAAGGACTTCACTAGGATGCTGGTTAGAATCACATTACCATTATCTCTCACTGTGTCCATGACTGATGTCATTTATCTAAATATAAACTATATCACTACATGTCTGTCTGTCTTTCTCTTCTTGGATTTAGGTAAATTTTTATTTTATTCATCAGTGATGAGAACTTTCTAAATAGACATACTTTATTAGCCTATACTGGCTTTATTTTCTTTGTTTAATTTGAGAAGGTTGTTCGTTTGTTATGGTTTTTGAGACAGGGTCTCACTCTGTAACCCAGGCTAACCTGAACTTTGTGGCAATTCTCCTGCATCAGACTCTCATATAATGTTTTGGTTTATTTCTGGTGATTGTAAGCAGTGTTGTCCTATAGATGTTAGCATCCAAAAGATTAATGCTAGTATGTTAAAATATAATTAGTTTTTCTATTCCTCACAGTATATGACTTAACCGCATTTACTCATTTCTAGAACCATTTTGTTGATTCTTTTGAAATTTCATATTTAAACTGTTACTCTCATTGTCATGCCTAAAATAATCTTCCTGCTTCCCACATTTCCGTGTCATCGTCCCAGTGCAAATCTCATTGAAACAGAATGCAGCTGGGAGTTATTTGGTTTTATTCCCACACACAGAAATGTTATAAGTGGCAAGTTTCGTTTATTAGCATTTGCTACCTAATGATAAATTCAAATCGACTCTGATAACTCTATTTTCCATCTTTTATTTGGGTTATTGTCTGTTATTGTAGCAAAATGCTTGGCAGAAGCAACATGAAGGAGGAAGGCTTTATTTATTCTCGTGCATGGGTTCTGTGCATCATGGCAGGAAATGCTTGGTGAGGGATAACGGCATCATGGGTGCGTGGCAGGAGCTAGTCATACCTTGGCACATCAGAAAGCATAGAGCTCAGGCAGGAGCCAGGGCAGATAGAACGTTCAAGACTTAACTCCTGGTGATCCATTTCTGCCGACTCTTCTCTACAGGTGTAGCTCCCAAACGCTACCATAGCTGGATACCAGTGTTCACACAAGCAATGCATGAGAGACGTTTTTAATCCTAACCATGACACCCCCCACTGACTGACTTTTGTTGACTTAGTTGAGTTGTCTCTCTTCTTCATGTGGCTTTCCTTTCAAGTGTACTTCCTTTAAAATGTAGTGTGATCCATTTCTTCTTTAATAAACACAGGACTGTGGAATATTTAATCTCTCCCCTATATAGCACAGCATCATTGTCTCCTATTGAACTGCTATGTTGTTTCTAAGTTTATTCACTTGCAGCCTGGTGGTGAGATGTTTTCTGTAACTGTCTATGTTATTAGTCATCTCCGCTCAATTTCTGTAGCTGCCCTCTTCCTGAGGGAACATCCTTCTACATGAAGAGCCTGATTGTGTATGCGTGTGTGTGTGTGTGTGTGTGTGTGTGTGTGTGTGTGTGTGTGTGTATCAGGGTCAGGGGGCTATATGTAATAGGCAGGCACCCCTAGGGCACCCCAAGACACCCCACAGCTAATGACCACTGTTAACATTAAAGAAAAAGAGAGTTTAATGAATATGAATATGAATACCGGTACACACATGTGTGGGCTCTAGGCACTGCAGAAAAGTCTAGATTGAACCACATCCCTGGCTTAATGGTGCCTTCTGAAACAGTCTCTCAATATTTTCTGTTTTCCTATTCCTCCGTGTGCATCTACAGAGGGACATCCTTTTATTTGATGGATTCATTGTGGTCCAGGATTGAGGACTGCGTAGGCCTTTGGCTTCCTCCCTCTGTCCCCTTAGTTGGCTACCTCAGTGGGTTCAAGTGCGGGGGATTCCCTTTGAAAATGCTTAAATGAAGCCCATTTGGAGTCCCTCATGGCTAAAGGGGTGGAAATTACTGTCAATCATAGAAGAAAGAGGATGCTTAGGCCAAGCACACCCTGACATTTTAAAGGAGCCCTTCCTCCCATGAGGACACTGGACTGAGTGCTCTGTCCTTTCCCTCCATTTTTGATGTTGGGTTGGTTCCTTTGCTCAGTTAGCTCTTCTACAGAGAGAAAACACAACATACCCCAAGCCCTGTGTCCTGTTAACATCTGATGACTTATATAGTAGCTCCAAGGTACTCTGGGGTCTAGATGGAGCATTCTGTCTCCTCTGAGTGGTTAATTAGGGGGTCACTACTGTCTTTGCTTCCTGGGGTTGAGACCAGGTGTGACACCAGTTGTCCGGTCTTATCAGCCCATGCCTTGGTTCTGAATCCTGGTTTTTGTGCCTCCTCCCCATGACTGCCATCCAAAGGGACACTAAGGGTCTGCATCTCATTTCCTTGACAAAAATGTCAACAGCATTATCTTACATGTGTGCTGCATAGATAAGGGCAAGTAACGTTAAACAGTCTGCACCACTCACTTCAGGTTTTACCAGCTTATGTCTTTATTTTTTAATTCAGCAAAACTGTAGTCTTTGTCATAGAGGTGACAAAGCCAATCCAAGCCACTGGCACCAGAGGCGACAGAGTCACCTTCCACAGTATGGAATTGTGATTGTGATTCTCTCAAGAAATGGAGTCATCATGGGGGTGGGGAGAGAGGGAGAGAGAAAGCTGTTCTTCCTTCTTCCAAGTTTATCAAATCTTGTCTATTTTTGTTCAAAATTCCCCTACAAACTCCGGAACTTCTAGCCAGTCACTTGTGAGGAGTGAAGGCCATTTGTCCCTATGCTCTGGACAAGGCTTCACGTTCTATTTATCTTTCCAAGAGTGACATTGTTACATTTTGTCCAGCTCTGATGATAGCAAGAATAAGATCATCTCATAGGATGTTCTCTGAATGTCATCCAATGCCAGGTACAGTGCCTTGTGCTCTGCTTAGCTCCTGTTCCCAGCTGCTGAGACAGCTCCACAGGAAACTTATAGCACAGGAACTTCTCTAGCTCGTCAGTGATGACGCACACGCTTAACCCCAGGACTTGAGGAGAGGCAAGAGGCTCTCTGTGAGTTCAAGACCAGCCTGGTCTACAAAGCAAGTTTTAGGACAGCCAGGACTACACAGAGAAGCTTTGTCTCACTACCACACCCCCAGAAGTAGGGAAAAAAAAAAAAAAAAAAAAAAAAAAAAAAAAAAAAAAAAAACTTCTCTAAAATTGCCAGCCCTGGAAGATTCCTACCAGGATTTTGATTGGTTCCCATCAACTCTGAACTGAGTATTGGACTCCTGCCCAGTTTCCAAGACATTCAGAGCCTCTTTTGTTCCCAGTCCTAAGGGCTGCCAGACAACCTGCCAGACTGCGATAACCCTGCTGTTAACCTGTAAATGGTGCAGGGTCGGAAGTGGCACTCCCCAGGAGATATCAGCAGAGGCTTCATTTCTGCTCACTTCCACAGCTGTTTAAAGAAGGAAGGTGGAATCCGGGCTGGACAGATTCTCAGTTTGTTAAGTGTTCCTTATGCGGACATAAACTTGATTCCCAGAGCCCACAAATAGAGGGGGTGGGGGGAAGGGTGATGGAGGAAGGAAAAAGTTTGTGTGGTGGCACACCTTTGTAGTCTGTAGACACAGGATCCCTGGTGCTCCCCGGTCAGCCAGCCTAACCAACTTGGTGAGTTCCAGACTAGTGAGAAACTCTGTATCTAAAGAATATTGATGACACCTGAGGAATGGCACCTGACATTGTCCTCTATCTCCATACTGATGTACACACATGGATGTCTTCATACATCCTCATACATATGAACATACACGCAAATGCACATACATACACATGCCCCTCCCCCCCCAAAAAAGTGAAAGAAATATCTTTGGTGACTGAGTGTTTCCTTACTTGTCAGTTTATCCAGAATAAAGGGAAACAGAAAGGGACCAGCTTCTCTGCTTTATGGAGGGGTTGGGGTGGCCAGCAGAAGGAACCAGAGTTCACCTCAAAGGAGGTTCTTCTTAGCAACAGAAGCAAATGAGTGGAAACAGATGAGCACCCTAAAGAAATAAGGTCCTGCTGGAGAGGGATTCAGGAGAGGACTTTCCTCAGCATGGTGGTAGAATGTTAAAAGGCTTCAGACCCACAAAGTATCAATAATTATAGCAAATTACCTTCACATCTTCACAGCATAATAAACAGAAACATGCACCACTATCTAGGAAAAAAACAAAAAAATAGTCGAGTCCCACCTTATAGTCATGATACACAGGCCACTGGGGGAACTCTGTGTGAGCATGAAAAACACTCTACTTTATATATATATATATATATATATATATATATATATATATATATATATATATATATATATATATATAATACAGCTCAAACAGGTAGGTGGGTAGGTAGATGATAGATAGATAGATAGATAGATAGATAGATAGATAGATAGATAGATAGTAGATAAATAAATAGATGATAAATAAATATATAGTACATAGGTAGATGGATAGGTAGGAAGATAGGAATTAAATAGATGATACATAATAGATAACTAGCCAATATATGGTAGATATAGATAGGGAGACAAATATACCATAGACAACTGGCAGATGATAGACAAATTATAGATAACTAATTCTACATAAAAAGTTTCCCCATATATCTGCAAATTCACTCATGGAAGAAATGCACAGTTGAATTTGACTTATTTTAAAAATTAAAACACAGACTGGAATAGCCTACTATATAGAGCATGCTGCTGACTGACTTGGACCCTTAGAGTCTGGTCCTCTTTTTTGTACTGTGCAAGCTGCCTAGAAAAACTTCATCAGAAGTTATCTTATATCTCAATTGCGCCCTATTAACACAATCAGATGGGTTCAATTGATAAAAAGTCAAAATACACACTGAAGAATAAAAAATCACAGCCACCACACAGTGCTCTGTAGCTGTAAACAGGAGAGGAGAAGGTGGCCACCTCACCCACCCAGCAAGCAACATCCAGGAATGATCTGAGGAGTAATATTGCAAGGTTAGTTACCGGTATATTCTTCAGCGTACAATCATTTTGAGGGGAGAGCAATGTTTCCTTTTAGTGAGCATGTGGGACAGCATCATTAGGCCGATGAGGTGACACCACCAGGGATTCAGCCAACCCTGGAAGTTCCACGGTGATGTAAGTAAGCCTCCTTCCGATCTTCCTTCCTTCAGCTTTCTGAGAAAGTGGGCAGAGCTTCAAGCAACTGGCAATTTATTCTCCTGTTTCTTGAAAGCATGCTATAAGCGCATCCTAAGTCTCTAACATGGAGCATATGTTGGTGACAGAACCTGTCTTCCCCTAGCACAGGTGAAGCAGGACTCCTGTCAGTCAAGCATGCAGACAGGGGCACATTCCAATCAGAAAACACAAAAATCCTAACCCAGAGACTGGCTCTGCAGGCCAGGGGCTGGAAAGGGTGAGTGGTTTCATTCCAAAATTGTGCTTGAAGCCTGGAATCCTCACCA
Organism: Phyllotis vaccarum; assembly: GCA_033318265.1. Lineage (NCBI taxonomy): Eukaryota > Metazoa > Chordata > Mammalia > Rodentia > Cricetidae > Phyllotis > Phyllotis vaccarum. Next base: position 44,063,102 of record JARWLC010000006.1, read on the forward strand.
TGCTTAGCCATCATGGATGAAGAGGACCTGCAACCTTCTCTGGCAGCTCTTTGGAAACACAATGCATTAGTGGGAGTTCTGGTCACTTGCTGTGCTGCAAAACTTCACAATTTCCCTCCCCTGTTCATAACTTCAAGGAGGTTGGCCAAACTCTGAAATCACTTCTCTCCCCAGCACCTCTCCCTCCTCACTCCCTAGCCTCTGGTGACTTCCATCCTACTTTCTACTTCTGAGATACGCTTTATAACACTGGCCCTAAATGTTATCACCACAAAGATGTGCTGGATATGCTAATTAACCTGATTTCATCCTTACACAATGCACACTTTCTTATGCATTGTGCCCATGTTACATAAAATTAGTTTGCATATCACAAAATGAAGTGTGAAAGGGAGAAGTTGGCTGGAGACATAACAGTAGAGAAGAGCACCTGCTGGGAAAATGTGAGAAGCTAGGGTTTGGATGCCAGCACCCACATAGAAAGCCAGCTGTAGTTAAGCCTGTAACCTTTGTGCTGTGGAGGACAGATACAGGAGGATCGCGGGAGCTTGCAGGTCAGTCTACCTCCAGAATTTAGTGAGGGACCCTGTCTCAAGGGAGTAGTGCAGAAAAAAAAAAATAGAGCAGGCCACTTGACACCTCCTTCTGGCCTTCAAACACACACACACACACACACACACACACACACACACACGTATGTACATATAGCATGTACCAGACTCACACAAAAAAGCTAAAAAAGGGTAAGGAAATCCAAGCAAAATTCTATAAGTCTATATGAAATGAGGACATGGAACATGCAAGGTACAATGTAGCCAGGAGGGTAGCTGTCCAGAGAGATACCTGAAGATGTCTGCATGAAGTCACACAGTTGGCAGGAGGCACTCAGTGCTCACTGTCCTCTGCTGTAGGCAGCTGTCTTGCTCATGTTACTGGGATGGGGGGGGGGGGGGACCTAAGGAAGAATCTGGAATAACTTAACCAAGATCCACAGAGTGGATCCTGACAGCACCTGGACCAGAACCTTCCTCCACCTGCCTGCCTTCTCTGAGTCCCTTTTTCTAACTTCCATAGGAAGGGGACAGGTGGCCCGTGTTACAGAATCGCACAGTCAGCATAGACAGACCATGACTCAAACCCAGCTTGAGGAAGTCTACCATCCACTGTGATGATTACGACCCTGGTAGAGCATGCATCTCTCACCATGCATGAAACTCTTTGATGGACCATGGACTTCAGATGCATTGTGGTCCTCTGATACAGCATAGATAATTAATCATGAGCCCCTGGCGTATTGTGGTTCCCTGGTATGTCACGGACCCCTCTCTCTGATGTAGTATGTGGTATGAACCACTAATATATCAGGGAACCCTAATGTAATATGTGAGTCATATGTATCATGAATCACTGAGCATAGAAAATATGAATCAGATTATGGGTTGATAGACCTGTGGCCAGGAGTGCCCCTATAGATTATGTGGATGCTGGACCAAACTTCAAGGGCCAAGCATGCAAATCTTCCATTCTGTCTCTGCAAGCTTTGGGGTGGAGTGAGTACCTATAGGTAGGAACAATGGCCAAAGCAAGAGAACCTCTAGAGCTCTAGATCATGGACAGACTACCTACTTGTTACATCCTACATCCTGAGGAGTCTATCTATAAGAAGGAAGTGATGTTCTGACCTTGTTTTATTGTCAAGGTCATTGAAACAACTAGTCCTGGACCTGAAAGATTATGTATGCTTCTTCTACCCTTTCCTCTCTGAAGATAGGAAGTCCTGAGGGAACAGAACTAAGTGTCACAGTAACCATGCTGTCACTATGAGGACATGAGCCTCTGCTATAACCAGCACAACACTCTCTGCTCTTCAAAAACCCTCCCACCCTTCTTTCATCTTGAAGTCCATCTTGCTGAAGCCAGTTGTAAAGTCAGAAATGGGTGTCAATAGATATTCATGACTGCAGATAACAAACATTCTCATAACAGACAGAAGAAATCATCACAGATTCTCACCAGCGCTCCTTTGCTGGAAAGTTCTGCACATATAGGCTGGGAGGCTGAAATTCAGGTCAGTGACATTCACGATGCCTTTTAGAACAAAATATTTCTTCAGCAAGTGCCTGATTTTCTGTTAGGACTCTGGGTCCTCTGCCAGCACTGGTGGAGGGCCCGGACTTCCATCCTGTTTGTTTAGAAAGCTTAACAATTGGCTTTTGGGGAAGGAGGGACTTGCAAAGGCTCCCGGTGAGCTGCACAGAGCAGGTGATACCGCTTGAATAATGCATGCCCACTTTGTGTGTGCACTGTGCGGGCTTGAATGTGGGGGAATGCGAAGCCTTTGAAGCCCCTGCTCTGAGCAGTGTTGGTGACAGCCTGAGAGTCCAGATAAGATCTGAGCCCTGCCTCCTTCCCACTGCCTACTTGCTCACCATTCTGCCCATTTCCCTTTTTGCATTTAAAATAAGCTCTGTGACAGCCTCCTAGCCTGTGAGAGCTTGTCAACAAGCCTGCTTTTGTGTGTAGCTCCGGTCTGTCCCTTCCTGTGTTGTCCCACCCTGGTTTAGGGTCTTCTCAGTGCCATTGTTGGTGCACTGATGTGAGCCTCCCAAATGACTGTCTTGGCAGTGTCAATGGTGACTCCATAATCACCTCTACAAGGAAGCAGCTAATAGGGTCCATCAATAAACCCACATCCCTGTGTTCTGATTCGGACCCCAAGAAACATGGCTGAAGTTCTGGACTCAACTCATACTTTCATGGTAACTTTACATGCCTGACCAAAACCCTCCCATGGAGGCTTCCCCATTATCTCAGCTCATGGTCAACCTTCTTGGCTTAGACAGTGGTTCCTTTTAGAATGTTTATGCTCTGCTCTGGGCCTCCCAGAACACAGTATCCCTATCTGGCTTGATCCTTCACATCTGTGTTCCATGTAGATTCTCCTTTTTATCCATCAACTTTCATGGCAGACATGAGCATAATAAAACAGTGGTTCACACTTAGTGTTGACGCTCCTAGTATAGCCATTGTCTACATCCATTTATTTAACCCCTAGAACACTCTGACATAGGCATTCTGTCCTCAGTTCTGTAGAAAACCACACTGAGCTTCCTAATGATGAAATGATCCTCCCAAGGTCACCAAACTACATAACTGAGAGAAGATTCAGATGCAGTTCTGTCACTGTCATACCACACCAACACACATGGAACGTAGCTTGAGGATGACCGCATTCCAGGTCATCTGAAGTATCATAATTGAATACTTCAAAAGATACCTTATCTTTGAAATTTCATATCTTCCCTCTCTTCCCCAAACTAGAATTTTTCCCCCACTCGCCTAGTAAACCTCAGACTCCCTGAAGCACAGCAGGCACCCCAATTAGCCAAGACTACAGTATAGACTGCAAGAATTCTCACCACCAGCTATGTGTACATACAGTTTTCCTATATAATAAATGTTATTTTTTTTGTTTTTATAAATTGTTGCAACCCAGGCTGGGGAGATGGCTGACTAGTAAAGGGCTTACTATGCATGCATGAGAACATGAGTATTATCCCTGGCATCTACGTAAAAATATATAACCATGGTTGCGTATAGCTGTGTTCACACCACCAGGAAAGCAGAAGTGGAAGGATCCTGGAGAGTGCTAGCCAAGCAGTCCAGCAGTCTTAGTGAATTCCAGGTTCTGTGAGAGACCCTGCCTCAATAATGAAGCGGAGACCCCTGACATTGATCTGTGGCATTCGTGCACACACACACAAAACATTAACACACATGAAAGACTGAATTTACTCAGTTTCCTAAAACTCACAAAATGTGTAACAGTTAAAATACAACAGGCAGTCAGTGTAACTCAGATTAGGCATGAGAGCTTCCAGCTTCTCCACTTCCTAGCCCCTCTTCTTGGTCCTTCCACTGAGCAGTATGACAGTGCTTCAGTTCGGCCGACTCTCATTTCCATCAGCACTGAACCCCTTGTTTAGATTCCTATAAACTGCTCTTCAGGGTTACGCATTCTGAAGGGCATGTAAACGGATTTTTAGGGAATGAATTCGCTGTGTGCGTTCTTGTGCAACAGCTCAGGCTTGCTTGTTTGGGCTACTTGGCTCACTGCTCCATCGCTGAGATTCACCTGTGTTATTATAGGATGTACCTACACTTGGTTTGCTTTCAAAGCTGAACAATATCGGTCTATGGGACTCTGCCAGACTGTGCTTACATATTCCACTCCTGGTGTACATTTCCAGTGTTTTGCTGTGACAAGCTCCCCTGGACTGATTACTCTCGCTTTCTGTCTCCAGATGCAGAAGATTCTCCAGGGTGGGCACCAGAGAGAGGAAGGCTGGCACGGTGAGCGCCTGCGCTCTCAATGTCACTAGATAATGGCAAATTGTTTTGCAAAGTGATTGTACCAATTTGTACCCTCGTGAGAACTCTAAGAGCAAATCCCCTGCTCCTTACCATTGCCAAAACGTATTATTGCTGGGTATTATCATTTTTGCCCATATGGTAAGTAGGAACCAGGAGCTCATCATGGCTTTAATTTACGTTTCCCTGCTCGTCGATGAACCACACACTCTCCCTCTGCCATTGGCCAACAAGCTTCCTGTTTAGTGAATTGCCTGCTCAGATATTTTACCTAGTCTTTTATTTGCCCATTCCTGGTTTTTGTTTTTAATTTTATCTGCATTTGTGTGTGTGTGTGTGTGTAAATAACGTATTTGTGAATTTGAGTTGAGCTGCTGTTGTGCAATTGTGGAGGTCAAAAGAAAACCTTTAGTAATCAGTTCTTTTCTTTGACTGTGGATTCTAGGCATCAAACCTCGGCTGGTCAGCTTGGCAGCAAGCTCTGCTACCCACCAAGACATCTCTACAGCCCTGAGCCATTTGTATTTTCTTCTTTGATGTCTAGGAATTTGCCATCCTGCTTGCTAACAATTTTCCTGTATGTGTAAGTTATAATTCCCATCTGAAAGTTTATAATTCCCTTTATTTTGTTATCTTTGGAATCGTTAATGTTTTTTTATTTTGTCTTTAGTTTTTTATTTTCTATTTTGTTTTCTTTGTGTGCAGATTTTATTTTAAATATGTGTCAAGATTTCATTACTGCTGGTTAGGACAAGAGGAAGGTCACCCTCTGCAGAGTCTTAGGACTGTGTACAGTAGCCTCACTTTAGCTGAACATAGCTGATGCTAGAGATGGGGTTCAGACAGGGAGAGAAAAGGAACAGTGTCACCTGCCCTCTGGACAATGTCTCAGGGTGCTCATAGACCTCAGTCTGTCTTAAAACAGTTTGGCTACACGAGAATTCCATTTGCTTGGCCACACCCCTGGCTGAGGGGCCATTAAGTCAATGTTACTCACATTCCTGGCCAGACAAACTCCTTCTGTAAACAGTTTCAAGCTGAGGATGAAGCTTTCCCGGAGTCATTCTGATTGGTGGCTGCGGTAAGCATTGTGAAGATGGTCCTCCACTCAGTCAAGAACCCCAGAGTTTGACTGGCAGGGCCGAGCCAGTAATTGTCATTGTGACCCCACTGGAGGCCATGACCAAACATCCCAGCTCCACCTATATTCAAATTTTATGTTCATACATAGGTTGTTTAATTGCTTTAAAATTCATTTACTTTTTCTTTTCTTTTAGTATATATACTCTTAAAATTTACTTTTATCTGTTCTTTCAAGGTTTCATGTATGTATACAAGGAATCTTGATCATATCTACCACTCACTCCCCCAAAATTCCCATCACATCTCCACCTAAACTTTGTCCTTTTTTATATATTTATTCATCTATCTATTTATTTTAGGACACTGAGTAAAGTAAAGTAACAGTGCTTCCCATGTGCATATGAGCATGGCATCATCCACTGAAGAATGAAGATCCTACCAAGGACCATATTATTAAAGAAAAGTGACCCTCCCCCTCCCAGCAATCATCAACTGTCAGTAGCTCCTCAGCCAGGGGTGGAGCCTTGGAAGCCCCTCCTCAGCTAATGATGGAATTGGAATCGACTTGATCTTATGCGGATCTGTCCAGAAGACAGCATTCAACAGCACTCCTCACCATCTTCCAGTTAGTGCATTCTTCCTGACTTTCTTCCAATGGGCTATGGATAGGGCATATACATGTCCAGTGGGCTATGGACAATGTGTACACACTTCCAATGGGCTATGGACAGGGCATACACACTTCCAATGGGCTATTGACAGAGTGTAAGAATTTCCAATGGGCTGTGGACAGGGTGTACACACTTCCAATGGGCTGTGGACAGGGCATGCGTATTTAAAGAAGGATAGTAGAATATTGCTGAGATGAGGGCAGAGAGGAAATGCTCAGGGACAAAGGTCCAAGCAGGTAGTGATAATGAGACAGAAATGGAGAAATTAGAGGCAAGGTGTAGCTTAGCCCAAGTGAAGTTTACAAGGAGAAACTCCTTCAGAACCTGTAATCTTGTAATACACATTTTAAATTATCATAAGAGGGGATAATAAAGCATGTGTGGTATGAATTAAAGAGATGAGTATGAAGAGGCAAAAGTATAAGCAGGAATGGGAAAGGGATAGGAGAATATATGGATGAATTAACAGATGATTGATAGATAATAGATGGTTGATAAGTAGAAAGACAGATAGATAGATAGATAGATAGATAGATAGATAGATAGATAGATAGATAGATAGATAGATAGATGGATGGATGGATGGATGGATGGATGGATGGATGGATGGATGGATGGATGGATGGATGGATGGATGGATGGATAGATAGGTAGGTAGGTAGGTAGATAACTCTTTAGTGAATAATATGGTCTCAGAGGACAAAGGTTATTAAACAAAAATCTCAGTGCTACACATGGGATACTTCCATAAGAGTTTGTTGTCAGAGAGATCCTAAAAGCATCTAAATTAGCATAGACCATTGCCTACTTGTGGTTGATTGACTTCTTATAATTAGATTGTAAGACCTCATTGCTGAAGACACAACACACTTTAGTTGCAGGACACAGAGAGATTAATCTTGAACTGAGCAGGAAACTTTCTCCCTGATGGCTAGCTTTCAGAGTGCCAGATGGTGCTATAAAGGCTGCTGGATTAAAAAAAAAAAAAAAAGAGGAATTGATGGACTTATCCAGGAGTCTTTCTGCTGTAATACTGACCTGAAAGGCAAGCTGTGTCCATTGGAGAAATACTGACATTGCTGTTATGAGCATAACCAAACATTCCACTGACTGGATTTGAGAGCTACTCCCCAGAGGGAAATTCTTTCTTGGTGCTGTGTACATAGCCATAGCCAAGGCAGTTCTCGGCCCTGGAGATAATATGCTAATGTTTCTCTAAATGTTTCTATTGTCATATTACCTTTTGAATATTTGCATTTTTATACATAGCTTTGTGCTGGTCCCAAACTTGGTCAAAGTTTCTGATTGCAATAGGTCTTAGTAAATGAAGAGACGCACATTAGTGTTCAAAGTGCTGAAATTCAGCTTCAGATGGGACATTTGTATTAATGCTTCCCTTTAAGAATTTTGTGCCTCATTTAACAAGTGACTTTTCATTCAAATTCATTAATATATTATCTTATACAATCTTCTGTCACTCCTATTATTTTTGTCTTTTCATATCTTTTTAGTTGTATTTATTATTTTGTATATTGTTGTAGAGGGTCTATATTTTCCATATATATAATACACCATTTTTAATCATGTATTGCAAAGTCCATTCACTTACCACTGATTAGCAGTGACACATCAACTCTACACATCAGTCTCCCTTTGCTCTCTTTCCTCTTTATCTTTACAGATCTTACAAATTATCTTCACAGATTTTTCTTTACAAATACACTGGTGCATGTCTTGAGCAAGGAGTAGCATCAGCTGCTATAATTACTATTCCATACTGGCTACTGATATTTATTCAACTATTCCAGCTGATCTTGGTTTTCTAATCTGAGAGACATTTCTTTTCCTGCCATTTGCAACTCCACATACCAGTCTGCCTGTTAATTTTAACACACCCTCATGCCTATGTAGCCTATTGGGAAAGTATTTAAGATACAGCAAATGTGGTGATCATTTTAGGGAGAATGGCCACAATACTGATAATTGTGTGGAAATACCAGTCTGCTAATCCACACACTTGTAAGTTTCCATATACTTTTAAAGTTTCTCTGTTTCCTGTATGCATACAAAATGTGACCTTCCAGCTTCCTTCTCCTGCCAGTATGCTACGCCTTCTCCATCAATATGAACTCTACGGAACCACAAGCTCAAATAAACTCTTCTTTAAGTTGCTTTGGTCCTTATATTATACCATAGCAACAGAAAAGGAGTTAACATTCTCTACATCTGTTCAGTTTGGTTTAACTCATATATTAAAGAGCTACTGTACTTTGATTATCAGTATTTTAAGTAGGATGATTTAAAAATAGTCCCAAATTAATGTGATACAACCAAACAAATATCTAATTTATATCCTTAAAAGATTTTTTTAATAAAAGAAGTATTGAGTTCATGCTCAAAAACCAACAATGTGCCTTTTCTGAAGATGAACAGTGTATCAAGAAGCTGTAGAATCCACACCCTATTAGTCAGGATCCATAGGTAGTCCTTAGATTACTCAGGGTGTGCAACTAAAGGGGACTGATTGGGATGTCTTTCAGTATACTGTGGATATCATTCATTAATAAAGGAACTGTCTTGACCTATGGCAGGCATCTTAGAAATAGGCAGGGAAATCGAAGCATAGATAGGGGAAGAAGAGCAGAGTCAAAGGAGATGCGATCCAGCTGCCCAAGAAACAAGATTTACAACTGAGAGAAATAAATAAGCCACAGGCCACATAGCAGGATAGATTAATGGAAATGGGTTGAATTAAGATGCAAGAGCTAGATAGCAATGTGCCTGAGCCATAGGCCAATCAGCACGAAATCAATATAAGCCTTTGTGTGATTATTTGGGGCTAAGAGAGAGTCTGAACCTCTGGGCTAGGCCAGAAAGGCCAGGCCAGAAACTTAATATTACAGGGGTCTACAGTCCCTCCCTCAATCTTTTTTGCTTCCTGGGTCATAAAGCAGGTTTATTGTCTGAGCACAGACTGGGATTCTGAAGCTATGATCCCAGAAGAACCTTTCTGTTTTAGAAGCTGATTAGCACAAGTGTTGATAGTGGGGGAAAAAAAAAAAAAAAGATGAGACTAAGGAAAAATCAGTGGATAATGGATACAGCGCATCCTGCTGACGTCATATAGAAGTTATGTGAGTGTGTCTCTGCTTCTTGTTGTGATGAGCTATTCCTACAAAGGCCACTCAAGTGTCGTGATACATAGTTAATAAAATTAACCTGAAGGGTTTATTTGGGCTCACACTTCAAGGGTGTAGTTTATTGTTCTTAAAACACTCTGAACAAAAGCAACTAGTAGAAGAAGGAATTTTTTTTCTCTTTCTTTTTCTTTTAGCTGTTGCTTTAGAAGGATAGGAATCGACCATAGCAGAGAAACATGGCAGCAAGTGGCAGGCATGGTGACTAGAGCCAGAAGCTGAGCCCTCACATCCTTAACTGCAAACCTGAAACAGAGAGTATGAGCTAGAAGTTCATCACAGCATCTGCGTGAAGTTGAATTATGACTTGACTTGATAATGGAATCTACTAGCAAAGTCACTGGAGCTAGAATGATTTGCTGGGAACTTGCTTAAAATCCGACAAAACTCTCATACTTGTGATGAGGTTACTCAGATTTTCTTTTGTTATACTTAAGTCAATTTCAATCTTTTGGGGTGGAGATGGCTGTAGTTTAGAATAGATATGGGTTTCCATTGTGAGGTTGTACTTTGCCATTTTTTCCCTGTATTCTACATCTGCATTAAAAATTCTTCAAGTTTTGCTAATATCCAATATATAAATATAAAAGAAAAATCTTTCATTGTACTACCTTGGGTTAGTGTAGTTTTTAAACTCTTTTTTTTTTCTTCTCTTGTACTAGAACCCTCTGAGAATATAACTTAGGTATTACTGGTTATTCACATACATTTTTATGTTCTTTTAACCAGAACTAGCCATGATGTGCCTATAATCCTAGAACTTGAAAATCTGAAACAAGAGGGTTGCTGTTAGTATGACATCTGCCTCAAAATAAATAAATAAATACCAGGAGAGTAAAACACATATATCTACAAGCTTAAAGGTAAAGCGATATTTTCTCAGGTATATTCTTGATACTGATAATCTTTTCTCTACATTTGGGTCAAAGATTGCAGCCTGAATGAAGTTTCCTCTTATTCTAAGTATGCTTGAAAAGAACATGCATTTCGCAATGGCTGCCTCTAGCCCCTTATATGTGAACACTGGTTCAGTAAAAGTAACATTTCCTACACATTGAAATATTAGTCACTGGTTAGTATCCTAAGTACCTTACACACTGGTGCAATTTCCACAGATCTTAGTGTTTTCTCCGTTTTATGAGGCAAGTGTAGGAATGTTCCCCAGACTCCACAACCAGTAAGTGCTGGAGCCAAGACAGAATCTGTAAGTTTTTTCATCATTTCCAAACCTTCTCTCCACTACCTAGCTTCTCCCACTTTGCCCCTTCTCAAGTTCATAACCTTTTTTTTTTTTAGTTAGATGTTGATAGACAGATAGATAGATGATGAATAGAAAGACTGGTGGACAAATGTATTTAAGAAGGACAGATGGATGGATATGGATGGAGAGATAGATGATAGAGAAAGCATACGGAGTCCTTTAGAGTGTGTGTGTGTGTGTGTGTGTGTGTGTGTGTGTGTGTGTGTGTGTGCTTAGAATTGACCACTTAGGGTTGGACAGTCTGACAAACAAATTGTTCTTAGAAAGAACTGACTCACCCTCATAGATTGCATGAAGCTCTTCATCTACTAGCAGAGCCTGTGACATTCCCCCATTAACACTACACATAAATGAAAATCCTCCCAAAAAAAGGAAAAAAATTAAAACTTGTCTTCCATATGGAGCATATTCACAGTCTCCTGATATAATCGTGGTAATGATGGGTTTGCCACTTTCTCCTTGAGGCTGTTGTGTTTTATACACGTTGAGACTATTGTCATGAATATTATTGTTACTCAAGCCTCTTAGTGTTAAGAGGGGACCCTCTTTTTTAGAGTTTAGACATTAGCATGTCTATGCTTGCTTCCTTTGAAACAGTAATACCTAGACATAGCTCTTCTCTCTCACTCCTTCATTGTAGAAAACAATGTATGCCAAGATATATTCTTCATTCCTTCTTAAAGTACACACCTTTTTAAATGAAACAGTTAATAGCATTCATTTTATCATAATCCATTTTTGTTGGAGTAGTTTAATCACAAAATCGCATGTCGTCTTGAGTGGTCTTGAAATGACTGTGTCCAAGAATGATCTTAAACTCCTGATCCTCCTGCCTCAGCTTCCTAAGTTCTGGGATTGCAAGTGTGAACCACATCACCTTATTATAAGTATATCTGTGTTTTATTAGCTCATTTGTTTGTCTCTGTGTGGTATATGCATGTGTGTGCATATGGGGTGGAGATACCTGCTTCCTCTGTTGCCATAGGTTAATGCTGAGTTCTTTCTCTATTTCCCACCTCATTTTTGAGACAGTGTCTCTCACTGAACCAATAATTCATTGTTTTCATTAGACTGTTTGGCTAGCAAGCCCCCAGGATCTACCTGACTCCATCTCCCAGCACTAAGGTAAGAAACGCACTCCAGTATGCCATCACTCCCAACATCTACATGCATCTGGGGATCAGAACTCAGGTCATCATGCTTGCACAGCAAATACTTTACCCACTGAGCCATCTTCCCAGACCTATATTTAATTCATTTTGTGTCAACTTACTCTGTACTTTTAAGTAACCCATCTTCTCTTCATGAACTTTATCTCTTTATTTTTCTCTGACTCTTAGACATTTGATCTTTTTCTCTCTCTGGCTTGGAGCATTACAAACCAATTCTTTTCTTTCTTATAATAGCCATGAAATGGTAAGGTTAACCTAGAACTCACCGGCATTCCTCCCTCCCTCCCTTCTTCTACCCTTTCCCATCCTCCCTTCTCTCCTCCCATCTCCCCTTCCCTCTTCCCCCCCCCTCCTTTTCTTCACTGCCCTTCCCTCCCTCTCAGGCAGCACAGTCCTCTGAAGAAAACTAGCTCAAGGCATTTCTTCTTGACTTCTGAGACTCACTTTGGTTTGGTTTGTATCTTTTAAGACTCAGTTCATATCCAGGGTTGTTCACTGTTCAATTTCTATTTTACAGTCAGTGCATAGACTCTGCTTCCTCTGGCATCTTGCTTGCTTGCTCTGAGTTTCACATTTTCCATCTGGGCTAATTATACTCCTTCTGAAAGGAAGGGTAGTCTTTAGAGAGGGTCAGAACTCCCTCTATATTTGTGTCTGTGTCTTTTCTAAGATAATCTGGATTAAACCTTCCTTCTTGAAAAACACTGTCATTCACACACACACACAAGTTCTCATTCCTAGTTGATCATTACTTTGTTTCCAGTTTGCTTACTTTATGTGGGCAAGCATTTTGTCTGCATGTGTGCATGTTTGTTATATGAGTACTTAGTGTCTATGAGGTCAGAAGAAGGCATCAGATCCCCTGACCTGGTCTTACAGATGGTTTGGCCACCATGTGGTTGTTGGGAACTGAACCTGAGTCCTCTGCAAGAAAAACACATGCTTTATTTGCTGAACCATCTCTCCGACCCCTATTAATAGATAATTTCTTTCCATATCTGGCAGGTAGAATTTGCTGCATTCTGCCTTATATTCACGCTCCTAATACTTTTGAATTCTAAAGATACATTATTTTTTTCTACCAGGCAGCTTTAAATTTTTCCTTGTGTTTAGAGTTCTGCCCATGGATTGCTTTGTTTAAGCTGTTTGACATTTGATTGGATGACCAAAGGTTAAAATGTGTAGTTTGGTGTCCTTTTACAGTGATGGGAGATTTGAGGTACCACATCTTAAGCATATCCTAGGCATGGTCCTCATGCACACATTGTTTTGTGCACTTTAAGACACTGGACACACATTCTAGGCTTCCCACCTGAAGCTCAGTGTCCCCTGGTACCACTCTTCCTTCATTTTTATCTTAAGTGAATTCACAACCATCTCTTCATCTTGTTTTTGACTCCACTGAGCTACTCATCTGTTCCCACCCTGTTAAACAGCCACTGAGCTTTCAATTCTAATTATTATTTCTAAGTTTTTCATTTTTTTCTGCTTGATTCTCTTTTTGAGATAATTGTCCATCCACTCTTTTCTTGATCTTATTTTGATACCTTCTTTCACTGAGAAACACTTTAAAGTACTTATATCTTAAGCAACTTCATTGAGGCATAAATAATTCACAATAAATTGCATGGATTTAAAAAGCAGATTTTGATGTATGAGGCAGTTACAAACACTCGTGAAACCATCTAGTTGGGACAGAATAACCATCCTCAGCCACCTCCATCCCCTCCTGTGTCTCTTCCAAGGTAGTCACTGATGTGATGTTTTTGCCACTATGTTTTAATTTGCAAAGCAGACATACCCTCTGGCCTGAGTGGTTTCAACTTCTATTTATTATTCTACATTTTGATTGTGATGACTTGTTCTCTCAGTAAATCCAAATGCCAGATTTTACCAGGTTGGTTTTACCTTCATCCCAATGACACAGATGAAGGCATGTGTATGTGAGAAGTTCTAACAGAAGAACTGAGTGACCTTGTCCTCTGAGCACAGTACATCCAGTTCATCTTACATCTCATTTCTCAGGTCCCATCACCTAATTATGGCTCATTGTCTTCTCCGACCTATTTTGATTCTCTGTGAGTACAAAATGGGGCATCATCTCTATCAAGGAGATGAACCCCTCCGTACTGATAGATTTACTATGGCTACAAAGGCCTTTTTTCTTAAAACTTGTTCATCACAGTAAGGGTCCTGACGTGTTGACTGAGGCTTTTCCCAGGCACTAAGCACAAAACTGAGAGTTAAAATGCCATCACCCATTCTGTCATAACTGTGCTGAAGCACGGAGGTTAGTAATGTACCTGAAATAGGCTGAGCAGCAGACTTAAGCATTCTACTCCAGTCATGTGCCCCCAATGCCCATGATTTTAACCAGCATACAATTTTGTTGTTTTTCTTGTTGCTTGAGCCAGGATTTCTCTGTGTAATCTCCCTGGCTGTCATAGAACTCACTCTGTAGGCCAGGCTGGCCTTGAACTCACAAAGGTCCACCTGCCTATACCTCCCAAGTGTTGAGATTAAAGGCCTTATCCGCTACCATCACTTCCAATAATTGTGTACTGTTATATTGTGTTTAGGCCTCTACTGTTTTACTTTTCCAACCAGTTACTTCTGAGATTCTAAAAGTGTCTTAATGGCAGGCAGGCCTATTTGTGTCAGCCAAGCTTTTTAAAAATAAAATGTTTTAGCTTATCTGGCTGACACTTTACCAGTCTTCAAGGTGGCTTCACTAACCTATTTACCAAGTTGGAGACTGAGGTTGGAAGTGGTTGGTCATTTACAGTATAATGTCATTTTCCAGTGGCTTGTCAAGCTTGTGTTCTGTGTCCCCCTGATGTCAAGCACAGAGGAGCTTGACAGTTACCTTGATCTTGAAAAGCTCCAGGCTATGAAGGCCCATAAATGAACAAAGATCACTGAGGGAGAGATGGGGATCCAGGAGATCCTTCAGCTGTTGATGATGGCTGAGCTGAGTCCTGTAAATGTCACAGAGAGTGTCCAGCAACAGGTGCACAACAAATGAAGAGACAGGAAGTACAAGCTGTCCCTCCCTGCAGAGGACAAAAGGAGAGGCAGAGAACAGGTGAGACCTAAGAGTGAGCAAAGCCAAGGCCCACTGTAGGTCAGTCCAAAACCTGTAACAGAAGGATTATTAGTCGTGAGTGAATGAGTGATGGCTCTTTTCAAAGATGAATGTGATCTTGATTCAAAGATGATACATGATCTTGAGTGTGCAACTGAAGAGAAAACTGGGCACTCAGTCCAAACTAAGAGATGCTAGGAGACTGATGCAAAAAGGGCTGTGAACTTAAGTGTTGTTTCCGTGGTTGGTGGTCCTTGTGATAAAATGCCAGAGCCCCGGATAGCATTTCTCTGTGAAGTTTCCTATGGTCCCATCCCTCTGTAAAGAAACAATGGTGTAAGGAGCACCTGAGGGGGCCAGGTGGAAGATTCATCTATACTATTCAAAAGCTTTTTGAAGCCTAATGGTCTCTTGGCATTTTGGTGCATTTGAAGAGCATCCATGGACTAGAATGGGAGAGGAAGACGGCTCTGAGAATTATTTGGGTTATTTAGGGTTCAGTGAGTGGGTGTTCAGAGATGAAAAGTGTCTGAGGGAACAGGTTGCACGCTGACTGGAGTGTCATGTGGAGTGAGTGGCCATGTCCCTCTCTGGCTGGAAGTCTAGGAATGAGGCTGAGTTTGAGCTGTCTGAAAAACATGCGAATCAGGAAAAGCTTGTTGTTGGAGTCAGGAACTCAGGGGAGAGCTCAGGGCAAGCAGGAGCCTGGGACTCATCAGCATTCACATAGCTCGGCGGAATGCCACAGGCGCACACAGTAAGGGTTGACAATGCTTCTTCAGGGACCATACATGTGCAAAGGGGTAAGCAGAGGAAGCAGGGCCCAAAGATGATGCCAAGCATCCTGAGACAATGATAGAATGCCAGTGTGTACGGACAAGGTGCAGACATCTCAATAGAAGGACATCCTGCTGTGCCCAGCATTCTGGAGTCAATAGGAAACAAAAATCAGGTAGAAGGATGTACACAAAGGACTCTCTGACCCTAATAAGGGAGATGTCTTCACTGCTTCCCACAAGATCTTGTGTTAGTTTCTCTTCACAGTGATAAATACTTGATTAAAAATGATCCATTGGAGGAGGTGTTTGCTCTGACTCTCCTGGCTCCAGTCTCAAGGGCTTCAGGCATAGTGGTGTAGGACAGTTCACATATGGGGAACAATATGGGGGAAGGAGGAGGCAGAGAGGGAGGAAAACAGAGAGAGAGAGCCTATTTTTATTCTAAGCCATGATGGGATGGTATTTTTTAGGTTTTATTAAATATATATCATCACAAGTTTCCATTCTGGAAAAAAAAAAGAGGAGAGGTATGGAATTAATGGCATCTGTTGCTGTGATGAACACAATGATCAGAAGCAACCTATAGAAGAAAGTGTTTATTTTAGCTTATGGGTCTAGAGGGAAAGCCACAATGGCAGCAGGTGGTTGGAGTGAGGAAGCTGAGAGATCAAATCTTCTACCACCAACATGAAGCAAAGACAGGAAACTGCTGTAAGGCCCACCCCCCTGTGACATATTTCCTCCAGTCAAGCTAGAATCAGGACCTCCATAACCTTCCCAAACAGCTCTGCCAGCTGGAGATCAATGTTTGTACACATAGAGGACATTTCTTATTTGAACCACCACTGATGTCAAAAGTATGAAGTAAGCAACATTATAACAATGTCTTGTCTTGTGAAAATTCAGAACCTTATTAGTTTGCATTTGTAAACAATTCTGTGGGCTCTTACCTGTTTCTGATATGTCAGGAGCAAACAGACTTCAGCCCAAGAGTACTTCACCACCACAAAAGGATGTCTGGGCCATCAGGAAATGGAGCTACCAAGACGCAACAATAGATTTCTTTGGTTGTTCATATCTAACCCATCAATGAGACAATCTGGGAGAGTCTCTTTCCTGGACTAGATGAGGCTTTGTTAGATTCCTTTCCCAGAGTTTCATCTGCTGCAACTAGACGCAAAGCAATGGGAAAGGGTAACAGTGCCTTGTGTCTTTTCCTTAGGCTCATTCAACAACCAGTTAGAACCTGCCACGTCTGGTTTTATTGGTTTGGTTTGGTTTGTTTTACCAGAGCCCCATCCTTTTCTTCTCTGGTTAGCTGGATTATCTCATACCCAGATACAAGCCTTTTATTTCTTATGTCTAGTGCTTGCAGCCTCAGTGGGGTTTTTGTTTGTTTGTTTGTTTGTTTTTGTTATTACCATGACATTGGCTATTGTTGGGTATCACCAGGAGTTAAGGGCTCATCTGAGACTTCACTGGAGAAAGAGCCTCATCCAAGCTCTCATGGCAACTGCAGCATTCAGCTCCTTGAAGACTAAGATTCTGGCATTCTCTGGTCCTTGCCACAGGCAAGGCAGCCTCCAACATGGCAACTTACTTTCCCAGAGCCAGGAAGGCAAAGAGTGTTTCCTCAGCAAAACTGACATCTTAACTTTATAGCAACAGCAAAAGTAATGTCTCAGCACCTTGGTTTCCTTTGCACGTCCAAGTCTATAAAGTGCCTCTTTGAATGGTTTGTCTCCTGCCCACAGGCAAGAAGCAGGATTCACTAGAGAATGTTGGCGTCAGTAAATGAGAGTGAGGGGCCACCTTCCAAATTGCCCACCTAGATTCTTTTGTTACAGTTTCTTTATCTTCTTATGTATTTCCCTCCCTCAGAGAATATGGCAACTGTCACCTTTTCTAATAAGAGAGTACAATGAATGGAAAGAAAGGTGTATGACAAGTCTGTTCCTTTACTGGTGTGATGGTGTGTGTGTGTGTTTGTGTGTGTGTGTGTGTGTGTGTGTGTGTGTGTGTGTGTGTGTGTGTGTGTGTGTGGTTTGTGCATACAAAGAGATTGAGAGATTGATTCTCTGAGGTTTCCACTGACCTTGGAACTTTAGTCCTTACACTTTCATGGAAAGAACTTCACCAACTAAATCATTTCCAAAGGAAAAAGCTGAGAGCCTGGGTGATTAATGGTGATTCTTCAGCAAGGTTACACAGGAGGAAAATGCAATGCAATCTGAAAATTTAATTGTTAAAATGCTGCACGTGTAGTCAGGAAACCCTCCACTGGAGGATCCCCTTCAATGATATGTGCTATTAATTGCTCTTTCTCAGTTGGTTCTTCCAGGCTGACCCCCAAGTAAGACACTCAGACTACTTTGCAGTAGGAGGTTTCTGGGCCCAGACTTTCAGGCCTAGCCTCTAGGTTTAGGCTCACAGACCCACAGACCTGTAGACCCACAGATGTTTATAATAGTTTTAGGCTGATCGGCCTAAGGCCCAAGCATATAACTTGCTAACTCTTTATCCTTAATCTAACCCATGACTGTTATCCTGTTCAGCCATGTGGCTTGGTACCTTTTCTCAGAGCAGCATAGTTGTCCTCTGCTTCTTCTGGCTTCTCTCTGGCAATCTTCTCTGCTCTGCCTGTTCCTAGAGTCTTCCTACTTTGGTAGCCCCACCCACACTTCCTGTCTGCCTTTGGCCAATTAGCGCTTTTTATTAAACTCATGGGCAATTATTTACAATGGAACAACATAATCCCTACACTATTTCTACACTCGGACACTGTTTAGATAAAGTATCCAAGTTGGAGATATTGAGGATGGAGAAGCTTGGGCTGTCTCTGAGAAACAAACAAAGCTGTCCAGATGACAGAAACACACAAGAGTGCGATTCCACTCTGACATGAGGAATCCATGTCCTGATTTCAATTATAATAGTAGGTCTAAAAAGTCTACTTTCAGGTGAGGTGAAAGCCAATCTTTGAATATGCATACAATATTGATTAGATAACTGGAGATGTTTAAAATCCAAATAAAAATTGAATTTGGCATTAGAGGTAAAATAAAGTTGACCCAGAGGTGGGTCAGTAATCTAGTGTGCACACATGCCCTTCAGAGTTCAGGGACGTCTGTCTTGTTGTCTATAATTGATGGGTTGTGCTTAATGGAGGCACAGTACACTGCTCGTGGGTTGAATGCTCAAAGATGAGAACAAAATCTGTATGATAGGGTTCTCAAGCCCATAAACAAAGAGTTTTGTCTTAGTTATTTCTTTTCCATGTCTTAAACTTATACAAAGGAGATGCTCACCCTGCCTGATTTGTAACTGCAGGTTGGCTTACCCTCTTAGGGATCCATGCAAAGCTCTGGCATCTATTAACCCTTTCAATCCATACCACAGCCAGGGAGGCAGCCACTCTCATCACTTCTGATTCATAGCTTGTCACCAGACTTTGCATCACCTCAGAGTCACTCTGCTGGAGAGAGACAAAGCCACTTCCAAGTCAGCTCTTTGAAAGTTTAGCAGTTTCCAATAAGTGCTCACTAGTTAAATGGCACTTCAGAGGAAGTACTTAGATCCACTGTTCCTAGAACACAGGATTAGTTGATACTCAAAACAATTATAAATATCAGTTAGGGGCATAACTCTACTAACTGTGTTCCCATAGTTGAAATCTAGACTGTGTTCTGAAGGAGTCAACCCCCTCCAAAGTTTTCCATCTTCAGGGGAGATTTCACATTTTCCCACTCTCCTCCTAGCTTATAGAAAGAGGTTCTAAGCAGACAAGAGATAACAGAAAACATACACAGCAGGAAGCATGTGGAACTTTCTAGAAAAGTTTCAAAGAATTCCAGGCCGAGAAGCACAAATCTAATATGGAAAAGTCACTAACAGAATCTATGGAGCTAAGATTACTAAATGGATTGCCCATGTTAACATTAATGGCACACACACAAAACTGGAGAGTAGGCTAAGGATATTTCTTTAACCTCCACACATTAGACAAACTTCTCACATATGTAGCAGATCCTCAGGATCCCTAATGACTAAAGTGACTACCTCCCCTCCCAGCAATTAAAGGCATTACAAAGCCAGATCAAACCAGCCATCTACTGAAGGGCCTTGGAGAAGATGAAGTATATAGTCAGTCCTGTATCCCTAGGAAGCTAGGACTTCATCCATCTACAAAACTGGAAGTAAAATCCAGAGTTTGATGAAGACATTCTACTGTAAAGCTCTAGCATCAAAGGACAGTGAATTGTGGGATACGGTGTTGCATAAGGAGACAATGACCACAGGATGGATAGAGTGTGGGGAAGACTCTAAAGGCACATGAGTAATGTCACTCCTTGAAGATTGAGGAAGGTTGGCTGGGCTTAGAAAACTTAACAGGTCCTCTTGTACAGCCAGAAGTTTACATGGGAGCAAAACATAAGCTCACTGTTCTTTTGTTTGATTTCTGCATTGTTTACTAATACCCCAGAAGTCATTGCCACAGCACATTAGGCTTGTCAAGAGCTCATGCCCAAAACATCTGTCTCTTTCTGTTTGCTTCATTCAGGCCTCCTTGGTTGCTGAGATAGACAGATGACTGGTATATGATAGATGCATATGTGACTAGATAGATACATATATATATATATATATATATATAGACAAATAGATAGACAGATATAGATAAATAGTAGGTAAATAAGTTAAGTAGATAGAAAATAGAAGAGCATGTAAATAGAAGATTAATATTTGGCAGATAAATGATAGAGTATAATGAGAGGTAGATAGGTAATAAGTAAATAGATAAATAGATAGATAATAGGTAGATAGATATATACATAGATGATGGGTACATGGTTTGAGATACACAAATACCTTGTCTTTGATGCCATTTCAGTCCAGTTATGGCTTCCGCTCACCCCAAAGTCTACTCTAGTAGTCTTTCTCTTCAGAGTTTTGTTATTTTCTCTGGCAAGGCACTTGTAGAGTACTACAGACTCGGTGTAATTAAAAATGGCTTGTTGCCAGTGTCTTCAGAACCATTAACAATGATATCTAGTCATATAGAGATAAAATAACATCAAACATGCTGGACACGTGACCCACACTACTCGGTAAGATTGAAAGATAAGAAAATCATCAAGGCCATTGGGACTCAGAAAAGAGAAAGGTCATTTAGATGTTGGGGTATCTCTGACTGTAGACAAGATCAAATTCATTTTATCCCAAGTACTGATTCGTGTGCATCTATGTAGCTGTGCTATGCTTGACTCTGCCATGAGAGATAAATCTTGGCTCAGAGATGTAAAGGACCTAAAAAGCTCTACTATAGTCACATGTTAATTAATGACCTACCACCTCAGGAGCATGTCCATTGAGAATACCCTAAATGCATATCCCAGGTTCCATTCACCAACCTGACAGGTAAGCAGGAGACCACAAAGGTGGGAAGGATGTCCAAATCTACCCTATTACATTAGCAAATCTGCCAAGAGTCATAGGTGAGAATTTCTTTGTCTCAGATCCCATGAACTCACTCAAAACCACACTGTAAGATACTGCTATAAATGTTGAATTCCTACCCCACATAAGTCAAGCTGAAGTTGGAAGAGTGAATGAAGATTTCCACCATCAAATGTATCTTACACAACTCAAAGGGGAGCTTAAGAGAGAGAAGAAAATTTAGCATTTGACCTCAACACCCAACCTTTCATTGCACCCTACCATCCAATCCCCTAGTATACTCATCCATTCACCTACTTTTTTATTCACACATATAGTTGATGCATAGTTTGCTGACTCATTTATTCATTAATTTATCTATCATTAATTCAAACACTCTTTCAATCAATATTTTCACAGTGTCCAGCAAAGTTAAAGCATTGTTCTATGCCACAGTTCAATAGAAAAAATAACTTCACAGGATTGGTGAGCAGCCTGCAGGAATAGACTCCAGAACATAAATGAGTCCTTAACACCAACATGGAAGGACCCTGACAGCATGTAGTAGTACACAGTTCTCAGAGAACCCAGACTACCCTGTATTTAATTAATCGATTTCAGGGAGGTCTGAAAAATATACTGATAGTGCTACATCTCCAAGGAAAAAAAGTAGGGATCAGAAGGCCCCTCCTCACCCCCGAATTAATTGAGGATTATGGAAGAACTCAAGGAGCCAGGGAAGGGTCCCCACGCCACTGTGAATCTGTGTGGGCACATGCTTTTTCCAGGAAGCTCCAGCTCATGGTCTACTGCCCTTGACTGAGTAACAGAGTCTCAGGTCTTGCCTCAGATCTCAGGGCTTAGGGTTGCTCTACCCACCCACCTTCACTCTGTGGTCTCTCAAGCTCTAAAACATGCTCTCCTAGTCAGGGACAACTTGGATATTTACAATGTATACTCTGCCTTTTACATAACTTTAGAATCTGTCCTCCAATGTCACATATTTCCACAAAAAGAGAAAGATTTATACAGTAGAAATTTGAGTTACGGCCACCCTGTGATCACAAACAAATGTGTAATCTCTCCAAATCTCTCAGAGCATTGTCTACCAAATAAAACATCAGTATCTTAAATTTATATTGAGCATATCCCATGACTTTCTATATATAGTTCTTAAAAATGGCAATGGGAGGAGGTGGCTTAGTAGAATTGATTTCTGCACAGAAATATTTATTCTTTCCTAAGGATATAGCTGAGTGGCACAACTCTGACCTAGCCTATAGGATGCTCCGGGTTCAACCTTTTATACCACTGAAAAAGGAAAATATTTATTCTTTCTCCCAGTCCACGTCTTATAGGAACCATCTGCCATTCCACAGAATGGAATAACTGTGTGCTTAACTGGATGATGTAGCTTGGTCAGTGAAGCACCATTATTAAGGTATGACCAAAGACTTCAAAGATGCTAGTGAGGTGGAATTTGTCTGTATGCACCTCTGCTCTTCCCAGGAGAAGAACCTGTTTTAGGACTCTCAGCTGCCCAAGGAGAATTAAAAAGACATGAAGCAGAGTCAGCCCACTCCACTCCTAGACTTGTTATAAGAATGAAACACAGAGCTGCTGTAGTTAAACTCCTGGATAAAGTCTAGCCTCCACCAGATGTGCCTCAGTAGAACCACAAATGCAGAAGTGAAATATGGTTGCTATTTGGATAAAGATTTTTTTTTGTCTTTCTGCTTCTGCTTTGTGCATGCTGGAATGTGCATGCCATGGCACACATGTGAAGGACAGAGGACAAGCTTGAGTGCCAGCCTTTGCTTGATAAAGGTCTCATATTTGCTGAGGCACATCCCAGGCTAGCTAGAGTCTAAAATTCTTCTGTCTCTAGCTCACATTTGTCTGCTACAGGCAAAGATTACAGATATGCTCTATCATATCCACATCTGAGGGACCAATAACAGACTCCAGGTCCCCACTCTCTTACACCAAGTGCTTTACCCGTTGATCCATCTACTGAGCACTAGCCAGTCAACCCTGTGGTCATTTATTATGAACCCAAACTAGCAATAACATTATATAATCTTCAAACCATAGGCATACACCCATGAGAAGGATAAGAATTGGTGACGTGGTTTAGAGAGATGGTTCCATGGGTAAAGTACTTGCTTTGCCAACATGGAAAACTGATTTTGATCCCTAGAACCCATGTTTTAAAAAAAACCAAAGATCGTTGTTTACGTGTGTAAGCCTAAAGATGGGAAGGCAGAGACAGGGAGAATCCTGGGGCTCACTGGTCAAAATTAGATGATGGCTAAGGGCTGACACATGGTGTTGTCCTCTAACTTACACACACACATATACACACACATGCACACACACAAATACATATCTATACACTTGATCACACACATGTACATACATGTGTATGTACAGACATACACACAAACACAGAGATAGAGACAGAGACCAAGATAGAGAGATAGAAATACAGAGGGATAGGGAGTAGTTGAGTCAAATGACCAAGTTTCTCAGGGTGAGGTGACTGATCTGGGCCTGCATTCTTGCACCACCCAAGCCCTCCCTCTTCTAAATATTACTGATAGGTTTGTTGCAGAATGGAGACATCCTACCAAAAGTGCCCAGCCTTGTCACTGTTTATTAGTTGAATGCACTGCAGCCTGTCTGTTACTGTGGGAAGAATCCATGTGAATTGCAGTGATAGAACTCTGGTCACTCTGGTACTAACGGAAGTGATGACAGTCCCCATAGACCCACATGACTGTACCCAGTGAAGGACCTTGGAGCACGGGGACCATGCCCTGGGTATCTAGTCACAACCAAGACTGCCAAGCAAGAAACAGAATCCATGGATACATGCTGCAAGGATATTTAAAGAATTATTTGGATATTTGTGTATCTCCTTATATAGACAGAAAGCTTCCAAGAAAACCCATGACAACAGCAAATGTCAACAGCTTCCCAATCTAAATTTTGTAACCCTCTTTTATTGCCTTCAATTCCTTAAAAAGTGTATGTCGCTACTTTTTTTTTCTTGCCTCCCTCATGCTCACAGACACAGACATACATATACACTATATTGTCAAAACAGACACTACACGATCGCATACTGCACCTTGGCAAACTTGTACCCTTGCTAAAATTACACTCAGTAAAGTTTGTTGTTGGTTACATTTTTTAAAAAGACACAATATCCTGTCTCATCAACTTCAAGTTAGAAATCACTTGGAAAATTGGGTGGCAATATATCGCACCAAGTATGTACGCACAGCCATACACACACACACACACACACACACACACACACACACAAACACACACACACATTCTGCGCTTTGCACCTCGTGGGGTGCAGTCATATCACTTGCCAACACAGACAAGGCACATGTCTGAATTTCTTTGCAGCTCCCAATTACACTGCTGCAGAAGGCATGTGTGCCTTTCACCCGGGAGAGCTAGGGTTTTCCCCAAGGTCTAGAGTCAATTTGTCTTTTGGCTTGGCTGAGGATGGGCAGTTAGACTTGCCCCATACTTGCCTGGAATGTTCCAAATGGAAGCTCGAGGATCCATGTCCTTGGCAGGGCTGTGGCTTTGTGCATAGCACAAAGAACTGACAGGGATTGCGAAGAGGAGCCTGAAAAAACGGTACAACAGCCTGCACAGCACAGTATGCAGCCCGCTGTCCCAGGTGCTGAATCCAACCTGCTGATCGGACTTTTTAAATAATTTTTTTTCCTGGTTTTGATCTACTATTTAACACAAGAATTTTACAGCTTGATTTTCAACTTCCATTGATAATCTGGAAGTCAGGGCCACCATGACCTCATTTATGCTTGCACTAATATGGCTTTAGCCTGCCGAGAGCTTGGTCCTTGCCCTTCATGACACTCCCTGCTGGGCATGACCCCAACCACTCTGTCATCTTAATATACAATATGGCCTTCTATCCAACATCACATCCACTTCATTTATTATTTTACCTTAGAAGAATGTTTCTCTTGTACATGCTATATCTATAGGATAAATAGCAAAAGATAGGCTAGAAAGGCCCTGTTTGGGATACTGTTGAGTGTGTCTCTGTGAGAGTGTGCCTATTCCTGAACATTTAATACAGGCACCAGCTCTGTCACTGTGGCATGTGACAGTCCATATTCATCCTTTCTCCTCACAGTATTCACAAGCTTTAGATGTGGCACAGACTCTGAGTTACAGCATTAACAACAGCCTCACCTCTCTTGGGTGCTGCTCTATTGGACCTCTCAATTATATTTTGGAGTTCATACACCTTAGCAGTTTGTAGCATTAGTGGTTTCATATCCAGGAGTTCCACACAGTACATAATTTTGAGACCAGGGCACCTTACAGAGTATGATGACCACCCACTAGATTACAAAGCTATTTGGATCATATATGAGAATTCTCCATGAGAAAAAAATTTAACTAGTTATTAACAAATGCTGAGCTAAAGGTTTCCACTGGTCAGTCACACAGCCAACAAATAGGATGTCCTATTTTAGTTCAAATTAAGGTTAGAAATATTATTAAGGTCATTGTGTTCAGGGAATTTACATCCCACTGACATTTACTTGGATAGTCCTCATTATCTCCTGGTCATCACTGACTCTGGCCATGTTTGACTACACATAATGAACATTGTAGCTGTGCCCCCTCATGTGAACTCTACACTGGAGGACTCTGTGACAGGGATAGCCGTCAGAGAGGAGAGCTGTATATGCGTCTATTGACACTTAGATACAAACCCGTCCTGGACATCTTGGTTATAGAAAGCAGCAGTTTGGTGCTACAGGTCTAGACTCTGTGACCTGACCCCAGCTTTGTTCTGCCCATGAGAAGGATCCACAGATAAGAAGCAGAGGATAACAGCAGCTCTCAGCCACATGCTCAATAAGTTGGGTGGGTTTGTGAGACAGGTGACTTCTGGTGTTCTACAGATATATTGTAATTCAGCATGCTATCCTGAGTCTGAGCAGCAGGGACTCAGACCGTCCCCAAGCACTTCTGCAGGATGAACCAGATTCAACCACCCCTATGAAGATAATTGACTCTGAAGGTCCATGATGCCCAGGCATCATCACCTCCATTGTAAGAGTTGATATCTATGGAGGCAACTGACTTGAATCTAGCCAAAAACCTTCATCTTATTCAGAGAAGAACAAGATACTCTTTGTAATAGACCCAAGTGATCAAAGCTAATGGGGATATTGAACTGCTTCCAAATGCAAACCACAGTGTCAACAGATCAAGATGTGAGAGAGTCTTACTGGTGACCAAAATATGGATCCAACCATACTACTTCTCTGCTTAAAATCCTGCCATGGCTTCCTGTGGTGGTTTAATGAGAATGATTCCATAGGCTCAAATATGCTTAGTCCTCAAAGATTGACACTATTTGAGAAGAACTAGGAGGTGTGGCCTTTTTGGAGAAAGTATGTCACTGAGGGTGGTCTTTGAGCTTTTAAAGACAGATGTCCTGAGTTCAATTCCCAGCAATCACATGGCGGTTCACAACCATCTGTAATGAGATCTAATAACCTCTTCTTGCCTCCGGGCATACATATAGACAGAACACTGTATACATGATAAGTACATTTTTTAAAGCCTAAGCCCTGTCTAGTCTCTTTCTCTCTCCCTCCTTCTCTCCCTCCCTCCTTCTCTCCCTCTCCCTCTCCCTCTCTCTCTCCTACCTACAAATCTCTCCAGAATCACCATTATTTCAACATTATCATCAGCATCATTACCATCATTGACATCATTATGAACACCAATGTCATCACCACCACCATGAACATTATCATATCATCATCAATAACGTCCTCCTCATCATCATTATCCCCATCATCACTATTATCAATACCATCACCTCATGCTGGCTTGCATACCACCAAGCTCTCTGCCGTGGTGATAATGGACTAATGTTCTGAAACTATAAGCAAACCTCAATAAAATATCCTCCTTTTTTAGAGTTTCTGTGATCATGGTATCTCTTCACAGCAATAGAACAATGACCAAGATATTCCCCATCAGCATTAGATCTGAACCTTATCATAGCCCATAATGAACGTCTGCCACTCTTTAATTGCATGTGTGGTTCTTTCCATGGCCTTAATTTTTAAATCAGGAATGCTGGAGTCTAGCAAGATACCTCAGTGTTGAAGACAACCTTTTGCTTTGTTGGCCTGGAGTTCACTGATTCGTTTAGAGATCTGATCAGCAATCTAAGGGATCTTCCTGTTGTCACCCCCATCACCATGCTTGTAAATGAATACTACCATACCCAGATTTTTACATGGGTTCTGATGGTCAAATGTTAAGTTCTCATTATTACAGAACAGGCACTTAGCCAAGAAGCATCTCCCAAGCCCCTCTTCAGTTCTTGATCAGCCTTGTTTATCTACAGTCTTTTAAGAGGATAAGAAGATTTCTATCAATCTACATCTTGCATTGTGTGACTGTGTATGTAGTGGTCCAGGAATTCCATTTATCTTTCAGATGATGAAGTGATGACGTTCTTCTGGGACTCAACCCTTTCCCTCCTGGAAATATTTGGCAATTTGTTTTGGTTTGTGTAGAAAAAAGAGGCCCTCTCCATCTCTCCATCTGACCTCCATCACTGTTCCTGATAATCATGGAGATTCTCAGTAGCTGTGTGGCCCAAGATTCTTTGAGAACCTAGGTTATCAGCTTAAGAATAATAATGATGGGCACTCAGTAAACTGGCGGTAAGGATTAAAGAAAATATGAATCAGTGAATAAAGGGTTTGATATATATACCAAGTGTCATGTACTCTTTTGCTATCAAGGGAATGATTACCTCAGTCATTATCATCATCATCATCATCACCATCATCAGCATCATCCCAAGATCATCAACATCATTCCCCTCATCATTACCACCGTTAACATCATTATCATTACCAAAATCTCCATCATCATCACTATGAACATTATCATATCAGCATCATCAATATCCTCATCCTCATCACCATCATCAGCATCATTGCCTCATCATTACCATCATCATCACCATTACCAGCATTATCATCTCATCAGTACTATCATCAATAGCACCGTGGCCAGATAGAAGAGGGAGCTTGTTGTGTTTTAGATAACACACTGACCATGGCAGATATCTTACTTAACACATACAACTGTCCCCAGTAAGGTCACTTCTACTTTATGCATCTGGAACCTGAAGTTCAAATGGGTCAAATCATGTTCTAAAATGGTAAATGACCCTGTCATGGCAGAAGGATACCTATATTGGCAATTACGTCTGTTTCCTGATGATTCATGGCTTTCTAGTCTCAAATAGACTGTCCTTTTTTCTGGCAATATCTCAAAGTGTTAACTGGGGTGAATTGCATGGCTCCCTGGGGCTGGTGGACAGTTACTGCTGAGCCTTCAGAAGCCTCAACTAAGATTCTGACCTCCATGTACAGGTGGAAGGATGGATTCTCCGCCTACATGGAAACCCAACTTTCCACAGACTTCTGGGAGCAGCTCTCTCTCTCTGATTCACTGTGAATGTGTAGCAGAGCCCAAAGCTGGACACAGGCTGTAAAATCATCACTGTAGGCTTCTGTGAAGAGTGCTGCCCATTTAGACTGACACACCATCTTTAGCCCACATCTCAGCAGCTGTGGCATTCACTCACAGCTTGCCAGAGCCTCCAGAACAGTTGAGGACCTAGGGCACACATTTCTCATCATTTTCATGCTCTGTCCAGTTGGAACAGCAGAAGAAATGCATCACTTGTACAGGAGAGACAACAGGTGCAGGGGTTTAAGTGGCTTACTCTGCAACACTTAGCTCTGAGACACTCCAATTATATCCATGGGTGTCCTATTAGTGAGAAAGTACTGTCTGCATATTGCCTCCCACAAGGGACTTCCTTGGTCAATGAAGTCTTGGGTTGGCCATCCAAAGACAGTCTGATAGTCTTAAATTCTTACCAAAGGGGCTTCTGGCATTATTACCAACTTCAGAATCTAGAAACACACAAGTATAAAACTCTTTCCACACAGTGGAAATTCAAGTGTATCTTTCTGTATGCCGTGCAAGACCTCATAAGCACCTCAGGAGCTTCTGGGCTTGAAGATGAGGTCTCTCAGAAAATAATTCAGGTGAAATGAGTTCAGAAGTATGGCACCCTGACTACAAGGCCAGTGTACTCATAAAAAAGAGAGACACAAGGCTGAGACTTTGCAGGTAAACAACTCATGAGGACAAAGCATGAAGATGGGCACCTCTTAGTGTCCCCAGCATGGCTGTCACCTTGATCCCTGACTTCCAGCTTTGAGATAGAAAATAGGACTTTTTGACAGTAGTCAGGATGGACTCTGACACCCTCAGCAGCACTCTGAGGGTACTCATATTGAACAGCATTAACTGCTGACGTTTAGAACCTTAGACACAGACTGGTGTTGCCAAGGCAGGTAAGCCTGCAGAGCCGACAGGGTTCCAGCATTTACCCTTCCACAATCGTTTACACTCACAAGAAATATCAGGCACCCCAGTCCGGGGACCTTGAGCCCATCCAGGCCGGGCCTCCCTGACTTTGCTCATGAGCCTGTCAAACCAACCTGCTCTCCCAGTAAAGGACAAGGCAAAGCCATCTTTCTGCAGTTTTCTTCTCCTGACAGAAATCAGCAGGGTTAGAATAAACTGCATAAGTTATCAGCTCCTCAGGAAGGAACATGAAAAAGGCCCTTCTATCACTTAATGAAAAATGGCTTCTTTTTTGGACAGAACTTCATAGGCCTGCAATCAAGCCTGGCTCCCTCTCCTTCCCTGACGTGCCATGCAGCCAAAGCGAGTCGGCATCTATTAATAATATTTTCTCCGGCTTCTTTCATTTTTCTGCATGTCCCTACCACTGTCAGGCCCCGTGATGCAGCTAAGCCTTTATCTCGTCCGAGTCTGGCCTGTCAGGGTGATAAACAATTCTAACAAGAATCAGAATAAAGATCTTCCCAGTAGACTCAGCGAAAGATAGAGGCTTTTCTCATTTTCTCGACGGAAAAAAAAAATTTAATCTAGCGGCTCGGGCTTTTTTCAAGCCACATTCAAAGAGATGCAAATTTGTCAGAGCGGAGACCCCAGCTGACTCTGAGCACAGAGTGAATGTCAAAGGGAGGAGGCAGTGTCTTTGACATGGCTGCCTTTTGGGGGGGGGCTGTAAGGCAGTGAGGAGCTCCCCACCAAATGATAAAAAAAAAAAAAATAAGGATTCACTTTGTAGTGCATGTTTCAACAATTTTCATAAGTTTTCTTCTGAAATAAAAAAAAAAAGAAACTGCCATTGGGAAGGGAAAAAAAGAGAGAGAGAAGGGATGGATGGGGACTTAGGGTGAGGGAGAAAAACTCCATTGAGATGTCAGGATGTGCAGCAATGCATTGTGATTGGGTGGATGTTCTGGGAGGATGCTGGGTGCTGAATGAGGAAGGGAGTTAAGGAGAACGAATGAATGAATGCAGAGTCTGGGACAGTACATATACATACATACATACATACATACATACATACATACATACATACATACATATACACACATACATACATGCATACATATGCACATGCACCCATGCACATATATGTGGAAAGTATCAGGAGGATGTAGCTGGTGGTAGTTGAGACTAGAAGGTGACTATATCAGCACGCTGGGGTGACTAGCACCCACCTCCTGGAATCTCAGAGGAGCTGGAGACAAGCCAAGGGATATTGCTAGCATTTGTAGAATGAGAAGGCTTCTGAGCTGGTCTGGGCTTTGGCTGCAGTCTCCTCTCCCCTGTGGTTAAACTTCTCCCCAATCCTCAGCTCTATGGAGTATTGAAATCCTCAGTAATTTATGATTTCCTTTGAATCAAGAACAACTGATATCATATTCCTATATGGCTTCTTCTTCCTCTTCCCCATACACCATGCTGTTTTTTTTTCCCAGCTCACCTTTCCCTCCTGACCATGACCTTCATCCTTTTCCATATCCCTGCAACAGCCTTCCCAAGGAGTTCCTCAAGCCCAGGACCTGTGTCCTTAAGACTTGAACCAAAATCAAGGTCATCAGAGGATAATGACAGCAGAAGGAAGCAGAAGGCAGAGTAGTAGAGGGAGCAAAGTTACAAAACTGACTCAGAAGCATGCCAGGAGCCTTCACAGAACAGATCTGAGAGTCCAGAGCCATGTTTCCCAATGCCGGAATAGTAGAGGACATCACAGTGTGTGACCTTCTTAGATTCAAAGATATTCTGTTATTCTCAGCTCTTTCCTATTCTCTTATCTGGCCTACTCACCATCATCTACTTATACTCAGATCAGTAAGGAGGAAATTGACATCAGAAGTTGCTTATATACAATGCCATATGTAGGTTTGCATATAACCTACGTATATCCTTTTATATACTTTAAGCCTTCTGTAGTTTACTTACAAATGTCTGTTTCAACCTAACTCTAGAGAATATGTACATAGTTGTCACACTGTGTTGTTCAGAGATTAAAGACAAAAGGGTCAATACATAATCAATATGATGAAATTTTAATATTTAATGACATTTTTCATATAATATGTTTTGATCATATTCTTTTGGCTAAATGCATGGCTTGAGCATCCACAGATTACTAGATCGGATTAAATGCATAAAAGTTAGTTGGTTAGAGTAAGGATTGAGGCAATGCATGGTGATTGTGGTGGAGATTCCCTGAGTATATACGATAGGTACCCCTACTGGCAGTCCCCTCCTAGTATTAATAGAAATAACAGAGTGCAAGAGTCTGAGATCTACATGATGCCCCAGAACTATATACAGATAACTCGGGCATGTCCTCACTTCCAGTTCTTCTCTCCAATTCCTCTAAGCCACCACCAGCCTGCCTCTCTCACAGAGAGCTTGGTCATCAACCAGTTTGAGGAAAGAAGTCTTTACTGATGGTATTCTGGATGACAGCTCTTGTCTCACACACAGAGGGCTCTGAAGAAGAGATGATTGACTTCCACAGAAACCTGCAGCAGCAACAGAGTGATTCTCCATTCTGTAGCATTAGGGAAGCCAAGAATCAGGGCTCACTGACACAGACACTGTTTGTGACATCAAGATAGCAGGAAGCTTTCATACTTGGCCTTTGGTTAGGAGACATGTTGATAAGGTATAGTTGACTGCTAATGATAGGATAGGGTACACTCCTCTCCAGGAAGTGAGTTAGCCTAAGAGGCAGAAGTGGAGAGCAGAGGTCAATGCTTAATTCTACATCTACATGGGACAACCTAGCTCAGTGCTGATGGCACAGCCTGATTCTATGAACTCTGAGAACTCGTCCTATGAGATGAGCAGCCTTCAGAGCAACACCTAGATGCTCTGATTCAGAATTCCCTTGTCAACATCAAGTAATCAAACAATAGCAATAGCCAAAACAGGTGCCCTGGACCCATTAGATTACAACCATCAGTGTCTAGAAACAGGCAGGCTGAATTTGTGATACAATATGCAGGTAGACTCACAATCACCTGTAAATTCAGTTATAGGAGGTCTGACACCCACTTCTTCCAGACATGGGAAGAAGTACATAGACATGCATGCAGGCAAAACACCCAAACACATAAAATAAAAGACATTAATCTTAAAACTCACAAGGACAAAGTCTCTGGTGTCAGAATCCAGAGACTACAGAGAGCATCTCAAACACTTCCTGCTGTGAGCCTCCTGAAGAGCAAAAGAGAAGACATTCACATTGACCAACCATACCCTTAGAGAAAAACCATCCCTTTTAACCATGGTTAGCTGCTTAGCAGCATTACAAAGCATCACTCTGGAGGCCATCATTCTTTATCTAATAACAAAGCTTTAAATATCTGAATACATTTGAGTAAAAATTTGTTCCTTGCCTTTTGGATGGCAAAGAAACATCCATTTAACCAGCAAGCATTAACTGTGAGTGGACCCACTGTGAGCATCAGATGCATACAACCAAAGGACAAGTTATCATTATGTCTAACCTGCATTCGGAAGATTTAAGAATCTAAATTCAAAAACGTATAAAATAAGCACAATTGTGATATAGTCTATAGAGAATGACAAATTGAAATTAGAGGGGAAAAAAGTTAATTGAAGCTCAAGAAGAGCATTAAGCTAAGCTTGGAAGATGGAGCGGGAGTCAGCAACAAATAGGAAAATAAATGTTCCAGGCTGTGGACGTTGTGTACATGGAAGACTTTGAGTGGATAGAGTTTTAATATCTTCAAGACACTACTGGTGAGTGTAGCTGCAGGACAACAGGTGAAGCAGGAGGTGTGCCTTGAGCTTAGAGATCTGCTCATTGGTCATATTAGCCAGGATGTGTAGGTTGCCATGTAAGCAGACAACATCTTGGTGCAACAAAAATACTGATGGTCACCATCAAGAAGTGACATGGCGTGGTGTCAAGGTCACTCTTGCTGTGGTATGAAGACAGAAATTCAGGATCATCTACTGATATCACTTGACCTTGGGATGACAACGGGCTTTCTAGACTCTTTATAGCTAAAACACTGTAGATAAAGAGTAGACCAAAGTGAGAGAGATGACGGAAGAAGAATTAATGGAACTTGCTAGAGACTGGCATTGAGAACTAAGATAAATGAAGGAATCACAATGATTTCCAAGTTTCCAGCAAGTAAAACTGGAGGGATGGTTCTTCATTAGCAATTTTGGAAAGCTGGAGAGTACGTTTTATAGAGGAGGCTCCTAAATTCACTTTGGTAAGGTTATGAGTAGATAAACTAACCCCAAATTCTTTCCTTGCTATACTCACACTGCCTTCAAAACATGTAAGTAGTGGGTCAGTACATTTGACTGATCCATATAGGCATCCAAATGTGTTGGTTGAAAGCTCAAATTAGTCATAAAAATTAAGACTCTGCGAGCAAACCACAGAGATTTGAAAAATTAGATATGGGAAGTACAAAAATGAGCCACACCACCTCTTAAGTAGCAGGTAAGGGGGATGGACTTAGAGAAGCCAGGTTGACAAGCATCCAAAGGCAGTTGAAGGCCAGGCAGAAAATGTCATGTGACCAGCCATGGTTTGGACTCTGAAAGTCAGGTGAAGACAGAGAAGCAGCCGCACAACACTGACAACTAAATCAAACACTAGAATCCAGCACACTCATTTTGGCTGAACATTACTTTGGTTTTATCAAGTGCTGATTATCAAAAATGAAAGAAAGAACCAATAATCCATGTATTGCAACTTGGGACAAAGGTTATTAATCCATGGACAGAATCCTCAGTAATAATATTTACCTCTAATCATCAGGGTGATACTTATCAGTAGAATAAAACACCAGGGAAATCGGTGGTCGAGCCAAACCTGCCCACTTCTAGGTAGTCAATATAATTTAAACAAGTTAAGCTTTGGTAAATATCAAAAGCTTTGTCTGCTGGGCTTGGTGATAAAAGATACTCTTGCTTATTCATAGAGCATTTGTACGAATCAAGAAAGCAAAGGAGTATGACTTTGAAATAAGAAAGAGACTCTGCAAATATCAAGGCTCATGTGTGAGCACAGAAAGCCCTTGTTCTATACTCTCATTCACTTGTCTAATGTTTTAGAGTCTTGGAGTGAGACCATAACTACCAAGTAGCTCCCAATATGGATACCTAGTCTCGACTGTGTGAACTTTATACCCCAAAGCATCTGCAGCTGTTTCTTCTTTAAATACACACAATAAGAAAAGCGGTGAATGGCACAAAGACAACCTTTGACATGAAGTGAAATGATGTCTCTAGTATTTGGGATCATATTCCACAAGAATGCACCCTCCATGACATAAACACTTCATTTCTCTGACGATAGTACTCAACATATCACCACAGGCTAGCTCATGCTTTCAGCAATTTTCCCAGAAGAAAAGGTTGTCCTGGAAGATCCAGGACAAGTTGTCGTTTTGATTCAATGGTTCAAACTGTCTCCTGACTTGAAGAGAGCAACCATGCCGCATGTGGCTACAGTGCGTCAGACAATGACGAGATTTCCGTGATGACATCCCATGTCTGAGGATGAGACATGGTACACAAGAGCTTCTGTCTAAAGAGGCAGTCCCTGCAGCAGCTGGGATGCTTGGAGGAAGCACATTAGGACGTGAAGGAGCTGAGAAGTCTTTTGCAGTCCCCATGGTTGCCTAGAATGCAGCTTTAGATCATACTTGACATAGCAAGGAATGAGGCAAGTTTATAGCCACCTGAGCCTCTGTCACCTCCGAGGAGCCATTAAATGCCTAGAATAGCATTCAGGGAAGTCATTCCTCTTGACAGAGCACCTTCAATGCTCTTGAAGAGCTCTGTGGCTCTCCAGGGAGACCATGGGGCCACAACCTCCATATGGAGAATTGGACCCTGGCGCCAAGGCTTTGCTGGGCCAGAGTAGCTTCTAGCAGCCATTTAAAGTTTCCCATTAGGATAAAAGTTGAACAGTAGTAATTTCTAGCTTGTAAACTTTCAGTGAAGACAACATCCAATGTAACAGACTTGCCGGTAGCAAATGGTTGGCTGTTGTCAAGGGAACATCTTTAAATATGTAAAACAAATGCAGCTGGATAAGAACCTCATCTTCAAAATGACCCCCCCCCCAGACAATTAAGAAGGTTTGCGGGTTTTGTTGCTTGAGTTCTTTTTTTTCTTCTTTCTTTCTTTCTTTCCTTGTTTTATTCAGTTTAGTGAGACTTCTTTCGAGATAGAGTTTCATTGGGCAGCCTAGGCTGGCCTCAGATTCTAGATCCTCCTTCTTCGGTCTTCCCAGTGTAGAAGGGGCATGTGTGTACCATTACAGTTAACCAGAGAGTTTATCTTTTAAAGCATAATGTGGTTGGCTTTATTATAAATGGATTGTTTTCCATGAGGACCCATTGCTTGTGTGGTACCACGGAGATGCCACCACCATGATAATATGGCATATGAATATCATCAACATTGGGATCTCACTCTCCAACACAAATAAATGCCACCAATATCCTCTTATCTTTGGAGGTTAGTGGTGAGCAGATATCATTATCTGCCAACCAAGGGTATTCTTAACTTTTGCCTCCAGTGCCTTACTTTCTCTGCTAAGGTTTTATATCCTCAGGTCTTCACATACTTCCAAATTAGCACCATCATCTGAGGGTCAAGTATTTAATCACTGAGTCTATATGGGGACATTTCACATTCAAACCATAACATTGCTTCAAGTCTAACACTTGGAACCTACATATATGGTTGGAACATATAGACAAGCCTGATGATCTGGGTCCTATCCCAGGACCCACATAATGGAAGGAGAGAACCAACTCCTGCATTGCCCTCTGACCTCTACACGTGTACCATGGCATGCAGATGTGTGCACACATACAATGAACATAAATGTTTAAAAAAAAGGAATCTGAGAAATAGTCCAACACCTGGGGCAGGGACGTGAAAAAATCAAGAACAGTGTCTCAGAGGCAGGCCAGAGTTAGAAACTTTTCATGAATGAAACCTGAAGAGAGTGTGAAGAGGCACCACTAATCAAAATACAAAACAGAACAAAGCTGTCAGGGCCCAGAAACTGAATCACAGCTGTGCCAACAGCTGTACATAAAGCCGAGTTCAAGAACAAATTCTGTTTACAACATGGCTCCTGTTAGGTACATGATTTTAATTAAGTAGGGAAACGGAGTATAAGAACAACATATTAAATGTAGGCATGTCATCCAGGGATTCTGACTAGAAGCTGGGCTTATTTCAAACATTCCTGTCCATATAATTGTCATCTTGGCCCACTGTTTTTTCTAAACACAAGCTTTGTTCTATTAGCAAATGTAGTATTTGTTTCCAGCCAGCTTTTATGTGAGACATTCATTCAAAATTCTAAATGCAAAGAGATTATTTTTTCACCGAGACTTTATGCCTTTTGGCATTTGAAGGAATGTTTTGTAAGAAAATGAACCCTACGAAAGGGTATTCAGAAAGGCTGACTTATGTATAGTGTGTCCTGTAAGGGCCATAGCAAGCTTGCACTCATGAGAAGGATGTAGAGCAAGTCCATGGCCATACTCTAGTGAGATGAGCTGCTATTGGGAAAGTTGCTTCACCTTCTGAGCCACAGTACAATGATAGCATCTTTGCCATGGGCATGATAACCTTTCACCAGCTCCAGTGATGATTGTGTTCTCATGAATGTGATGGCGATGCCTATGGAAAACCTCTGGACACCACAGAGTGACATATTGCCTGCCCTTGGCCTCAAAGTGCCCCACCCTGTCAAAAAGGCATGGGTGTCCCTCTGGTACAGATAGTACACATGACCTCCAGAGACCTCAGATCTTCTGGGATGTCAGCAGGACATGCACGACCCATAGAAAAATGACTTCTGGACTTTGCTAAAACTGGGAAGATGGTTCTTCAGGTGCCTGCTTCTCAGAGATTGCCAAGACATTCCTCAGGACACAGGGGAAAGCAACTAACGCATGGAACTATGCCAGAATGGGTAGAGTCGTCCTTCAAATTTCCTGCTTCAAAAAAAGGCTGCCAGATCAAGGCAGTGATGGCACATACTGCTAGTCCCAGCACTTGGGAGGCAGAGGTAGGAGGATCTCTGTGAGCTTGAGGCCAGTCTGATCTACAGAGTTCCAGGACAGCCAGGACTGTTACATAAAGAAACCCTATGTAATAAATTTCCACAAAACCCTGTCTAAGAAAATCAAAAACCACAACTAAAAGAGTGGAGAGATGGCACTGTCCTCTGATGTTCCAGGTTGATTGTATTAAATATAAAATATATTACCACAAAGTCTCAGACTCATGTCTCTCAATCTGACTTTCCTATGTAGACACCGCCTTTGCTGGCACCTCCTTTTCCCCTAGGGAGCCCTACGACCCTGGAAGCCATGAGGCTATTTTACGCTAAGCATCTGTGGGTGCTGGCCCACAGCCTTATCTAAGTAGACTGTATGTTTATGTTACCTGTCTCAAATGCTTTAAAACATGGTGTAGCTTTCCTGGGAGATCAGATTTACAGTACATGATAAACCTCAAACCTAACAGATATTCTGACGTCACCTGAGTGCAAAAGCAGAAGCTCCAGAACATCAATTTTCCCTTCCTTCGTTCCCTTCTGCCTCCCTCAATTCTTTGTCCTCTGGCCTATCTCCTCTCCCTCCCTCCTCCCTCTTCTCCTTCACTCCACTCTTCTCTCCTGTCTCAGTGCTTCCTCCTTCCTCCTTTCCACATTATAATTCTTCATTGAACACCCTCATGGCCAATCTGTCCCCAGATGCCACCAGTCTGTGCCTTTATTTCTCCATGGGTCCCCATACCCCTCACTTCCTTGTCCTGGTTTCCACTCAAGTAATGCTCCATTAATCATGACTTGTGTCCATCTTATGCGCTAGTCTGTCTGCCTGTCTGTCTGTCTGTCACCTCTCTATCTGTCTTCTCCAGACCACTGGGGATGTTCCCATGGTAAAGTCCCCAACCAAAGCCCAAGAGTCAGACCAAATTTCAGTTCTATCATCTGGAACTGTATAAGCCTTGTGGGTCATCCTGAGCACTACAGAAGTCTTGACACAGTGGTCCTGAGAACATAACAAGATTGTAACATCCATTATGGTGTCTCGATAATGGAAGCAAATGTCCAGCAGGGTTGTGGGAAAAGTCCTAGGAAGAAGAGCAGCACAAGAGAACTGAGCAGATCATGACCCCTAGTATGAGGAACAGAGAGAGACCTCCCAGAACCAAGGCTGAAATGCCAGACCAAGATGTTTGGGATGTCATCCAAAGTCCTCTCTCCTGGGTCTTTTCTTTAGTCTTAGGGCTCCGTCCCATCTGAATCTGAGCCAGTCCTGGCTAGAATGATATTATGCCAATGATAATTCCATGGTGACACAGCACAGAAACCTGTGTCCAGCAAATGAAGAACTGAGGTGAACCCCAAGTGAAGTAGGCCTTTGCTTTTCAGGACATACACTTTTCTAAACCCTGTTGCCTCAGGGTTCCTAGAAGTGCCTGGATAGCTGCAAAGTTTGGATCAACTGTAGCAAGATGAGTTGAAGATTCTACCATTCTGATTCAAATTTAGTCTAGACCAGTGGGCCCAATCACACAGAAGGACCTTCTTCAGCCCATGTTTTTCAAAACTTTGTGTCTTCTGCTGGACTTCACAGCTTGGCTGCTGGAGTGGGGACAGGGATGCCAGCCCCTGACATGTCTATATGACCTCCTCATCTCTCCCAGCACACCTCCACCCAACACTGTAACCTAATTTAAGCAATGTCTAAAAACCCATCATGGATTTGGGAGTCCATCTGAGCTGGTGGTAGGGATAACTGTGCCATCTGTCATGTCACTTCTTCCTATATTCACTGCCTTGTCTAGCCTCCTTGGTTTAGTATCAGCCAGTAATTACTTGTGGCTAGTGTAATGTGTCCACAGGTGACGTTCCTAATGTCTGAATGCTAAGTGTCCATGTGTATCCCTCCCCTCATCCATGGCAACATAGATCCAGAGCACTAGAGGATGCTGGAAACCCTGGCTGACATTAGGCCCTGTAGATGCTGTTCTCTTTACTACACACACACTGGTATTGAAGCTCAATATATAAAACATCACATTACAAAGTTAACCAAACCCAATGTCTATGCAATTTACCTAGTGAAGTATGTGCAGTTAGACTGGCCTTCCCAACAGAAACTGTGAAACCACGCCTTAAATTTTACATTTTCAATATGGAATATATTTTATACATTTATTTACCACCACCATCATTGTATATTCAATCACAGAGAACTTGTTTATTCTGTTGGCTAATACAGTGTGTCTGAACTCATTCTGACTCACAACTGCATCACACATGCTCATCCTCTAAAAGACATCTCTCCTTGAGTTCCCATTGTCCCTCCTGTCAGATTTCCTAGATACACCCAGACTTCTCCATGTTCTCATCACCACCTTCCCACTCAAAACACACAAATCCATACCACTGATTTTATGAATATGTCGAAACTTCCGCCATCAACCAATCACTGTCTGGCCTGTTGCAGCTGGACAGCTATCTATCAGGAACATAAGTGCTAACTCACCCAACACTGAGGTGACCGCCCACCACTAACCACCCTCTGTTCTATCCTGGCAGATGAAATGGAGCTCTTCTATATTACCTTCCTTCCCTGGCTCATGTGGGACACTAGATCCTACAAAGTCTGCCCCTCATGTAGTTTCTGAAGATAAACCTTCTTCTTGATCTTTCAGTAGAGACCTATCTTAGAAAAATAATCCTGTCCATCTTCCAATTAAAATCTTTTTGCATCCTTTATAGAATTAAAGCCCCCAGAAGGTCCTTTAAGGTACCTTGTGACCAAACAAGCCTCTGTGGAACAGGAAGTCTCAGAGCCAAGATTCCTGAGAAAAAACCAGAGTCTCCTCAAGCCTTGCTGATTTTGTCTGTCAAAACACAGGAAATAATGTTTTGTTTGTTGTGCTGCTGTGGAACAAATGGTTAAAGGCAGCATAACTGATGTCATTGCCCAAACTGGTTAACTAGTATAAATGACTAGTAAAGAATCACTAGCCATTGGCTACTTCTAATATGTCAGCAGCTGTGCCAAGCTCTTCACACCCATGACATCTTTAATGTTTGCAGTTCCCAACTTTGTCTTAGATATAAAAGAATATAAGTCTTATCCAACAGAACTGGAAAGCACATTGCAAAGCTGAGATTCAAGCTCAGAACTATTGGTGAGAATTTGGTGCTTTTTCAACTATATCACAATCTGTGTCTCAAGGAGCAAAATGACACTACCTGATGTTCACAAACAGAGAAATGGCTTTAGAAGACTGTAGATCACTCGTTTTTCCCATGTTATGTACAAGGCTGTTGTCGTGTGAACCTTAAGGAGGGACATGTCTTCCTAGAATGTAATGTGAATATATTGTAAATTAATCTTCTGGCATCTTACACAACTACTAAAAATTGTTGCATTCATCTGTGCATGTGTATAAGAGTGGGTGTATGTGTGTTCATCTGTGCATATGTGTGATAGATGACTGTAGGTGTGTGCAGATGTGTATATGTATAGTGTGAGAGAAATTTTCTCCTGGCAACATCAACATCACAACCATCACCACCGTCATCATCACAACCATCATCACCATCACCATCACAACCATCATCACCATCATCATCACCATCATCATCATCAACATCATCATCACAACCATCATCACCATCATCATCACCATCATCATCATCAACATCACAACCATCATCACCATCATCATCACAACCATCATCACCATCATCATCACCATTGCATCATCATTGTCGTAAGTAAAGAACACCAGGAATTTTAATCTACATTAAAAAGAATAAATACATAGTGGGACCAGAAGAAGATGTGTTTATCTTGCAGCAATTAACGGCTTCATTAACTATGAGTGCTTTGACTTTTTATTTGATTTGTGCATTTTTAAATTTTGACAATAAATAGGTACCACCTCTATAAGAAAATATCACACTTTTCTGTAGTTTTAGACAAGGTCTCATGTGTTTTAACCTCAGTGACATTTTTGAAAAGAGTCTTCTTTGGCCATTAAATTTATTTAAAAGCCATGATCCATTTTTGATCATCTGAAATACAGTGACAGACACTCAAATCAATCCCTCCATCCGAGGCTTGCAGATGGCATAAATTATTTTAGAAGTCATGTCAGGTAGAGTTTATTCCAAGGTTTGCTTGCAAATTTTAATCAGAAAACACAGAAGGTATATGCAGCTGAGATTGAAATACCCCTTCACCTTGTACTAGGAACCAGGTTGACTTACTGTTAGCAGATAGGACCCACAGAAGTTACAGCTTGTATGATAGAGGCAGCCCGGATAGGAACTGAGGGGAACACATAAAGAAACATTTATTTTTTTAAAGTAAATCAACCATAAAGATCCTCCCAGCAGACCTGAGAGATGGAAGCCTCTCTCTCATTTTCTCCTTGGCAAAATTTAATCTATCGCTGGGGTTTTTCAAGCGTCATATTCAAAGAGATGCAAATTTGTCAGAGCTGAGACCCCAACTGACTTTTACCACCTCGTGAAAGTCAAAGAGGCTTCAGTACTAAAGCCTGTCCCTCACCTACTTCCACCCCAGCTAATTCAAACACGCACGTGTGCAAATGTGTGTGTGTGTATGCATATGCATCCATCTATATTAAAGAAGAAGCTCTGAGACAGAGTATCTTGTGTCTCCTTTGTGTGGCTGTGTTTGCAGTAAATGAGGTATTTAAATGGCAAATGCCACGCCAAGGAACCAAATGTGACTGAGAAAGGCTCCATCTACCACCGAATCACTGTGTAGGGCCTTTGCTTTGAGTTTGGATTTTTAAAGAGCAATCATTTTATCTCAGTTTCTCCACTCCACACTCT
This sequence comes from Phyllotis vaccarum, assembly GCA_033318265.1. Lineage (NCBI taxonomy): Eukaryota > Metazoa > Chordata > Mammalia > Rodentia > Cricetidae > Phyllotis > Phyllotis vaccarum. The sequence continues at coordinate 44,105,593 of JARWLC010000006.1, forward strand.
GATGAACTAGTTTGGGACAAGAGTTATCTCTCAAGTGACCTCTGCCCTCAACATAGTTTGGGTTAGGGCACACATTTCATTTAAGGACTGCATGTCATATATTTACAATGAAATTAGTTTTAATGGCTATTTTGTGCACAGCAATGGTTCTAGAGAGAGTTCTGCTTTGTGACGGGGCTGTGTTAAAGTGGGTTTCTCCTCTGTCTTGGCACAAATGAAGGGATCAATCTATTAATGGAAATTCTATCACTCGGAGTCATACAAGAAAAATGATGGTAAGTTTCATACTGCATAACAAAAGCCCCACATTAAAAATAAAAAATTCAAGGCTGCTATCGTGTGCAAAATTTGAAAATCACATTACATCCAATTCAATAAATATTCATTGGCTTCCTACTAAGTATTGGGCCTGAGGATGCAAATAGGCTTGGGGTTTGTGTCTACCAATAAGGAGAGCATAGGCTTACATGGAGCACACCATCATCTAGAGTCCACTATGGTTCTAGCAATGCTTCCTAACAACAGTCTCCGTAGCACACAAGATTCACCTACTGAGTGCTACTCTCAGGAGGCTGTTGTGAACTCTGACAACCCTTGCTCCCGGGTCAATCATGTGTGTGCTTCACAAACCCTGCTGTGTCACTTGGCTTTGCCTTGGCTAAAGAAGATATCCATGGTTCCAAATACGGGGACGGGAAGGGAGCAAGATCAGGGCAGAACTGCACAGCAAAGGCTCTGGACACAGGCAGAGGTGAAGAATTGGAGATGGTTTTGCAATCAGCCTCACAGACATGGACAAGGCATATGCCCAACATTTTGTAAATAGGCATATTTGAATAGAAGGCAAAGACCAGTAGGGTATCAAGAACAGAGCAATGCACCCTGGGAGACATAAGAACATTATGTCAGTACTGAGTTTGGGGGGGAAAAAAAGCACCTAGATAGGAATCATAGTGTGTGGTTAGACCACAAACCATAAGGCACAGAGGTGTAAAGTAAAGCCTGCCGGTACTGCAGGAACACAGCAAGTCCAGTGAGTACACTAATCCTGCAGACCTTGAATTTGGTGTCTAGATCATGAGTAAGTGAGATGTATTGATAAAATCTGCTTTAAATGTGTGTGTGTGTGTGTGTGTGTGTGTGTGTGTGTTTGTAAACAGGTGTACAGGTGAACATGTTAAGAAAGGTATCACCCCTTTCTGTGGGCCTTTCTGTTGTTGCAAAAAGGCTCACATGTGAGCTCAACCTCCTCGAACCACTCAGAAAGGATCTGAAATGAGCAGCAAATTTTGAATGTAAAGAAAGAAGAAAAAATAAGAGTGTCTCTTTAAGAGAGTGGTAGGAGCCATCTTGGGCTTGGGAGGCTAGAGACAGTGGCGTGAGACTGACTAGGTGTGTACAGGGTGGCTGAGAAAGCTGTAGAGAGGCGAATGGAAGCATCTGATAGGACGAAAGACTAGCCAACATATTAGACAGCTGCCTGAGTGGAGAACTCCACAACAGTGCAGTAAAATACACCCCAGTAAACAACACCTTCCCAGAAGAGGCTTCTACCAGTGAGGTCACACAATCTTTGACATGACAGGCTCTGTCAAAGACTGAAAGCGGAGTGTCACACTGCATGCTTTGTAGTCTTTTGGTTGCATTTCAGAGAGGGTAGGACCTCTGTAGGACTTTATAGGAAGATGAGGCTGAACTGGAAGGAACTGACACGGAGTCAGTGGTGGGATGGAAATGGGATGCTTTGGGGTCTGTGGTCGACAGGAGGGAACACTGGCCAGGGTAACCATCTGCATAGTCCTGAAGGGAGGACCAGGATCCCTTGTGTTGAGATCCTTAACTTGATTATATTGCAAATTTCCTTTGCTGTGTTTAATGGCACACCTACAGGTAGTAGGGCTGAGGCAACCTTGGCGACACTAAGTGTTATTTATAGTGATAGGCCAATTGCTCTGCCTCCTAGTGTGTGTTAGGTCTTCCTAGAGTCAGATGGCATTGGCAGAAAGTACCCAGGTAGATCCTGAATAGATCAGTTCATAAAGGATTGACAAGTTGTAGGCTCCACCTTCAGGATATGCTCCCTACTCATCAGCTACTCCCCTCTTTGCTGCCCTCCCTGTGGAATTCATTCCCATCTCTGTCTTGAATCCTAATCCTGATTCTACCTTATAGCAGCTTCCCTTCACTCCACAATTAAAGGGATCCCTGGAAAACTCTCTGCAAGTAGACCATCGATCTACCATGACTGTCCCCCACTTTGCAAGAGACTTGTAGTAAATTCTATTCTCTGAGCCACAGGCCTGGTGTATCCTGGCTCATCCTGGCCTTTACCCATGTTTCTAACCTGATTTCATAGTACCTTTTTCCTTGGTTATGCTACTGACACTCAACTTGCCTTCTCCAGAGCACAATCTGTGTCTTTTTACTCCAAACCTTTGCAAATTGGTCCTGCTCCCCCTCCCTCTGGAATCCTCTTCTTCATCATGTCCCCATATTGTCATCACTCAGTCAGTCTTAGCTCAACGATGTCATTTCTGCTGACATCAGTGTCCAGCGACTTCATTAGTCCCTCGCTATCTTATTTTATAACAGACTGGCTGGCCCACAGCCTCAAGCGTTCTTCCGTCTCTGCCTCCGCCGTACTGGAATTACAGGCTCTCATTGCTGCTGCATTCAACTTTCAACACGGGCGCTGGGGACTGAACTCAGGTACTCAGGCAGCAAAGGCTTTGCTAACAGAACCACAGCCTCAACCCCTTCTTTTCTCTTTTACAGGCAAAGAACTCAGGAGGCAGAAGCTACAAGATCTGAAAATCAAACCATACCCAAGACTGGCCTTTCTGGTGTGTAATCTGCAAGGGCAGAATGTAGCAATGAGTATCAATACCTCTACAGGTGCTGGAGACATTCAAAGGTTGTTTTAAAGAACAACTAAACCAAGAGTTCTTGGAAAAAAATGAAAAATTTGGAAGATAATACAGTCTTTGGAAAAGTGGGGTTTTTTTTCCTATATTTCACAGGACCTTAGTTTACTCTTTATTCCTATGTTTACTTTTTCTTTTTAAAACACCTCTGTGTTTCCAAGTCTGCGCTGGACCCTTTTCTCAGCGTTCTGCTAAAATCTGCTCCCCTGTCCACTCCAGCAACTCTGAAAGTGGTATGACACTGTCCTGGTGTGCAGATAAAGAGACTGAGGCACCCAGAAGTGAAGCTATATGCACAGGGTTTATGCATAGGGTTGGTTTTAGTCATGGTTACCACTCAGAATCACTTGGAGCTATTTTCAAACATACATGCCCCCTTCCCGGAGACAGTGTGTGTCCCAGAGGCTGTAATTACAAACATCATCAGCTGATGCAGCAGTAACAGCATGGAGCAGCATTTATGCATAAGTCACATGGACACAGGATGGTCTGTTGTTCGGCTGTGTGATTTTCCCCAAGTCACCTAGAATCTCTGACCTTTGATGACTTCATTATCAAACACCTTTCACCTAGCAAAGGAGTAAAGACAATCAAGTTTACCATATCTCTGACACACAGTAGGCATACAGCAAACACACTAGTTAAATTATCATTTAAAATAGAGATTATCTAAACCGACATGATGGACGTATAAAAGGGAGATTTGTTTTCCCAGGGATCAGACTCGGCTAACAAATAGCACATCCCAATCTGAAAAATGCACAGTATTCATGCTCTTGTGCTGTTTGGTCCTGAATGTTTTATCTCTCAAGAATAATGACCCCAGCCCTGGGCATTTCCAGAGGATTAATGACCAGCAGGATTTAATGACCCCAGCTTCAGCCTAGAGCATCCGCCATTCCCTGGGTCCTCATTAATCCCAGGTAGGCCAACAGCCTTTCTTCTCACTGCCACAATCATGCCCAAGTTCAGCTCTGCTGCAAGAAGGACCACTGGGACCCTCTGCCTCTGCTTCAGTCCCCAGCCTGCTCCATGCTCCAGCCACCGGCTCATTTATTTACAGGGGCATCCAGACAGTAATTAAAATATGCTAAGGAGGTCCCCTGGTCCACTGCAACTCGATCCAATGATGAGTAGTCTGTGATACATGGGCCCCTCCTGCCCCTCCCTTCGAATGCACACATATTAACTTTTAGGGCGGCAGCTTGCATTGCTCCACATGTTATGTGGGAGAATTTCATGAGATTTTAATGAGTTTGTACCACTGTGAGGGAAAGCTCACAAAGGATCCATGCAAATTGCTTTGTCTAGTGCAGCCAACCCAGCATAGTGATGCGCCTCTCTGTCTGGCTTCAGGAAAGGCGGGAGATATGCTGATGTATGCACACTGGCCCCTGAGCAGTTTTGCTTGTAGGAAAGCAAGGTGAAACCAGAGCTGCCAAGACACTTCCATCTGCATGATGAAACCCCCAGAGGGATTTCCCACCCAGAAATTTCCACAAGGAGATCTTCTGACCAGGATGAAAAACCTCTTACTTCATCAGTATACAGGTACCTCTTACTTAGTGCTACTCAATTTTCTCATCTGTCCAATGGGCTATATGTAGTAATCCTACTGTCTCTGAGATGACTTCTGCTGGAAAATAAAATGTCAATTCCAATTGATGAGCTGATGAGTGAGTCTAATGTCACTCTTCACTGGCAGAATCATCAAATCAGAGAGGAACGTTACAGGATGTTAATGAAATGACCAGCAGGGGTCAGGTGCACTTACTCATTCAGTTCCTAAGACTGTTCTTCTTCCCTATTTCTTTTTAAAAATTGCATTGTGTGTGTGTGTGTGTGTGTGTGTGTGTGTGTGTGTGTGTGTGTGTGTGTGTGTGTGTGTGTGTTTATGAGAGAGAGAGAATATTCCTCAGCACATCAGTGGAAGTCGTAGGACAACTTATGGGAGTTGATTCCCTCTTCCTACCTTGTGGGTCCCAGGGATTGAACTCAGGTCATCAGACTTAGTGGAAGACACTTTTACCTGCTGAGCCATCGTGCTGGCCCTCCTCAAGTTTGTGACAAGCAGACTGGATCTCAGGAAGGTGTGTCACATGCAAGGAGAAATGTAAATAAAGGAATGCAAGCTCATGCTTTCTCCTTTGCCACACTGTTGGAACAGCAGACTTGTAAGAACTTGCAGATCTAGTGAAAAGCCACAGGTTCCAAAGGCAAGACCCTGAGAAACCCTATCTTAAGAGAAGTTGGTGGGGGGTGATGGAGGGGGATACCCAGTGCCCTCCTCTAGCCTCAACATATACCCACAGGTACCCACACATACCTACACCATGCACACACACACACACACACACACACACACACACACACACAGTGGGGGGGGGGAAGAGAGGGGGAGGGAGAAAGAGAGAGTACACGTTTCAACAAAGGTTAAGAAAGAAAAAAAAGCAAAGGCAGTACCCCACCAGCCCCCATCACCCTCCAGGTCACCCTCCAGGCCACTTTCCCAAGGACTGTGGCAAGAGGTGTGATCTCATGTGGCACTTCCCTCCCCACCAAGCTCTGTATTAACTAAACCCTGAGCTGTCTGGGCACAGAGAACACATCTTGCTCTTCTCTCCATCTCCAGGGTCTGCTCAGGACTAATCAGGACCAAATGCCCTAGGTATGGAGTGCCAATGAAGTCAAGGAATGTCCACTGTGTTTATCTTTGTGAATGACAGAGGTCAACCCTTTGGCATGGGTGCTATTAATAACTGGAGTGTGACTTCTGGATGGCCTTATAAAATTCAGTCAATGATGAAAAGCAAAGATGGACTGTATCGGTAATACCATAATCATCAAATTAGAGATGTAAGAACTTTACAAGATGATTTATCTGGGTCTATCTGACAAGCAGATAACAGACCAGCAGATGCTTCTACACACACCCCTTCATAATCCGACATGTATTTAATGTTCCATGTGCTAGTATTAATAGACAGTGCTTACAGAGTGCTTATATCAGGAGCCCATGCTCACAGTTGGGATTTGAACCCTTATAAAAGAAGGTCAGTGGAAACTTTTTGCCTCTTCCACCATGTGAAGTCTCAGAAAATATCATTCTGGATGTGAGAAACATTAACCATCAAACCAACCATTGCCTTTGTCTGGGGACCTTCCAGACCATGTAACTATGAGGGTGAAGACACAGTTGTGTTGTGTATAAATTATTCCCACCCATCAGAGGTACTTGGGTTTGGCTGTGCTAGATAGGTACAGATCAAAGTTGAAAAAGGACAGACATTGTCCTGAGTGTAAAATATCTGGAGAGCGGTGAGCCTACCTCAGACGTGAGGTGTCCTAAGGCTAAGCTCAGTCACCAGCTTGCCTCCCAGAGTCTTCTCCATCCCCCTGCAACTTCCCAAGCCCTAAATATGCTCTGCAGCAAGTCCCCGGTAATGTGCTCACACATCCTTTCAAGCCATTGTCCTAAAGAATATTTTTTTAACTCTCAGGAAAGAGCATTTTTTTAAAGCTGAAGAACCAAACCACAGAAAGGAGGTCTACTCTTCCAAGGTCAGACTCCAAAAGTGTTGCTGTCTCTTCTGCTTCCTGCCGGCACCTCTCTATATCCCTCCTCCGCAGCGCTCGCTACGACCTTCTAGCTGTACCCATCCTGAAGGCCTCCACAGTCACAAATTATATATATTGTTTAGCTGAGTCCTTGGGTAAATTTAAGTCATTGTTTGAAATATACACCGTCTTCTGTTGCCTCTGCAAAAATTTTCGGTCGATTAAGCAACAATAATGTGGATTATTCTATGAGTATCTTGGGATAGTTGCCCAGAATGGTGTATATAAATCCAATTGTATCAAAGTCAATTAAACCCTATTGTTTCTAAAAGTCACCTGTCTGACTTGGAGGAAAGTGGGGAATGAATGTAAAAAAGACACAAGGGTGGAAACTACGATCCAATCAAGTCGCTGGTGCTTCTCAGCTTGGAAGGAGAAGGACCGAGCAGAAAGAGGGTCTTGGAAGATGTGTGAGAAGCTTGCCAGATTATTCTGAGTGCCAAGGGTTGTTGATGGGGCCACCTAAAGTTTAACCGCCCTGGAAGCAAGGAAGAAGGGGACAGAGATCACTTTTTGCCACTTTGGGCACAAATGAAAGAACCTTGTCATCTCAACTTCATGAGACAGTGCCAGAAGCTGAAAAGTTTGAGCCCACAGGGACAGCCTTCTTCATCATCTTCATCTATCTTTTCTCTCTTTTCCTTCTTTTATTTTTTGGTGTTATTACAGAGAAAAATTATAACCATAAAAATGTCCAATTTAGAAAAAAAGGCTGCCACTTTAGCATCATCTGCATAAAAGCTGTTTCACACAAATTGTTATAAAGATAAATGTGCAGTACCCTTGTTCAAATTGCTTATATCTCCACTATCTCGTCTCCAGCGACATAAAGGCCTCTTCAAAGTGAAATTCATTCTCAGGTAAATAAGCTGAAAGCGAATTTCATGTCCTGGAGATGATGTGAGTGGGTGCTTGTGTTGTCTTAGCTTTCAACAGCCCCGGTCAACAGCTCCTCTCCACCCATGTCCCTGTTGGGACCAGCTCCTCCAAGGGTGAAGACAGCTTGCTCTTGCTGGAGGTAGTGATGTTCCTAAGCTACTGTGTAAACAGGAATAGGCAGGGGAAGGAACTCCAGCTACAAGGATACAAGGAGGCTCCTATTGTTAGATAGATAGATAGATTCCAATCTCTGTGGGGGGGGGGGGGTGTTTGTGTGTGTGTGTGTGTGTGTGTGTGTGTGTGTGTGTGTGTGTGTGTGTGTGTGTGTGTGTGTGTGTGTGTGTGTGTGGTAGGTCATTAAACAACCTGTGCTGTCTTTGCTCAAATTTTGGTCACCGTGAATGTCTTGTTTGTCTGTTGATTGGCTGGTTGGTGGTTTTTAGAGGGGAGGAAGGTTCCTGATGTTGGTTGGTTGGTTGGTTGGTTGGGTGGGTGGGTGGGTGGGTGGGTGGGTGGGTGGGTAGGAAGTTTTTCTTTTCTTTTTTTGAAATAGGGTCTCCCACTGGCCTGAAAGTCACTAGCTAAGTACGTGGCCTAGAGGGTTTCTGTCCACTTGACACAAGCCTAAATATATCTGGGAAGAGGGAATCTTAATTGAGAAAATGCCTCCCTCCCTCAAACTGGCCTGGAGGCCGGCCAGTCCCACATTTTCTTGATTAACGGTAATTAGGGACGACCCAGCTCATTGTGGGTAGTGATATAGCTGGTCAACTAGTTATGGATTGTAAAAGAAAGAAAACTGAGTGAGCCTTGGGGAGTGAGCCAGCAAGCAGCATTCCTCCATGGTATCCACCCAGCTCCCCACAGTGATGGAGTGCGATGTGAGAGCAGTAAGCTGAAATAAACTCTTTCCTCTTCAAGTTTCTTTTGGTCATGATATTTTGTAACAGCAATTATTATTATAACTATTGCTGTTACAAAACATCATGACCAAATTAAGACAGTATGCTAAGCTGGTTTTCTAGTTACTTCAGAGGTCTACCTACCTCTATTTTTTCAACATAGGCATTATATATACAAACACTCATGCCTCGGATCTTATTTTTTATTAATTATATTTTTATTTATTTTACAACCTGATGACAGTTTTCCTTCCCTTTCAATATCTCCATACACTTCCTCTCTACCGCCCCCCCACCCCGAATCCTCACCCAGGTTTCCCATGGGTGCCAAAGCATAGCATATGAAGCTGATGTAGGACTAAGCTCCTCTACTTATATTAAGGCTGGGCACAGCCACACAACATTAAGAACCGCTTCCCAAAAGCAAGTCAAAATGTTAGGGACAGGCTCTGCTCCCACTGCCAGGAGCCCCACAAGTAGAGCAAGCTACACAACTGTCACACATATGTAGAGGGCCTAGGTCGGTTGTGTGCAGGATCCCTAGCTGTTTCATCCAGAGTCTGTGAGCTCCTATAAGCCTATGTTAATTGTTTCTATGGATTCCTTGATAAAAACCACTTCAAGAATGTGCATGTCATCCTTGCACACACCCATGCTAATCTCCTCTGTACCATTCCAGTTTTAGAACATGCACTGCTGAAGCAAGCCGTAGGATGTTTTTCAGTGTGGATTCTGGGATCAAATCAGGTCCTCATGCTTGCAAATCAGTCACTCTACCTAATAAGTCACTGAGCTCAGACCCCTTCTACCTGGTATGATCGTCTAACTCATTCTGGAGAAGTACAGTGTTTGCTAGAGCCATCCCTGCCCACACTTGGCCACGTTCTACTTCTTCTTCTCTTAATTAAGTGATACATGTTAATGGACATTAGTTACTTCACTCACTACTGTGACTCACTCTTCACTACTTCACCAGTGTGGTCAAGAACGGGATACTGGTTTGTCCTGGGCCAGGCATGGAGAGAATGCATAATGTAATACATATGTGCCATGCTCAACACCCACTGGTTTCCAAGGCAGGACCAGGCCTGTGTACAGAAAGAAGCTAGTACCAATGTCTTTCATACTTCCAACAAAGATTGAATCATGGCAAAGCAATCCTTAAAAAGTTCTTGTGAACAAATGGGTCACAGTATTGAATTCATACAGTGTAAATCATTTTCAAGTATTTCCCTTCAGTAAAACATTTATAATACAATAGCTTTACCAACTTGATGGATATACATGTGTATGAGAACATGACTGTGCATGGATGTGCATGCACTTGTGTGTGCATGTGGTATGTATATCTGTGTGCATGTTTGGTGTGTGTGTGCATGTATACACATGTGTGTTCTTGTATGGGGGTTCATTTATATTTGAACTGTTTTGTGCATATATAAGGAGGCCAAAGGTCAACCTCAGAGTTGCTTCTCAGGCCCCACCTATACTGTTTTTGAGATAAGTCTCTCAGTGGGTCCTGGGCTCTCTGATGAGTCTAGGCCAGCTGACCAGTGAGAAAAGGCCTCTTTCTGTCTCAGCTCCAGAATCTCAGGTGCCTGCTAACCCTGAATTTTCAGATGGGTCAGGAGATTAAATTCAGATCCTCATGCTAACACAGCAAGTGCTAGACTGGTGGAGCTTACTGAAGATCCCTGGGACATTGGGAAAGCAAAGATTTATTTCAGTTTGGATAGATTTGGTATTTCTTGCAAAGTAACAGTGTGTGGAGAAAGGACATTTCAGAGACCTCTCTCTGCCACACCATCCTGTGCTCTGTCCTTAGTGGGTTCTCGAAAGCAGAGGAACTGATGGTGAGGAGACTGTGACACTTACCTAGAGGGACATATCAGCATGGACTGACTTTAGAGGAGGTCACTTGGAAGGGGCATTTGCCCCAACACAGGTTTGACAGCAGGCTTTCAGTCTCTCCAACAGACATTGACATCCCAGCACATCTGCTGTTTACAGGCATTTACCACTGACAAACGAGGAACACCCCTCATGTGTTCCCTTCTTTGCTCCCATCCTGTGAGCCAGGCAGGTCTAGTGACTCTCGGTTTGGAGCTAATACGGACAATGTCTTACTAAAAAAAAATCGATACTAAACTCAATTGGAAAATGTTTCTGAATCTCAGGTTTATATTTACATTCTCTGGGGTGCTGTGTTCTCCTGGTGAGTTGGCTTCCTCATCTGAGAAGCCCCCTTCAGTTTAGGGACAGAAATGACAGTATCTACCATGCTCTGGAAGTTATATATAAAGGCAAGGCAGGAGGTACCAGGCATTTGCAGAAATAAACAGTTAAAAAAAGTAGAAAATGAGGCAACAGGCAAAGTAGGAGGGTAGCTGGGTCATCGACTATGTCTTCAGAGGTCATAGATGCCACTGCAGGGCAGGCAGGGGTGGGATAGGGGTAATACGTGGGGGTTCTGCAAGTGCACTCGGGTGGAGACAATCAACGTTTCATATAAAATCAGATAAAATAATTGCCTAATTTGGCTCTTATTTCACTTGCTTCCAAAAGGATGCATTTGTGCTTCAGCTTAACGTCAAAATGAAGGCTGAGCTGGGAGAAGGGGGTGGGAGGGAATCCTAAAAGGTTGCTATGCTTTCGTTAAGATTAAGACCCGGGGGCCTGGGGAGATGGCTCACAGGTTAGTAGCACTTGCTGCTTTTCCTTGAGACCCAAGTTCAGTTTCCAGCATCCATGTCAGGCTGATCACAATGCTTGTAACTCCAACTCCAGAGGATCCAATTCTCTCTTCTTGCCTGTACCGGTACCTGCATACACAAAAAAAGAATAAGATGTGAGTTCTTAATTGGAAAGAAGTTTCCAGAGATACTATGCAGGCACAGGGAGAGAGAGACAGGCAAAGCAACAGGGAGAAAGTTCCAGCGTCCACACAGAAAGAGAATCAAAAGTAGAAGTGTCAGCAGCTTCAGAATCCCAGCAAACATCACGTTAGTCCAATATTTGCACCCAAGTGATCCTCTTCTTCCAGTACAGTGACTGAAACAGCTGTCCTGACCTAAGATCAATACATCTGCATGGAAAGATGGCCAGGGACAGACACGTGCTATAGTTCTGCATGGTTGAGAGGTTATAAGGCAGAAACATTTTCCAGACCATCATTATTTCTATTTTAAAGATGGGAGCGAAGGAGAACCTCTTTTTGGTGTCTGCAGAACAGGCAATTCTTGATCATTTCAAACTGCAGGCTGACAAAAAGGATTTTTGAGCCAATTTGCAAGAACAGCTACAAATCAGACTCTATCTTCTCGGGCTGAAAAACAAAACTGGACTAAATACTTGGACGTGCACTTAAATTCTTGACATTCTTCAGCACAACAAAAAAACGCTCTCAAATCAAGTGTGACCTAGGAGACGCATAGAAAAGAGGCATCTTAGGAGATCTCTAATGTCTTTACAGATGGAACAGCCAGATCCTGGGGCTGGGGTTTCCCCCTCCATTAGCCAAGGACTTAAAGACACATGGAGAGGACAATGTGATTATTTTAAAGGTCGTGGGTCTCGATGAGATAAGGAGAAAGTGGTGGCGATCTAAGCGTGGCTGGATTGGATTACAGGATGATTTTGTTCAGGCCAATTCATCAAGGCTTGTCAAGATTAAGCGCTCGCAGAAAGGCTGCTGGTGACTCTGTAAGGGACATGAAAAGCTGAGGTGATTACATGGCCCTTCCAGAATGTTTCCCACCATCTGGAGATCCTGCCCGTCCTTTAAGCATCAGTTTCTTACAGGGATATAGAGTCTGAGAAGTCACATATAACAGCAGCAATGGGTAACAGAAGTGTCAGGTCTCCCGAGACAACTATATGCAGCTGTAGGGCTCAAGAGTTAGCTAGGGTGAGTCCCCTTCCCCACATAATTTTGAAATGTACTAAAAAGTCAGCCAGAGCCAGCAGATGACAGCCATCTAGATGACCAATCACAGTGGGCTGCTCCCAGTCTACGCTCCTGGCATTTCTCTCATCAGAGGGTCGTGGCAAACACCACCTTATGGGGAGCCTGATGCTACATCTGGCATCAAGGAGGACTCACATTCCCTGGGCTTACAGGAGAGAAGGGAGATCTGAGCTAGGCATCCCAGGCCACTCCTAGATAACATCCCAGTGGGTGTTTTCTCCTGGGAAGAAGAGGCAGAGATGGCCTAGAGAGAGATTCCTAAGGGATGCTTAGAAATCTCTCCACTGAGGAGCAAGTTCCAGAACACAGGATGGGGAACCCACTCCAGCACCATTGGAGCATTGTCCTAAGCTTTCTCAAGAAAACAGAGCTCAGAGAAATCCCAGCATGCCGCTGCAGATTGGTTTTAATTCTAAAGGTATTAGAATCCAAGATGCCAGGAGGTCTAGACAGGGACAATTAGAAGTGGGTTCTTCCTGGAAAAGAGGAAAAACCATAACAAGAAGGTGTTCAAAGCCAGCCTCGGCTCTTTGATTTCCTTACCCTCTGCCTGAGAGACTGGAATTCTGTTTAGAAACTGAAAAGATGAAGGAGTTACAGAATGTCTAGTCTAGACTCACCTCCAGGAAAAACCCTGGAGTCACTGTGTCATCAGCGAGAGCTGAGTGAGAGATGCTGGTGAAAAACCAGACCTGCCTCTAAAAGTCTGTTTACAAAGGCTGAGGTCCACTGTTAGGGCCATAATCTTCGCCAGGAGTTTCCTGCTCTGGGCATGAGGGAGAAACAGGACATTTTAGCCTCTTCTGGGATCTGTTTGGTTGTGTTTATGTACTTCCCCAGAGCCCCCTGGAGGATTAGGAGACCTGCTGAGCCCAGGTTATAAAATTCCAAGATGACACATACTCAATTTACTAAGCTCAGGGGGGTCTGAAATCACAGAATCATTGTGGAAAAACTTGTAATTGTCATCACTGTCCACTCACCCTTTAGAATTCTTTGTGGCTTAGTGCTTGGGACACACTGGCCACTGCGGTGGATAACACTGAAGACTCATCTACTTCCCCAAGTGGCTCTGTATATATGAACTTCAAGCTCCCACAAAGTCCAGGATGTGAGACTATCTAAACACTCACACACACATACATACGTGCATGCATATGTGCATATGTATATACCTGAGCAGCACTTAGAAAGCTGTATAAGTCCTGACGGCTTCCAAAGGATGAAAAGAACACTGGAGCCTGTGCTCGGGCCTGCAGAGTTCATCTATCTCATGTGCTATCCTCTTTCAAAGACCAGGGTCTGTGACAGACTGTCTCTCACACTGCGGCACATTCTTCTCTCTTTCTTACAGTCTGATCCTGGCATGGGGCTGAAATCCAGGGCTTCCCTTTCTCTGAACCATGTCTGCCTGAACCCCAGCAGACTTGTTTAGACTGGATCTTCCTTCCTCCCATTTCCTCCACCTACCTGTTGGCCTCTCAAACAAAGCAGCTGTTTACTTTGGTCCTGATACTTGACTGAGCAGACAAGACAAATAGTAAATAGGTGTTGAGTGAGTACACAAACCAACCTTCTCATCTACAGAAACAAATCTTTCTTTACGGTTTGAATAAATTCAGCTTACATATGAACCAGCTATACTTCTGGGTATGTATCCTCCACCCCACCCCCAATCCCCACAAAATAAAAAAAAATCGGTCAGCTTTCTACAGAGACATCACTCAGTCATATTTATCACAGTGAAATTCACAATTACTAAATCACAGAATCAGCCTTGGTACCCACCGACAGATGAATGGACAAGCAAAATGTGGTATGCATAGGAATCATATTCAGCCTTCAGGAAAATACATTTTTGTTGGTGGTGGGGAAAATTGATGAAACTGATGATCATTTAGGGAAATGGGTGAGCTTCATGCACAAGAATTTACTAGGGGATTTAGAGGTGGTAGAGCTGGGGGAGCAGAAACAGTAGGATATGTACTATAAAGGAACTTTAAAAAGCTCTACGGAAGCAGGCATAAAACTCCTCTTGTACAATTAATATATTCCAATGAAAAGTAGCAACTTACAATAAAGAATTTACAAGCTATTCCTGGAATACCTGGTGGAGTTTTCCTCATGGGTCACAAGTCAAAGAATGTCAAGAGAAAGGTCCCATCTGGTAACACTTGTCCGATCTAGACCCCACATCTAATCCATCTCTGATATAAGATTAAGAAGTTTTAGTCTTGGTTCAATAACTATTCTGGAGATTCCAGACAGGGTGAACCCCCTAGAAGAGGAAGAAAGAGCCATTCAATGTTCATCTATCCAAAAGATACGTACTGAGAAGCAACTGAATGCAAGACAGTGCTGGGGGCAGGGAGAACAGAACAGAGACACAAGCTGAAGTCTGATAGAAGCCAGAGAGGAGACATAGAGGAGAGCCACTCTTGTGGAAGGTTGGCCTCAGTGTTTTGAGCAGGAGAGACAGAGCTCAGCCAAGAGGCAAATATTCCATGGCAAATGACAAGCCAGCTCAGGCCTGTGGGAGAGGAAGATTGAGCGATGGAAACAGAATAGAATGGATCTATCCTGTAGGCACATGAGCTGAGGGAAGGCCTAAAGGTCTGGGTGTCACAGGAAGACCATGGATGTCCATTAGAGGACGAGTCTCAGGTATAGGCTTTTCTCCCTCTTAATAGTCTAAAAATAGATGTGACTCTGCACAAAAGCTAAGTACATAATAAAATTCCCTGTGTGTGTGAACACTGTCCCTAGGACACAGTGTTCATGAATGTACCTAACATATCACTTCACTGTGGTACATTTGCTACAATCACGAAACCTGTAGAGGGAATTGCCGTTTCTAAATCAAATCCATAGCTTGCATCACATCCACCCTTTGTTTCTACAGGTTTGACCGATGTGTGAGTGTCAGGTATTCATCTGTAATATACTGTGTAGGACCTGGAGAGCTGGCTCACTGACTGGAGCTTTTGTTGCTGAAAAGGGCCCGGTTCAGTGCTCAGCACCCACAGCTCACCACCTCCTCTGTCACCAGACCAGAGTGTGGTGTACAGATGTCCACAGAAGTAAAACACTCATATTCATAAAATAATTATTAAAATTTAATTATTTTTTTAAAAAGGGAGTTGTTTATTTTGTTTTGCTTATTTGTTTGTTTTTATGTAGTAGCCACCCTGCCCTAAAAATCCTCTGCATTCTACTTGGTCATTGCTCTGACCTCTACCTTGAAGCCCTTACAATGATTTAACTTTTGCTGGGTGTAATTGTCTTTTTTCCAGAATGCTGTGCTCGCTATCTTAGGCTAGCTTATTTAACTCAGTAATCTGTATTTAAGTTTTTTGCATGTCCTTTGAGGGGCTTAGTTGCTTTTTTTATTATTATTATTGCCAGTAATTTCCCTGATACAAATTTCTCACCATTTATTTATTCATTCACTACTATCCAAGAACTGAAGTACATGTTGCCTGCTCCCTGTTTAGGGAGGTGATAACTATGACTCTCCCATGCAATTATGTGAAGTTGTTCAAGTCATCATCAAAGTATTTTTGGAGAGTAATTAGGATGGTGAATTCAGAATTACATAGAAAATCTATGTTGGGCTTAAAAAAAAAAAAAAAACAAAAAAAACCTACCAAACTGTCTTACAAAAGACTGATGGATCTGGTCTGAGGTTAAGGATTCATTTGGTGGCTAGTGAAGAAAAACTCGAATGAGCAGAGCCTGGACCTCTATGGACCGATGAGAAGAATATGCAGCTATTAAAATAGGAGGTGTCCGGTGGGACTAGCTCCCTGTGCGCACTGTGTCTGAGCTACCTTGGGAATGACAGGTTATGCAAATAGGTTTTGCACTGAAACGGTGGTTCAGTGGTTGAGGAGATGGTACAGTAATCAACAAGCATGTTTGAAAACCTGATTTGGAGCCCCAGGACCCATATAAAAGAGGCAGGAATAGTGGTGTGAGTGTGCAATCCAGCACTGGGAAAGCAAGGGAGGCAGAACTCTGCGGCTCATCGGCCAGTCACTCAAGACTACTCAGCAATTTCTAAGATAATGAAAGACCCTGTCTAAACACAAACAGACACACATACACACACACTTACACTCCCCCACACACATACATGCACACTTTCACACACATACACATTCTCTCACTCACACATACACATTCTCTCTTATACACACACTCACACTCTTATATACATACACAAATTCTCACATGCATACAACATGCATGCTCTCATATGCATACTCTCTCTCTCTCTCTTACACACACACACACACACACACACACACACACACACACACATACACACAGTAGACAAATGGCAGCTGAGATTTCTCTCTGACCCACAATCCTCAGACACTATCTGCCATCTATATCTACACACACAAATGCACTTGCGTACAGGAACACATACAAGCTGCTTGAAAAGCCCTGCCTGGTGATTTTCCCATGGCTGCCAGCTCGGCAATTTCAAAGTGTTTCTTCGAAGAGCAAGCAGGAGGTTAAAAAAATTCCCCTTTCTTTCCCAGTTCAAGGAGATGGCTTTATCCACACATACACACATACACACACACAGACACACACACACACACAATCTAAACCTAACAATTTAGCCAACTTTCCTTTGTAGTAATTACGTGGTGATCAATGTCTCTGCTTCTGGAGGAGAAGCTACTGAATATATGTTCTATCTAAAATTGTTGTTTTTATTGTTATAAACCAGGACGGGCGAGGTACTGTTTCATATTTAGCAACGTGTAATTTACCTCTTGTACATCCTTTTTTAAACTTGTGGTTACCTTGTCTCAAGGTAGAGAGCAGCAAACAATGAATTATTGTCATTATCTTTTAATCAAGCACAGATCTGCCAACAATGGATGTCATTATGCCCTAATGGGGAAATAACCAGCCAATTCCACAATGGTCATTATGGCAGCAAAAATTTAATAATGTTCTCACTTTTGATTTCTCCCTCCCCCTTCTTATTTTCAATACCAATTAAAACTGTTTGCAAGTGTTTCTTTGTACGTTGCCTGAATCCCAGTTAGCAAAATGATGATTTAGCAAATAGAATCTGGCAGCGATGGCTGAGGAATTGTACTCTTTGAAACTGTGAGCCAGTTCAAGGATGCAAAGGCTTTCTGGGTGCTGGGAGCACAGGTGCATGCTCAGGAGTGGAGCAGAGTGGGGGTGGGGGGGAGGGGCAACAATGAGCCAAGGAAAGTCAGTGATGTCCGTCATGACCTCATGATGTATTCTGACATCCATAAGGAATGGTGGCCTAAGGCCTCAAAGACTATACTCCAGCACAAATAATAACTCTCCTTGCTCTTGAATATGGAATGACACATGGGGAAGAGTGCAACTGGATAGTTTTTAGATGTGTGTTCCCCCCCTAAGCATTAAGAACCCCTCCTCTGACCAGGGTCCCTGAGTGTTATGAGTCACCTCACCTAACAAAAGGCTCCCTGCTGCCTGTGGAGCCGCTGGCAGGATCAATCTTTCCCACTCAACTTGGTTTGAGCCAAGTCATAGCCTTTTTGATCAAGAGTAAGCCAACTATGACCTGTAGTCCAAATTTGACCCTGGCTCTACTTTCTGGAAGGTTTTATAGAAATATGACTAAGCTGTTGACAATGACGATATAAAAGCACTGAATGTCCAACTAAGTTTAAACTTCCTATAAGCAACAAATGAAGGTCATAAGGAGGTCCTTATACAGAAAACCATTATCCATCTGCTTAGCTAGTTTTCACATGTATCTCAGAGGCCTACATAGTGCCTAGAAGAGCCTCCTTGGGGTTCTAGCTGTTGTCCTGGCCAGAAACATCCTACAACAACCTGCCATCTTCTTGACTTGGGGTCCTTCTGGGCCACGATAGGCTTCTACTGCCATTGGAGAGAAAATGACATATCCTGATCTATAGCGCTGATGAACACACCAAACATTCCATATGGGGCATCTTAGAAGGGATCTGCAGGCCCTGTTCACAAGACAGCTTCCTAAGGAATTGGTGTTCCCCTGCCTGTGCTGGACTGAAATGTATTCAAGTTTACAAGGGGTTCAAAGGCCATAAGTGTGTCTGCTATAATGTCTGGACTGAAGTTGTGCTTGTCACATGAGAGCACCCCTTTGTTTGAGCAGTTTCTGTGCATTCTGTCTCCTTCCCTTCTCTCCCTGAAGGCTGTTTCAGGACTGGGTGTCTGCACTGTGATACAGAAAAGGTGGGAGAGAGAAATTATGACTCCTGTATGGGCTTTCTGAGGAGAAGGCTCTTTTCACACTGTTGAGGTCCACCTCACCACAGACTCTTCTCTTTCTCAGCATATGTTTCCTCCCTGGCCTGTTTTTGTGAGCTGTTGAGGACTCACCAACATTAGGTTTTCAGGGTGGCTAGTGACAAGTGAACCCTAAAGCCCTGGCCAAAGCCAAGAAGCTGAGACATGGGGCTGACTTTCTAAGTTGGCCCAGGGATCAGTCAAGGTGGGGTTGTCTGAACAGTTGAATGGGATAATCAGAGTGTGAGACAATGGAAAAGTGCCTCCTTGCTTTGCTGTATCTTCAGGGTCTCCAAGGACATCTAGTAGCAGCTAGATGCTCCTAAACACTTCCTGCCTAAAAGGATGAATAAATGAATGGTGCTTGAAAATTATCTACTGCAATAGATACTAAATGTGGGAATCACCAGTTTCTGGAAATTTCTAAAAGCTATGGGCACAGGAAAAATATACACCAATTACTTTAGTTCCACTCACAGTGTAAGAGTTATGTGGAATTCCTTGAAGGGGAGGAGAAAGTCCAGGGATCCAAATAGCTTATTCAACATTCTTTAGCATACAGCTGAATAAACTTTAGCTGCAAAGCGCACCAGATCAGCCAACAGCACAAGTGTCCTTGGGGGTTTCTTCCAGAGTTTAATTCTGATCCTGCTTCACCTCTACACCCCTTCCCTATAAACCTCCCAAGTTCACCTTCTCTTAAGCACTCAGAGCTGGTAAACCATTCTTCAATTTCGCCAAGTGTTGAAGATCTCATTCAACTTACATTAAAAGTTCCAGTGTTAATTTTTCTAATATTCCCATTAATAATGCCTGTTTGGACAATCAGTTGGTTGCCCGATGTTAAAATGTCTTTGAAACAGAAAATGAATGCAAATAATTAAAAGAGGAAAAAAAACTAGAGAAAGCTATCCATTTGTCAGGCTTAGCATAAAAACGTCTTGAAATGCAGTGTTTGGGATAATAAACTATATGAAGATTTTTAATAAATGAATTCTAATAATAATCATGTCAGCTTATGCAAGCCCTATCATTCTTTCTGGGGGCACCATGATAAATATTACACTGTACAGAGTTCCACTGGGGTCACAAGCCAGACTGAGCAAGTACTGAGGAGACTGATGACTGAGAGTCAGCCCCTGACCTCAAAAGGATCCCTGCTTAATGAGGAAATAGGGAGCCATGGATGTCAATGATGCACGGTCAGTGCAGTAGCTGGAACGTGCAAGATCAGACTTGAGGCTCTGAGCATCTCACACAACCCAGGGTCCCCATGCAGCCAGGGCAAAGCTCTTGGTACATGGTTAGCAGTGACTAGAACCACCAATATCATACACATGGCTGTGAGGACGCTGGAGGGTTGAGCATGGTAGATCTCTAGAGAATCCCCAAATCTTCCTGAATATTCCATAAGAGAGGCTGTGGGGCTGGAAGCTGAGCACGGAGTCAGAGTTGAAAAGGAGTTGTTGAGTGGAGAGAGCAGAGGCAGGGGGCTGTTCACAATGACCCAGGGAAGAGGAGTATGAGGAAAGAAAGCAAGGAGGGGATGCACAGAGTCATGAGGGGGGAAAGAGTCACAGTCAGCCCCGGTCACAACCCTGACTCCAAGAAGGTCAAGGTCCATAAGCTCCAACCTGACCTGAACTGCAGGACTGCAGAGTGTGACAGCGATGGCCCTTGACTAGGCTCAGAATGTCACCATCCAACCCAGGCTTCCCTCCATAGTCACATTTTCCCTCCAAATCAAAATCTAGATAATAGTCTGTGAGCACACCAATAATGAGGGTCTTCTCTTTTGGTTTGGGGTTGGGGCTGGGGGATTAGAGCTCAATATGTAACCCAGACTGATTTTCGTCTCAAATATTCTTCTGCTTCAACTCCAGAGTGTTGGGATGGCAAGGAAACATCACCACACCCAGCTCATTTTTTATTGTTAAAATATTAATAACTATCTTATCAGTTTATTTTGAAACAAGATCCCTGATATTAAGGTTTTTAAATAAACTCACCTCAATTGAGACAATAGTGGTAAGATAGATAACTCCATTTTAATGAAAATCTCTCATTACCTGCCTGTGTGTCCAGCCAGTACTGACACTGACAAGATAGTTAAAACTCTATTTAAAAGATCAAGATGTGTTCTAATACTCTCTTGTAGTTTTTTAAAAATATAATGCATGCAAATTTAAATTTTAAACCAAGTAAAACTGTTAGTGTCTTTGTGGGCAAACATGAGCTACTGGATCAAGGAAAGTTTCTGG
This sequence comes from Phyllotis vaccarum, assembly GCA_033318265.1. Classification (NCBI taxonomy): domain Eukaryota; kingdom Metazoa; phylum Chordata; class Mammalia; order Rodentia; family Cricetidae; genus Phyllotis; species Phyllotis vaccarum. The sequence goes on from JARWLC010000006.1 coordinate 44,126,444, forward strand.
GCACCAAAGGTTGACAGTGTGCACAGGCACAGCCCCTCAGAGTGCTGTTACCCCTCCACTGCCTCATGTCTCACATCTGCACTCAGTGACTGTCTTCCATGCTGAGGGGAGCATCACACAGACTCCAAAGACAAGTCTGTTTCCTAAACCTGGCATGTAGTGAATAGAAGCCAGGGGTGCCAATGGGACATGGACACTGGTGCTGCTCCCCAATGAGGAGACTTAGCTCATAGACCAAGTGGGCCGTGAGAGGGAAGGCATCTTATCTGAGAGCTGAGGAATCTCTGAGTGAATGCTTTCAGCACACAACGTTTGAGTTCTCATCTGAACTTGACCTTCATGAGAAGTTCTCCTTCCAAATCTCATGTGACTTAAATGATCTATCTCCCTCAGCGAATAGGCTGGAGTTCAGTAAAATTAGCCCCCACGTCCTGATGGGCTCCATTGACCAGTGTTGCTAGCACATCAAAGGCTGCTCCTTCCTTCCTGTGCTGTTCCTCCATGCCCAGGCCTGCCTCAGCCACTGTTCCCCTGTAAACCTTTGTCTCACCGCCCCCCAAAACACAAGCTCTTGCACATGCATACATACCAATAAATGTGAACACTACACACTAGCAGATAAATATAACATAATGCTCACCCCCTCACATACATTCCTACGCACCTTCAAAACACTATTCATGTTTGTGCGTTCAAGCACACTCACATGCTCATGCAATCACATACTCTCACACATATTCATTCTCAGATGCACATATATATACTCAAACACATGCAACATGCACACAAGCACATGTATGCTTACCTACACAGGCATACTCTCTCATAGTCAGCTTGCACACACTCACATGTTCATACTCACATTTACATGCATAAACACTGGCAGACACATACAGAGACACACAAATTTATATACTCACTAAAATCAAGCTCACACTCACCTATACTGAAGCATAGTGCACACATGTAAAAAGAAACATGTAAACACACACACACACAAACACACACACACACACACACACACACATACACACACACACACACCTGACTTCCCTTCTGGATCCCTCATTCAGTCACCTGTCATTTCTTCTCCATGACGCCTTTCTTTAGCAGCCGGGGCAAGCATCCCTCCTCTGTGCTCTCCTCGATATGATTCAAGCTTCCTAACACTGTAGCCCTTTAATACAGCTCCTCGTGTTGTGGTGACTCCATAAAATTTTTATTGCTACTTCATAACTGTACTTTTGATACTTTTATGAACCATACTGTAACTATCTGATATGCAGAATGTCTGATTTGTGACCCCCAAGGGGGCCATGACCCACAGCTTGAGAACCCCTTATAGGACACATCACAAAGCCACCTATCACCTGACACTGTCTATGTCCCACTCCCAGCTCATGTCTCTGAGAAAAAAGTTCTGTCTGGAGGATAGTTTGAAGAAAGTAGGCAAACTGAGAACTCGGTGAAGCAATGGCGGACACAGGATGCAGGTGGAGAGCATGGGACTTCACACTTCTGCAGGAGGGTGGCCATGGATGAGCAAGCTCATCACACAGGCAAAAGGCTAGTTCCTGCACAGGAAGATGCTCAGAATCCATTCTGTACAGCATTCACTGATGGACCACTGGGCTGTGTGGACAGCTCTTCACCGTGAGCTCTGCCAACTCATCTTCCTCACAGCCTCATAGCAGGGACAGTCAACAGATGACCCTCATCAGAAGCCCACAATCCTTCTGCCTGTTTTGTTCTGCTTGGTTTGGAGGATGGTATGGTATACAAGACAGCTGTCTTTAATCCCAGGACACCCCCCTCCATCCCAGAGACTAATCTGCCTCTGTGCTCTGATCCCAGGAGCAGGTTTGGGTTAAGAAGGAAGTCACCTTCAGGTTTAACACATTTAAACCTCTCTTTCCTCACCCTCCCTCACCCTCACATTTGCATGGAACAAACGAAGCTTTTAGTCTCGGTGGTTGAGGCAAGCGCATTTAAAAGATGAACATTTTAGTTAATGTTCTAAGAAGATTTCCAAAAGCAGTTTTGATTGTGGACTATTAGCATTAATTAATTTCCAGACGGGGACCAGCCGTTCTCTTGGGGAAATGCATATTTTAATCAAATTCTCCCTGCTGCTCTGTGCTTTGTGGGGTTGGTGTGTTGTGTCTTGTCCCCCCATCCCCTTCACTTGACTTGGTGCAGCCTGTCAGGCCAAGGCTTGTGAGTGTGAGCACCAGGCTGTAGGGGCAGGGCCCAGACTGACCACAGGCCAGAGAACTGCAGGAAACACTATTTGGAGCCCAGCAAGAGAAGCGAAGTACCTACTTCCACCTAGAGCCTGCAGAGGGGTCGTGGACAGTTAGTGACTATGCCATCCCTCACCCAAGGACAATGTGTACAAATATGACAAGGGAAACAAATATTTCATGTTGAGACATTCAATACTGTGACAAATAACTCAAAGAGAAAGAAGTAAACAGTGTTTGTCTAGGGCTTGGACCATCCTGAGCAACTATGTTTGGTTGGTAACCTTTGTTAGTGAATGTGGGTTTTACTCCTGACTTCGGGGGGGGGGGGGGACGGACAAACAAACCTGTCCAGGAAACCTTAGTCACCTTTGTCCTTAGAGTGATGTTGACCCTTGGTGGTTGGTAACTGTCTTCAGAGTGAACTCAGTGCTTTTTAGGTGACCATGTAGTGACTTCCTTGTTTCTCTCCTGGGGAGTTACACATGTACGTTGGCACACACACAAATATGCAAACTGACAGCAGAACGGGAATCACATATCAAGTCACAAGCCAGTTCCCACTCAGAGTTCCCAATGTAGTTTTACACACAGTAATTCCCAAGAAGGAAGTCCATTTCATCACCCTTCCTGTCAAGATTTGCTCCTACAGTGGCCCCCTCACTGTGTCACTTTAAGGGCAGTGCCCAGCATATCTAAGTAGCTGCATTTTTCTCTCCCACTTCTCCAGAAGGCACCTGTGTCTCCAGCTGACCTGTGTAACTCAGTCTTTACAACTCGAGATCAAAGCACAGAATGGCTCAGATGGCTGAAGTGGCATCCGCAGTGTCCACTGCCCGGTCCCAACAAACCCGAGTCAAGAGACAAGTGTGCAGGAATGGATCATAGGTGACAGCCCACCAAGCCAAGGCAGGGAGGAGGTGTCCACACTGGGGTTTCAGGCACTTCCTGGCCAGCCTCTGCCATCAAAGACTGACTCCTTCCCCAAAGCCATTGTGCTAACAGCTTACTTTAGAGAGGAGGATACAGGGAGAGAAGCTAAGGGGTCTCCAAGCTTGACTTCAGATTGGCTCTTGGGTACCCAGACACTACACCCTTCTACACCTTCTACATGTACATGAGCGTACACACACACACACACACACACACACACACACACACACACACACACAGACACACAGAGACAGACACACACACACACACACTTGCACTGCTCACAGTGCTATTTACAAATAATAGCACTTTTCAAAACCACCAAAGAGAGGCTGCCTCATGGTTTGGGTAAACATAGCTACATCTCCAACCAGCCCCATGAAGTAGGATCCTCTTTGGGCTCCCCTACAAAAGGGGCATCCATATAAGCTGTTTATTTCAAAGTTCAAGCAGAAAAGGTTCTTCTTCAGTGTAACTATCTTGTACGTTGATGTGGCTAGGCCTCGGCTCTGAGATGTTTGATCACCGTTTTGGGTGGCTCTTTGTAGTTGCTAGTCAGATAAAATCAAAACTGAGTAAAGTGAAAAGATAAATAGACCTTCCTCCACAATGGGCTCAACAGGAGCTCAGATGGAAAAAACACTTGCTTCAAAGTAAGAAGAAAGCCTGAGCCCCAAGTCGGCAGAAGCTGGGCCTGCATCTCTAGTCTTCATAATCCATTTCTTCAAAGGACTCCTCTCCATATCTACATGCCAGCTGTTTCCATTTTATAAGTAACTCAGACTGACAGCCTGGGTAAGTCCAACCAGCATCCAAGATAACCTCAATTGTCCCCATAGTGCACTCTGGTTGACCAGCTGATTTAAGACAGGGACTGGGGGGGACAAGAATGGGAACCACGTGTGACTGAGGAACTTGAAGTCTGCAGAGAAATTAACCAGGGAAAGCTGCATCCCAATGCTACACAGCTACGTGGGATCTAGGACAATGATGGGATTCTAAGAAACCTTAGAGAGGAGCTCAGAAGGCCAACCTAGAAGCAACAGGAAACAGAAGTCAGAGACACTGGTAGATGTGTCTAGGTTGTGACAGGGTAGAGGGAACAGCATGAAAAGAGTATGGAGACATATCTTTCTTGTTTTCATGTTGAAGTCCTGGTCCAAAGATCTCAGCACATGACTTCATTTGGAAACACTTAAAGAAGTTATTAAGGTCAAATAAGATCCTGAGAGGCTTCAGTCTTGTACTCTTAGGTTCCTATACAGAGACCATTAGGGCTCGGATGCACACAAAGAGAAGATGATGTGTGAACACAGTGAGATAGTGATACCAAAGAGCAAGAGAGAGAGGCTTTCAGAGGAACTTTGACCTCAGACTTCCCAGGCTCCAGACCTGTGAGAAATATAGATTTCAATTGTTTGAGCTTCTGTCACATGATGTGAATAAAGGAAGTTACTTTGATGCATCTTTACAGCTATCTCGACAGTTGTAAAATGTTCTCTGAGCATCTACTTTGGGTCATAACTGTTCTGAGCACAAAAATAGGATACTGGAAACATACTTGCTTCTGGGAACTTCATCTGACAGGGAAGACAATTAAAGCTATAAGTAGGGTGATTTCTGGTGGTGATAACAGTTCCGAATTAAGAAGAGAGTGTTGGTGGAGAAGCTTGAAGGATCTAGATTTATTTCTAAGATCACTGTCAATGAAAGCATTCTGAGAGAAGACATGAGATTGGAGACAAAGGAGACATGAAGGAGAGAAAGATGGGGGGGGGGGTTCCTATCACAGAACTCTCAGAGGACATGTGAAGCCTCAAGGCATAAATGACCTCACTGTGCCAGGCTGTTAAAAGTCAAGCCAAAAAAGAGGAGTCTTTAATAGACCATTCTCTATGCTGGGCCCCTCACATAGAGACAAGCATACTCACCTATACATGACTTTTTAGAATGCCTAAAATAAAACTACATTTAAGAAGTATCTTTAAAACAAAGAGAACAAGAGCCCCCAAACCTACTATCTAATCATTTCACATTCTACAATGATCTGCGCTGCTCATGTTGCTTACATTGCTGTCTGTTGGGTCTGCTGTAGTGCCTCTCCTCTCTTTCCAGCTCTTGATTCAAGTCAGCCATGATGGGAATATTGACAACAAGGAACTCAGCAAAGCTACACACTGAAAGGGTCTTTTTCTGAAGGGAAATTTTTAAGCATAAACCACCCTCACCAATAATGTGAAAGGATTATTCAGGTGAGTTTCAAAGGAGAAATAATGTCAGTTTCATTGATTTGAAGAACAGAGACACTCAGAGTTCACATCTTTGGAAAGGAGCTTAAGAAGATGTACCTGACAGCAATAATTAAAATAGATAATATGCCTTATACTAAGTAATATTGATTGCTCTTCATATACTAGAATCATTATTTAAGGAATTGAGATCTTCCAGATTCAGATTTAGCAAGATCCAGCCAAGACACATTGCCTAAACTTTGCATTGTGTTTAAATCAGTTACATTTCTTGTCCTGCTTAATTATTTTTTCCTATTGAAGAAAACCCAATGGTCTCTCTGCTTTTATGAGTTTGTGTATATAAACACAGTATTTTGGACCTCTAAAGGAGATGAGACATTGATCATTCTCTCCACATTTATGAGCATCAGAAATACAACTTACAGAGTCAGAGCTCAAGACAGACTCATTCTCCGACAAAATACACATCTGTGTTCTCTACTGCAATAGCTGAGAGTGGTGGTAGAGGTGGTGACAGTGGTAGAGGTGATGGTTATAGAGTGTTGATAACCATGGAAGTTGGCAACAGTGGTCATCACTGTCAGTGCTGTGATGATGATGATGATGATAATAGGAGCGGTGATGCTAATGATGGTGGGGTGGTCATAATGATGGTGATGTGGTATTGATGGTAATGATATTGATTAATAGTGCTATGGTGGTGGTGATGATGACAGTGGTGATGGTTATGATCGTAAATGGTGGTGATAAAGATGCGTGTATGGTGTAAATAATAAGGGCAGTGATTGACAGCACTGTGGTGTTAATGGTGGTGGTGATGGTAACAGTGGTGATTATAATAGTAGTTGTGATAGTGATTGGTGGTGTTATAGTGATGATGAAAGTGATGGTTGTTGTCTTAACTACTTTTCTATAACTGTAATAAAATACAATGACCAAGGCAACACTAAAATAAAGCATTTTATTTGGCTCATGTTTCCAGAGGGTGAGAGCCCATGGAGGTGGAGCAAGCAAACAGCTGGGAGCTCACATCTTGATCCACAAACATGAGGTGGAGAAGAGGGAGGACTGGAAGTCCTGAGTCTTTTGAAACCTCAAAGCCTACCCTTAGGGATACACCCCCTCCAGAAAGGCCACACCCTTTAGTCCTTCTTAAACAGTTTCACTAACTCCCAAGTATTAAATATTTGAGCCTAATGAGACCTTCATCATTTAAACCACCACAGTGGTGATGATCATTGTGGTGATGCTGCTGCTGCTGGCAATAGTGCTGGTGGTAATGGCGATATCTGCATCTGAAGTCAATGTGTCAAATATAGAGCAACTCAAAATAGACTGAGCTATCCTGGAACAACTGCGGCCCTCTGCCTTATGCATGTAGGGAATGTACTTACGATCGATTCTGAATCACATTCATACTAACTTTCACACAGCTCTCTTTTAATAATAGTATTAAAATATTTGACATATACACAAGGAATTAGAATGCCAGTGTGTCACAATGAACCATCTACAGCAAAACATCTGAAAATAAGTTTACTGATACATCATCCAATAAGCTAAAGACAGGTTCAGACATATACCCTTTCTGTTGGGTCCAGGACAGCCAACTCACTCACAATAGATTTGAACCATGAGACAGGCATCTGTTTATCAAATTCATGCTCCCTCCTTTGCTTCCCTTTTAGAGAATCATAATCCTAGGTTGAGGTGTGATGAGGGTGATGGACGGTGGTATATAGAGTCAGGGTGCTTGACTAGTGTCACATTACAGCTAGCTCACAGGTGGACACCACACACATTCCTTCTTTTCCTACACCTCTGTTTCCTTATTTACTAAGAAGATAATCAACTCAAAATCTCCACAGCTTCCTCAGTTCTAATAAACAGGCTTAAAAAGTTTCCCTCCCAAAACTCAAATGGTGAGCAGACTTTTTACATGTAATTTGTGCTTTTACCTTTTACCCCTAAAAATATGTAATTTGCCCCATTGTTATACTTTTTTAAACAGCATAGCTATTAACAAAAAGCAGTATACTCCCTTGAAGTAAGCTAAGGTTTGATAATAAGCCTTAATTATTAGATACTTTGTTTACTTGTAGAGCCAATAGGCCAGTGGTTCTCAACCTTCCTAATGTTGCCACTCCTAACCATAAAATTATTTTTGTTGCACTTCAAAACTATAATTTTGTTGCTCCTATGAATCAGAGTGTAAATATCTGAGTTTTCTGACGGTCTTAGGAAACCCCTGTGAAAGGGTTGTTCGATTCCCACCAAGTGGCAGGTTTCAATCAGTTTGAGAACTACAGCTCTAGAGAAAGTCAACTGACTCAAAACTAAATTTCCTTTTCTTAATGGTGTTCTCATCCCAACGTTTACAGTGAGGAGTCTTCTAATTCCTTGTTTGTAAGTAAATAAACAAATCCTCCTGCTTATATATTGGCGGGGGGGGGGAGATACCTGGGTTTAGGTACATTGGTCTGCTGCTCTTTGAATGGGGACTCTAAAGTATGTTGATCCCACAGCCAATCCAGAGGACACAGCAGAAGATGAAGTACTGCAATTGGCTATTTCGGCAGCACCCTTGAAATATCCTTGATGTCATAGTGGTAGAGAAGACATAGTCTCAAACATCCTCAAACCACATGACCTAAGCAAGCATGTTATAGAGTTGGAAGGATGGATCACTTACCAAGAAAAACATAATGGGAGATGGACAGCAGAGTAGCACTGATTGCCTTAAGTCTTTTGGCAAACACACAAAATTAGAATGAAACTTCCTTAGTTCAATTCTCAGGACCTTCATGGCTGTCCTAGAGGTGAAGTTAGGTCTCTCTGCACCCGGGAGAAGCTGTGGGTGAAACATTTCCTTCACTTTATCAGCGGTCCTTCAATAGAAGTCCCTTGTTCTCACTAAACCCAGCAATTGTCTCCAAGCCTCATGCTGTGGCTCAACATGTGGCTCCTGACACTTTCACCTTTCACTGGGGTCTCCTAACACCACCAGGAAACACAGATGTTTGCATTATGATTCCTAACAATAGCAAAATTACAGTTATAAAGTAGCAACAAATAGAATTTTATGGCCCGGGGGGGGGGGGGTCACCACCTAAGAGAAACTGTCTAACAGGGCTGCAACATTAAGGAGGTTGAGAACCCCTGGTCTCGAACACACTGTTCTGAAATTCTCTTTCTGACTGCCTAGGGAGTTGCTATGAGTTTTATGTCTGCTTCACCACCAGACATCTAGAGAGATCCTCATACCTCCCTGAGTTCTAAGTCCTTCAGACTTCAGTGAGCTCTAGGCAGGTGCTCATGCCGCTCATCTTAGGCTCTCACAAGCCAACAGAGGCTAACTACCCTTGTGATGGATGACCATTAGTTAGTAGATTCCTGCCTTCATCCTGTGGACACCAGCAATAAGCCACACAAGCTGTCTGGCAGTTGAGTCTCTCCAGCAGGTAGTAAGCCCTCTCCCTAAAATTGACTGCTGGGAGGAGGCTAGATAAATGGCATTCTCCGGGGTACCTCTTTATCTGATTGAAGCAAAGCAAAGTTGACTACAGGATTTGGCTCTGTGTTATGAGATAGCGGCCTTTGATGAGAAATAAAAGCCACATCAAATGGGTCTTTTGACTGCATCTGAATACTTGGGCTTAATATTTATACCTTAAAGTTTGCAGACTGGTCAAAGCATTGGTGTGTGCTTTCAAAGACTCTTCTTTTTAATGTAAGATGGAGAATATTTTATTCTCCAGTTAACAGGTGTGCATGTGATACACATACTAGTAAGAAGGACTCGTTCCAGACACTTGGGAGTCTGATGGTCTGGGAAGACCACAGATGGCACAGCTGGCACCTCTGGAACCCCCCATCTCCTGTCACCTGGCTGTGGAAGGGGTTCCCCCACCCCATCCCTGCATGCCTGCATGCATGCCATCCCGGGTCTGTGCCCTGGAAATAGAATCCCATGAGTCCACACAGGAAGTGTTCCAAAGTTTAACATGGCTGTACAAATATCTTTCACATTCGGAGGCATGAGAGGTCAGTTCATCCGTATACCCCATTTCTACAATGGGCTGATGCTTTCCAAGAGGAACGTAATACCGCAGGAACTCCAGGGAGTGAAGAGTGAGCAAAAGCAACACTCAGGCTCCTGCACAAGGGGCGTTTCCAGGTTGTAGGGGTAGCAAGGACATTTAGCTCACACCCATTCCTACTGCAGAGAACAATTAACGGGAGCCCAGTACTTCCTCTCAGGCGCTCAGCAGAGGATAATACCGCCCCACTGTACAGCGGAACCGGAAGAAGAAGCAGCCACACCCACCGTGAGGCCCGGTGCCTGGGCCCAGGAACAGCGGAGGAAGTTTAGAGGAAGCAAGCATGGGAAATGATGATGCTAGCCTTGATGGGATTCTTGGGCCTCGATGGACAGCGGTTATAATTACAGTTAAGTGTGACAACATGTTATCCCCTGTTAGTGTCTTTGTTTTTTCTTCTGATGCTGTGATTGAAAGACTTGGACAAGAGCAACTTAGAGTAAAAACGATTTCTTTGGGCTTACAGCTCCAAGTTAGTCTATCACCGAAGACTCGAAGAAGACCAGTTGAGGCAGCAGAGACTTGAAGCAGGGAGCTGAGAGCAGAGAAGTGTGGATGCACGCATGCATGCATGCCTGCACTTAGCTGGCTCTATACTTTTTTATACCCAAACGAAGGAACTGGTACCACCCATTTTTAGGCTTGGTCTCCCCACCTCAATTAACACAATCAAGACAAATTCCCATAGTTCAACCTGGTCTAGACAACACCTCACTGAGAGATGCTTCCCTGGAAACTATAGACTGTCATTGACAATTGTGACTAACCGTCAGCAGGATACTAAAAGGGACACCACATCCATCATAATTTCTTTCAGCTGGGCGTCAGGGGAGTCTTAATGGTTGCAACTGTTAGGCCTCACAAACGGGCACGAGGTGTGCCCTCAGAGGCAGAGGGTCAGCAGGGTGAAGAGGCAGAAAACAGTTTGTCTCCTGCTGTGATCAGAGAGCGTAGGCATGTGTGGCCAAGTGGGCACAAGACATCTGTAGAGAGCCGTGAGCAACCGGAAGATCCTTGGCTGAAAGACAGGAAGTGCTGTATTAAGTGAGGTAACAGAGTTGCTTCTCAATTTCTAGACATGCATATAGAAGTGTGGGTGAGGGAAGCTGGGTGCCAGGAAACCAGAAAAGGGCCCATGAGAGGAGAAAATGACTTTCAGCCAAAACTACCCTGTATTTAAATCACTGTGAAAGTTATCCAGTCTGTATTTAAAACCTAAAATGTCCTGATTGATTGGATTAGCATCTGAGCATTTATGAGGAATCTTAAATTCCTGGTCATGCTCGTTTGCAGGCATATCTCCTCTGCTGACTTAGTACTGAAAATGTTGTGGGCCATGGACTGTTTAGTTCTGTTGGATTTGTTTCTTGTTTCTATACATTTAGCTGTTTCTATTGAGCCCCATTTTTATTTTAATGTCTTTCATCTTTCATTAGTTCTCACTGTGTGGCATTAAGTCTTCCAATGGGCATAATGTATTTCTAAAAGATTAACCATTTTTAGAAAGGCAAAAAGATCCCAGGTAAAGAGTCAACTACGAATATTTTTAGCAGATGTAAATGCATTGCTTGGTCAAACAACTGCTCGAATGTATGTGTGTAAGTGTGTGTGTGTGTGTGTGTGTGTGTGTGATCTCACTAGACCCCACCCGTTAATTTCAGTTCCAGGCTGCTAGGACTGAACTGTGTTCATCCAAATCCTTGTGTTGAGGTCCTTCCCGCTCTCTGCATTCACTGTATAGCAAGGAGATAATTCCAGTTAAATGAAATTCTGAATGTAGGTCCCAGAGCCCATGGGATTAGTGTGTTGTCTTTTAAACAGATGTCAGAGATCAACCTTTGTCTTCCCATGGTGACAGCAAGCACAGAGAAGCCCTCAAGCCAGGAAAGCGACCAGAAACCAGACACTTCAGTTCTGTGGCCCTGGGCTTCCCAGCCTCCAGATGTGTAAGTGGCAAGAGTCTGTCTATAAGCTCACTACACCCCCACCCAGACTTATTAAAGCCTGGAGATAATTAAAACAGGGATAGAAAAGGAAGTCAGGGACCAATCTGGGAAGGTGTGGATGACTTAAGGAATTAAGGCAACAAGTAAAAGGCTTAGAGGGAAATGTGGGGGCAGCTGAAACAGCATCTATGGGTGAGAGAATGAGTCTTCTGACCTCCACAGAAGTCCTTGCTGGGAAAGTGTTTTACAAATGCCAAAAGGACTCTCAAGTATGGTGGCAGCATCTTTATCCCTGAATTTAGTAGTCAAGAGATGAACGCCAAACAAAGCACTGACCAGGGCTTTTCCTAGGTCCCTCCCTGCAGAATCCTATGAGCAGGAGTGGGCCTTTGCAAGAGTCTGAGGAGCAGAGTGAGGTGGGTGTCTGGGTGAAGAGGCCATGATGCATCCGCAGTCAAGGGGAGAAGAAATTATCCCTGAAGAACAAGACACAGGCAGGACGCTCAACGCTGTCTCCCACTTGCTTGATTTTCACCAAGCCAGACAGCTTTTGCAGATTCCACAGCGTCACAACATGGGCCAGGAAGTGTTCTCTCACCAGTTCTTTCCAGTGACATTCCAAAGGCTGAAACCTTCCCAAGCACACTCTGTTCGGTCCGTTCATTGTCCGAATCAGTACTTCCATACTTGGGGAATATATTTGGCTTTTGTCGCTCTGATCTCTGTATTCTAGTTGTGGCGAAGACAAATTGAAGGAAGAATCCAATATCTTACAAGGTGCTCTCCACTGGAGTCTTCTCTCAAGCCATGAGGACAAAACTGAGTTCTGCCTGTTCATCTGAGATGGTACTAGCCTGATACAGTGTATTAGGCCACCTTAGCAGTTCTATCTCTGAGAAATGCTTTATTCTCTTTAGATTGGCATTGTCTTTGAAATCCTGCTCTCTAGTCTCCAGAGGGCAATGTAGACTGCATATGTCCCCAGAAGTGGTCAAGTTCTCTCCAGAACTTCACAAAGAACTTTTTTTTAACACTTTCCATATCTGTCAAGCTCAGCAGCAGGCAATCACTTCTGGATCCTTCCACTTCAGATTTGATTTGTGCATTTCCCATTCTTTGGTGAGTTAGTTCTACCAGAATGAGAAGGAAAATGTCACTCTGAGCCTAGACAAATGTCAGAAGATGCCAAAGGCATAAAACAGAATCCAAGATAGGGATGTATAGATCCAGTATCTCTACCTGGAAATCAGGCACTAGAAGTGCCTATGAATAAAGAGGCTGTGTGGCGATGCTCTGCTATGCTCCTGGCTAGCTCTGGCCTCTCAGACAGAAAGTCAGGAGCTGAGGTTATAAACATTCTGACTTTTCCTAAGGAATGAGAACGAAGAAAGGAAACATCTTCAGGTCATCGGTCTCCAGAAGGTAAAAATGTAGTAGGACTGTATTGTTACATTGTAAATAATTGTCCTGATTACCAGTTTAATACGAACACTGATTGGCTGAAGGCAGACAGGAAGTGTGGGCAGGGCTACCAGACTGGAAAAACTCCAGAAACAAGAAGAACAGAACAGAGATGCCAGAGAGACATCATGGACACCACAATGAGATGTCAGCAGATGCTGAGGAAAGAAGTCGAAGTGCTGCTCTGAGAAAAGGTTCCAAGATACATGGCTAAATAAGTCAAGAATAATAGGTTAGTTTAAGAGAAAGAGCTAGCTAGCAATATGCCAGAGCCATAAGCTGATCAGCATAAAATTAATACCAGCGTCTGTGTGTTTCTGCAGGACTGTGGGACTAAGGGACTGCAGGACAGTGGGTCAGAACCTCAGGGCTAGGTTGGAAAGGCTGGGCCAGAAACTTCATACTACATAAAGGCATAGTGCCATTATCAGGAAGATGTTGTAAAGGGGGTCTTCAAGGACATCCTCTAATGCAGGGATCCAGGGAGGGCACTTTGTCTTGGTCTCCCCACTTCCCACTCCCACACCCCTACCCATTCTTTCTCCTTCCCAGGCCCTGAGAAAACAGGAGCATGCTTCTCTCATCTACTCTTCGTGAACCCTCTCATTTTCTTCTCACTTCACTCGAGAGTGGCTGTCTCCACATTCAGGAACTCTTATGTGGTACCTGTGCATCGGGCGGAGTACAGTGGCAATTATCCTCCACACTGGGAACAGCCTTTATTACCACACTTCAGAGGAACTGGCATCACCAAAGACTTTCCCCAGGACAAATCAGGATTAGCTACAAGTGACAAAAATTCAATGTGAGTGGGGGGAAATGAGTATGTGTCCTGTGCTGTTGGCGCGGGACAGGTTGGCATCCAGTCACCTTAGTATTCTATATCAGCAACTCAATGCCTCTGCTCCTTTTCTCTCTGATTAGCTACAGATATCTTCTCTGCAGGAAGAAGGGCTGATCCATCACCCTACACCAAACTTATTCTCATCTATAGTAAAATATCTTGAAATATACACTGATTGCAACTCACAGGCATGTACATAGTCAAGGAATGAGATTTTTTTTTGTTTGGAGTCTGAACTGTGCTTATCTGTAGAATGAAGAATTTTAAAGTAAGAGTTAGTATACAATACAGACTTAGTAAACTGGGTTTGAAGTGAAGTTTTGAAAGGTGACTCTGAGAAAAGAAAAGAAAAATGACCAGTCCAAACATATCCTTGGGAATTCACAGGAGACTTTCTATTTCACACCTTCCCTTTTATAGATGAAGAAACTAGGGCCTTGAGAAGTTGGGCATCTTGCCCAAGGTAGTAGTGATGATGAATGGGGCATCCCAAGTCTCTCTGACTTGAGGCCCTCGCAGACCATTTTTCTTTCTTTGCTCTGTGCTAGACCCAGAGGGTGAGACATATTTAGTCCTTAACAAAGGCTGACTCTGTCTTTAGTCAGCAGAAAAGCACCCAGAGTAGGATCAGGGAAATGGTTAAGTTGATAAAATGCTTCCTGAACAAGCATGGGGACATGGGTTTGATCTCAGGACTGGAGAAACAGAGACAGGCAGATCCCTGGAGCTCACTGACCAGCCAATCAATGAGCCCTGGGTTCAGTGAAAGACCCCATATTAAAAGATGAGATAGAGAGCAAATGAAGGGAGCAGTTAGTAGCAGTGCTGATCTATGGCCTCTACACATGTGTGTAAATATGCTTGCAACACACGTACACACATACACACACACACACACACACACATACACACACACACACACACACACACACACACACACACACACACACAAAGCAGTAACCCAAACTGGCTTAGGCAATTAAAAAAAAAAATCTTGGATCACATAACCAGCTGTGGGTAGTTCAAGGCTACAGATGGAGACAAAGATGAAAGTTCCATCAGTAAGCCCTCTGTGTGACCATGATTCTCCTGAATTCAAGGCCATACCCTTGTCTGCAAATGGCAGAAGAAGGCCATCAACAGCCATGGGCTCAGGTGCCTTTAGTTCCCTCCTCAGTTACGTACCCCCCCCCACACACACACACACACATCTCCTCTATCTTAGAAGACCTCAAAAGCAGGTTCAGACAAAGAAAGTCAGAATCACATGTCCACAAGCAGCCCATGGGATATGAGGATATGAGGACTAATCTGTGATTGGGTCCAACTCCAGACAAATGCCCATACTAGCCAATCACATGGCCCTCATAGGCTCATATATTTGAATGCTTGTCATCAGGGTGTGGCCCTGCTTGAAGAGTAAGGAAGTGTGGCCTAGTTGGAGGAAGTATATCACTAGGGGTATGCTTTGAGGTTTTTTCTAGCTAGACACTAGAGTGTGGCTCTCTCTCCCTGCTGCCTGCAAATCCAGAGGCAGAACTCTTATCTATTTCTCTAGCACCATGTCTACCGTGCTCCCCACCATGATGATAATAGACTAAATCTCTGAACCTGTAAGCGAGCCGCAATTAAATCCTTTCTTTCATGGGACTTGGTCATGGTGTCTCTTTGCAATAATAAGACACCGACTAACACAGCCAACATGGTAGAAACGAAGGCTGTGGCTTTAAGTAATGCATGGCAAGATAATATCTCTGCAGTGTAAACTAAGGTTGTTAGGGTTTGGGTTTGTTTGTTTTGTGTGTGTGTGTGTGTGTGTGTGTGTGTGTGTGTGTGTGTGTGTGTGTGTGTGTGTGTGTTTCTTCTCTCCTGGAAATCACCCTCACTTCCCAAACTCGTTTCCAGCCCAGCTTTTCAGGTATTCATTGCCTCAGAGGCAGAGGGCTCCAAGGCAAAATAAACTATGCTGTTTCGCTGTTCTCACTTCTTTCTTCCAAAAGCCATATCCCCAGGGACAAAATGAGCTAGAGATGAGGGGAGGAAGTATTGAAGAAGTTGCAAGTTTCCCCTTCTTGCCTCCTAAGCTCAGCCCAAGGGAGAAGGAAGGTATGAGGCACAGAAGACGATAGGCTTGGCGAATCTGAACAAAGGGGACTGTGGCACCCACCCCATACAGGATTCTTGATGCAGAGTGGGGCTGGCACAGTTTCCAACATACGCCCTAGGGATAAGCAGTAACTAAGGAGTGGTCCACTCCTTCCCAAAAGATCCTGGTCACCCTCAGCCACTCAGGCTTCCTACACCTACCTGGTTTCAGAAAGATCCCTTAAAACTGAGTGGACCAGATTAGAAAGGCAGACTCCTGGAACACAGGCAGACCTGGAAAGGTAGCAAGCTGGACTCTATGCTGCCTGAGGCTGATCTAGCTAAAGAAGAAAGTAACATAAGTCCTGGCTGTGCTTGTGTGAGCTCATACATTAAGCTTTGTGCTTTGCGATCATTCAGTTTATGCCACACCCCGATGAGGTTGGAGACTTGACTATGAACTTGGCCACTGGTTACACTTCCTGCTCCCTGCAGGTCAGGAAGTGGGTTGACATCACATATTCTAACAAGTTGAAATGAAGGTATCCTGTAACCTTTATGAAGGCCTAGATGTGACTTTGTTGTCAAGATACTCTCATTTAATTATTACCCATTAACAATCATCAAACTAATGGCAAATTGGACACCACTTGCTCATGTACCCAACACCATACCAGGGCAATAAAAAGCTATCAATCACCAGGATTTAACAGACAGCTACATAAAAGTGAGTCAGTCTCAACTCATCTCCATGAATCATCTTGTTTGGACAAAGAACTATGGAAGAAAGTTGGTCATTCCCATCCCCTTCTATGTATGTGTTTGTAAACTGAGGCTGAGAGTTCAGGTGATGATCTCAAACTGACTAGTGCCAGAGCCCTTGACCTCCATGGATCATAACATTGACTGATACAGTATCTGCTTCTCACTAAGAAAATCCTTGCCTTTTAAAAGATATTGAGAAAATAAAAAGGATATTATTGTACCTTATCCATTTGAACTACAGTAGAAAATGCCATATACTGGTTCACAAAACAAAAACAAAACAGAAATTTGTATCTCATAGTTCTCGAGGCTAGGAGATCCAAAGTACGTAGACAGGTTGGATGTGAATGCCTGGTAAAGGTAGAAGAGTCCTGCATTTCTCCAGGATCTCTTATAAAGAAAAACACTCGTCACATTCCTAATGTATATGCTGGAAAGATTCCATCTCTTGATGCTACTGTGTGGGGTTGGGATTTCAACACAGGAAATGACAGGGAACACGTAAACTTTGCAGGCCACAGTCGAAAGTATATCACTAGGATTGATAAGCATATGATATCTAAGGATGGGAATATCTAGGGGTGTATTCACCAGTAGGATCTTCAGAGTGGAGACAAGCAGGAAAAGAGAGCAGAGCATGTGAAGATACAATGGCTGGGGGCTTCCTGCCCAGGAGACACACACTATCTCTTTAGTCTGTATATTGCTTTAAAGAGACTATTTCCTGATTCCTATGAGTATCTCCTTATAGCCCTAAGAGTAGGTGGCATACTTAGCAGGACATGCCACATGCCAAGAGATATAGTTTGAAATGATCACCTTTTCAAGGGAGTTCACAGAGTCCTCACATGTCGGGGGCCCCTTGAGCACATTTGAAGATGTGTTTGATTATACCTCTGGAACACTGACACCACTGATGAACCTAGGTTAGAAACCAGAGATGCAGATGCATTTCACAATGTGTAGGAACAGCACCTGTGTTAAAGATGCAAAGCATTTGACTAACCCCCTCCTTACTCACATGTTGAAAATCTTACTCTATAAAATTGTGATCTCAAGAAGTGGCAAGACCTTTGGTAGGTAATAGAGTCTTGAAGATGGAGTCTTGGTGATGGAATTCAGACTCTTATATCCTACTTGGTTATGAGTGTTAACTTGATATAGTTTAGAGTCATCTGATAAGGGAATTTCAATTGAGTAATTGCCCAGATCAGATTGGCCTATGGACATGTCTATAGGAAATTCTCATGATTAGTAATCATTGTAGGAGGGCCTACTCCACAGTGGGAAACACTATCCCTAGGTAAATAGCTCTCGACTACATCATAGAGCTAGCTGAGCACTAAGCTTGCAAGTGAGTGAGCTAGCAAGAAGCATTCTGCCATGGTTTCTACTTCAAGCTGTTGCCTTGAGTTTCAGCCATGAATTCCCTCAATGATAGACTGTGACCTGCAGGCTGAAATAAATATTTCCTTCTCTAAGTTGCTTTTGGTCAGAGTGTTATATCACAGGGACAGAATGAGACTTGAACACCATATAAGAAGACACACAGGCCAAGCATGATAGTGCTTACTTATAATTCCAGCACACAGGCTGCTGAGCTGGAAGGATCAGGAGTCTGAGATCAGCCTGATCTTTATAGGAAGAGCCTTCAAACAAAGAAGCATGCAAATAACAAAAACACAATGTGCTGTAAAATGAAGTTTTTGGCCTGGCCTTTTTGATTTAGCCTTGAGGTTTAGATTTGCTCATAGCCCCATTGTTATCTAGCCTTAAATAATTACACAAAGGCTTATATTAATTTCATGTTGATTGGCCTATGGATTAGTTACATCATTTGTTAACTCTTAACTTTTAAGTTAACTTATTAGCATAGCATTTTTTTTTTTAAGAAAAGTATCTTTTGGGGAGGTCTTTTGGCATCTTTGGTTTCTTTTTGGTTTTTTGCTTTGTTTTTCGAGTGTTTTTAGTCTGGTTGCCCCATTTTTTGTCTTCCTTTTAGTCAATCGGCATTTTATTAAACCACTAGGAGGGACAAATATTTAAAGTGTACCAGAACATGACCTCACAACAAGGTTCTACTGTCTCTACTATTCACCATGTAAGGGCACAGTGACCACCTACAAACCAGGAAGCCTTTCTCACCAGATATGACAGCATCTTGACTCTCCTTCCCCAGAACTTTGTGCAGAAAGTGGGTGTTGTCCAAGCGTCTACAGTATGTTTGTCACAGCAGCCCAGGAATAGGGAGACAAAAGGGTTAAGGTCGCAACATTCTGCTCAAGGCTACCCACACAGGTGCCATGTGATGTCACCTGGGTCACCGAAAGAGACTTTATCATCAGTGTCAAGTCTGAGACGGACCTACAGATATTTACCACCTTAAAAGCAAACCCAGCATCATGAGGCAGGTACCCCACCAGACTAAGCCACTTGCCTGGCCATGAAGACTGTAAACAAATCCCATGACCAAGGAGTAAACATGCCTTGAACGCAACAGTACAGAAGTCTGGTCCTGTGGTGACAAACATCTGCCAATTTGCCATGGGCAGTCCTGCTGGCTCATCGTGAGTCACACTGTCCTTGCCAGGATGATGGCTGAAATGATTAATCTACCCTGTAGGGGCCTGGCCTCCTCCCTGGGCTCTGTTCCCATCCGGGTCCCACCCTAGTTCTATCAGAGGACTCAGACAGCCTGTGGAGGGCGGAGATGGGCCCAGGACACAGCCTGCTCACAGTCTGGCCCACTCAAAGGTACAAAGCCCAACAAAACAAGAAACAGACAAGGTGCCCTGGGGAGGATAAGCTAGGCTGAGGCTCTGCATGGTGCCAACCTGTGTGGGCAAGTCTGACCTGAGAGTTGGCAGGGCCTTTACCCTTGGGCCATCTGCCTGAGACAGTGAACATACCAGGCTGCCTTCCTACTAGGCCTCAGCAGCATTCCCACAGTCTAGGGAGGGCTACACAGGCACAGCCCTCTTCAAGTCTGCCTCTGTGACCCCTCTGTGGCACAAGTGTACACCTGTAACAGCCTGAGCAGGATGCTGTGGGAAGAAACTACTCACCTGAGACTTCAACCTGACAACTAGTGATGTCATAGGACGCAAGCAGGCAAAACATGACTTTTCTTTACTCTGGATGAGTCTGGATGGAGCTTTTCCTTGATGCTAAGGCATTCATAGGCTTGTAGAATATGCCAGTAAACAAAGTAGACACGTTTCCTATGGTCTTGAACTTACAGTCTGAGATCCATGAATCCTACGCATTATTGTTTCCCGGGCTTGAAAAGTTGGTTTTATTTTGTTTTCCCATCATTATTTAAACATTATAGCATATTTTCAAAATGAGCAGTATTATCCTGTGTGGTTAAAAGGGGAAGAGGGGAACTGAGGGAAAGCAAGAAACCTCCCAGCCATGGTCAGCAGAAGAGTGGGCACCTGATCTATGCCTGCAGTTGCTTCCTCCAAGTCCTGTTACTATTTCTGATTTTAAACCCTTTTCTCATCTTCTTCTAGGTGGAGTCAGTTTCTTCTGTGGGGGTATCAGTGAGGAAGCTAGCTGGGGACCAAGAGACCACTATCTGTGTGGTTCTCATATGTCCCTAACTCCACTCCTTCCTAAAGTCATTCTCTTATGCATGCCCAGGCCCTGTATATTTCTGTATCACATGCTGCCTTTTGCTGGCTAGTAGAATAGACCATTGAAGTCCTATAGTCTCTTTGAAAGATAACTCATGTGTAAGTACTTGAGACAGGAGATCATGACGATGTCTATATGAATAGATACAGGTAAAGTCATCCAGATGCTCAGGTAGAATATATGGAGCCATCAATAATGGCTGAGTGATTGATCCCTAAATCTGAGTGTGTAGAAGCAAGTAATGAGAGGATCCGGTCATCAGTACAGGGAACACAGTGTCCTACCTCCCAAACTTCCATTAGCTTTTTCTGTGGACCAAGAAACAAGGACCATATCTTCATGTCTTTTAGGGCAATCAAGGTACCCGCCCCCAGAGCATCTGTGTTCACCAGGGTCAATTGTCTTTTGAAAAAAAACAAAAAAATAAAACAAGCAAACAAAGACACTTCCCTGCAACAAGAAAGGCCCTGTTACCTATTCTGGTGTCATAAAAGCACTGACAGGTTTATGGAGTCAATTTACCCAGTGCATTGATAAAGAAGATGAGCCCAGCAAGACTTCCTCACAAGGAACCCTGACCACTCTCTGAAGACAGACCAAGCTTCTGGAGACTCCTAAGATTTCAGATCCTCCACTGGAAGCATGCCATCAAAAGGCAGGGTGCGTCGGGAGCAGAAGAAAGCAGGAAGCATTTCCAGTTCTCTACCACAGCCTGTGGCATGCTCACACAGGGACACAGGATGCCCACGCCTGCTTCATCCTCCTGCCTTGCCAAATGGACAAGCCCTTCTGTGAGTTTCTTGGGATTATCTGAGCCCAAGCAAGAGCAAAGAATCAAAGCTTATAAAAGGCAAAATTCCCCTACCTCACTCACTCTACACTAACGTTTTCATACTAAATACTCAGGATAGTGTCTGTCTGCCACTTCAGGATGATTTTTCCAAAGCTTGTCTCTACTCAATCCCAGATAACCTTTCACCTAGTCCAGACAGCAGCCCTGGAAATACAGCTAAATCCTATTTTCTGGGTCTGTGGTTGTCAAGCCCAGACCACTACACACACGGTTTTGTAAATAAAGTTTTATGGAGACCCGGTCACTGTCATTCATCAATCAATGTTTTGTCTAAGGCTGTACATGCACTACAGTGACCATACTAAAAAGTTGCATTTAATAAATGCATAGTAGGAGGCCTGTATGCCCTACAAAACCCCAAAATATTTGTTGACTGAGTCCTTAAAGGGAAGGATACCTAATCTTTCCTCTGTGAAACATCTCAAGAAATTATTTTTCATTGATTAATTTATCTATTCACTCAATTAGGTTGCTTAATGGTTTCCCAACATAAGGACACAGACCCAACTTTATTTGTCTTGGAGTCTTCAAGGCAGAAACTCATATCCATTGAGGCCTTAAAAAACGTTTGTTGGGTGAGTAAATAAAGAAATACAGTAGTCTGGACATCTCTGCCATTGTGAATCTTAGTGTTACTGAACCATTAAGGAACTGGAATTTGAAAAAGACTAACCATGTTCATGAAAGACTTCCCAGGGAAGATAGCTCCTAAGCCTGGGCTGAGAAAGTTGACGAGCAAAGCATTGAATGATGCTGACCTAGGCTTTCTAAGTCTGGGAACCAGGACATCTATGAAAGGATGGATGGGACTGAGAGGGGCCCAGGGAGTCAGAGATTCCAGTATTGGCTCTGTTATACTTATGATCCCAGGGACTGTGCCAGCTGCTGGGGACCAACAGTGAGCAATCTCAGAAGAGCCCCCAGATGCTGACAAAAATCACACATCCCCAAGACAAGATGATGACAGCTAGAGAAAGTCCCAAGGGAGCTCCCATCTCTTCTTGCTCTACTCCCTAAACCAAGAGGCACACACTTTGGAATAAACTCTGATTGCATTCCCAGCCATGACAAAAGTCCGGGTCTGTTTTGCAGAAGACAGGGACAAACCAGGGTTCCTCTGCAGAGCCAGGCTCACCTCTCTGGGGCTGCCTTGTGTCTAGAGTAGTTGCAAGCCTCGCCCCAACCCTGTGTCGTTATGACTGGGAGAATGGTGGAGGCTGTCATGTGCTGAGTTTTATAGGGGGATTCAGAGTGCAAATGTTTCCCATGAAGTTGGCATGAGAGTAGGTATATTAGCCCATGTTTCTGGCAGCAAAATGTCAACCCCGTTCCTGTTGCCTAACCCAATTCTAGAGTCCTGCATGGGCAAGTTCATTGGTTCCCAAAGGCCTCCTCCTTTTGGCCCATGAGGAATAAACATGGTCACCTAAGGCATCACAGTTGATAAGATTTCTCAGGTGCTGAGTCGCCCTCTATCTGAGCCAGGAAGGCAGCCTTCCTGTATCACACTGAGAGATCTTATCTGGGTAGCATCTCCATATTGCATGTTTCACAGGCAAGCAATCCACATGCCCCACCTTCACCAATAAACTGGCTTTTTTGCTTGCAGAAGGGACTTTCTCTTTCACCTCTTTCTCTTCCTTTGCCTTGTGGGATCTTATAAGAGTGACAATCATGTTCTGGTAGAATAAAATTGTACCTGACTCCGAAGCCAGAATGGTACTCTTATGTTAATGAATGGATAGCCAGCAGAAAGGGCAATCAAAGCTCCGCTGTCATCTTCTGGCTTTCCTCTTCCCAGCTTCCCAGACCTCATTTTCTCCTCGCTTGTGCCCCCCTTCTCTTCCTTCCCAGCAAAAAAAAGTTGAGGGGGAGAAATTATGAAGTGTCAGGTACAGCAGCTGCCATGAATATCCAGCGCAGTGTCTCTTGACAAAAAATTCAGAAGCATATTAGAAAAGAAGAAAGCAAAACACAGGGCTCAGAAGGGTTTGCAGCTCACCCGTATTCTCAAATTTTTTTCTCCCTATTTAAATTTCACTGTATTTCTTTTTTTAACCTCTCCTGCAGGTCTTTATATATAGGATACCACACACTTCTGTCATTTAAAGGATGAAGAAACTAGCAAAGGGAAAAAATTATTTTCAGCTATATCTTGTTAAAAAAATCCTCTTTAAAATTTATTTTATTTATTTTTGTCATGGTGGTGGGAAAAGAAAATGAGTGAGAAAGTCAAGTCTCTAAAGAAAATGAGTGAATACTGTGACTGTGGCCAGCCATCTGTCCTGTCGATTAGAGCCCATAGAGACGAGGTCACGTCTTCCTAAGGAACTGATATTCAGGTGTGATAAAAAGTATGATAAGCCTATGTACTTCGTTAGGCTTAAAGAATAAAAATAGAGTTCAACCCCTAGCCTGGGCCACAGTCCAAAGATAAGTGGAGGCAGGTTTAGAACCTATGCCCCTGCCAGGGGCTTTTTCCTCCAGTGGCCTCATCATATCAAAAACTACAGTCCGAGCGCTGCAGTCACTTTCACGAATGTGACAAATACCATAGGTAACTTTAGAAGCAACTGAAAGGTGCCTTCAGTTCTGACAAGATTGGTGTTAATTACCAGCAAGGACTCCAGTATAATACTATTTAAATCATTTTAAATTATCCCTCTCAAAAATTAATTTTTCATCAAAGATTACATACACACAAAAAAAAATCATGATATCATCTCCACAGCTGCGATTTAGTAATAATTTCATGTATTATTACCAATGTCAGTTGGATAAAAGAAAAAAATGGCACCCCACTGTGCTGATTCCAACGCAGGCCATATATAGAAATTTTTAACTATCACTTATAATCGCTTTGATGAGCTTAAGCCTCCTCTCAATTAACACCCTAAATGACACCGAGACATCTTAATGGCGGATAGAATTAGGGAAAGACTTTAATTGAAGAATAAAGAGAAAGGACGGACGGCCATGTGCACATCCTGCCATGTCCGTGCCAGTCCAAGTCCTCCATGACCCAGAGCTCAGCTCTGATGTAGCAGCAATGACACAGGCAGGTGTGGCAGGTTCAAAGGATGCTCTGGGCAGGAGAAATGAAGACTGGCCTCGAGCTGCCTAGCAGGACACTCACACTTGGGGACTGGAATCTGGGGAGGTCATCGGTTGCACACGTGTGATATAGAATGAGAAAGGAAAAGAAAAGATGGTTCCCTGATGAGCATCCTTCTGGAACATCCCAAGGTAGCAGTTTTGGGGATCTGTGATTCACATGGAGGTACCCCGACTCTCTCTCAGCAGGGCAATGGGCTGAGATAGCTCCCTGGTGGGGCATTTGAGTTATGCAAACTCACACAGCCAGGATGTTACAGAAGGACATTTCTCAGGCCATTATTTTTTATCGCAAACTGCTGTTTCTGGGCTTGAGGAGAACTTGAAATGAAATAAAACAAAAATCCAAATGAAAACTGACCAGCCTGCCTCACCCTTCTTAAGTCATATTCTCAGTCTCCATGGTGATTTTTGTTGCCAATTAAGATGTTCTAATGAACATGTGTTAGGTTTGCTTCTAGGAAACAAACCCTGCAATTAATGGCCCTGCAGGAGCCCTGATCTCTTGGACCCCCATACATGTACTGGGTCAGAAAGGCAAGTCTGTAAAGGCTTGGAAATGATACATTAAAATCTAAACATAGAGAGATGTGAATTTTAGACATAACTTACCTCTATCTACCCTTAAGTTACCTTAGCTCCTAAAGACAGGACTAATACCACTGTCGCCAACTTTGTGTGAAGAACTGAGGAAGATGTAAGCTATGTTTTCATGACAAAAATAAATACCCTCTCCTACCTGCTGCCACTGAAGTCAGCGTCCTCACAGAGCCAGAAAATTCACATGTTGTGTCAGAACCTCACAAATAAGCCAGCAGAATACATTTCACCATCAGGATTTGGAGAGGGGACATTAAGGACCAGATAGCACCAAAATTTTCTGGAAAAGTACATTGACATAAAGTAACAAAGGCAGCTTTAAAACCAGGTTTCCTCATAATGAAAAATAAGTATCTTTTTTCCCCCCAAGTAATAAGTATTTACGGTGCTTTCTCTGTTCTGTTTTTCTGGCCAGTTGAGCATCTTTCTGATCTTTTGTCCCTGAGAACTTGATGCCTTAATGCTATCTTAAAAGAGTGCTAAGTCATCTTTTTATTTGATTTATAAGTATTACTTTAAAGATGGAGATAAGTATATGCATGCTCAGACATACATACAATAAAGTGTACTCATTTATATACTGACCCTTAATATCTGTGTTATAAAAGTGTCCTACTGTATTCATTCTTTCAGAAAGGAAGAGTAATCCTTATACATGGGTAAGAAACTTCCTGAGCTGTCACTCATTTTTTTTTTTTTTTTTAAAATCATTTTATTGCTGGCATACTCTGAGATAGTTTCGGTGGATATAAAATCGAAGGTTAAAGGTTGTTTTTATTCAATACTTTAAAAAATAATTTTTCATTCCTCTAATACTTCAAGATGGCTATTGAGAAATCAGATTTTAATTTAAACGCTGTTTCTGCAAGGGTAAGCCATCTCTCCTTTCTCGGAAATGTTGTCTTTTCCCACTTCCCTTTCGTGTTATTTAGTATCAGTACAGCTTTGCCTTAGTTTTCTATGGGCTGTATCCTCATAAACCTACTTGTAAGATGAATGTAAAGTGGGGTGGGTTGAAGATGCATTTATTATACATAAGCTATATCCCAGCTCAGTCACATGACATGCTTAGAGTGTAGGTTGTTTCCCTTTATGATTTGATGGCTGCTTAATGCTGGGATCACTCTCTGCCCAATGTCTAATGCATGCATCTATTGAGTGACACTTCAGGCCCACATCATAACACATACACTGTGTTTTTTACATTCAAATTTCCCCTGAGGCTCTATTCTGGCACTGTTTCTTTCTGACTGTTGTTTACAATGGTAAGATGACTTTCTATCATAGATGGGCTTCTGCTGCCTCTACTGATATTCTCCTCAAACATGTAGGCAATGTTGAGAAAAGTTTCTGAGCCCATCCTCAGTAATAGAATATCCCTTGCCTGTAGTAAGTGGTTTCTATCCTGCACTTTTGGGCCTAGCCTCAAGGTTTAGACCTGAAAACCCGTAAACCCGCGGAGACACACAGATGCTTACAATAATTTTAGGCTGATCAGCCTAAGGCCCAGGCATATAACTCGCTAACTCTTTATCCTTAAACTAACCCAGGACTCTTACCGTGTTCAGCCATGTGGCTCGGTACCTTTTCTCAGAGCAGCATAATTATCCTATGCTTCTTCTGGCTTCTCTCTGGCATTTTGCTCTGTTCTTCCTGTTCCCAGAGTTTTCTTTGTCTGGTAGCCCCGCCCACACTTCCTGTCTGCCTTTGGCCAATCAGCACTTTTTATTAAATTCATAGGCGGGACAATTATTTACAATGGAACAACATAATCCCCCTACACTTGCATTGTGCCAATGACAAATTTTTGATATTAGTTTCATTAGAAAAAGCAAATAACTGATTGGTATAGACTATTAATCCCTGAAGCAAGATACTTTGATAGAGTCCAGGGAAGGATTCAAAAACTGAGGTATGGAGACTCTAGGTGAAAAGCCAGAAAACCAGCCTCTGTTCATCTTCCCATAGGTCCTTGGTCTTCATTGCTTCACCGCTAATAACCTTGATACTTCACAGAAAGCACCCTGGAAAAGAGGTGTGGGTACCCAAATCACTATGAAAATTAGCCTGACTTAAGTGCACACAGAATAGAAATTGTAACACCAATTGTAACACCCAAAACATGTTTCTCTTGTGTCTCTGCAAAGAAGACAAGAGTGGTAAAATCCTACTCACTTATACTATTGCCTAGTACTGTTTGTAAGGATAAATTGCGTTCTGCCTCCAACTTAGACACTGAATTTGTGCTTACATCAAAAAGCCATGAACATTATCATTTTCAGAAAAAAAAGGTGTGTGGGGAAGACACAGTACAATCTCCCTGGCATGAGTATGTCATTTACATAGCATAACTTTTAGAAAAGAAGAAAGGAAAAAAATAAATGGGATATTTTGAGAGATGCCATCAGGATACCAGTTTAAATATGGAGTCTGAGCAGTTGAGACTAGCACAGATTGGAGTAAGGTTGCTCTGGGTTTGACTAGAGCTCTAATTTCAAGTAAGTACAAGGACCTCTGGACTTGGAATCAGAAGTCGTGAGTCAAGGCCAGGTTGTATTTCAATACTGTGTTCTAGTCACATACAGCTGATAAAACAGGCCATGGCCCAGAGCTGTGTGTCACCACGTGTAGGAACATGTTTGGTTTTCCGTCTCCACATTGTGGGCCTACCCCTCATAGCCTAATAAGTGAGAACACAAAGCCACAGAGTTGGAGCTGAGAAAGGGAAGAGCTCTGAAAACCACTGACCTCTGCCCCTGCCATACTAGAAAACCCAGCTATGAGGGTCCTACAATGGTAGCAAATGGTCTTTTGTGGTGGTGGATCCCAATCACCAATTTGACGGAGTCTAGAATCCTTCAGGAGGTACATGGGAAAACTCAGCATGTGTGTATGAGAGAGTTTCTAGTTAATTCTTGTGGGAAGACCACCACCCTAACTATGGGTGGCATCATTCCTTTGACTGGAATCTCAGACTAAATAAAGATGAGAAAGATCACAATTGAGCACCAGCACTGGCCACAGATACACGTGACCAGCTGCTGCTCATTCCTGTCACCATGTCTTCACCACCATGATGGACTGTATCACCTTTGAACTGTAAGCTCAAGTAAGAGCCTTCCTTCCTTCCCTCCTTCTATCCTCCCTTCCTTCCCTTCCTTCTTCCTTCCTTCCTAAGTCGCTTCTTGTCAGATATTTTGCCCCAGCCATGGGAAAAGCAACCAATATACTCACCTACTCCCCGACTCCTGTGTGCCCATCTAGTCCTGCAGTTCTCAAGACTCAGAACCAGAATGAGAACAACGTCCTGGAAATAGCAAGGTATGAAGTGAATCCAGCCCATAGCTGCCTGTGTAGGACAACATTCCCAGAGCCAGCTGGCCTCTAGCTCAGAAAGCCCTGAGAACATGCAGGCCCATGCCAGGGCTATGCTCCACAGAGCTGGAGTGCTCTTCACTCCATCAGCACCATTGAGGGAGTCTAAATTGGCCTACTGTGCATGTGCCCAGAACACCCCATTCACTCCTAAAGTGGAGTGCTCTTAAAAATGTGAAGTACTGAATTTGGAAATGATGAAGGATTTGGGCACGCATAGTGCAGAACAATTTAACATTATTGGGCTCTTCAGTGGTCTTTAGCTTTTGTATAAGCACTCCATTTTGGAAGGGGCTTTGAATAATTTCTGTGATCACATTGAACACCAGTAACTTTAAAATGCAGCCGGTTGACACCAAAATAATAAATCTCTAATGGTCCCAAACTGGGGGGAACATGGAGAAAAGGCAATATTGCCAATTAATACATAAACCTGGAATAGCTTCACATCCCCCTCATCTCTCTACTCATTGTACACGCTCAAACCCAAGCTTAATAATCTCTCCCCCCCCCCCCTGATGCTTTCCCAGGTAGATGTGCTGCTGCCCCTAATGGGTACTGTCGGCTAGGTGGTTCCTGGTTTGTCAGTTACTGACTCATCAAAATCACTTTGCAGCTATGGTTGGTATTTTCCCTCACTTGGGCATCTAGGAGACTCAAAGTAGCTAAGATGATTTTAGAGCCTTCCAGAAAGATGGGACACACAGTTGCTTGACTACTTTCCTCCACAGGTAGGAAAAAAAAAAGACACGGACTTTGCCCAAAGTGACCAGATTGGATGGAGAAGAGCTGTTGCCATCCACCTGAGTCCAGAAAGCTCGGGTTCCCACAGCAGGGATGATTCGAACAGGTGAGCCTGGAGGCCAAGCTTCATAGGGGAGGGGAGATGGTAGGAGACAGTGTCTTGGCCCAGTGTTCAGTGCTGGGCTCTTAAATACTGATACCCTTTCCTAATACTTTCTGCCTGTGAGAAGACATGGAGGCTCTCTGCTAGAACCTGTAATATTGCCTGAGAGGAACTTTCGCTCTAGTGACAAAGGCTTTCAGGACCCTGGGTCTTGATGAACCAGAAAGTGCAACTTTGCCTAAAATTGTTTTTATTGTTGTTGTTTGGTTGGTTTTTGAAGCCCTGTGGTCCTGGACACAGTTTGATTTGTAGAGCTCTGGACCTCCACACCAGCCCTGCTCACCTGGCCATGCTCTAGAAAGATGAAGTAGGACACAGATCTAGGGAGATCTATTATGTGTTCTGCAAGCAAAGTTGTTGTGCTTAAGGCATGCCTCGGAGACAGCTTTGTCCCTGATAATGGGCACTCTGATAGTCTGTCACTGGCACAGCAGGGCACAATGAGCATAAGGAGGGACCATAGTGCCATGTCTCAGCGTACATAGGCACTCTGACCACAAGACCAGCACAGAGCGATGAGCATAGACACATCCATGTCAGCCAGTGTCTACTTAGCCCCCGTGCTAAGTCAGGCTCCTCAGACCTCTAAAATGATCTCCACTTGGGGGAAAGGGAAGCAAGGAGCCCAGCAACTTCTGTTGAGATTTCCATGATGGTTCTTCACTTACCGTCTTCCGACTCTAAACCCGGAAGGAAGGTTCTCCTCTCTTCCTCCCTGACTCTGAACGTCTCCCCAGTTGCATCTTGGCTTGAGCTAGACACTTTAATCTGGAAACTTCCAAATCCACATCTCTGGTTCACATCTTCACACTGTGTTTTAAAAACTTCAAATTCCAGGATTCTCACAGGGAGCTACTCCCTTCCTCCCTCCTGCTCTAACAGACTCTCTAAAAAAGCTTAAAATCATGATGAGAAGCACAGTGCCCGAGAGGAAAAGACAGAGTGTTGAACAGAAGAATTTGTTTTTGCATAAGAGAAGCAGCTTTACACCTGGAGGTGCTTGAGTTAAGACCTCAAATATGAAAAGAGGTGAACCAGTCGGATGGAGAGAAACCAGAGAGCCCTGAGGCCATGAGGGAGGCCACATTTTGTGTGTTGGGAAAAGGAATAGCAGGCCATGTGGCTTTAGTATCCTGAGAAAGGTGAGGCACTTGAGGGCGCGCGTGCGGAAGTAAAAGACCTCACTCCAGAAGGAACTGTTGGGATACATTTTAGACACAATGCTTAGCACTGAACACTATTTAAATGTTCACACTTATTTTGAGACAGGCAGGGTCTCATGTATCTGAGCCAGCCTCAAACTCACTGCAGAGCAGAAAATGGCCTGGAGTCCCTGATCCCCTCCCCCTTCCTCTGCTTCCCAAGTACATTGACACTCAGTTTGTGCAACGCTGGCAATGGAGCGGGGGCTTTCTGCATGTTGGGCAAAGCCATATCCCAGCTCCCAATCTTCTGATCTGAGGGAAGCTTCCAAGCCTCTCGCCTTCCCCCGGTGAACTTACTTTCTGCTTCTCTGGCATTTTGTCCTATTCATGAACTTCCTGTTCTCTCCATGGTTTGTTGTTTGAATTCTCCATTATCACATGCTATGTTCTCCTCTGATTCCGTATGCTGAAGGCCTAGACCCTAATGCATCAGTATCTACTATATTTGAAGACACAGTTTTCATTACTTTAGCAGTGTCTTTATATCTATTTTATTTTACATATATGAGTGTATTGTCTGCATACATCTATGTGCAATGTATGTGCACTTGGCGCCTGCAAAAGAGTTCTGAAGAAGACATTGGATCCCTTGGAGCTGGAATTTGGAATGGTTGGGACCCACCATCTAGGTACTGGGAATCAAAGCTGGGTCCATTGTAAAAGCAGCCAGTGCTCTTGACTGCTGATGGAAACAGGGTCTTAAAAGTTAAATTAAAACGGGGTCAATAAGAGGCACTCTGATCCAGTGTGACTGGTGTCCGTATTTGAAGAGAAAATTTGATGTCACAAAGGCAATAGAAAATATCATTCACAGATGAGGCACCATGTAAGGACATGATGGGCGAGGTGGCATCTGTAAGCCAAGATGGACTCTGAACATCTTCCATCATGGGTGCCGAGTTCCCAGAAGCATGAAAAAACCCCATTTCTGTGTTTAATTGTGGCACTTTGGGAGACTACAATGGTGCCCCCTCCCCTTTCCTCTCCTACAGAGTTGCTTTGCTCTTGGACGCCTGGTTGCTCCTGAAATATGAACTTGTATTTTGTCTGCTTTGCCTGACAAGGTGGCATCACAGAGCCAGACCCCTCCTCATCTTTCTCTGGGCGGGTACCCTGTTTGAGAAGGTTTTATTGCAATTTTCCCAGCATGGACTTAATTGTTTATTGGCATTGAAGTGTGAGGCTTCAGCTTTGGCTAGGTAATGCATTTCCAGGGAGACAGCTCTGTCCAGATCCATGAAAAGCTCTGAGAAAAAAGTTCATACATTTTCAAGAATATCCGCAGTCCAGGCACCCAATGTTCGCATGCGGGGCGTCTCAGGAATATAAGGAACAGACCAAGAGAGTTATAGTTTCAGATTTAGGAGGTGAGGATGAGGTTGGCAACACATGCAGGACTTAGTGGATTCATAGTTTAAAATGATTACATTTAACAGAAATATTTAGCAATAAACTCAAATCGTTACCCAGTGAAGAAAAGAACAAGAGAATGATTCATTGAGTTAGAGGGAGGGACGGATGCTGTATTTTACTGGGGCACACACATCTGATGTACTAATGAGGATCGTGTCAGCTAAATGTTGACATACACCAAATCACGGGCCAGTCCAAATGCCTTAGTCATGGCAGGGGGCTTAAAAAGAGAGAGAGAAAATATTTGAGAATAATGTGAATTTTTTAAAAAGGCAAGTTAGTTTAAATTTCTGTTTGGTAGGCCCCCAGGCTTACATGTCCAGTGGGAATACACTCTAGCTAGGGCTTGATGAGTGGCCTTAATGAGGTTGGACATCTTAGAATACATGCATAAAATGATTTTAAATATTGATACGATGTCATTGCATGTGTGAAGACAGTGAAATGTTCATTCTCTGAGTGAGACAGGTTCCATCTAGTTTATTAAAGGTGGGAATGATTATTTACATTTGAAAATGGAATGTGTTCATAAAAAGAATCCAGGGAAATAAAATAATTATTGCATTTGGGGGCACAGATTCAGTACGTCTTCTAGAAAGGGAGAGTGATCAGAGGATAGAATCTCTGGGAAGAAATAATGATACTCAGCTTGCTGTGGAGAAAAGGCAGGACAGGAAGGCTCCCAGGGTGTGGTCACACACACACACACACACACACACACACACACACACACACACACACTCTGCCGTGGATGTGTCTATCAGGACACTTCCGTGATGTTTCCAGCGTCTGTACCCCAACATCCTACTTCTGATGGGAGACAGAGGCATGAAACTGTAGTGGAGAAGGGAGCTGCGACGTGAGACTTCAACGGAGAGTGCCTCCGGGCAGCTGTCTGCCTCGTGTGTTCAACATTAGGGCTGTGTAGCAAGCCAGATTAGAAGTGGATTAAAGCTAGCAGGCAGTGCAGACTCAGCTGGAGGTTGGAAGTACTAACTAGGCCGATGAACCAGGGGCAGACCCAGGTATAAAAATAAAATCACTGTTAGCCTGTTTCACTCTCTATGCAGCTCGGCTTGGGGAGCTAATTGCACCTCCTTGGATGTAAGGCTTTCTCCTTTGGAAAGCTGTGTAAGGGCTTGGCTCCCTCCCCTATTATTTCCCATTAATCTTCCATCATCTTCACTGGCTGTACGCTCGTGACAGGCGGCCTACATTGTAGAAGCCATGCCCTGCCTTCTCACCCATCACCACTGCCAAACCCAGCCAGCCAAAATGCGCATTACTTAAAGCCAGTATCAAGGAGTACTTAGAGAGCCACGGTTAAGGACTGGAAGATAAGGAACAAAGCATTCATTCGTTCATTCATTCATTCATTCATTCATTCATTCCGTATTGACTAAACACTTGCTACTGTTTCAAATTCCAATGTGACTTTGAACAAATTATTTAGCTACCCCATGCCACAGTTTCATCATCTGTTACATGGGAAGGATGGCAGGAACATCATCTTAAGACTACCAAACCATTGTAGAATATTATTTTAACATGTGTTACATTTGTTCATGCTGTGGAATATTTGTTTAATGATGCAGAGATGTGTTGCATTTATTTAACTCTGTGAAGCTGTGTTACTGTGCCTGTCTAAAACACCTGGTAGTCTAATAAAAACCAGAATGGTCAGTAGCAAGATATCAAAGGGGACAGGCAGGGCTGGCAGGCAGAGAGAATAAAAGAGGAAGAGAAATGTGGAGGAGATCTAGGAGAAAGAGAAGAAGAAAGACTCACGGGCCCAGCTGCTCAGCTACACAGCAAGCCACAGAGTAAAAAGAACAGAAAAGATACACAGAAATGGAGAAAGATAAAATCCCAGAGGCAAAAGGTGGTTAAGAAAAGCTGGCTAGAAACAAGCCAAGCTAAGGCCGAGCATTCATAAGCAAGAAGCCTGTGTGTGTTTAGTTTGAAGTGTCCAGTTCCCAAAAGAGAAAAAAAAAAATACACTAAGCAGACTCAGTAAGTTGGCATATTTAAGACCCTTAACAGTGTCTAATCCATGGCAGAGCTAATAAATACACATGGCTATGGAGGTTATTAAAGCCTGTCACAGGCTGTCTTCTGCACCCAGGTAGACAGATGACAGAAACTTAGAGACCTAAAACAGTAAAACACATTTCCATGTGATGCCAACAACCAAATATTGTCCCCATCTTCAAAAATGTAACCAATGCATTTTAATTACTATCCCATGCCTTTCTCAAAACAAGAAATTCAGCCTCATTAGAATATGTCAGTGATGCTGCAGCAGAATCCAGAGCCTACAATGTAGGCTTCACATGCTTGTGCTTCAACCCAGCTTCAGAAGCCAGGATGGGCCATGACAAAACAGGGCTGGTACACAGCCCCTCCCCAGAGGCGTACTTTGACTCTGTGTTCTTCCTTGGGGCCTAGCCTTCAGGAGTTATGTATGAGCCAGTTTGCTTGGGGACTAGGCAAATAAGCAATCTATGATGTACTCTCTCTCCCCCTCTGATTGGTCAGGGGCAAGCACTCCAGAAGAACGTGTTGTCATCCTGGCCAGGCCAAGTAGGCAGAGTAGTCCACTTGTGGGTCTTTGTGCTGGTAAGAATTCATGCTTTTCCCAGAGTGATAGCAGAGGGCAGAAGTGCCCACTGCACTCAGTCCTCAGTGCCACATATGTCAAGCAGGGTGGGGCATTCCTGTCATCCTTCTCTAACTCCAAAAGAGTGAATGGGAAGATGCGGAGTTCAAAATCATCCTCATATTCTTAGGGAGTTCAAGGCCAGCCTGGGCTGTGGGAGAACTTGTCTATAAACAAATGACACAGGACTTCAGACTTAAGTTCCAACCCTGCTGCCAGGTATGAGGACAAGTGCAGTGACCCATGTCTTCTCAAAGCTCCCTCCTCTGCAGAGGCACGTAGAGACCCTGCCTGTCTGTGGTCTACTCACCCCTTCCAGCTGGACCATGTATAGCCTTATGACTGTGGAAGTGGCACTCACAAGCAGTGGACACAGCACACTGATCTACATTGACCTTGAAAGTGAAAAGAGGAAAAGGTTTTAGCCATGTAGACTTAGCATGTGCCTTCCAACCTCTAGTGACTGCCTGGTGATGCTCTGTCTGCCCAGGAAGCACAGCTGGGATGACGATGCAGCCGAAGAATGCCTAGCACTTCTCAGCAACTCAAGAGATGAAGCCTCAACGCAGAAAATGTGCTACCACATACATAGTCTATTCCTGAGTCCTCAAAAGGTTTTCTCTGAAGAATACAAGACAAGAGATTGTTGAAAGCTCAGTCCTAAATGAGATGTTTGGAACATACCTCTTCCCAGTAAGGCCCAGAAATCATCTCGGAAGAGGAAGCAGAAAGAATAGGAGACACAGAGGCTGTTACAAGGAAACATCACTTCCCAGATACAGCAGGGAAGTGGCATATAAGTTCTTACCTTTGTGAGAGCATGCACGAGACTCCACACCCTTAGCTGCAGAGCTATTTGTAATTGATAGCTGCTGGGAGAGGGGGCTTCAGCTTTCTATGAGAGTGTGGCCCCTGGTAGGGTCCAGAGGAAGGTCCCACATCCCACACTCAGGAGTGTTAGGACACCATAATTTGGACTTTATGAGTTTTAAAGGGGAAGGGACACAAGCTTGGATGTGTAGAAAGGTGTGGGTAGATGTGGGAGGAGTTAATATGATCAAAACACACTTGATAAAATTTTCAAGGAATTAATAAAATATTATATTGAAAGTGTTTTCTCTGAAGTCAGGCTGGAGCTTAGAAGTGGTTATGAGTTGTAAGAATAAGCTGGAAATTAGTGCCAGAAAGAAAGAGAAGAGAGAGAGAGAGAAGGAGGAGGAGGAAGGGAGAGAGAGAGAGAGAGAGAGAGAGAGAGAGAGAGACTTACCCATTGTAGCCATGAAATACAAATGAATGCCTGCTTGAAAACTTGAGTACTAAAGCTTGCACATCACTCTTACACAAAGGAGATATCTGCTGGAGATGAGTGGTCTTCGACCCTGTCTCAGCTGCTTCTGTGGTGTTTATCCCAGATGGCAGTGTGCCGTATGACTGCTGTGCCGGTAATGTGTACAAGGACAGCCATTGACGAGGGGAGACTCCATACACATATTTATCACCATGGTCACCTCTGCCACCACCACAAGATCTTTTCTGGTTTTGCTTACACAGCCACATACATATAAGTCATATTTCTACTCTTCAATTCTAAGTCAACAAAAATAAACTTTAAAACCAGTTTAAAAAAAAAAAAAGGAAGGAAGGAAGGAAGGAAACACAAAGTAGGGAGAGATCAAGGGGAGAGGAAGACTGATTTCTTTAAAAATAGACTTTAGATTTTGTCACTTTGGATATACAGGTATCTTTCCCCAAGCCACATGTATGAACTTGCCAGAAAAGAGGAAAGAAAAAGAGATAAAGAACATTCTAGAAGCTTCAGGTCAGAGTTGGCAGCCTGAGGCCTCCATTTGCCTGCTACCACTTATTGACTAGACATAAACGCATATGGCTGATCCAACCTGATTCTCCAGTCAGGAAGCAATCCTTCAAATGCCCCTTCCTTCAGTCATCACGTACTAAGCATCCATTTCACACTACCTACGACTTAAGCTTTCAGAGAAGTTGTCAGGCCTCTCATATGCTACCCTGAACACAGTGGAAAGAGTGACCATGTCACCTCAAGTCCTGCATGACTCCTTGACTTGCTGAAGCTCCCACAAAGAGAAAAGGGAGCTAATACAATTGTCTCTAGGCCCGGAGAAGTTGATCAAAACCTATTTGCGAAGGTCTTTGAACTTAACAGATGTGCAAAAAGAAATTACGTCATTCTCTTTCTGATTGTTGGTACATCATTTTTTGACCTTTGAAACACTCATCACATTGCCTCTTGTATTCCAATGTAATGGATTCCTTTCTTGCAGTTCAGATAAGGAATTCCCGATGGCCATCTGGTAGTCATTAGAGCTACTTGGGAGACATCACCAGTTCTCCATTTCTCTAGTACTTCTCCCAAGCTGGAAATGGGTTTCCTAGCATCTCTGGCTCTGAGTGCTGCTTGTGTGACCCGTTCTAGTCCTCAGTGTGTGTGAAAGTTATGTGTGTACCGTTTAGCTACTGGGCCTAGTCCTCTAAAACTCCATCCCTATGAAAGTAGTCTTTAGACAGTTACTACAATTCAGTTTCCATAGGTGGCTGGTCTCATCACATCCACAGTTAGTAAGCCATTTCCAGCTTACTCTCCCCTTTGAATTCAGTCTGAGCCCTGTGATAATGGGATGGGTGGATCTGTCTTAGAGTTCCTATTGCTGTGATGAAACACCATAACCAAAATGCAAGTTGTGGGGAAGAGAGGGTTTATCTGGCTTACACTTCCGCATTGCTCTTCATCACTGAAGGAAATCAGGACAGGAACCCAAACAGGGCAGAATCCTGGAGGCAGGAGCTGATGCAGAGGCCATGGAGAGGTGTTGCTTACTGGCTTGCTCACCATGCCTTTCTTCTAGAACCAGGACTACCAGCCCAGGGGTGACACCAAACCCAATGGGCTCTCCCATATTAATCACTAATTAAGAATGCCCTACAGCTGGATTTTATAAAAGCATTTTTTTTTCTTTTTTACATTGAGGTTCCCCCTCAGATGTCTCTAACTTGTATCAAGTTGTCAGAAAAGTATTCAAGGCACAAACCCAGTTATCAACTCTGGTTACCCCTTCGTAAATGCTTTCAGAGACACTTTCTATGGTGATTCCAAGTCTCATCAAATGCCAATCAAGATTAGCTGTCACAGGTTTATGGGTTCCTCATTGACTGAGGAAGAGGTAGGAATAGACTTCCGAAGTATCAACATTAAATATGAAAAATATAAACTAGACAGCACAGTAGCCAACCACTGTTTTCAGTCAGTCTAAACTTGGAGGACTCAGCGAAGAAGACATTGGTTTGGGGGAGGAGATGCCAATTTATTGTTTAAAAAATCTAAACAGGACAGTCAAACATGAAAGCCAACAGAGGAAAATGCAGCCAGGGGTTAAGAAGACAAAATTGACATCCGTGCAGTACTGGATCTGTTCACACTGGCCTGGATGTCACTGCCACATGTGACTACTCAGTACAACCAGGTAATCATCACAGCCATGGAGCAGTTTACCAAAATGCTGATGACATTCTCCTAAATACATGTGAAAGACTCACGGGGCCCTTTCATCAAAGAAGTGCACATTCAAATTATATCCCTGGTATTAGGACAGGAGCCAGACAAGGATTGTGTGTCATCAGCCTGACACCCAGACTTCTTCAGGCACCACAGTCACCATTTCAATGTGTGGCTTGTAGAGAAGCCATTCTTCATGCAAGCTGCCAGGCCCAGAAGAAATGAGCAACTGAGGGCACATGGGGGAAACCTGTCAGCTAGCAGAAAGCTCGGGACAAGGACCCCGTCTCTAGGTTGGATTGAGTCATGGGCTCCTTCCCTTCTCACTGTGACACTGAGCTGCTTAGTGGACATTTATTCAGAAAGTGGTGCTCTCCGGGTAACAGGGAGGAATACTGTGATGTGGTGAGTCATCACATGAAAAAAAAAATATGTGTTTCTTTTAGTTTTGTTTTGCCCGGGGGTGTACACACACCAGAGGGATGGTGGGGACGTCAGAGGATAACAATTGCAAGAGTTCTTTCTCACTTTCCATCATGTGGGTTCCAAAGATCTCAGGTCGTCAGGATCAGGAACAAGGGTCTCCACCTGCTGAGCCATCTAGATGGCCCATGAAAGACATTTAGCTATGGACAGTAGCGTAGTTGCTGGTATTCTGGGGTTTATTACTTTATTATATCTGATGTGATTACCATCAACAGCATTCCCTCTTGAGGCTACTCAGCCATTAAAGCATGGAAGAGGATTCTTTAACCAAAGTGTTTCATGATAGACCCTGAGGGACCCCATGAAGTCAGATGTGGCCACGACAATTGAGACACTCGGCCATCAAGCCTGTGGCCTCCAGACCAAGTGAAATTAACTGAGCCAACTGCTCAGGGGCTGCTGATATCTCCCTCTACAAGGATGTCACATCAACATTGGCAGTCCTAGGAATTCAGGGGTGTGGCTTCCACTGTGTCACACCCAACCCAGGCTCCCTAGGTCCTAATTATCCCAAAGCCAGTCATCTGGGTAAGTTGAATATCAAACTCATCAAAAAACTTGAGCTCTCATGGCGGGTTCTGGAAGAGTCTGTAACAGCCCAGTGTCTGCTCTGGACTCTCATTGATTGGACACGTTAACTGATGAAGTAATGAGAGCTGGCAGATTGTTTGAGGTGTTCTTTTCCACTTTGGCTTTTGTCTTTGTCTTGAAGTGATTGCAAGTAAATGTAATAACTGCCAACGACATGGCATGCACGCTCTAATATTCCTGCACAGGACCCTCCAAAGTCAGTGGAAACTCAGAAGTTCTACAGATTGGAGCGAGAGCAAAGGAAGACTTTCCAGAGAGTGGGCTGTTAGCATTAGAGCATCTGGGAGTGGCATTCCAATTTGTAAATTGTCAAAGACTCAGAAGTTGTCTCTGGGAAGTTGGAAACTCTCCCCACTGAGTTATCTCAGATAGTGATTTCCTCCTGACATCAAAAGAAACAGCTGCATGGATTATTTCCTAGTGATTTGACTGAGGGGGTTTAGACTTAGTGGAAGACATTGATTGTAATGGCAATTCCTATTGACTGAAGGAGGTTTTTGCCTCTGATTGGATCTCGCAAATGAGTAGGTATCCTTTTTCAATCATCTACAAATCAATGCTTAGTCATGTCCCTCTTTCAAAGTCTCATCTAATCACTTGGCACTCAGTTCCAAACTTTCAGAGGAGTCTTCGCCAGGACAAGGTCACCATGTCCTTCCTTTGGGGTCACAGATCAAGAAGAACCTACAGTTACCACTTTGCTTAGCCAGCACAATTCCTAACTGTATTCTGAACGGTTCTAACCACAGGTAAGTGTAGCTCACACCCCCATCCCATTGAAGAAGCTCATCTTTGCAATAATGGAGACCATTACAGAGAACCCAAATGCAGAAACCAAGTATTGGTGGGGTGTCTAGTTCCAGTTGGTTCACTCCAACACATCTCCTGCACCCAAAGCTCAGGAAGCACCTGGAAAGAGGAAGCAGAAAGATTCTAAGAGCCAGGGTACCTTCATAATACAGCTACCTAAATAAAACCTGAGCAAGGACACTACCAAAAAACACA
Source organism: Phyllotis vaccarum (assembly GCA_033318265.1). NCBI lineage: Eukaryota > Metazoa > Chordata > Mammalia > Rodentia > Cricetidae > Phyllotis > Phyllotis vaccarum. The sequence continues at coordinate 44,166,449 of JARWLC010000006.1, forward strand.
CTAAATGGAAGGGGGAAGCTCATGGACCTTCACCTACAGACAAAGAACTAAGGTGACTAAGAAATGCTGAGTGAGAGAAATGGTCTTCCCCAAGAATGAGACCCCTAACTGGTCCATACCAAGTGGTCAGCCTTAAAATCATGTGCATTCAAAATACAAATAACATACTTAGAATGAGCAGGTCTCTGTATATTTATATATTTTTACATGTTTATATGTTCATGTGTGTGTGTGTGCGTGCGTGTGTGTGTTTATAAAGGTGACTGGTGTGGATATATGGATTCATGTGTATTCAGGATCATATGGAGACCACAGTTTCAAGAATCCTTCACTATGAATGTCATCTACTTTGCTTTTTAGATGGAGTCTCTCATTGGCCTAGAGCTCACCACATAGTCTAGGCTCCTGAGCAGCAAGCCTAAGGGATGGATCCCCCCTGAGCCCATCTCCACAGAGTTGTGATTGCAAATACGCACTCACTCACTATCCTCAACATTCCTTCCTTTAAAAAGCTGCAGACGGGGATCTGGGAAAATGCTTAAATGGATAAAAGTGTTGAGAACTGAATTTGTGTCCCCAGAAACAAAGCAAAAAGGTGTGTGCATCACTGGGACTTGCTGGCTGACAGTCTAGCTCCAGGTTCAGAGAGAGACCGTATCTAGTAAGGTGGGGACTGATAAAGCAAACCACCCAGTGTTTTCCCCGAGCCCTCTCATGAGCGCAGGCATGTGTGCATGAATACACACACACAATATATGTGTACATACACAAGCATACATGCACACTCACATGCACATATACCACACACACATGCACAAACACATCCTTGCAAATGAGAATAAATGAAGAATGAGAAGAAATGTCAAGAATAAATATCAGGAACTGAGCAGAAGAGGAAAATGTTAAAACCAGACATGACTCCCTTATGCTGGGGCTCCTCCAGGCTCGGAGAGTAATTTCCCGGGACTAGGAAAATGAGTGAAGTTTCTAAAGTGCCATCCAAATTACAAGCAATTAAGAAATGGCAAGAGATCATGGTCTTTGTACATCTATGTAGGGTCACTGTTAGCCCTTGTTCCCTGCCTCCCTTCCGGGTACCCACAGATCCTGTCTCAGATGCTGGAAGGCTGCTCCCAGGTTACCATGGAAGCCCATCCCCTATACATCAACATGATTTTGTATCTTCCTAATACTTCCATTGAAAGATAATCATGTTGTGAATATTAACTCCTGTAGCCTGCATTTGTAGCTGCTTATGTGTAAAGAAGCCTCACTTTCTGAAATCAAAATGACACTAATAATTTAGTCAATTGACTCTTTCCCATCTTCGAGTTTACAGTCCTGCTATTTCTCATTTCTGCCGTTTGAATTTTGATGCCCAGTCATCAACCTCTTTTATTCTTCATATTTTAAGATCCATTTGTCACGTGGAATAGATTTTACTACACACCCTCATACAATCAACGTTCCTGAAGCACCTACTATGTGCCAGCACCAACTGCTTCCAAGGAATGTAGGTCCATAGAATGCTGACTACTGAGGGAACACAGAAAACGGGAAAGTTTATGACCTACAGCCTCCCCACCCCCCATCTCCCACCCCCGCTTTTAGAAGTGATGTCTCACTGGAGGGAGGCTCCATGTGGAGACACCTACCTAACTGGGTCCAGGGTTCAAGGGATGTGTCCTGAGATTTAATTTTTGGAGAAAAAATAAAAGAAGAAGAAGGCTCAGAAGGAAACAGTAAATAATGTCCTTGATCTGTCTGGAAAGCCTTCATTAAAATTCATTGGGAAAGCTATTGTTGATAAAAAAAAATAATAATAACAACCAAAACAAGGGAAGGAAGAAGAAAAAAGCCTAGAAGGTGAGCAGTGTCAGACAAGACACAGACAGTGTGTGCAGAGGCGATCCTTGGAAGCTGAGCATATAATTACACAATTCCACTTCTGTATATTGTCCTGGATTTTTATTTTGCACTTTGAAGATTTTGTTACTGTTGTTTTGGTTTGCTTGTTTTGTTTTGTTTTGTTTTGTTTTGTTTTGTTTTGTTTTGTTTTGTTTTGTTTTTGAGACAAATTTGGCTCTGCAACCCAGACTGGCCTCGACCCTACTGTATAACTCAGGCCCACCTAGAAGCTACTGCATAACCCAGGATGACCTTGACCTTGAAGTTTTCCTCCTACCCCATGTCACAAGTGCTAGGATTACAGGTGTGATTCTCCATATCCACCTTGAGAAAGATTGGTTTCGAATCTTGATGGGAAAACAAACAGGTAAACAAGGAACCTTAATAGATATCTGCATAGCTGTGGTCTCAGCAGCATTATTTTTAATAATAATAATAATAATAATAATAATAATAATAATAATAATAACAACAACAACAACAAGTAGAGGTTACCCCAGTGTCTGCTGTAGGTGAAGGGGTAGCAAAGACTATACACACACAGTTGTGTATGACTCAACCTTCAGCAGCCTTGTTGAAGACTGTCTGAACAGCACTGAATCCTGCAGTTCATCAGGAATGCTGTCATTGGCTCCTCTTCACAGTATAACACCATAGAAGATACACCAGCCTGGGAAGACAGCTCAGTCTGCAAAAATGCTTGTCTTGCAAGCCTGAGGACCTTAGTGCAATGCAGAATGTTGGAACAGTCTACAACATGGACCAGCCTGACACTGTGCTGAGGGCCAGGCACCATCTGACTCCAGTCACTTGAAAGATCTTGAGTGGTCAAAAAAATCATATTGGCAAGAAGGAGAATGGTGACTGTCAGGGACCACAATGAGTGGGAACAGGGAAAATTTGATCATTTCATAGGGGAAGATGAACAGAATCTAGAGATGGAGAAGGCTGATGGCCACAGTGAATGAACAAATGCCACTGAAGTCTGTGCATCATGAGGAATACCATGTCTTGGGTTCCTTGTCACAGTATGACATCATAGAAGGTGCAGCGGGGTGGGGAAATGGCTCAGTCTGCAGAGTGCTGGTCTCACAAGCCTGAGGACCTGAGTGTAATCCCAAAACCCACATAAAAATGCTGGGTGTGGCAGCATGTCCCTACAATAACAGCCATAGGAAGCTGGAGATAGTCAGATCTCTGGGTCTCTCTGGCCAGTCATTCTAGCCTAATAGAGGAGTCACAGGCTAATGAGAGAACCTTTCTCCACAAAGATGGATGACATTCCTGATGATTGTCCCAAGGGTTATTTCTAGCCTTCCTATGCATGTGCATACATGTCCATGCATATTGTATACACAGGAATATGTACACATATGTGCACTTATACATATATAACACGCACACTTCCACACAGACGCAAGTCAAAAAAGCCTAGCCAAAAAGAGCAGCACAGAGTCACACAGCCCCTTCCATCTCTGAACTGCATTCAGCTGGGACTAAAACACAGCCCAGCCTCCCCCTGCTCCCCATTTCCTGTCTTCCATCTTGCTAACTCCATCTTCCCAGAGCTGCCGCTGTTTCTAAGTCAGTTTTATTTGTAAATATAATTAAAAAGCCAACTGCAATGCACCATCATCCAAGGAGTAAATAGTTGCCTGCTCTGAAGCAGAGCACAGTCATTGCCATTAATGGTAATGGGAGTCCCATGGCTGAGCCTCTGTGCCTTGTGCTCAAAATTGACCCCCTAGAGTTTGCAGATGGAGGAAAAAAAGAGATGATCTTATATACAAATGAGAAAACAGAAAGGCAAGCCAGAAATGGTGCTCTGACCATGGAGACGCCATGAGAGTAATAAGCAGCTGGGGCCGGTGGGAGGGGGGCTGCTTAAAAGGACTCTATAGCTCCTTGTGTGTCAAGGTGACCAGGGCTACTGGTGGCCCATAGCCAGGAACTGAAGTTGTGGCTGATAGCTGTCTCTTGACATAAAATGTCTTCTAGAGATGGATGACAATAAACTGAGACCTACATGCTTCCTGCGCCATATGAGAGCTGTCAAGTTTGAGTTTCAAGAGTTTCCACGAAGGCTGGTGAGCGTCCAGTTCATTCTCATAATTAAAGGCTTCAGGTTTTTAATTCCCTCTGTGCTTTCAATTTCCCCTGGAGCCCTTGTCATGTTCAGCTTTCTTGTGTTAGGAAACATAAATTAACAGAAGGGTTTAAGGGAGCTTCTTCACTGGATCTCCCCCCTTCTCTTCCCCCCCTCCCTCCTGCCCTCCCTTCTCTTCCCCCCTCCCTCCTGCCCTCCCTTCTCTTCCCCCCCTCCCTCCTGCCCTCCCTTCTCTTCCCCCCTCTCCCTCCTGCCCTCCCTTCTCTTCCCCCCTCTCCCTCCTGCCCTCCCTTCTCTTCCCCCCCTCCCTCCTGCCCTCCCTTCTCTTCCCCCCTCTCCCTCCTGCCCTCCCTTCTTCCTTCCCTCCATCCTTCCTTGGCAATTCACAAACTTTAATCCCATGTTCACACCATCACTCTGTTTCCCACCCGCAGATAACACAAGGCTCTCAGCAAGTCCTTGCCTCCACTTCCAAAGCCCTCACAGATACCCAGGTTAATTGCTGTGAGTGACTCCAAATGTTCCAGAAGCTGAGGAGCTGCTGGGCTCCCACCCTGACACCCGACTGCATGCTTCACAGCCACGTTCTCACTTTTCTTCCATGGGTTATGGCCAGGGTTTAAGCAATGGAGAGGTTATCCTGAGTTTGTGACCCAGCAGAGTTAGACCAAGGTATTCTCTGAGAAGGGTATGCAAATGCAAAGGATAAACCAATAGACTTACAGTTTGTTCTATAGCCTCATCTCATACAGGAATACATATATACCACACACAAAAAACAGAATACAAGATCCTGAATGCTATTGCCATAAAGAAATGGTAGATATTACAAATGCCTAATAAATCAATTACCCTGATTTGGTCAGGACACAGGGTTCATATTTTCATATGAATCAACACCACTATGAATGTTCTCTCTCTCTCTCTCTCTCTCTCTCTCTCTCTCTGTGTGTGTGTGTGTGTGTGTGTGTGTGTGTGTATTTTTTTTAAATATAATGGCCCACGTTGGATTAAGCTGACAGAAGTATGACATCAGGATATCAACATGGACTCTCCTGGCAGCCCCGACAGCCACACACACTCTTGAAAGTTAAAGCAGTAAAGCCAAGGCACCTCTTTTTGATACTCTATGTAACAAAATGGAGAAACACATAAAGCCGGGGCCCTAGCTCTAAGGTGGTCTTGGCTGTCATTGATTGCTTAAGTTGCAAGCTAAACTAGCTACTTAAAAAAAAAAAAAAAAAACTGTGCTTACATAAATAAACAAGGGAAAAAGAAATTATGCTTAATGAGACTTAACTAGTTGGCAGATAATTTACTCAGAAAAATGAATAAAATAAATGTCGTTCCAAAGGGAGCAACTGACAGCAACTTATTGCAAATTAAAATGCTTGCGTTTCTAACACCATGGACTTGGTGATAGAAATCATGGAATAGTTAGAGAATTTTCTGATAATACTGCTGTCATACTACGACTGCGATTTTTGAGATATCTAATAAGCAAAGACACCAACATTTGGAAGATATGTGTCATTCACTAAACCTGCAGACGAAGACTCAAAAAAAAAAAAAAACACTACACAGATCACAAACATCTAAAGTTACCCATCCAAGGTTTATCCAGCCCTGTTTTACTTAGCTTCCAAGACCTGATGAAATTGGGCACGGTTAAGTGGTATGTTCATGGGTAGTGACTATTTTAAATTCTATCTGATGTTCCAGTTAGACCAGGCTTTAATAGAACAAAATGGGGAATTTTGTTCTATTAAAATTTCAAACGCCTAATAAATCAATTACCCTGATTTATTGGGTACTGACTACTGATGTGTGTTAGAGGTCACTGGGGTAAATAGAGAAAGGCTTTAAGAAGTTAGTACGTTCCAAGGGTTGGTGCAGTGGCCAAGAAGAGGTATTTAAAGAGAACAGGAATGGTTTCAGTGATTTAGTTGAGTTGGGATTTTGTTTGGTTGGTTTGTTTGGTTTTGTTTTTTTTTTTTGTTTGTTTGTTTGTTTGTTGTTTTTTTTTTGTTTTTTGTT